>JAUIMM010000258.1:347500-947500 GCA_031769625.1 Taudactylus pleione
TGCCTAACCCTAAGTTCCCCCAGGGGGTACCTAACGCTAAGCCCCCCTTCCACTAGCCTAAACCTAACCTCCCAGGGGGGGTGCCTAACCCTAAATCCCCCCCGGGAACCCTAATCCTAATCCTCCCCCCCACCCCATGGCTATCCGCGCTCGGCTCCCGGCATATGTCTAATGACAGGCGTCGGCATATCGACGCCTGTCTTTAGACCCTTGCTGGGATATGACAGTCGGGAAGCCGGCTGTCGGGATAAGATCCGCCGGCTTCCCGACTGCATACCTGTCAATGGCATTGCATTGTGGATGTGGACATTGACCATGTTGACATTCATAATACTGCACTGATGAAATGTCAACATGATTAGAATGTCAACAAAACAGTGTGTCCTGGTGCAGTGCTCACTTACTTGCTTGCGGATTTCACCTACTGCAGTCTAAGCCTCCCACTAGTACCTAACCCCAACCCATCCCTAAACTTCCTCTCACATAACCTAACCTTAAACCCTCGCTCCCGCAGACTAACACCCCGCTCTCAAAGCAGAAACCGAACCCCCTGCTCCCACAGTCTCACTAACCCCCTGCTCCCTAACCCTCCCCTCCCACAGCCTAGCCCTAACCCTCCCCTCCCACAGCCTAACCCTAATCCCTGGCATCCTAACCCTAAACCCCTGCTCCCACAGCCTAACCCTAACCCAACCCTCCAACAGCCTAACCCTCTTCTCCAGAAGCCTACCCTAACCCCCGCTCCTGCAGCCTAACCCTAACCCTCCCCTCCCATAGCCTAACCCCCCACTCCCACAGCCTAACCCTCCCCTTCCCTTCCACAGCCTAACTCTGACCCCACACTCCCACAGCCTAACCCTAACCTCCCGCTCCCTCAGCCTAACCCTAACCCCTTGCTCCCACAGCCTAACCCTAACCCCCCGCTCCTGCAACCTAACCCTAACCTCCTGCTCTTGCAGCCTAACCCTAACCCCTCACTCTTGCAGTCTAACCCTAACCCACCCCTCCCACAGTTTAACCCTAACCCCCTGCTCCCACAGTCTAACCCTAAAACCCACACCCACAGCCTAACCCTCCCTTCCCGCAGCCTAACCATCCACTGCCTAACCCTAACCCCCTGCTCCCACAGTTTAACCATAACCCCCTGCTCCCATAGCCTAATTCTAATCTCCCGCTCCCGCAGCCTAACCTTAACCCCCGCTCGCGCATCCTAACCATAACCCCTCACTCCCGCAGCCTAAATCTAGCCCCTCACTCCTGCAGCCTAACCCTAACCCACTGCTCCCACAGCCTAACCTCCCCTCCCACAGCCTAACCCTAACCCCATGCTCCCACAGCCAAACCCTAAACCCCTGCATCAGCAGCCTAACCCCCTGCTCCCACAGCCTAACCCCCCACTCTCACAACCTAACCATCCCCTCCCATAGTCTAACCCTAACCCTCCCCTCCCACAGCCTAACCCTGATTCCCCACTCCCATAGCCTAACCCCCTGCTCCCACAGCCTAACTCTACTCCCCTGCTCCAGTAGCCTAACCCTAATCCTCCACTGACCTTCTGTAGAATGACAACATTTCAGATGTCAACATTGTAAACAATGTCGACATTATAATTGTTGGCATTGTGGTGTCAACATTATGACTGTCGGCATTGTGATTGTCAGCATGGTGACTGCATCACAGTGGAACAGTCCTAAATGTATTTAAATGTCAAGGCATTTTCATCAGAAGGATTCCTATATGTGGCTGAAAACATTTTAAAGGCAAAGTCTGAGTACACGTAGAGGTCACCTGAGTATCTCGTTGTCTTTTCTCTATCAAATTGAACTTGGCAATGAACCGAAGTGGCACTCACTTATCACAGGATCTTATCTGCAAGACAGATGAAGGCTGAAAAGTTGTGATAAGACTTCATAGCGTGTTTGAGAGCACCTCACCTATAACAACTGCCTTTCCTGTAGAGATGTGCGCCGACCCCCATGTTTTGGTTTTGGATCTGGATTGGTTTTGCCAAAACCTCACCTCCGAGTTTTGTTTTCGTGTTTTGGTTTTGGATATGGATTTTTTCTTAAAAAATAAAAAAAACTACTAAAATCACATAAAATGGGCCTTTTTTTGTTCCTACAGTATTAATAACCTCAATAACATTTATCTCCACTCGTTTCCAGTCAATTTTGACCACCTCACAGCTCACAATATTGATTTGTTCATCTTATTTAGGCCCAAAATTTGCACCAAGATAGCTGGCTGACTAAGCTAAGCTGCAGCAGTGGGCGGCACAAACACATGGCAGTTCAACTTCAAACATGGCACATCAGGAAATACTTTTATTATTCAAGAGAGGCCTGAGGGAGTTGGAGTATGTATGTAGTTGAAGGTAGGGCAGGGACAGGAAGGGTTGATTGGTAGTAAATTTAATTTTGTTTTTTGATTCAAAAGAAAATTTATGAAGGGGAGGGGAGGAGGCATTTACATAAAAATGTGATACAGTACATTTACATCAGTTCTTGCCACAGAAGAATCTTTGAGCATGGCTGCTGCTGCTGGGAGTTGATTTTCTCATCCCAGAAGGGGCCAGGAAGAGTGCTTTCCAAAAAAAATAAACAATTGACTTAAACAATGCTTTGCAAATCTTCTATAAAGGCATTTCCCAACCTGAACAGGGACATAAAAAAACATAGTTAGTTAGTGTCCTTCAAACTGCCATTGTTCCCACTGTCCACTTAACCATATGAGATATGTGAACAAGCGGAACAGAGCAGCAAATGCAAAATTTCAGATTTAAGGTTTAAGTCTTACGTTGTGTCTTTCTTATGAATTCTTTCTTGAGCGCCATGCCTGCTTGCTGGGAGTGGGTTTTTTTCCATCCCAGAAGGGGACCAGGAAGTGTGCTTTCCAAAAATAAATAAACAATTGACTTAAATAATCCTTTGCAAACCTTCTGTTCTGTAACAGAATTTCCCAACCTGTACAGGGACATTAAAAAAGCAGAGTTAGTGGCATTCAAATTGCCATTGTTCCCACTGTCCACTTCTTAGATATGTGAATATGTTAGAATGTAGAAGGCCAAAAATTGGGTGGACCACACATGGCTGATTGATCAACCATGGCGACTGGATTAGTGTCATAAGGAAGAGGAGGATGCAAACTGGGTGTCATGTTATGAGTTGGCCATATGGGGTATGTTGCTGTTAAGGGATCAGGCTGGTTATCAGTGGACATATTATTATAGTTGTTGTTATTTTGGGTTGCCATCTCCTGAAGGGTGTTTACCAACAGACAGAGACTACCTACCTATCAGCTCAGGCATAGACACTTCCTGAGGAACAGAGCTCTGTTCTCTGAAGGGAAGCCAAATAGGTGGGAGCCCCTGTTCCAACATCTGGAGCTCTTATCTCTCCACATCATCTATTATAGATGAAAAAAATGTCGTCGGGGACATCTAGCTCCTTTTTCTGTACCCTGCTCACCCTTTTTGGACAGGAAGTCCAGGATGGATGGTTTGGAAGAAGAAGGCCTAGCAACAGATGGGGATGGTTTATTATCAAGACCTGGTCCCCCCAGTGGGTGTAGTCTGGGAGGTATTGGTTGGCATACAGGCAGCGGAATAACAAAGGCCTCCATGTTGTCTGTGCTTACTATTCCATATTTCAGTTTGCGATTCAGGTAGGAATAAATAAAGTCGGCTACAGAACACAGTGACAGAATCACTGGATGTCTTAGTGCATTCAGGCCAAATACGATCCATGAATTCCCAGACAGATTCCAGACAGATGAATCCTTTGCTTTTAATAATCTTTGGTAATTCCTGGCAAAGGTGGGTGTTATAGCCAGACACTTTGAAGGCTGTAACTTTGAACTGCTTTACATGTGCATGAAACCTTTCCACACTGCAGAACATGATGGAGAAATCCCTTGAAGTTCAGCACCTATAGCATCTTTTTTCATGTTCTCTGAGGCCTCTCCTGACTTTTGTTTATGTTTTTGAATAGAACAGTTTTAGAATTTAGGATGTCTACTCTATATAGGTTTGTAAATAAATATAGGCTTTTGTTTTTTAGAGCATACAACTTTATAAGCTGTTAGGATAACATTTCTGCTATGTTTAAGATAAAAAACAACAACTTTTTGTAACCCAATAACTTAAAAAAAATTTTCATTGCAATATTCATGCAGCCCCTTGACAGACAGCAGCACAGCACCCCTGCGCACCTACACCAATGACAGTGACAGCCAGGTGTGGCTGACAATCACACAAAAATAAAATGTACAAAAAAAGACAATATATTTTTATTTTTCTTCAGCTCCAGAACTTGGGCCCAGAGCACAGATTATTCACGACTGGAGCTGTGCAGCACTAGGTTGCAACTTGCGTTGCTGGCTGGATCTTGTGCGATACTGCGGTTAAGCCTAACACGCATGCACACACACACAGAATAATGTAAAAGACACTTTTATTGATTTTTTTTTTTTTTAGCATGACTGGAGTCAGGCAGCACTAGGTTGCAACTTGCGTTGCTGGCTGGATCTTGTGAGGTACTGCGGTTAAGCCTAACACGCACGCACACACACAGAAAAATATAAATTACACTTGTATTGATTTTTTTTTTTTAGCACGACTGGAGTCAGGCAGCACTAGGTTGCAACTTATGTTGCTGGCTGGATCTTGTGCGGTACTGCAGTTAAGTCTAACATGCATGCACACACACACAAAAAAATATAAAATACACTTTGATTGATTTTTTTGACTATATTTTTTTTGAGTCCAGAACTTGGGCCCAGATGGACACAGCACCAGCCCAGATGTATAAGCACCAGCCCATATGGACAAAGCAGACATCAAAGCAAAAGCCCAGAATGGATCAGCAGCACCAGCCCAGGACACAGCAGAAAGCTGTCACGGCTACAGACACTTGAGACTCCTGGGAAGAGTCAGGCTTACTGGAATCAGTATGAAATACTGCCAGCCGCATGCGCCTGGCCAACATCAGCAGAGTTCCCAGCAGCGGAAGCCCGACAGCGCTGGAAAGCCCGATTGTGGATAGGTAAGTACTAACTAACAAAACCTAACCCTAACCATATCCCTCCTTAGGGATGCCTAACCCTAACCTCCCCCCCAAGTGCCTAACCCTAATCCCCCCTCTAAGTGCCTAACCCTAACCCCCCCTTTCCCCGCTGCTTAAACCTAAGCCCCCCGGGGGGGTGCCTTCCCGATTGTATACCGGCTTACTAGGTAGTATGAACCGAGGTGGTTTTAGGAATTACCTTTTCATGAAATATCACTAGCACGAAATAAAAGTAAATATAATTTATTCAAGAACAAAAACTGTATAGCAAAGTTCCACATTAAATCTCAATAACACAAAGTTCGTGACATGCACTAACAGGTGCAGGGGTATGCCCCTGTGAGAAAAAAAGTTCAAAGTACACACTGAACTGGTGTGGGGTGAAACCCTGAGTCCAACATGAGGCTAGGGCATCATGATAGAATATAGGTCAATGACAGGGTTGAGCCCTGTATCGCAATGGAGGCCCAGAACAGGGTTGAGCCCTGAGATGTAACAAGATCCGGAATGAGGTTAAGCCCTGAAAAGCAATGAAGATCCGAAACAGGGTCGAGCCCTGAGACGTGATGAGGGTCTGGAACGGGGGTTGAGCCCTGAGACGTGATGAGGGTCCGGAATGCGGTTGAGCCCTGAGATGTGATGAAGGTCCGGAACACGGTTGAGCCCTGAGATGTGATGAAGGTCCGGAACAGGGTTGAGTCCTGCGATGTGATGAAGGTCCAGAGCAGGGTTGAGCACTGCGGCGTAATGAAGGTCCGGAGCAGGGTTGAGCCCTGCGGCATAATGAAGATCCGGAGTAGGGTTGAGCCCTGCGATGTGATGGGGTTCTGATGAGATAGACTGTAACTGTGCAGTTGACAACTGTAGAAGAAGTAACCCCAGTGTCCGTATGAGCCAATTATAACAAGTAAACCAAATAGTGTATCGTAGAATGGAAAAGCAGTAATAGAGCAGGATAACAATGGAAAGACAATGGCAATGCTGAGCTCTGTAGTGCAGCTGATAACCTGTATCAGAACTTGAACCGGAACACGAGCAGGAATGTAGCGAGGTCCACAGTATACACCAGGCACAGCGGGGATCTGGCAGGAGTCCAAGATCCAAGATAACGTTGCACAGACAATGAGGCATAGTTAGTAACAAGCTTTATACTAGAGGTCTGTGATCCATAGGAGGTTCAGAACATGTGACCCAAATAGAATCAGGTTTATAATAATAAGCAATCAAGGAATCCAACAACCTGACGACACCTAAGAAACAGATGATCACTTTAACTCTCTGCACATTGCATGTGATGAACGCCAGCAACCAGGATAGATCCTCCAATGACCACAATGGAATTTTGGCAAGTGTAGTTTATCTTTATGTACTGAAATAGTCAAAGTCCTGACAGTACCCCCCCCCCCTTTTTGGATGGTCTCCGAACACCCACCAGGTTTAAAAGGAAATTTAGCATGAAAATTACGTATCAACTTAGGAGCATGGACATCAGAGTCTTTAATCCAATATCTCTCCTCTGGGCCGTAGCCCTTCCAGTCTACCAGATATTGCAACTGATTTTGATGCTTATGTGAATCCAGAATCTTATCAATCTCAAACTCCACTCCTCGAGAAGTTGTTATAGGAGGTACTTTAGGCAAGCTGTCTTGAAACCGATTAAGAATCAATGGTCTAAGCAAGGAGACATGAAAGGAGTTAGGTACATGCATAGTTGGAGGTAACTGTAACTTACATGCCACTGGATAGATTATTTTTACTATACGGAATGGCCCAATATACCGGGGGGCAAATTTCATAGTGGGTACTTTAAGTCAAAGATTTCTAGTGGACAACCAGACATGATCACTGACAGAATATTTAGGAACAGCTGAACGTTTTCTATCAGGAAAAAGTTTATAACTATGAGAGGCTTTCCTAAGACACTTATGTACCTGTCTCCAAATTCCGGAGAAATGTTGGAGGGTAGCTTTGGCTGCCGGAACGTCCACTGTAGGAACTGATTGAAGCTCAGGAACTCAAGGATGCCGGCCACAATTGACGAAAAAGGGACTTACATCTGTAGCAGACGAATAGTGAAAATTATGTGCAAACTCAGCCCAAGACAAAAAATCCATCCAGTCGTCTTGAGAAGAGGAAATATACATTCTCAAGAAGGTTTCCAAATCCTGGTTCACTCTTTTGGTTTGTCCATTTGACTGAGGATGATATGCAGTAGAAAATTGTAATTTAATTTGTAACGACGAACATAACGCCCGAGCAACAAACTGAACACCACGATCAGACACTATTTCAGAAGGAAGTCCATGAAGATGGAATATCTTCTCGATAAAAATTTGTGCTAGTTTGGGGGCTGATGGAATTCGTGCAAAAGGATAAAAATGGGCCATTTTGGTAAAACGATCCACCACTACCCAAATAACCATACACCCCCTGGATTCGGGAAGATCTGTAATAAAATCCATGGAGAGATGGGTCCATGGTTGGGTAGGGATGGGTAGTGGATGGAGGGGACCCACAGGAGACTACCGGGAGGATTTATGTTGTAAACATTTAGAACAAGAACGTGTAAACTCTTGAATATCTTTTTTCATGGAGGACCACCAATATGACCGTTGCAGGAATGAATACACTTTATGAACCCCTGGCTGTCCAGAGAAATGAGAATTATGAGCCCAAGAAAGGAGTTTACCTCCTAATTCAGGTGCCACAAATATCCTTCCAGGATAAGAATCAGGAGAGATGGAAGTTGAAGAAAAGGCCAGAGGGTTTATTATAGGGTACCTTTGATCCTCATTTTGTTGTTTCTCTTCCAACATTGAGTGAGAAAGTGCGTCTGCCTTTTTATTCAATGAACCTGGACGATACCCGAGGATAAAATCAAAACAGGAGAGAAAAAGAGTGCCCAACGAGCCTGACATGGGTTCAAGCAATGAGCTGTCTTCATATACAACAAATTCTTATGATCTGTAAAAATGGTAATTGGATGGTTTGCACCTTCTAGCAAATATCTCCATTCCTCTAATGCTAATTTAATAGCTAATAATTCTTGGTCCCCGATGAAATAGTTACTCTCAGCACTGGAAAACTTTTGTGAAAAGAAACCACAAGACACTGTTCTCCCATCTGCGGCCACTTGGGACAAAATGGCACCAACTCCATAAGTGGACACATCCACTTCCAATATAAATGGTTTCTCAACATCAGGTTGAACTAAAATAGGAGCCACAGAAAAGGCATCTTTGAGAGTCTGGAAGGCATTCAATGCCTCTGGGGACCACACTTTGGGGTTAGACCCTTTTCTTGTCATAGCAGAAATTGGGGCCACAATCCTTGAAAATGCTTTGATAAACTTTCTATAATAATTGGCAAAGCCTAAAAATCTCTGAATATACTTTAATGAAGTGTGCAAAACCCAATCTTGTATAGCATTCAGCTTCTCGGGGTCCATCTGAAGTTCGGAACCAGAGATAATATACCCCAAAAAGGGTATAACTGGGACCTCAAAAACATACTTAGAGATCTTACCATAAAGCTTAATAGCTCAAAGACGACTTTGTACCTCTTTGATATGAATACGATGATCAGAAAGATTCCTGGAAAAAATTAAAATGTCATCAAGATAAACAATAACAAATTGATAAAGTATATCTCAGAAAATTTTGTTCACAAACTCCTGGAAAACTGCGGGAGCATTACATAAGCCAAAATGCATACCGAGGTTCTCATAATGACCATCTTGCATATTAAATGCAGTTTTCCACTCATCTCCTTCTTTAATTCTGATCAAATTATAAGCTCCCCTTAAATCAAGTTTAGTAAACAATCGAGACCCCTTGACTCTGTCGAACAGCTCTGTAATAAGAGGCAAAGGATATTTATTTTTTACCGTGATCTCATTTAGACCTCGAAAGTCTATACATGGACGAAGTCCGTCATCTTTTTTCTTTACAAAAAAGAAGCCCGCTCCAGCAGGAGATGAGGAAGGCCTGATGAATCCCTTCCGCAGGTTGTCTTGCACATACTCCAACACGGCTTGAGTTTCAGGGACAGAGAGAGGGTATACTCGACCTTTGGGTGGCACTTTACCAGGAATAAGTTCAATAGGATAATCCCAGGGACGATGCGGTGGCAGTACGTCTACCGCCTGTTCAGAAAAGACATCAAAAGACTCATGATAAGGCTGTGGGAGAGAAGGTGGAACATCTACTTTTACTTCAGCCAATTGTACAACAGGAAGCAAACAATTTAGTTTGCATTTAGGACTCCAAGAAAGGATTTGAGAACAAGTCCAATCAATATGAGGGTTATGAAGAGTTAACCATGGTAAACCAAGAACTATATCATACATAGAAGTAGGTAATATCAACAACTCTAAACTTTCTTCATGCAAAGCTCCAACCCTCAGCTTCATAGACTTTGTTTGATGCGTAACATAACCATTAGAAATTCTAGTCCCATTCATTGCAGAGAGGGAAAGTGAACGGGATAATCTGACAACAGGAATCTGCAACTCTTGAAACAATGAAGACGAAATAAAGTTGCCAGCTGCTTCAGAATCTAAAAAGGCAGAAAACACTTGACACGAAGAACCAAAATCAGGAATACTAACAGAGATTAAACAATCCTTTTTGGGGAAATTCTTTGAGAGAACCCCTAGTTTGACTTCCCCTCCATCAACTAGGGATTACCATTTCCCGGCCTGATTGGACATTTAGCCAAAAAATGTTCAGAGGACGCAGAGTACAAACACAAATTAGAACACCTCCTACGTTGCTTCTCTACTTCAGATAACTTAGATTTATTAATTTGCATAGGTTCATCAGTTGTACCATGAGAGGAACGAGACTGGGGAAGAGAAATTTTAGTATGCTCAGTACGCCTCCTCTGAACCCCTCATTCTTGCATCCGCAAATCAATCTTAATAGTCAATAAAATCAACTCATCCAAATTCTCAGGAAGATCCCAAGTCACTAACTCATCTTTAAGTTTCTCAGAAAGACCATTCCAATAGGCTGCTCTTAATGCTTCATTATTCCACTTAAGTTCTGCCACTATAGTTTGAAAACGAACCACATACTGACCAACTGGAGATGTTCCCTGTTTCAATCGCAAAATGTCCACAGACGTGGCCACTGATCTTCCAGGTTCGTCAAATATCCTCTTAAAAGTAGAAACAAAAGCTTGGTAATTAGACATTAAAGCATAATTTCTCTCCCATAAAGGAGAGGCTCATTCGAGAGCAGTACCAGCCAATAATGAAATTTTATAAGCCACTTTAATACGAGGGGTGGAAAAACTTTGTGGTAATAACCGTCATAAGAGGTTGGAGTCAGTAGACATAAATGAGAAGCAGAATCCACTGATGCATTCGTAGCAGGTATCTTAAATTTATCCAAACGTGTAGAAAGATCCTGTAAACATTGCAAAACTTGTGCATTTTCCTGTACTTCCAGATGGGCTGTCAAACCCTGGAGCACCTGTACCCCAGTAGCCTGTTCCAGATCTGGGTTCATTTTTAGGTCTGTGCAAACTGACATGGCTACAGACACTTGAGACTCCTGGGAAGAGTCAGGCTTACTAGGTAGTATGAACTGAGGTGGTTTTAGGAATGACCTTTTTATGAAATATCACTAGCACAAAATAAAAGCAAATAGAATTTATTCAAGAACAAAAACTGTATAGCAAAGTTCCACATTAAATCTCAATAACACAAAGTTCAAGACATGCACTAACAGGTGCAGGGGTATGCCCCTGTGAGAAACAAAGTTCAAAGTACACACTGAACTGGTGTGGGGTGAAACCCCGAGTCCGACATGAGGCTAGGGCCTCAAGATAGAATGGAGGTCAATAGCTTTGAGCCCTGTATCGCGATGGAGGTCCGGAACAGGGTTGAGCCCTGAGATGTAACAAGATCCGGAACGAGGTTAAGCCCTGAGACGTAATGAAGATCCGGAACTGGGTTGAACCTTGAGATGTGATGAAGGTCCGGAGCATGGCTGAGCCCTGAGACATGATGAGGTTCTGGAACGGGGTTGAGCCCTGAGACGTGATGAGGGTCCGGAACTGGGTTGAGCCCTGAGATGTGATGAAGGTCCGGAACATGGTTGAGCACTGCGATGTGATGAAGGTCCAGAGCAGGGTTGAGCCCTGCGGCATAATGAAGATCCGTAGCAGGGTTGAACCCTGCAATGTGATGGGGTTCCGATGAGGATAGACTGTAATGGTGCAGTTGACAAGTGTAGATGAAGTAACCCCAGTGTCCGTATGAGTCAATTATAACAAGTAAACCAAATAGTGTAGCGTAGAATGGAATAGCAGTAATAGAGCAGGATAACAACGGAAAGACAATGGCAATGCTGAGCTCTGTAGTGCAACTGATAAACTGTATCAGAACTTGAACCGGAACATGAGCAGGAATGTATCAAGGTCCACAGCATACACCATGCACAGTGGGGATCTGGCAGGAGTCCAAGGAAGACCAGAAAGTAATGTTGCACAGACAATGAGGCATAGTTAGTAACAGGCTTTATACTAGAGGTCTGTGATCCATAGGAAGTTCAGAACATGTGACCCAAATAGAATCAGGTTTGGAATAATAAGCAATCAAGGAATCCAACAACCTGATGACACCTAAGAAACAGATGATCACTTTAACTCTCTGCACACTGCATGTGATGAACGCCAGCAACCAGGACAGATCCTCCAACGACCACAATGGAACTTCGGCAAGTGTAGTTTATCTTTATGTACTGAAATAGTCAAAGTCCTGACAACAGCAGACAGCCCAGATGGATCAGCAACAGCCCAGATGGACACAGCAGACAGCACAGTGACAGCACCAGCCCAGAATGGAACAGGACCAGCCCAGGACACAGCAGACAGCACCAGCACCTCTCCCAGCCCTACACTACCCACCCTCCCTGTTCAGTCTCCACACCTATCTTTTGGCAGTAAGCAGTGCTCCTAGGCGGCCTATTATAGTGTAAGAGTGCCTGGGTAGCATTTGCCTTTTGATAGCGGCCAGTTGATCATTCCCCTTAGGTGGGGACCGGGCCATCATCTTAGGAGGGGTCAATGCTGTGCCAATTAAGGGAGAATGGTTCTGCCTCAGGCCAGTTTACGCCGGGCGGGGATCCGCCTCTAATTATTTAGTCAAATATATTTGCTGGGCTTTGGCCTTGGAGCACTGCTTTTTTACTGCCACCATATTTCTAATTACAAATTGATCAATAAATTTTGGCTGTGTCCTCTTTTAATTGCAGGTTGTCGTGTGGTTATTTCTAGTTAGTAGTTAAGTGAGTGAAGTAGCATAATGTAAGATTCAAACAATGGGTGACTTAACCTTTCCGCAGATACTGGTGTGCTGCTCCGCAAAAATCACTGGTGGTGGCTATTTTCCCGGAGACCTGCGCAGAAAAGATGTCCCTGGGAAAAGGGTGGGGCGCCATTTCCTGGAAACCCGCACATGAACAGTAGATTATGGCATGAAGCCAGAAACTACTGTGCTCATTGCACTGACAGAGAGGAGGAGGCCCAAATGTAGGCTGCATATGGGCCCCTTTTTTCTGATACCAATAAAAAGTTTATTTGTAAATATAATATTATCAGGCATTATTTTGCAGATGACAAATAGGACATTTGCCTTGCATGGCAGTTCAGAAAGCATTCTTAAACTAAGATTTTTCAAGGCTTTACATCAGGCTTGAGCTGGGCCACCATGGAGCCAGGAAATTCCCCGGTGGGCCCCACTTATTTCAGGCCATGCCCCTTTCTGAGAGGGGCAGGGCTTAGTGGGCTACACATGGGGGGCTGCTTCCCAGCATGTATGTGTCTGCCCTCCTGGCCCCTTCCCTCCCAGCCAGTCATTAGAGCAGCAGTGGATTCAGTACCCCTTACTGTCATTTGGGATGTGACAGGTAGGGAATATGACCCTTTGGTCCCGCAGGTAGCCGGGAGTAGGAGGAATCCAGAATGCAGGGCAGGAGCCAACCAGCAGCACAGGGCTTAAACACAAATGGAATAGGAGGAAGCCTCTGGAGTGTGTAGCAGCACAGCAAATGTATGTGCTAAATGGTCAGAAGTTTGATGCTTGTCCTGCCTGTTTTCCATAACCAGTGTCTGCCAGTCCTGTCTGTGTTCCATATCCTGCATCTGTCTGTCCTGTTTTGTATCCTGCGTCTGCCTGTCCTTTCTATATTCTATATCCTATGTCTGCCTGTCCAGTCTGTGTTCTATATCCTGTGTCTGCCTATCCTGTCTGTGCTCCAAATCCTTAGTGTCTGTCTCTCCTGTTTGTGATCCATAACCTGTATCTGCCTCTCCTGTCTGTGTTCCATATCCTCAGTGTCTGCCTCTCCAGTCTGTGTTCTATATCCTGCATCTGCCTGTCCTGTCTGAGTTCCATATCCTCAGTGTCTGCCTCTCCAGTCTGTGTTCTATATCCTGCATCTGCCTGTCCTGTCTGTGTTCTATATCCTATGTCTGCCTGTCCTATCTGTATTCCATACCCTGTGTCTGTCTGTCCTGTCTGTGTATCATATCCCTAGAGAATGCCTCTCCTGTCTGTGTTCCATATCCTGCATCTACCTGTCCTGTCTGTGTTATATATCCTGCATCTGCCGGTCCTGTCTGTGTGTTCCATATCCTTAGTGTCTGTCTATTCTATCTGTGTTGCATATCCTTAGTGTCTGCCTCTCCTCTCTGTGGTTCATACCCTGTGACTGCCTGTCCTGTCTGTGTTCCTAATTCTTAGTGTCTGCATCTCCTGTCTGTGCTCCATATACTTAGTGTCTGCCTCTCCTGTCTGTGTTTCATACCCTGTGACTGCCTTTCCTATCTGTGCTCCATATACTTAGTGTCTGCCTCTCCTGTCTGTTTCATACCCTGTGACTGCCTCTCCTATCTGTGCTCCATATACTTAGTGTCTGCCTCTCCTATCTGTGCTCCATATACTTAGTGTCTGCCTCTCCTATCTGTGCTCCATATACTTAGTGTCTGCCTCTCCTGTCTGTTTCATACCCTGTGACTGCCTCTCCTGTCTGTGCTCCATATACTTAGTGTCTGTCTCTCCTGTTTGTGATACATAACCTGTATCTGCCTCTCCTGTCTGTGTTCCATATCCTCAGTGTCTGCCTCTCCTGTCTGTGTTCTATATCCTGCATCTGCCTGTCCTGTCTGTGTTCCATATCCTCAGTGTCTGCCTCTCCAGTCTGTGTTCTATATCCTGTGTCTGCCTATCCTGTCTGTGCTCCAAATCCACAGTGTCTGTCTCTCCTGTTTGTGATCCATAACCTGTATCTGCCTCTCCTGTCTGTGTTCCATATCCTCAGTGTCTGCCTCTCCAGTCTGTGTTCTATATCCTGCATCTGCCTGTCCTGTCTGTGTTCTATATCCTATGTCTGCCTGTCCTATCTGTATTCCATACCCTGTGTCTGTCTGTCCTGTCTGTGCATTATATCCCTAGAGAATGCCTCTCCTGTCTGTGGGGGTCATTCAGACCCACTCGCAAGCGGCAGTACGCTCGCAAGTGGGTCGATGTTCCCCACTGCGCATGCGCATGACGGAGGGAGCTCTGTCGTGCACATGCGCGAGACCCGGACTGCGACAGCCAAGCTGTCGCTCTGGGTCTCGCACCAAAGGGGGCGTGCTGTCGATGGTGACTGACAGCACGCCCCCTTTGGTGGGCGTGCCGGGGGCGTGCCTGCCAGACGGAGGCGTTCCCATGGAAAGCCTACCGTCTGAAGCCGGCCCCACTGATAGAGCCAAAATCACTCCAGTGCTTGTGGCTGGAAAACCCTACCGCAGGGTTTCCGTCGCAAGTCCGATGGTCACGATGGTCAAGACCATCGCGACCATCTTTTTGGACGCTCGTATATGCTGTGGGTGGTCACCCACAGCTATACGAGCGTCCAGGAGGATGCTCCATTTTAATGGAGGAGGGCCCTGATTCAGAGCGAGCACTCTGGTCAGAGCGTCCAGCTCTGAATCAGGCCCTGTGTTCCATATCCTGCGTCTACCTGTCCTGTCTGTGTTATATATCCTGCATCTGCCGGTCCTGTCTGTGTGTTCCATATCCTTAGTGTCTGTCTATTCTATCTGTGTTCCATATGCTTAGTGTCTGCCTCTCCTCTCTGTGGTTCATACCCTGTGACTGCCTGTCCTGTCTGTGTTCCTAATCCTTAGTGTCTGCCTCTCCTGTCTGTGTTTCATACCCTGTGATTGCCTCTCCTATCTGTGCTCCATATACTTAGTGTCTGCCTCTCCTGTCTGTTTCATACCCTGTGACTGCCTCTCCTATCTGTGCTCCATATACTTAGTGTCTGCCTCTCCTGTCTGTGCTCCATATACTTAATGTCTGCCTCTCCTGTCTGTGTTTCATACCCTGTGACTGCCTGTCCTGTCTGTGTTCCATATCTGGTGTCTGCCTCTCCTGTCTGTGTTCTATATCCTGCATCTGCCTCTCCAGTCTGTGTTCTATATCCTGCATCTGCCTGTCCTGTCTGTGTTCTATATCCTGTGTCTGCCTGTCCTATCTGTATTCCATACCCTGTGTCTGTCTGTCCTGTCTGTGTATCATATCCCTACAGTATGCCTCTCCTGTCTGTGTTCCATATCCTGCGTCTACCTGTCCTGTCTGTGTTATATATCCTGTATCTGCCGGTCCTGTCTGTGTGTTCCATATCCTTAGTGTCTGTCTATTCTATCTGTGTTCCATATCCTTAGTGTCTGCCTCTCCTCTCTGTGGTTCATACCCTGTGACTGCCTGTCCTGTCTGTGTTCCATATCTGGTGTCTGCCTGTCCTGTCTGTGTTCCTAATCCTTAGTGTCTGCCTCTCCTGTCTGTGCTCCATATACTTAGTGTCTGCCTCTCCTGTCTGTTTCATACCCTGTGACTGCCTCTCCTATCTGTGCTCCATATACTTAGTGTCTGCCTCTCCTGTATGTGTTTCATACCCTGTGACTGCCTGTCCTGTCTGTGTTCCATATCTAGTGTCTGCCTGTTCTGTATGTGTTTCATACCCTGTTTCATCTTGTCCTATCTGTGTTCCATATCCTGCATCTGCCTGTCCTGTCTGTGTTCCATACCGTGTCTGTACTAACCACATTCCCCAAGTTCCTAGCTCATGCAATAAAATGTGTTCTGTGGCAAGTTGGCAGTTTTTCAGTGGGCCCAGGATGGGGTGGAACTGGGTTCTGTCTCCTCTAATGGAAGGTGGAACTAGTTCCGCCTCTGCCACATCCCTGCCCAGAAGTCACACAGACAGTGAGCCACCCTGGTGGCAGCTGCCTCCCCGCCTTGGTTTCTGGCTCCATGTTCCTCATCTGCCTCTGCATGTGGCCCACCCCTCTTGTCACTCACTTTGTGGGCCTGCATCCCGGCGGATCCTTTTGCGCCACATGTATGTGACATCATGCTGTCACTACTGCTGTAAAGTGCACTGAGAAGCATTGAAGATGAGCAGGGGCTAAGGCAGGCACGAGGGACATGGAGGTGGGGGGTAAGCTTCTAGTGGGAGAGGAGAAACAGGGGGAAGGAACCGCTGATAGAGGGACATAGGGGGAAGTATAAGCTACTGGTGGGAGAGCAGAGGAGAGTTCCACCACCTCTCCAGGACCACTATAAGCCCTGAGTGGGCTCTTGGTTGAGTTTTGGCGTTTTTAAACTTGATTGGACTCGCTGAAACTTGGGTGATTTTAGGATTCTGAAACACTCAAATTTACCAAGACTCATGTTTGGCTGAGAGTGTGTTTTCCGATGGTGTATGTAATTGAGCTTTCTCACCCACGCTTGCAGATTTCTCACCTGAGTTTGTAGTGTCTGACTGCAGCCAAAGACTCCTGAGCAAGAAGCCTGCACATATCAGTGAGATATGTGAAGGCTGCTTGTGTGTTATACCTGTGCAAAAAAGGGTTCATTTAAAAAAAAAAAATTATGTAGTGTCCCCCACAAAAAGCATAACCAGTAATGGTTCCTAAAAATATGGGGAAAAAAACGAGTAGCGTTCCCCCGTATTGTAGGAACCAGCACTTGGCTGCTAAGCCTGTCCTGGTTTTAAAAATAGGGGGAAAAACTTGCATGGGGGTCCCCCTATTTTTAAAAGCATCACTGGGCTCAAAACCAACCGGCGTGTAATGCTGCAGTCAGGGGACCCTTTCACCGGGTCTTCCTGGCCAAAGCATTATCACCCCAAGCTGGTCAGCCCAATCCAGGGATCTCAGGGGAGATGGGGACCCCCTCAATAAAGGGGTCCCCCCTCTCCCGAGCACCCCAGGCTTAAGCTGAAGCCTGGGGCTCTTCCCCACACCACTAGGCTGTGGGTACGGGGGTAATAGTAATGAAAATAGAGTAAAACTATTGTTTTTTTAGATGTTCTGTCCCCTTGACCAGTAGAAATCCAATGAGTTACCTGTTAAAAAAAAACGTATACTCACCTAAGTCCTTGCGTTGTTCTCCGTAGAATCCATGGCTCTTGGCAACATAACAAACCAAGACCTGGACCAGGACGGACTGTAGCGATGCATGTGTGACCACATGCACCTCTACCCGGCTACTGACTGCACATCCCACGTGGGAACTGTCAGAAGCCAGAGCCGTCAGCCAATCAGCGGCCGCTAGCTGTTATTTTATAGATGTACAAGTAACACTAAAGTTTACTTATGTTGGGTCATATCCAGACCAAGCTCCTCTTTATGAAGTAGTTTCGCAAGAGAACCTTCAAGCTGCTGATGCATCTGGTATACTGACCTTAGTAGAGGAGCAGGTAAGTCCTAGACTTTTATTTAAAGGGCTGCTAAGCCTGTGTACTACTGCTAGAAAGCTTTATTATTATTTATTATTTATTTATTACCAGTTATTTATATAGCGCACACATATTCCGCAGCGCTGCACATAGAATATTCGGCCATTCACATCAGTCCCTGTCCCACTGGAGCTTACACTCTATATTCCCTACCACATGCTCACATACACACACTAGGGGTAATTTTTGTTAGGAGCCAATTAACCTACCAGTATATTTTTGGAATGTGGGAGGAAACCGGAGCACCCAGAGGAAACCCACGCACGCACAGGGAGAATATACAAACTCCACACAGGACCGTAGTGGGTATCGAACCAACGACCTCAGTGCTGTGAGGCAGTAATGCTAACCATTACACCATCTGTGCTGCCCTATCAAACGCTTTTTGATAATGTGAAGAAAGAAAATATGTCCTCCTCTTCAAAGACAGTGTGCAATGTCCTAGACTTTTCTGTAATGTTCTGTGCAGACTGTGTGCTACTGATAGAAAGCCTATTGGGAATATACAAGGTCTTCACCAATTTTATGTTAGATCTAACGGCTCTTGCTCCTGTTCGACACGTCTGCGGATGGAGAAATGTAAAGGGAAAACTAGGAGTACTTTAGTAGCTACAGTATATAATGTTTTGTGTAGTAGCTGTATAGTGCTATCTAGTATTTAGCTTTATATAATAGCCATATACTGTAGTACTATATAAAAGCAGAACATTTGGCAGTTTGGTCTGATGCATAAATGAGAAAAGACCTCTGTACTGATGTCTGAGCAGCAGCTGTTGCTGCTGCTCAGCCTATTCCCTGTTCACCATTACTAAATAATTGCCAGTGTTTACAGACGTGACTGCATTTTTTAATGTTTGGCTGTGTTTAGAATATATGTAGTGCTACAATATTAACGTAATACCCCACTGAGGACCTAGCAAAACAAATAATGCTCTGGATTAAAACCAAATGCTACTTTTGCAGCCTTGCTGGAAATCTTGTCACTGATGTATATAATGGGTCTTAAAGTCTGTCCAGTCTTCTGTAATGGCATGGAAGCAGCTAGATCCCCTTCTGTAGATTGACCCTGACGTCATCAGCCAGTGTCCAGCGTCATTCCAGCGTCAGAGGGGGAGTATAATCATGTGGCGAGCGTAGCGAGCCACTGAGCCCGAAGCGTAGCGAGCTAAGCGTGGCGAGGGGCCAACTTTCTTTTTTTGGTGGACTGTGTGGGCAGGAAACTGCACTTCCGCCCTCAGTGTACATCACTTCCAGGTACAGTATCTTAAGTGAAAATAGTCACTACCGTAATTGCATGGAGTACCCATTTTTCCCTGCTATGTAAAAGTGCCATAAGTACTGTACAAGGCTTGAGCACCATAATAAAATGTGGAGATTCTCTGTAAAAATATAAGGGAATTGTACTAAATGTGTTTTCTACACATGCCTAAGGTAATAACGAGCAGGCCAAGAGGTTATGGTAAATCCAAAATTATCAGCGTGATGGGTTGTTAAATGCTTGATCCAATCTTTTCTAGGCTAAGGAGAACCTAGAAATGGTGATGAGTTTTACTCTAGTGTCTGCAGTCCAAGACAGACTCAGGGGTCTATTTACTAAGGTGTGTTAGGAGATAAAGTGAACAGTGATAAGGTACCAGCCAATCAGCTCCTAACTGCCATGTCACAGGCTGTGTTTGAAAAATGACAGTTAGGAGCTGATTGGCTGGTAACTAATCACCGTTCAGTTTATCTCCTAACACAGCTTAGTAAATAGACCCCTCAATGAAATTGTAGACCAAATAAAATGGAGAATAAAAAGGGGAAAAAGAAAAGAAGGAAAAAGAAGCAGAGGAAGCAGAAAAGGTAAGCGTTTCTCTTGCAAGATGATAATACTGGATTGTGAGAGGCTATAGTAACTATTTCTTCCAGAAGTAGATATGCTTTACAATTTATAATAGTGCTAGTGCTGTAGCTAGTTCCCTATTGCTAACAGGACTGTAAATTCAAATGCGATTATTAGATTATTCAAGATTATATTAAACAATATGTGCACTACGAAGCCGTTCCCTGTATGTACAGCTATAGCCAAAAGTTTTGAGATACAAGTATTGGTTTTCACAAAGTTTGCAGCTTCAGTGTTTTTAGACCTTTTTGTCAGATGTTACTATGGTATACTGAAGTAAAATTACAAGCTTTTTATAAGTGTCAAAGGCTTTTATTGATAATTACATTAAGTTTATGCAAAGAGTCAATATTTGCAGTGTTGACCCTTCTTTTTCAAGACCTCTGCAATTCGCCCTGGCATGCTGTTAATTAACTTCTGGGCCACATAGTGACGGATGGCCGCCCATTCTTGCCTAATCAGTGCTTGGAGTTTGTCAGAATTTGTAGGTTTTTGTTTGTCCACCCACCTTTGAGGATTGACCACAACTTCTCAATGGGATTAAGGTCTGAGAAGTTTCCTGGCCATGGACCAAAAATATCAATGTTTTGTTCCACTTAGTTATCACTTTTGCCTTATGGCAAGGTGCTCCATCATGCTGGAAAAGGCATTGTTTGGCACCAAACTTTTCTTGGATGGTTGGGAGAAGTTGCTCTTGGGGGATGTTTTGGTACCATTCTTTATTCATGGCTGTGTGCTTAGGCAAAATTGTGAGTGAGCCCACTCCCTTGGCTGAGAAGCAACCCCACACATGAATGGTCTCAGGATGCTTTACTGTTTGCATGACACAGGACAGATGGTAGCGCTCACCTTTCCTTATCAGAATAAGTGTTTTTCCAGATGCCCCAAACAATCTGAAAGGGGATTCATCAGAGAAAATAACTTTACCCTAGTCCTCAGCAGTCCAAACCCTGTACCTTTTGCAGAATATCAGTCTGTCCCTGATGTTTTTCCTGGAGAGAAGTGGCTTCTTTGCGGCTCTTCTTGACACCAGGTAATCCTCCAAAAATCTTTACCTCACTGTGTGTGAAGCCTTCTTCACAACTATTGAACCTGTCTCCTTGAAGGTCTTGATGATCCGATAAATGGTTGCTTTAGGTGCAATCTTACTAGCAGCAATATCCTTGCTTCACAGAAACCCTTTTTGTGCAAAGAAATGATGACTGCACATGTTTCCTTGCAGGTAACCATGGTTAACAGAGGAAGAACAATTATTTCAAGCTCCACCCTCCTTTTAAACCTTCCAGTCTGTTATTCTAACTCAATCAGCATGACAGAGTGATCCCCAGCCCTATCCTCATCAACACTCACACCTGTGTTAACGAGAGAATCACTGACATGGTGTCAGCTGGTCATTTTGTGGCAGGGCTGAAATGCAGTGGAAATGTTGTTTTTGGGATTAAGGGGCCCATTTATCATTGAGTATTTGAGGTAAAATCCCCAAATAATAAGTATCAAGGAGGTACCGCAGCTGGTGTCTCCGGTACCTGCTGTAATCCCTCCAGTCCCACTGGCAGCTGCTTCCCCCATAGGTTTCTATGGGGGGTGCGATTCTGCCAAATGTACCAATATTCCTGATATTGGCCACAGCAACTAGCCTCTGTAGCCTTCGGGCACATACCGCATATCAGCCAGTGGAGGGATCTCCCGGAACCCTCCGCCAGCAATGGGCACTGCTCATGTACAGTCTCCGGCCACATTGCAGGGACGGGCTCCTTTCGGAGTCTGTCTCCCTGCATGTGCTGGTTAATAAATCTGGCCATTATGATCGCATTTTCAATGCGATCATGGGCAGTACTGACATGCCCTGATCGCATTGCAAAAGCGATAATTAATAAATGGTCCACTAAGTTCATTGTCATGGCAAAGAGGGACTTTGCAATTAATTGCAATTCATCTGATCACTCTTCATGACATTCTGGAGTATATGCAAATTGCCATCATAAAAACTGAAGCAGCAGACTTTGTGAAAACCAATACTTGTGTCATTCTCAAAACTTTTGGCCATGACTGTACAGTATGCTACTTGTATTCAGCCATGCTGAAGTTACACTCTGCATGGGAATGGGTAAAGCTGGAAGGCCTAAATTATCCAATACTCCCAGTAGTGTGCTATAAGTAGAAAATTGTCTTTTGGTATGCTCTCTAAAAATCCAAATGTATTAATATGACCAGACTGTCCGTATACTGGGTTGCTCCGTGCGTATGTGTTCATTTAAATTAGAGTCAGATCTAACAGAATTGTTTACTGTTTATTAAATGGGTGCGTTTCAACTATTTGTGTATATGATCGGGTCTTGTTATTTGGAGTAACATTGCTGATATTTCTATCTGTAATATGTTTTACTTATTTGTTTTTCCTTGTCCCTCTATGCCAGATCCAACACCAATGGTAGAAACAATACTCTAGTGAATTTACTTTACTCCTCTTTATGGAAGACTTTATTTGTATCTAATAGGCAACAATTGCACATGTCTGTATATACCATGTTCTCATGAATTTACACCCAGTCTGTATACTGTACAATTCATTGGAGCTGTGGGCACATTTGTGCTGAAAGAAGAAGTGATCACGTTGTTGGATATTTCTCAATGTTGCTGTTATGCGTGGTGTCTTTGGCACGCTATGAGTGTAGTAGACCAGAGAAGCCTTATAAATTGTAATAATTTTATAACTGATGTATTTTCTGTATAATAAAGAGTGTAGTGCACAATTCCTACAGATTAGCAGGAATATTTCAGCATCACTAACTGCTAATTCTCTTAGTGTCCTGGAGTCCTCTACTGAGGGGCTGGAAGTTGTGGGAGTCAGGAGAGAGGGGCCTGGATGTTCAGTCTCCTCGTCCACAAGCATCAGATGTTGGCGAGATCTGACCTAGGGTGCAGAGTCTAACCTGCCGGTTGGTGTTCACCAGTGATCCCTCCAAGCGGGATATGGGTCTCAGCTGCACCCGGCAAGCAGGTCGTGGTCCTCAGGTCAGGGATCCGATGCGAGTGGGAATAGGGAAAAACACACCGCTTTGGCCCACTGGAAATATAATCTCTGTACCACTAGTACAGAGAAGCACAATAGAGATGTTCCTGAAGAGGTGCTGTGACAGAGCAGAGAAAGGAAATCCACTGAATAGTACATTCTGCAGCTAACACTGGAGAATGAGGATTTGCTGCTGACTCAAGGAGAAGGAGGAATTGTACACCACTGTGCGTACCGAGTACACAGGCAAAGATATTATGGTGCACTGCTGCACCAAAAAGTGGCACTTGGAGTTGTACACAGACAAAGACAAGGATATGGCACTTGTAAATATTACTCAGGCAAAGGCACTTGAAATAGCACACACAGGCAAGGTGTTCTGTAGAACTGCTGTACAAGGATATGGCTCTTGTAAATAGCAAACAGGAAAAAGGTATTCTATCACACTGCTGCACAAGGATATGGTACTTTGTAAATAATACACAGGCAAACACACTTGAATAAGCACACACAGGCAAGGTGTTCTGTAGCACTGCTGCACAAGGATATGTAAATAGCAAACAGGTAAAGATGTTCTATCACACTGCTGTACAAGAATATGGCACTTTGTAAATATTCACTGGGACTCAGTACATAGGAGATGTACAGAGAATATACTGGAAATACCAATGGGAAGAATCTCTGGAAGATTGCATGTGAAGCCTGGATGAAGCAAACAGCAACCACCTGGAAATAACAAAGTTGATCAGTCAATTTCCTGTTCACCTGGAGTCCTGTTTATACCCCTAGGTAGCTGTCCATTGGAAGAGCAAGTCAGCTGAGAACTGACACAGCTACCACTGGATAAGGATCTATCAGGTGTGACACAGTCGGGATAGGAGTCCCTCTCCTGGGTAGATGGACTCCCTCTTTATACACACAGCAGCCATAGAAACAGGACACAATTCTGGGATTCTCGTGCAAGCCGGTCGGAGCCAGTCTTTATTGTACTGGACACATAAATAAAACAAAACACAAACAGAATCCTAGCCCGTCTGGGCTCTAACTAGACAGCAGGTTCCCTCACTAACAGAAGACTAAATAAGTTCACGTCCACAGTACTTACATGTGGTATCACACAGTGTCTCAGAGCAAACTAGCCTGCGGGCCTGCCCTCCATGGGAGCTATGGGCCCATTTATGCTGAAAGAAGAAGTGATCACGTTGTTGGATGTTTCTCAATGTTCCTGTTATGCGTAGTGTATTTGGCACGTTATGAGTGTAGTAGACCAGAGAAGACCTTACAAGTTGCAATCACTTTATAACTGATGTAACCAGTGTTGGACTGGCCCACAGGGCTACAGGGGAAATCCCCGGTGGGCCCCACTACCTGTGGGCCCACCCCTCTCTTCTAGATGTCAGGTTCCAGAACTCAAATTTTAGATTGACTCTTTATTAGATGGTCAGTTATTTTATGGTAAAAGACCACTAACCATCATGGGGGTTTGGTTCCCTTCTATAAAGACTACATCAAGATTTGCTTAATGGTTAGCCAAGTGTCTGTGGTGGCTAGCCACACCCCCTCTGGTGGATGACCACTCCCCTTAAGCATGGGCCCTTACCACTGCATTCACCCAGTGCGCCCTTCATGCCCCAGTCCGACACTGGATGTAACTGTTTTCTGTACAAGAAATAGTTTAATGCACAATTCCTACAGATTAGCAGGAATATTTCAGCATCACTAACTGCTAATTCTCTTAGGTTGTGTTCCATGGAACTCCTGTGTCCATAGAAAGCTTTCTGAATTGGAAAGCTAAATTTGAAGCAGATTTAGCATAAATTAGAAGGAAAAAACAGAAAGAAGAGGAGCAAGGGAAAAGTAAATTACCTGGTAAGTCTCTCATAGCTTGCATGTTATTCATTCCACTATAGCATGGTCCCACTTGTTCTTCAGTTCTGAGCTAGAGTATTCAAGATGTTCTGTTCATTCAGTTTTGATGATCAACTTGGCATGCAGCTATCTCACGGCTTTCAATAGTTCATTTTGTAGGCAGCAGTGTATTGTGTAAGTTCTGCAACCATGTAGCCTTTACTAAATTGTCCAATAGATGACATTGTATGCGCCTTTACTACACATACTCATGTGTTCATATTCCTTCCATGTTTCTGTTAAAAAAATGCAACGGGTGTTAAGTAGCTAAAATATTCTTACATTTTTTTTAATATATTTTTTTCATTGCATCCCCTAATCCTCCCCACCCCACCCCGCACCCTAACCCTCCCCATTAGTGACTACCCCTAAACCTCCCCCCTTGGTGCCTAAACCTAACCATCCCCCTTAGTGCCTTACCATAACCCCCCATTCCAGTGTTGCCTAACCTTAAGCCCCACAGTGGTATCTAACCCTAACCTTTCCACCCAAAGCCTAACCCCCCATCATGCCTAATGCTCACCCCCCTCGCCCTACGGCTAACAGCTAAGGGTGCTCCGCTTACCTTCAATCAGGATGCCATCTGTCGGGATTCCGGTGTCGGTGTGTAGGCTGGCTTCGGGATTTAGCCGCCTATGTTTAGTCCCGGGTCGGGATTCCAACGCCGGAATTTCAACAGACGGTAACCTGGCTGTCGCTGTTTTGACTACATCCCCTTTTATTGTACCTTCACTATAAAACAACTAACACCATGTACAGCGGTTTTATTTAAAACATTCTTCCTAAACTCCATACTATGATAACAATTAATGCTAGGACGTACTTTATGCTACAGTTATTACCCTGTATGTATTTCCTTTGGTATGTAAAGTCAGGGCCGTCTCTTCCATTGGGCTTGTTGGGCAGTTCCCCAAGGGCCCGAAGCTTCAAGGGGCTCACCAACCACCGCGGCCAGTTGGTACATTTTTGTTATTTTTAAAAGCACTCTCAACCCCCAGGGGTGACGAGCGACCACCAATACCCCCACTCCCACCTGCCCACGGTTGACAAGTACTCACCTCAGTCACACCGTATCACTACATCCGCCAGTCATACAGAGTCTCTCTGAGTGTGAGAGACGACTGCTGACTGGCTGAAGCGCGAGCCACAGCTCCAATCAGGCAAGGGAGTTTGGGCATTGTCTGCCTTGAGAGCTGCTGCTGGCTCCTTCTATGTGTGCCGCTCAGCCGCTGCCGCTGCTTGCTGTGTAGCCTGGTGTCCCAGACTGGAGGATCCGTCGTCCCGGTCTGAGCCTCCTCAGGACTCAAGAGACTCCTCTTCCAGCCACTGCCTCTGTCCAGGTGCTTCCCGACCCGGCCACAGGTGCCCGCACCACAAAAGTAAGGGCTGAGCTCAGATGCACCGCATAAATCAAATAAGTGCGCAAACCTATAATTATAACATGACAAAATCTCACTATGACGGGGCTTATTGCTGCAATAATTCCATATCATACTATGATATGATATAATACCATATCATAGTATGATATTGTATTATTATTAATAATAATACTATATCATACTATTATATGGTATAATACCATATCATAGTATGATATGGTATTATTGCAGCAATAAGCTCCATCATCATAGTTAGATTTTGTCATGTTATAATTATAGGATTGCGCAGTTATTTGATATTATTTTTTTGACCATTTACATTTTTTCCCATGAATGGGTGGGTAGGGGCCCCAGTGCATTGCTTTGCCCTGGGCCCACACTGCTGTCAAGACAGCTCTGTGTAAAGTCATGGATTTTGTATAAAAATACTACCATTCATTTTTGCTGGCTTTTTATTTAACATATGTTAATTTATTTTTCTTTTTTTTATAGGCGATGTCTTTACAAGATTTAATAGATCTTTAATAAATATTTGTATTTGTTTATCCAGAGATCATAACTTGGATACGTCTGACATCAAGTTCCTGGAAGAAGGTTTGTTATGTCACTTTCTTTGTAGTGAGCAGGTTATAAGAAAGCTGACATGTTCTTCCATAGCATAAATATATGCAAGCTATTATCCTGTCCGCTTTATTTGTACCATAATATTTAGATATAGCACCGTAGAACATAAATGTCATATTTAGAAAAAGTATTTTTGCAAAATGGACTGGTTACAATTAGGGGTGTACACCGGCCACTTTTCGTGTTTTGTGTTTTGGTTTTGGATCTGGATCTTTCTTCGTGTTTTGGATCTGGATTGGTTTTGGAAAAAACCACCCTTCCGTGTTTTGGGTTCTGGGTTTTGTGTTTTGGATCTGTATTTTTTTTAAAAAAAGCATAAAAACAGCTAAAATCACAGAATTTGTGTGTTTTTCTGCCTCTATGCTATTATTAACCTCAATAGCCTTAATTTCCACTCATTTCCAGTCTATTCTGAACACCACACACCTCACAATAGTGTTTTTATATCCAAAAGGTTGCACCAAGGTAGTAGGATGACTATGCTAAGAGATACGAGTGGGCGGCACAAACACGTGGTCCATCTAGGAGTGACACTGCAGTGGCAGACAGGATGGCAGTTTGAAAAACTAGGCCCCAAACAGTACATAATTCAAAGAAAAAAAAGAGGTGCAAGATGGAATTGTCCTTGGGCCCTCTCACCCACCCTTATGTTGTATAACCAGGACATGCACACTTTAACAAACCAAACATTTCAGCGCCAGGGTCTGCCGCACGACTGTGGCTGAAATAATTGGTTCGTTTGGGCCCCCACAAAACAAGCTGGCAATTAATCTGTCCCTGCACAAACTGGCTCTATGGAGGCAATGTGTCGTCCTCATCCACCGATTCCTCACCCTCTTCAGTGTTGTGTACATCCTCACAGAGTATTAATTCGTCCCCGCTGGAATCCACAACCACAGGTCCCTCTGTACGTTCTGGAGGCTGGTCTCCCAGGAAGAGTTGATAATTCATTTTATGAACATCATCTTCTCCACATTTTGTGGAAGCAACCTCCTATGCCTTTCGCTGACAAGGTTCCCGGCTGCACTAAACACTCTTTCGGAGTACACACTGGAGGGGGGGCAACTCAGGTAAAATAGAGCCAGTTTGTACAGGGACCTCCAAATTGCTTCTTTTTCCTGCCAGTACAGGTACGGCATGTCTGTCATGCCTACTTGGATGCTGTCACCGATGTAATCCTTTAACAGACAGACGCATGCTTGTCGCTGCTGCTTTAAGGATGCAGGTGCGGCTACAGCCCACACATTTCACAAAGACAGAAAAAAAAGAAGAATTTTTTTATTGTTTGTGGAGCGCACTTTGAGGGTTACACCACCCTTTAACAGACAGACGCACGCTCGTCGCTGCTGCTTTGAGGATGCAGGTGGAATCTAGACGGGATTTGGAACCGGGGATACACTACCTCCATCAATTGTCTAAATCCCACTGCACTAATGGCGGATACCAGATGCACGTCTAACACCAACATAGTAGTCAAGGCCTCAGTTATACGTTTTGCTTCAGGATGACTGCTGTCGTACTTCATCCTCATCGCTAGGGACTGTTGGAGGGTCAATTGTTTAGTAAAAGTAGTGGTGTTCCTACTTCCTCTCTGGGATGATGAACAACTCCCAGCAGCAGCAACAGCACTAGGAGAAAGTGGTTCTTGATCTTTCCCTATTTTATTTTTATCGGAGAAAGTTTGGTCCTCCATTTATGTTATATTGATATATACGTGCGGCTAAGGTGCACACAAACACAGAAAATATTTTTGTATTTTTGCTGGAGAGTAGTGCACTTTGTGGGTTACACCACCCTTTAAGAAATGAGCCAGCCGGCTCTTTACTTATGGGACACAGGCGCACGCTTGGCGCTGCTCCTTTGTTGGTGCACGTGCAGCCACAGTGCACACAATTCACAAACACAGAAAATATTTTTTTATTTGGCTTGGAGTGTACTTTGGGGGTTACAGCACCCTTTAATGGTCAAGCCAGCCGGCCCTTTACTTATGACACAGGCGCACGCTTGGCACTACTTTGTTGATGCACGTGCGGCTACTGCGCACACAGTTCACTAACACAGAAAATATTTTTTTATTTGGTTTGGAGTGTACTTTGGGGGTTACAGCACCCTTTAATGGTCAAGCCAGCCGGCCCTTTACTTATGACACAGGCGCACGCTTGGCACTACTTTGTTGATGCACGTGCGGCTACTGCGCACACAATTCACAAACACAGAAAATATTTTTTTATTTGGTTTGGAGTGTACTTTGGGGGTTACAACACCCTTTAATGGTCAAGCCAGCCGGCTCTTTACTTATGACACAGGCGCACGCTTGGCACTACTTTGTTGATGCACGTGCGGCTACTGCGCACACAGTTCACAAACACAGAAAATATTTTTTTATTTGGTTTGGAGTGTACTTTGGGGGTTACAGCACCCTTTAACGGTCAAGCCAGTCGGCCCTTTACTTATGACACAGGCGCACGCTTGGCACTACTTTGTTGATGCACGTGCGGCTACTGCGCACACAATTCACAAACACAGAAAATATTTTTTTATTTGGTTTGGAGTGTACTTTGGGGGTTACAACACCCTTTAACGGTCAAGCCAGCCGGCCCTTTACTTATGACACAGGCGCACGCTTGGCACTACTTTGTTGATGCACGTGCGGCTACTGCGCACACAATTCACAAACACAGAAAAAATATATATTTTTTTAGCACTTGGGGGGAGCACCCCTGACGGACAGAGCACCCCCTGGACAACACTACAGCACCCCTTTAGGACTGGGACACTGCACAGGACTTTGGAATGGACACAGCCACTATGGACAACTGACTGCACAACACAGTCCAGCCAGCCCCTATGGACTTTGAAGTAGTGGACACAGCTCCTATGGACAACAGCAGCACAGCACAACACAGCCAGCCCCTATGGACTTTGAAGTAGTGGACAACAGCAGCACAGCGCAGCACAGCACAGCACAACACTACTCTGCACTACACTACACTACACTACACAGCCCAGCCAGCCCTAACTCCCACCCTCCCTCTTCACTGTCCACAGCCGAGTGAGAAAATGGCGCCGACGCGGGTACCTTATATAGGATCCAAAAGCCGCGAGACCCGGAAGGCGGGATGATGACGTTTTGCCTCGATTTCAGATCCGAGTCAGACGGGAAAAGTCGAGCCTGACTCGGATCGGCCTCGGATCGGGGGGGCTCGGGGGGGTCCAGATTTCAGAAATTCGAACCCGCTCACCCCTAGTTACAATACACTAGATATTTTTCTTTTTCATTAATCAGCAGTTAATAACATATTGCTTTTTATATCATGTTATGCATTTATTCAGTAAATGCCAGCTTTTGTGTCTAAAGCAGGTCTGGTGTAGTATGAACCTTGCTTGAATCTCATTTGTGGTGGGGCAGTGCTTCTAAATTCAGCTCTCCTCAAAACTTCCTATTGTCCAAAATAAGTGAAGGGCAAGGCTGCTTGGCAAGATTTTTTTTTAAATAGTGTTTATATGAGCTTTTCATTAATGAAGCAAATTGTACAGGCACATAGCATAAAAAATGGTCCCTTCCTCAGTGCAACATGATATACTGAGGAAATGGCCATTTATTTGCCCCTATATATTTGCCTTTTTATGATTATACCTTTTAACTTTTGTGTGTACCCAAATCCTTTGTTCCATACTTTATAAAGTAAGCTTTCCCTTGCCACTGTAGCCTTGGAGCTGTGAATACATCAGTACAAAGTTAATACCACCAAGTAAATTAATCTCCTGCCTTAATGGGTTTAATTAGGAATGACCGGTTCTGTTTAATATTAGATACTGTATATGTTGTATGCCAAATAGATCTGAGTCATTTCTTAATACTGTATGTCAATGTTTAATACAAAATTAAAATTTTGTGAACACGTAAATGTTGGTAAACTACGTAAAATAATTATTTTAATTTTAATAATATTATGGTTCTTTCATTTATTTCTTTTTTAAATTATACACACGCACATAGAGTACACACACAAGATAACTACAAACACACACACAATGTATGTCTACCACTAAATCCATGATAATCTTCAGCATATTTTATAAAGCACATCAATTTTTTCATTGTTTTTCATATTCTTTGAGTTCCACGTTTGTTATGTCTAACATATTTTGCCTTCAAAATATTGTGCAATTATGTTATTGGGATTGTTATATCATTTTATAGGATGATATTTATTCCAGTGTGTACCTAGCTTTAAGAGTATATATCTATGTTGTTCACATTTTTTCAAAGTGGTCACTAAATCTCAATGTCTCCAATGTGCAGGAACTTTTTGGATGCCCATGAATTTCAGTTCATTGGGGTTCTTGTTAAACTTTTTTCCTTATTTGCCAATTGGGGATCCACAGGACCATAAAGATACAACCTCAGAAGCAAATATACAAACTACTGTACTTTAAACTAAGCACAATACCTAAGGGGTGACCCTGAATAATCTAATTCAGGAGGTGAGAGCATACATTGATTCCTTAATTTAAGAGGGGTCTTCATGTTTGCTTGTTTACATTATTGGAACTACATCCCTTTTGCTATTTCTAACACTATTGTGATTTTATTATCCCCACATCTACCCTACATCCATCATCACTTGATAACAAATAAGAGAAGTATTTACCTTTCTATATCTTATAAATATTCTGTTTGTCATTTTTGGTGTTCCACATTGTATATTTGTATGTGCCATCCTATCTAGCACCAAGTATTGTACACCACCTTCTTTGTACATTCCAAACAACCGATCCAAGGAGCAAGACAATAGGCACTCAAGTTATCCATACAGAAAGACAGACAGATGGGAAGCCAAAAGTCAAACACAGGAATCACAAGCAATGCTACAATAGTCTCCAGGAGATTAACTTAAACACCTAGCACTTAGTACCAGGTGAGTTACGCCATTTATAAGCGAAGGGGCCTGTTTCTAAGGTTCACGCAGATGTCTCCTCTCATGGCAGGCTTTTACCTGCACACTTGATGCTTCTAAGGTTCACACAGATGTCTCCTCTCATGGCAGGCTTGTACCTGCACACTTGGTGCTTCTAAGGTTCACACAGATGTCTCCTCTCATGGCAGGCTTGTACCTGCACACTTGATGTTTCTAAGGTTCACACAGATGTCTCCTCTCATGGCAGGCTTGTACCTGCACACTTGATGCCAGTAACTGCTTCTCCATCCACAGTCCCATATTAAATGCCCAGAACCCATAAAGCCCAGACAATTCCCACAATTTCGACACTGGTTTTTACTAGAGTCGAAGTCCTGGGAATTGCGACTCGGGTTGATCCGCAAATTACCTGGTCCATATGCTTGACCAGGGACTTTGGTTTTCTGTGTAAAAGGGGGTAGAGAGTGGGATCGGCAAGAAAACCTGTGCTTCAAATGCCGGGTAAAAGATGGGTTTTTTGCTAATTTCTGTTTGAAAGTGGTATAAATTTAACACGGAGTGGTACATTTACTAAAGGCAGATTTTAATTGATTAAAAATCTATCTAAATCAATCAACATTGATGTGTTTCAGGGGCTAAATCACACATTTACTAACACTTATAAATCAATATAAATAACAGATTTGTTTGTTAGTAAATGTGTGATTTACCCCCTGAAACAAAACATCAATGTTGATCTATTTAGATTAAATTCAACCTTTAGTAAATTTACATTTAAATGTGTAGGATGTTACAAATGCAGTCATTGCAAAGTTTGCAAATCTGTACACCGGAAACAATTCTTTAACTATGACAACTTTAGAAAGTTCAGATAGAAGCAATTTAAAATATTCATTTGAGTCCACATATGGTTTCAAATACACGGGAGATCTTAATCTAAGATTAAGAATACAAGAGCGTGTGAGAAATATGAAGAACAAGATGGAAAGCCATTCATTGCCAAGCATTTCCCCACGTATAACAAATCCAGAGAACCTCACTTTCAAAGAAGAGTGCCCACATTCAATACATTCATGTTGGACTGGATTTTCACCATTAACTTATTAAATAGCTCCATTCCTCTAAAAGTTCCTATAAGTTTAAAGTAAAAACCCTTTACTCTTTTTACCACTTCTGCATGATTAGGTTTTGTATCTGCTATAACAATATGTAAATCTTAATATAAACATTTGGGTCTGATACTTGGGCTCACGCATCTGCAGCCGCTTTTTACCATATGGCCACGGCAGCCTACTTACTAGCTTATGCTATTGCGGGAATCCACCCATGTATGCCAAACATCCAAACAGTATGTCTGCATGTGGGATGCCACCCTGCCCACTGTTATTCTGTCTGCAGCTACAGCCATCATAATTAGGGGTCTATGTACTAAGCCTTGGAGAGAGATAAAGTGAATAAAGATACAGTACCAACCAATCAGCTCCAGTCACTTTACAAGCTGTGTTTGAAAAATGACAGTTGATTGGTTAGTACTCTATCTCCATCAGCAGAGAAACACATCAAGGCAGTGGACCTGTGCCTGATCTCACCTGTTCTGTGATCACACTACATTCAGGAGGAAGCCCACTACCAGATCAAAGTACAGTATACCGGGGCTCCAGCTACAACCTTCCAGCACTGGGCACTCTGTAACCCTCTGCCCCGCCACAATCTCATTCCAGCAGTGGCAGTGAATCAACACAGTCTTCTGCAATAAACCTCTCACAGCTGGAGAGGAGGAATCATTGGAACATATGGAGGACACACATTAAACCTGGAAATCACAGACAAACATCTTCATATGGACAATACAACCCAGTGGTATACCCAAGTCTCAAACAGAACGAGCTTTACCATAAGTGGTGAGAATATATTATTGTTTTATTATTGTATCCAGATCTGTATACATTTTTATAAATTAACAATCATCCTATTTACTGGATTCATCTGTTTTCAAGATAACCATCTGTCTATGCAGGGACTTATGGAACTCTAACAAATGTCTTGTATAATAGCAATCATTCCTAGATGCTGCTAATCTGACATCGGCATAATACATTTTCTGATATTTTGTTGCTATATGGATCACTAGATGCTAATTCGTAACAAACGTAACATCTCATTGATTAGCTGAAGTGAACTTGTATCTGATTAAGCTGTATACGCCATTTTATTTTATACAGATTTTATTACCATATAATAAATTGCATTTTTTATATAAATTTTCTTCATATATATTTATTTGTATACCTGCCTTTACACTAACAGAATAATCCGCAGCACTTTTCTATTTGCTTTACCCTTGTGCTACAGTATACTCAAAGAGAGTCCACATCTCTCTATTGGGATAGCTGCTGTGGAAACACTGTTTGTAAAGGCAGATATATTTACCCCTGTATATATTATCTTTTCTACACACCAACTTCATAAACAGGCGCCTAGAATTAATGTGAGAGTAGCACATTTCTCTCCTCATTTGTCAGCCAGTGTCTGGCTTTCCTCATTGCTGTCCCAGATAAATGTGATTGGCAGATCTCCCAACTCCTCTTTCAGTATCTTATCCATCTTCTCACTTTGGGCCACAGTCATTAGATTTTTCCAGTCCCCAACAACACCTGCAATATGAGATACATATCTATCATGTTTCGCTTTACTATAGTAATACTGTATATTCACTCATTTGATAAAACTATTAGTTGTGCAGTTAGGAAACAGGCAGGTTGCTGCCCAGTGCTTGATTTAGCACTAAGGGTTCACGTCTTCCAGGTCACCTCACAGAATCACAAATGAAAGAATTAGCTCCACCTGTGGATCTTTCAAAATGTGTTAGTGAGTAATGACTACACCTGTGCACCTGCTGGGTGACCTGGAAAACGTGAACTGTTGGTAGCTCTCGAGGACCGAGTTTGGCCACCCCTGATCTAGACAAAGGCTGGTTTGTGAGTCGCATCATAAAGACTTGTATAGCTGTTATTGTAAGCAGCCAGGATAATCTTAGGCAAAGTTGTGAAACACAAACAGAAAAGAAATATACTAGTGATTGATTTACCCACAATGGGGCTGATTCTGAGTCGGACGAAAGTTGCAACGCTGACAAGTGTCACGGATTTCGGAATACTGCGTATGCACTAAAGAAATCTGTGACTGTGCAGGTGCTGATTTAGACTTAAGATGATTGCCCGGGTCGGTGGGTGACGTGTTGATTGTGTATAAAAAATAGATGAATAATGTCTTTTACTGGAGAACTAGAGGTCCCAGCAAGTCTCCCCTGCATGCTGGTACTTGGAAAACCACAAGTACCAGCATGCGAGGCAAACTGTATTTTTTACAGTTTACTATTTTTTTAAATACAGAAGCCTTCACAGATCTCACTGATCTTTGAAGGCTTCTGTATATTTTGATAGGAGAAAACTTGCACAGACTTGCATAATGTAATAGCCTCGAAGATCCGAGTTTGTCTCGCAAAGAAAACTCTGGACTCTATTACATTTTGCCTGGGGACTTAAACACATTACTGGTAGATATAGACACAGAGGCATACAGTACGCAGTAACATATACTGCATATGCTGGCTATGGGCAGATATCATTTATGTTTCATTCAGAAATGAATGAATACTTCTTCAAGTTTAAATCCAAAAGTAAAGTATAGTACATAGGTTAAAACTTTAGTCTTTAGTCTCATTTATACTTCACCTTTGCGGAGAAAGTCTCCTTTACTGTGGTCTAATAATTCATTTGAAATAAATGTATAATTAGCTAGTGGGTCTTGTTTCATGTTTTTAAATGTTGCTTTCTCCACAATTCTGCTCACTGCTTGGTCATCAAGCTTCATGTCCACAAATTGGCATATTTTCAGAACTGCAGATCGTAGATCCTAGAATAATAATTTATCTTTAGTTGGTTATAATACTTTTTTCTAAATACAAATAGCAGCCCTACGTGAAAAGTACAATTGTATAATGCCATTTCATGTTCTAACAAATCCTAAAATAAAAGCAAAAGTGAAAAGCAGGATTACCTTCCTGGGATTGTTTACCAAATCTGCCTGAGTCCCCAATGGCTGCAATAGTCCAATGCTGAAAGAGGACGGTGTCAGTGTTCCTCTTATGTAAACTCACCTTTATCGTGGCACACTATCCGTTTTATCATTAGTACAGTACTTGTAGTTTAGCAATAATTGAACAGTTGTAGGATTTAAAAGATCATAGGCAAACGCAGGGGGGGTCCTGTTGCCTGGAAACCCCCCTCCCCAGCCCACACCGCGACCACAATAGTGATAGTAATATAATAGCATTTTACTAGTGCTGCATGTTCTTCTCAGTATTACAAATGAAATAATCAGCACCACCTGTGGATCTTCTAACCTGTGTCAGCCAGTAATAAATACACCTGTGCACCAACTAGGAGATCTAGAAAACATGCACTGTTAGGGGTGCACTGCTATAGACCATCAATTGTGTTAATATTTAGAAGAAATAGCCCAGGGATGGGGAGAGGGCCAAAAAATCTTTATCTCACTAAAATTGCCTCCAATAAACATGTGCATACCCTCATTTCTAAGAAGAACATCTAATCTTTTAAACAACAGTAGACATTGGGCGGGATGCATAACACAATGCAATGCATCCCGCCACTCTTCGCATGTTGATTATGCTCTTATGCATAAAGAGAAATGCAAAGGACAGCTCCCTCAGTAAGAGATGTCCTTTGCGAGTGAGGGAATTCCGGGTCTATGACCCAGAAGATCCTATGACGTCCTGCGCATGCGCAGAAGGACACGCGCTCCGCAGGGGGTGCTGGAAGGGGTCCGATCACTATTAAGTTTGTGACTAATATTTCAATAAAGATTTTCTTAGTAACCTAGACACAGTGGACCTCATTCAGAGTCGGTCGTTGAAGCCGCACGGTCGTACGGGAAAAGGGGCCGGATATGCAAATGATGCACTCGCAAGTTGCGTCTCTAAGATTGGATCGGTAGCTGGCCGACCAAGGGGAGGAAGTGGCCGGAAGACAAAAAAAAACGCCCCCTTCTCGTACCCATTACACGTCATCTCCGGGCATATAAGGATTAATCGAGGCCATCGGGAACCATCGGAACTGGTCGTAGAGCTTAAGGTTGACCATACCCTTTCTTAAGCTCTACGATCATGTCAGTGTAAAAACCTCCCATGTCACGTCTGCTATGACACTACTTTGTTAATTATGCACTCCCATAAAACGCCGTTCGCATAATTAGGCACGCCTGCGTTCGGATCTCCACTCTCCCGTTTTCAAGCACCTTCCCCTGTTACCACCCACAAACACCTCAATCTGTCACTTAAACTACTCTTTCCAAATTATTTAAATGGTCCACATAATCGTTGCTTGTGAAAATTATGTCATCCAGGTAACATTGTGCACCTGGTACTCCTTGTAGGACGTGGTTTATTGCTCTCTGCCATAGTGCTGGGGCGGAAGATAGTCCAAACACAAGATGGTTATATTGTAATAAGCCTTTGTGTGTATTGATGGTTAGATATTTCTTAAACGAGTCCTCTATTTCCATCTGTAAGTACGCTTGAGCTAGGTCGGTTTTGGAGACGCAGTCGCCCCCTGAGAGAGCTGCAAAGATGTTCTCTGTTTCAGGCAAAGGATACTGTACAGTAAGTAGTACTGGATTTATTGGCATTTTGAAATCTCCGCAAATGCATTTATTTCCCAATTTGTCCTTCTTTACTACTGCAACTAAAGGCGTAACCCATTCACTCCATTCTACACAGCAATGGGAACTAAATACACCACAATCCCTCTCACATGTCTTTGAGATTAGAGCCCATAGGCTGAAGATGATGTTATCCATCGCATCCAACGGCTTGGTGCATATGATAAATGCGGTCAAAACTCCAGAAAACTACACTTTCGTAGGTTTGACCACATTTCTGACATTGCTACATACAGCTCATTGTCTGATGATAATTCAAAATGACTAACTGTGGTTTGAAAATGTGACAAGCCTAAAAAGTGCCATGGGTAAAAGTAGCCTTAGCAAGCAAGGAGCTCATGGTGTGCCCTGGTATCTCTTTACACCAGGTAACGGGCAGATGTAGTAACCTCTGGAAAGTGATAAATTGGAAAGTGATAAACTGCCAACCAATCAGCTCCTCACTGTAATTTTTCAAGCACAGTCTGTAAGATGACAGTTAGGAGCTGATTGGTTGGTTATCACTTTCCAGATCTTAGAACATCTCCCTCTATGTCTTTCTTTAGTTTAAGCTTCAATATTCTAGGGCTACAACAAAATTTGACATTTGCTTGGTACTAATAGACAATGGACCTGATTTAGCAAGGATCGCTATTGCAATTACTCATGCAGATGGCCGATTGTTACGTAGTACACGTGTATGCATCGCAGTGCGCATGTGTGAAGGCTCCACTGCGATCACAGTGACCACACAAACCCATCGCAGAGTGATTGACCGGAAGTGACCGTTTCAGGGTGTTGGTCAGGGAAGGTAGGCGTGTCAGTGCGTTTGAACGTCGTTAGAGGGGCATACATAAATTAGCCACTGCGATGCCATACACAGCTTGAGCTTTCACTGCGTGCGACGAGGTTAGCAAATTCTGAGTAAGGTCAGAAATTTTGTAATTGTGCGTGAGGCTCCGATGGTACTCGATGTTACCGATGGTTTCGCAGACTTGCAAAGTATTACAGATGTGAGTAAGGGGAAGTGGGCATCCTTATGTTGGGCTGCGATGGCATTGCGATTGCAAACATTAGAATATTTTCGTAGTATTGGAGCATACACACGGTCAGCTTTGTCAGACTTGTCAGATTTGTCAGATAAACGACTGAACGACTGAACGATTTGAACGATTTTACCAAAGTTTTGAACGATTGAACGATTTTTGACTGCATTAAAATGAATGGAATCGTCCAAGTCTGACTGCAAACCCATCAGATGTCAGATATCGTTATCTGACAAACGGGAACGCGCATCGTTGATCGTCCATCGTTCAGGCATGTCAGATATGAAAGATTTTCCTTCAGATATGAATGACTGAACGATTTTTAAATCGTTATCGTTCATATCTGAAGGAAAAATCTGACCGTGTGTATGCACCATATGGCTGCGTGCGTAATCGCAGCTGTGATTTCAATAACGATCCATAATGAATCAGGCCCAATGTGCATACTTTAATTCAAATTATAAAAATAAGAAATTATGTATATATTTTTGAAATTGTTGTATTGTTCTAGCCAAAACAAAATATGATCAAAACAATAAATAAATAGGTAGAAAATATACAACAGTAAATTTTAAACCAAACTGTACTTTCTCCTAAATTATTTGGAAAAGTACCTACTGAACAAGGTGAATCCCTTATTATAAATGCATTCTTATGAAGTATTTGTATAGCTCAAGCATTATAATGAAATTATACCAAGAAAAATAATTTGAATGCGCTGGTAAACATACAGTCAGGTCCATAAATATTGGGACATTGACAGAATTTTCATATTTTGTCCTCTAGTCACCACCACAATGGCTTTGAAATGAAGCAAACAAGATGTGCTTTAACTGCAGACTTTCAGATTTAATTTGAGTGTAATTACATCCAAATCAGGTGAATGGTGTAGGAATTACAACAGTTTCTATATGTGCCTCACACTTTTTAAGGGGCCAAAAGTAATGGGACAAACTAAACAATCCTAAATCTAACTTTCACTGTTTAATACTTTGTTGCAAATCCTTTTCAGGCAATTACAGCCTGAAGTCTGGAACGCATAGACATCACCAGACGCTGGGTTTCATCCCTGGTGATGCTCTGCCAGGCCTCTACTGCAAATGTCTTCAGTTCCTGCTTGTTCTTGGGGCATTTTCCCTTCAGTTTTGTCTTCATCAAGTGAAATGCATGCTCAGTCGGATTCAGGTCAGGGGACATACTTGGCCATTGCATAACATTCCACTTTTTAGCCTTAAAAAACTCTTTGGTTGCTTTTGCAGTATGCTTCGGGTCATTGTCCATCTGCACTGTGAAGCACCATCCAATGAGTTCTGAAGCATTTGACTGAATATGAGCATATATTGCCCAAAACACTTCAGAATTCATTCTGCTGCTTTTGTCAGCAGTCAAATCATCAATAAATACAAGGGAACCAGTTCCATTGGCAGCCATACCTGCCCACGCCATAACACTACCACCACCATGCTTCACTGATGAGGTGGTATGTTTTGGATCATGAGCAGTTTCTTTCCTTCTCCATACTCTTCTCTTCCCATCACTGTGGTACAAGTTGACCTTTGTCTCATCTGTCCATAGGATGTTGTTCCAGAACTGTAATGGCTTTTTTAGATGTTGTTTGGCAAACTCTAATCTGGTCTTTCTGTTTTTGTGGCTCACCAATGGTTTACATCTTGTGGTGAACCCTTTATATTCACTCTTGTGAAGTCTTCTCTTGATTGTTGACTTTGACACATATACACCTACCTCCTGGAGAGTGTTCTTGATTTGGCCAACTGTTGTGAAGGGGTTTTTCTTCACCAGGGAAATAATTCTTCTGTCATCCACCACAGTTGTTTTCCGTGGTCTTCCGGGTCTTTTGGTGTTGCTGAGCTCTCCGGTGCATTATTTATTTTTAAGAATGTTCAAAACAGTTGATTTGGCCACACCTAATGTTTTTGCTATCTCTCTGATGGGTTTGTTTTGATTTTTCAGCCTAATGATGGCTTGCTTCACTGATAGTGACAGCTCTTTTGGATCTCATATTGAGAGTCGAGAGCAACTGATTCCAAATGCAAATGTCACACCTAGAATCAACTCCAGACCTTTTACCTGCTTAATTGATAATGAAATAATGAGGGAATAGCCCACACCTGTCCATTAAATAGCTTTTGAGTTGATAGTCCCATTACTTTTGTCCCCTTAAAAAGTGGGAGGCACATATAGAAACCGTTGTAATTCCTACACCGTTCACCTGATTTGGATGTAATTACCCTCAAATTAAATCTGAAAGTCTGCAGTTAAAGCACGTCTTGTTTGTTTCATTTCAAAGCCATTGTGATGGTGAATAGAGGCCAAAATATGAAAATTCTGTCAATGTCCCAATATTTATGGACCTGACTGTATATCATGGGCATCAATTGATATTCAACATTAATGCACATTATTTATTCAAAATGCAAATGTATAAAAAACATGAATATTAGCATATAAAAAAAGAGTATCTCAATAATATCTTAATTGTATACACCGGTATATATTACTCATTCAAGTAACATTGGATCCATTTATACTTGTAAACATATAGATACATTTATAGACACATTTAAAATTTACAATGTATCAGTATTGCATTTAGCTTCAGCATTGATAATATCAAAACAAACATCCAGTTGTTGTAATGTCAGTTCTCATAAAGAAAGATTAGTTTATAAATTGAAAAAACTACAGATTTTTTCCTCCAGTGGGTTATATCTGTATCAATTGTAAAATCACTTCTAATTTATAATTTTATGTTGATCACTTTGTACAGGGTTATGTTATTGCACAGAGGTCACACATTAAGGATACATTACATTTCTTAGCTAAAATTAAAGAAATTAAATGGTGACCAGGGTATGGTTTTTGACCCTGGACGTACAAGTATTATACAACAACATACCACATGAGGCAGGTGCCTCTGTGATTAATGAAATATTAAAACAGGATGTGGGTGTCTCTGTCAATAAATATAATGTCCTGGTAGATTCAATTAAGTTTATTCTTACACATAACGTTTTTTTATTTGATTCAAATTTTTATTTTACAAACACACGGGACAGTGATGGGTACCAAATTTGCCACAAGTTTTGTCAATTTATATATGGGTACTTTGGAAGATTGGTATATATGGAATGGGCCATATGGGACAAATCTGGTATTCTATGGATGTTTTATCAATTATTTGATTATAGTTTGGAATGGGGATGAAGATTTGGCATGGGCTTTCACAGATTATTTAAACACTAACACTATGAATCTTTCTTTCACATCACTATTTAATCATCACAGTATTAATTATCTGGATATTACCCTATCTGTGATTGGTGAGTCAATTGTTTCCACAACATATACCAAACCAGTGGACTGTAGCGCTTATCTTCATTACCATAGTGGACATTATTGTCCCTGGATAAGTAACATTCATAGAAGTCAGATGGACAGAATTAGAAGGAACTGCACCAGAGATTTCGAATTTCATGCAGACTGTCTGGAAAAAAAGTTCTTAGATAAAAAATATCAGTTGAAATTAATAAAGGAAGCTAGAGAACATGCTTCAAATAAACATAAAAAGAAAATTGAAAAAAAAGAAGTGATAATGATAAAAGTAAGGAAATACCATTGGTGAAAAAACTATATCAGAAAAAGATGGACTGAAAAATGAGAGCTTTTAATTAGTTTTTAGTTCCAAAATTAATAATAAAGCAAGAAAAATTATATAAATAATTAATAAAAATTACAGTATACTTAAATAGGATAAAATTTTGTCAGAATGTCTGGAACCAACACCAAATGTAGTTTTCAAGAAAAATAGAAACCTAAAGAGTTTATTAGCACCCAGTAATCTGAAAAGGATCGAAACAAAAGATGAGGTAGAAATGTGGTTGCCTAGGAAACCATTTGGTTGCTATAGTTGCAACCATTCAAGATGTCTGACCTGTGAATATATTGCGAATAAGACAAACATGATTACATCTCATGTTACTGCAAATTCCTACAATATTAAACAATTTATTAATTGTGAATCGAAATTCATAATTTACATACTTATTTGTACGTGTAATTTGCAGTATGTGGGACGTACTGTACTACAAGGACCCTGAGGCATATCCAATTGGGTGTGAGGTTTAGCGAGGTTTAAACCTCGCGCCCAATTTAGAAATACCACGGGTATGTGCGCTCCCGATATTCGCGGTATTCAATTTAAAAAATACTGGTCGCGGGGTTTTTAGCTGTGAAAACCACGTGCCGCATTTTTTTAATGAAAAAAAAAAAACCACTTACCTGGCCTGGGCTCTCCAGACGTATCTGCGGCTCCCAGTGGTCTCCCTCTCTCTCCTTACTGGAGAGGGGGCTGCTGGGAGTCCCAGGGGCTGGTGGGAGGGGCAATGGCTGCTGGGAGATGTAGTTCTCCCAGTGCCAAATACAGGGAGCCACACTAACACTGTGGGGGCACACTGACAGAGAGACACACACATTTAAACACACACACACTCATACACACTTACATACACCACACACACTGACATACTCACCGCTGCTGCAGAAGAGCCGGCTCCCGATGGAGGATGAAGAAGACAGCGCAGCAGGGGGTATGTAATTAAGGACTAATTATGCTGATTGGATACTTCCAATTGCTTAATTAGACCTCAGGTGGGGTGCCGTGGGGGTGTCAGAGCAAGTCCCAGTGATTTCTCCTAAAATCATCAATTTAAGGAAAAATCACTCTTGCTCAGGAGGTGCGAGAATAAAAACCTAAAAAAAACACGCACCTAATAGAATAGCTAAAAACCCGCACCTGCCGGAAAAGCCTCGCAGGTGCGGGTTTTTTGCTATTCTCGCACGCTATTGATTATGCCCCTCTGAGAGAGAGATTCAGACACCACAGACTAAATATAATAAAAGATAATCTTAACCACAGTGTCTCTAGACATTTTGCTCTTGTCCACAATAAAGATCCAAAAGTTATTACTGTAACTGGGGTAGAACTGATTAAAAATACTCTCAGGGGTGCTGATAGGTTCAGGCAATTGTGTGTAGCAGAATCAAGGTGGATATTCTGTCTACACACACTTCATCCTGAAGATTTGAATGAGGCTCTGGAATTTTGTGATTAAATTGTGAATTGGGTTGGGACGAGAACTCCATGTCTATCTAGGAGGTTAACATAGCTTTACACTGGGACAATCTAGACATGTACTGTATGGTCAGTGCTCTGTCGACTTGTCCTAGTGGAACAGATATTAAGAGTGAGATATATACAGGGGCGGATTGGGCCACTGGGCCGGTCGCTTTGGTGGCCGCCGGCCACCCAGACCGTCCTGTCACTGACTTATGGTCACCTAAACCTGGGTCTCTGTTCCCCCTTCCCGCTGCCGTGATCGGAGCATTGCTCAGATCAGGCAGCTCTACAGCTTCTGTGCATTGGCTGAAGCTTAGTGAAGTAAAAAAAATATGACAGACGGGGGAGCTGCTGCACCAGCCACAGCAGCTCCTCCCATGAGCCTTTGCATAGTCAGGGGCCATCAGTCACCACTGACAGCTCCGCCTCCAGCCCCTCTGCGGCTTGCCTCCAGCCTCCTGCACTGACAAGTCTATCACACCACACAGCGTGCACCAGGGGCAGCGGACTGAAAAAAAAGGAGCCAGTGGCAGCCTGCAAAATATAAACTAGCTCACCATAAAGAAATATATATACTTACAAGTTACAACATATTAAGTATATTAAGTAGAGTAAGACTACGCACTGTATTATCTATAGGAAATTAATGTCTTCATCTTGACTGAAATGTTAAATAATGATTTATATATTATAGGACCCATGCTTGCTAACTGCAGTGGAAATAAGTTTTATATACATATCTATGTACACTATCTATCTATCTATCTATCTATCTATCTCTCTATCTAATAATTTCACTTTCAACAAAGCTCTTCTGAAAAGAGAGCATCACCAGACCACGCCCCTCAATAGACCGCACCCCCATTAGGGCTGCTTCCAGGGCTGGTTTTCAGACCCAATCCACCACTGGAATTATAATATATACAGGTTGAGTCTCCCATATCCAAAATGCTTGGGACAAGGGGTATTTTGGAAAACGGAATATTCCGTATTTTGGAATAATTGCATATCATAATGAAATATCTTGGGAATAGGACCCAAATATACACACAGAATGCATTTATGTATTACTGTATATACATCTTATACACACAGCCTGCAGGTAATTTTATACAATATATTCAATAATTTTGTGGCTCAAACAAAGTTTGTGTACAGAAATGAAATTCATTTATGTTTCATATACACCTTATACACAAAGCCTGAAGGTAATTATATACAATATTTGTAATCATTTGTGCCTTAGACAAAGTTTGTGTACATTGAACCATCATATATATATAGTTACACTCATAATGGTATATATTATGGTCGACATATGTATATATGTACATGTCTAAAGATATGTATCTGATATTACATTATATTATATTGTCTGTGTATATGAGGGTACATATGAGAGATAAAAACCCTCCATAAGTTAGATTCCTCTGAAGTGTTAAATAAAATAATGAATAAATTATGCTATAGTAACTACTTTAACTAGCTTCTTCTACCAATGAGAAAACAAAAGTATCCCATTTTAAAAGGATTGATATGTGTATATATATATATATATATATAGATCAGGGGTTCCCAACTACGGTACTCAAGGCACACTAACAGTTCAGGTTTTGAAGATAGCCATACTGGATCACAGGTGACTTAATTAGTACCTCAGTTATTTTGATTTAACCATGTGTGCTCAAGCCTGGATATCACCAAAACCAGGACTGTTAGTGTGCCTTGAGGACCGAAGTTGGGAATCACTGATATAGATATGTATATATATATATATATATATATATATATACTTACATATATATCAATATATAAAGAAAACAATCCTCCGGCACTCCTCCACACTGTGTCTCTAGACACGTAGTCAATCCTTGCTCCGGTGCCCTCCTTAGGAGGACAGCACCCCCAATGCACACTGCATCAAAAACATAGGCAGCACTCGGAGACTGATAAACAACAGAAGGGGCGGAAGACCCCGAAACGTCGACCTAATAAAGTCCCTCTGCCGAGGGGGTGACATTGTTTATCAGTCTCCGAGTGCCGCCTATGTTTTTGATGCAGTATATCAATATATATATATATAAAGAAGACTGTGTTTATAATGTATTACATATTATATTATATTACATTATATATAGTTTTTGTCATATATATATATATATATATATATAAGGAAGAGAGAATAGGCACTCACCATTCAGTAGAAGGAATCTTTAATAACTCACATATATAGCATGATGAAATCGATGTTTCGGTCCTACCAGGACCTTTGTCAAGACAGAGACAATCGCCACAAAGCTACCACCAAGACACACAGAACACTATCCCCTGTGCCTGCTGATATAGCCAAGACCGGAAATAGCATGCGCTCCACCAAGTGGAACGCACCAGCCCCGGAAGTGACGTGACAGGTCAGTGCCAGCCAAACGCCTAAGCAGTTGCTAGGTAACACAGCATAACAATAAGCCAGTAATGTACTACATGGCCTATCATAGATAATCACAACTACAGTTAGCATAGGGACAATCCCCTCATAAAAAACGCACTACACAGAAAGAATAAGATCAATCAAACAGATAGATCGCATAGATAATTGCTAAGTAACGTGGCACAGCAGCAAACCCATATCAGAGTGAATTGTAAATCCAAGATGTTCACCACTACAAGCTACATTAGGACAATTACTACAAAAAAGACAAACGATACTAAAATTACCAAGACAGAGCTACACAAACCATTCAAATGGACAGTTGCCAAAATAATTTGTCAGTTCGCATTTGTTGGTGATCATCCGGTTGATACCCAATATATTATATAATATTTGTTGATTGTGTACTGGCGTTGTTTGATATGACTAGTGAGGGTGGACATATGCTGGATGATGCCACATGGGAATTGGCACAAAATACATTTGTTTCACTCACGGATGACGATGCTGATAGGGTGTTATTTGACCATGCGGAGTTTACGAAACTCCCTGATGAATCAAGTGTTGACTTGTATCATAAGTTGTTAAGACTCAAAAAAAGAGAGGTTGATTTAACTCTGCACGGTCAATTTCTCTCTGATTATTACCGTAACAAAAGAATACCTAGGGGATTTAGAGTGAGCAATACCCCCACCATTGGGCGCAACAATTTGGCGTTTTGTACCAAATGGTGTGGGGTATTGAACAAATGTTCCCTTGATCTAATTTTATTAGTTATTGAAGAGGTGGGGACCGAGTTACCTAAAGTAAGGGAAGAGATTAGACTATTTAATAATAGCCACCTCACTACACTGACTGGTGATAGCAGTGAAAGTTGGCTAGGTAAATTACAAGAACAGGTCAATAATTACCAGAGGGACCTTATCACATTTAAATGTAAAAAACTGATGACGGTTAACGCCGACTATACTAACCACCAAGTGTATCGGTGGTTAAGAGGTGATAGTGCCCCTCGCCGACAGGTTGGCGTTTCCAGATACAGATCCCCTGTCCGTTTTGACTCTTCTTCCTCTCAATCCAATTCTGAGAGTGAACCTATTCGACAACGGCCTCCGAGTGGTTCCTCTTCTGTTTTAGGCAGGGGTCAGGGCATAGGCCTAAATCGAGCCCCAGATATCCCAGTAGACGCGGTGGTAAAACCAAGAAAACAAGGGAAAGGACGGTCCAGGAAATAGATCCTGTTTATAATTTGTCCAGTAGAACTTTAACACGGGCAGAGACTGAAGTTCTAGCCCTTGGTTTATCTTTTGTCCCCACAGTGCAACATAATAGATTTAATTGGTCGATTGATCATTATAAATTTGGGCGCAAATTGCGCCTACGGGAACATTTTTTATCCTCAAAGGATTTGACTACTATCAACATGTTTAGAAACCCCAGTGTGTTCGACCCTCAGTCAAACAACGCCAGTATAAAAACTTTTTTGTGATTGGTTGAACATGACGTGTCCTCTGCTAAGATCTATAAAACTTATGATAACCTAACCCAGCCCCAGAGACAAGCCCTAACTGGATTAATCCATGACGAGACAGTGGTAATACGCCAGGCCGATAAGGGTGGAGCTGTGGTGGTACAGGATTGGCACGCATATGACCGTGAGGTCCGTCGCCAGTTGAATGACACATGTACGTATGCAAAGGTTACTACTAATCCAATGTGTGGGGTTAAAAACAAGGTTGACCAGGTAGTCACTAAGGCAGTACAGTGTAGATGGATTGAAGGAGTAGCAATGTATTTAACGGTACCGCACCCGATATGTCCTATCATTTACTTATTGCCTAAAATCCATAAGACACTGGTCGATCCCCCAGGACGTCCGATCATTTCGGCTAGGGGTTCTGTGTTACAACCCCTGGCTATCTTTGTAGATTGTTTCCTTCAGCCACATGTGATGTGTATGGATAGTTTTTTACGTGATACTTCTGACTTTCTGGATAAAATTTTAGTCCTGAACGATATTACAGATGACATGTGGCTGGCTACTATGGACGTATCATCCTTATACACGGTAATTCCCCATCAGGCAGGGATTGATGCTGTGAGAACCACTCTTAACAATGGCATACATGTTGGACCGCCTATTGAGTTTTTATGTGAACTGATTGAGTTAGTACTAGGTTGCAACCATTTTTGTTATGGGGGTGATTACTACATCCAATTATCTGGTACGGCGATGGGGTCGAATTTGGCCCCATCCTATGCCAATTTGTACATGCAAGCTTATGAACAGAGAAATATTTTGGGCAAATTTGGACATAAAATTATTTGTTATAAACGTTATATTGACGATCTGTTCCTTATTTGGCACGGGACAGATGTAGAGTTTTACGATATGGTTTCGATTCTCAATGCATTAGATAGTCCCATTCAATTTACTGCTGATATCAATAAGGATTGTATAAATTTTTTGGATGTGACTATCACACGTCAGGGTACCAGTCTGAGTTCTACCCTGTACCGGAAACCAACAGACCGCAACACACTTCTCCATGCGTCGAGTCATCATGCAAGCAGACTCAAGGAGTCCCTTCCAATATCTCAGTTTATCCGAGTTTTACAGAATAACACTTCTCAGCAGGCCGCTGAGATACAATTAACTGATATGTGTACCAGATTCCTAGAGAGAGGCTACTCACCTTCAGTTGTTGATCGATGCTTGTTGAAGGCACGACAGAGACATTTAAATATTACAACTAAAAAGGAGATAGATCCCTCACGAATGATTTATCCTGCCACATATGATTTAGCTGCTTCAACTACCGATAAGGCTATTCGACGACATTGGTCGGTTATCACTACGGATCCAGCATTTAAGAGTATGAGCAAAAGACCCCCTATGATGGCTTACCGCCGTGGTCCCAGTCTGCGACAGTTACTTATGCGGCCGATGAAACAACCCATGGCGCTACAGACAAACTGGCTGTTGACTCGTCGCCCTGGCTGTTATGAATGTGCAGATTGCATTACTTGTCGTTCAATGACAATGGGTGCATGTTTTTCTCATCCGCATAATGGCAAGAAGATAGCCATTCGCCATCGATTACATTGTTTGTCGGACTTCGTAATATATATTTTGATGTGTCCATGCGGTCTCTACTATGTAGGGATGACTACAAGACCTTTCAGGGACCGCATGGCCAATCATCGTTCTACTATTCGGGCTGCCTTACTTACCAATAAGTCTGATAAACCAGTGGCTAAACATTTTGTGGCTTGTGGACACTCTGCGGCCTCATTAAGATGTATGCTTATTGACCATGTCCCACCACCTGTACGTGGTGGGGATAGGGAGCTTCTTCTCAAAAAACGTGAGGCAATGTGGATCTTTAAACTGGATACTGTATCCCCAAAGGGCCTCAATGAATGCCATCCGTATAATATCTTCTTGCGGTAATACCCATAAGCCGCTTGCGATCGATGCTTTGTGGTGTGCCTTATATGGTATATGAGGATTTCGATTGCTGGAATTGATATATTTTTTTTTCTTTTTTGTCTTGTTTTGCAATGTCAGCACATGGTTATTTTTTCATTCCATTTGGATTATTTGGTGATTATTAGTGACAGTCTAATATTCTGGATATTTAACCCTTTAATGTGCACTTCGGTGCCTGTTTTTATATATTTGGTGTCTAATATGTTGGTTTTGTATGTTATGTGTGTCTCCATGTGGTTATCCCTTTGTTGCCTGTTGATCTAGCCACCTATAGTATTCATTGTTGAATATGGTGATGTTCAATATTCATCGATGGTTTCATCTTTGACGTCGATGGTTGTTGTTGCCACTATTTTGGCAACTGTCCATTTGAATGGTTTGTGTAGCTCTGTCTTGGTAATTTTAGTATCGTTTGTCTTTTTTGTAGTAATTGTCCTAATGTAGCTTGTAGTGGTGAACATCTTGGATTTACAGTTCACTCTGATATGGGTTTGCTGCTGTGCCACGTTACTTAGTAATTATCTATGCGATCTATCTGTTTGATTGATCTTATTCTTTCTGTGTAGTGCGTTTTTTATGAGGGGATTGTCCCTATGCTAACTGTAGTTGTGATTATCTATGATAGGCCATGTAGTACATTACTGGCTTATTGTTATGCTGTGTTTCCTAGCAACTGCTTAGGCGTTTGGCTGGCACTGACCTGTCGCGTCACTTCCGGGGCTGGTGCGTTCCACTTGGTGGAGCGCATGCTATTTCCGGTCTTGACGCGATGCAGGCATGAACTGTATTTGTTGACTAATAACACGCTAGCGGCTGATGCTGCATTAGCGGTATGTCTGCTTCGCACAATATAGTGTTGTAAGTATTCCCATAGTGCTCTGATGCAGTGTATGTGATAGTAGTTTCCTTATGTTTACTCATTGTGTTGATTGACAGGGTGGAGCTTACTAATTGATGTGGCTATATCAGCAGGCACAGGGGATAGTGTTCTGTGTGTCTTGGTGGTAGCTTTGTGGCGATTGTCTCTGTCTTGACAAAGGTCCTGGTAGGACCGAAACGTCGATTTCATCATGCTATATATGTGAGTTATTAAAGATTCCTTCTACTGAATGGTGAGTGCCTATTCTCTCTTCCTAATGCTTTGGACTTTGCTGTCTCTAAATAGAGCACCCCACATGGTGAACTTGATGCTATGAGTGCAGCTCATTGGATTAATTGTATATATATATATATATATATATATATATATGTATGTATAAGTGAAATGTTTCCTATTAACAATAATATTAATAATAATATTAATTCATTTTCAAAATATTATCTATTTGTTCATAATGTTTTTACATTTATATGAACAGTGACTGGACCGTATTCAGAGAAATTATTGTAATAATATTGGTATATGTATGTATTTAATATATTTTAATTATATAAGTCTACAATGGCTGCTATTACATTTCTACTCAGAGCATTGGAACAAATGGAATAGTAAGGGTTAAAAATTTCCAATTATCTGGAGCCAATGGAAATGAGGTTCTCCCTATATAGGGGCAGATTCAATTAGCCGCAGGATTTGCCCCTCGACTAATTGCCGGCCTAAATTCCCGCAGTGCGGGGAAAAGCTATTCAATTAAATAGCCTTTTTCCCGTGCCGTAAAATCAGGATACCGATTTGGTCGTTTTGACACGGCTTTTACCTCGCACCTACATTAGGTGCGAGGTAAATTATGGCTGCTGGGACTCGCGTGTGCGGGGTCTCTGGGACTCCTGCGCAAGGAATCCCCGCTAATTGAATAAGTACAGCGCGGCAATTAGCCGTGTGGTAAATCCCGCGGCTATTTGAATCTGCCCCATAAAGTGAGGATCCAAAGGAGAGGCTATTCAGCTTGAAAAAGTCCAGAGAGCTGGCCGAAATGCGTTGCTGTGTGCCTTTGGATTGTAACCTATTGCAATTGGACTGTATGTTATTCACTGACCAACTAAGAACTGGTAACTACAACTACATTGTTTGCTGGCCCGTGTCTACAGCCCCTGTAATACGGCTTAATAGGTGAGGCTGAGAGAGCGTGTCCCCTGCATACCAACTAAGAACTGGACAGTAACTACCTTTTGCTCACTCCAGATTATGAATAGTGCCTCACCCAGCAGCCGGCGATTGGCGCCTCATGAGCAGACTGCTGGACCGCCCAGGAGAATAAGAGACTGTGAGTATAAAGTTACCGGTCACACTGGATCCTTACACTGTACCGTACCTAACAGCTTTCGGCCGGCTTATTCAGGCTGTAGGACGGCAAGGAAAGAGGGACTACAAAACTAAGTCTATGTGCTGCTATTCCAACGAACGGGAGATTTCTGCTCTGTATTGCGACGGTCTTTGCAATCAATACAGATATAACCCACTGGAGGAAAAAAAATCAGTAGTCTTTTCCATGTATAAAATAGCCTTTCTCTATATGAGAACTGACATTACAACAACTGGATGTTCGTTTTGATATCAACAATGCTGAAGCTAAATGCAATACTGATGCATTGTTATTTTTAACTGTGTCTATAAATGTATCTATATGTTTAAATGTATCCAATTTTACTTGAATGAGTAATAGATACCGGTGTATACAATTAAGATATTATTGAGATACTCTCTTTTACATACTAAGGGGCATATTCAATTAGCCGCGGGGTTTACCCCGCGGCTAATTTGCGCACTGGACGGGATACAATTGACAGGGATTCCATGCGCGGGTGTCCCTGAGACCCCGCGCGCAAGTCCCCGCTGTTTGACTTTACCTCGCACCTCTTGTAGGTGCGAGGTAAAATCAGCGTGAGGCCGCCCTGTTCGGCCTCGCGCAAGAGGGTATTACACACTGTTTCCGCGTTGCTCACGGAAATTGTGTGTTCCCGCGCGCGACAGCATAGTTAACGGTGCGGGGAGAAAGCTATTTTATTGAATAGCTTAACCCCACGCCGCGAGACTTTCAAGCCCCAATTACTCGCGGGAGAGGTCCCGCAGGTAATTGGATATGCACCTAAGATTCATGTTTTTTATGTTTTTACATTTTGAATAAATATTGTGCATTAATGTTGAATATCAATTGCTGCCCATGATATATGTTTACCAGCGCATTCACATTCTCTTTCTTGGTATATTGCTATATATTATTTTTGCAAATTTTTCCTTATTAGTGAATTGCAGCAGGTGGACTTGTTTGAATTGATCAATTGGTTCTCGAGCGCTGAGGTGATTTAGGATTTTGGGCTCTTATAATGAAATTATGCCTAGATGAGAACAATATCTTACATGACATAGAAGGAAAGAAATACAAATAATTGACAGTTCTTTTACTAGTCTTTTCAAGATTTGTGTATATTTCCCAATACATTGAAGTGTGGCAAACCCATAGATACAATTAACATTAGTAAAAACAACACTGCAATCCCCCGAACACCTCCACGCTAGGTACAATTTGTGACCACACCAGGCTGTGCGTTACCTGACATGGTTGCAGACCATTTTATATGATAATGGGGCATATTTATCAAGCTTTTTTTCATAAAATTAAGATAATGATTTCCTATGTAATTGTGAAATTGATAAATGTACCTGCTTCTGAGGTTGTCTCACAAGCGTTATATTTAGAAGCTTGCAGCATCTTGCACCATATGAGAATAAATATATGCAATACTTTGGAAGAATCACTCTGAATGACAATACCAATTATTTCACTTTAATGCAGTAATACACTGTGCTTACCTTGATCATCTCCTCATATGATAAAATCAGACAATTAAATTCCTCCTTGTGGGTGTGCCAGCCCCTGACATGATCAAACCACGAGCCACAAATTACTGCAAAAAGGACAAATAAAGTGAGACTGAAAAGCTCTTAGTTGCAAGAAAGCTATCACATAAAGCAAAAGAAATGTCACCGTAAAAGGTGACTTTATTAACCACTTGCCTGGTGTGGTCGCATCGTTTGCAAACAAACCAGGCTGTGCGTTACCTGACATGGTTGCACACCATTTTATATGATTAATGGGCCTATTTATCAAGCTTTTTCATAATATTATGTGGAAACTGCAGTTTCTGCATAATTTTATGAACTGTTGCTATGTACGAATACCACAATGCAGGAGATTTCACAGAAATCTATGCCAGATTGCTGATTAGTAGAGATGAGCAGGTCCAGTTTTTAGCCGAACATAACTGATCTGAGTAGGAGCCGAGTCAGGCTCGGGTTTTCCCACCTGACTCGGAATCCAAAATGGGGCAAAACGACATCCTCTTGGGTTTTGGATTGTAAATATGTCCTTTCCCACGGTGATTGGCGCCATTTCCTTGCTGAGTTCCGGGCTGTGCTGTGCTCCATCCAGGGGGGGCTGTGTTGTCCAATCCAGGGGTGTGCTGTGCTGCGTGTCCAGGGGGCTGTTGTCTAATCCAAGGGTGTGTCGTGCTCTGTCCAGGGGGCTGTGCTATCCATCCAAAGGTGTGCTGTGCTCAGTCTAGGGGGCTGTGTTGTCCAATCCAGGGGTGTGCTTTGCTGTCCATCAAGAGTTATACTGTCCAGGGGTGTGCTGTGCTCCATCTACGGGGCTGTGTTGTGCAATCCAGGGGTGTGCTGTGATGTCCATCACATCGTTGTGCTGTCCAGGGTTGTGCTGTGATGTCCATCACAGGGTTGTGCTGTCCAACAGTGTAATATTCATATTAGGGATGTGCAGGCTCGGTTCTACTCGGTTCCGTTCGGTTCTTTTTACCGAATCTTATTGGCTATCCAAAACTCGTGACAGCTGAAACCCAATAAGATCCTGTAAAAAGAACCGAACGGAACCGAGTAGAACCGAGCCTGCACATCCCTAATTCATATACGTATTGTGACGCTGTAGTTTCATCATACAGCAGTGTAATATGCATACAAGTATTGTGACACTGTAGGTTCTACCCCAGGGCATTCACATATGAGGTGTGACTCCGCAGTGTCATTTGTGAACAAAGTTTTAAAATAAAGTTAAAGTTAAAAAAAAAAAAATGGTACAAATTGTGGTGTGTGCTGTACCCCACATTGTTTGTTGATATGGAGAACGATCAGTTGAGAGGAGAGCAGGAACCACATGCTAGAGCTGCTGCCACAAGTCATGATGATACTAGTCCATCAACATCAACTACTATAGCCGATGCTCAATGGCATAGAGGGTTTAAGTCAGGGCATCTAAAGTTAATGAACCAATATTTTACAGTGGTAAAAAAAAAAATCAAAGGGAAAGATAGCTGCATAAAGACATAAAATTGGCAATATGCCATTCACCACACAAAGTGGCAAGGAAAGGCTAAGGTCTTGGTCTTTATATATGACTGGTGGTTCTGCCTCCTATGATGATGTAAGCCCTTCTCCCTTTAGAAGTTTTAAAAAAAATTTAAATCGTTAAGGCACAGGAACCAACTGTGTACTCAGAAACGTCATAAATTCCTGAGGAGAGTCTAAGTGTGTCCGCGGGTGCCATGTGAGAGCCTGACCTTTCCAATACTGTACTTGAAGAAGAGTCTCCTTCCACCATTTTTGAGAAAATCAGAAACTGGTGCTAAAAAATTAACAACAGACAGTCCAGCATTAGTTAGCTTCCTTTCCTCAACTAGATCCTAGCACCTGCAATCTCCACTGCCAACACCTTCATCATCAATATCCTCACTAATGATCTGAGGTAGTTCTGCATACAGGATAAGGCTAGGTGACTCTTCCCTTATCCAGGATTCCTCAGAAAAATCATTGAGCTCTAGGCCTGTTGCTGCTGCTGGAGGTGGATCTTCATCCCAGAAAGGGACCAAGAAGACTACTACTAGTAGTAGTTTAAAAAAAAAATGACTGTAAAACAGTACTTTGACAGAGGAAGCAAGTATAACAGCTGTCGACCAGTTGCACAGTGGATCACTGACGCCATGATGGCTGTGCTAGTATCAGATAGTGAAATAATAGAAATTGAGGATGATAGTGTGGAGGAAGTACAAAAGAAGGATGAGGGGGATATTTGTGTCCTATCTGATGCTAATGAGGATGTTAATGAGGATGTTGTTTGTGTAAATCAGCCACCAGTGGCAGCAGTTCTTGCTCATGATAAAAAGAAAGCACTTGTCATGCATAAGCATAAGGCCAGAGAGCCACATATCGGGTATGGAATTATTTAAACACAAATCCTGACAATATCTGTGAAGGCATCTGTACCATTTGTGAAGCCAACGTTAGTAGAGGTAGGGATGTTAACCATCTACATAATTTGAAATTTATTTAACAAATAATATAAATATAAATTAATAACAAGCAGTCCAGTATCAGCTACTAGCAGTTTAGACCAGCACATGCAATCTCCACTGCCAACACCATCATCATCAACCTCCTCCTTAATAATTGGAGGCAGTCCTTCCAAAAAATTGTTTTGTGGGGGCCCAAACAAACCAATCACTTCAGCCACAAAAGTATCAGTCCTTGGCGCTAAAATGCTTGGTTTGTTAAAGTGTGCATGTCCTTTTTAATATCCCATACAAGAGTGGGTGTGAGGGCCCAAGGACAATTCCATCTTGTACCTCTTTTCTTTGCATTATGCTCTGTTTGGGGCATTGCTGTCTGACATTTTTATAGTTTATTAAACTGCCATCCTATCTGCCATGGCTGTGTGGTAATGCTTCATAGATGTCCTATATTTTTTAAACTGCCGTACGGTTGTGCCGCTGCTCTGCCGCTTACTTTAGCAAGCCAGCTCGCTGCAGCCTTTGGCCTATATTGTTGAAAAGTAGTGAAAACAATATTGTGAGCTGTGAGGTGGTTAAAATTAACTGGAAATACCTGAAAATAATTGTTATTAAGGTTAATATTACTGTAGGAACAAAAACAGGCCCAAATTATGTGGTTTTAGCTGTTTTTATCATTTAAAAAATAAAAATAAAAATACAGATCCAAAACCAAAACCAAAACACGCAAGTGCGTTTTACAAAACCAAATCCAGATCCAAACATGAAGGAGATACAGATCCAAAACCAGCAAAAATGGTTCGCCTCACATCTCTTCAAATTAACACTACAGATGGCAGCCACATTATTAATAATAGGGACTACGTTATGATACCTATGTGCAAAACTCCAAAAAGCAAAGCTTTTTGGAGTTTGGCTCTGTTAGTTTGCACCATCTGCAGATGATGTAAATTGCTTTAAGCCTATGAAGGCTATGGCTGGCGGCAGAAGCTGACACTGGGCCTGATTCTGAGCCGCTCGTAAGCGGCCGCTCGTTCGCTCCGAGCGATGTTCGCACATCTGCGCATGCGTATAGGTTATAATGCGCATACGCCAACCAGTCAGTGCGGTCGGAAATCGTGTGCTCGCAAAATAGCGAATGCCTGCTAATTTGAGTGGCAGGATGAGGCGTTTGTGGGTGGTAACAGGGGAAGGTGCTTGAAAATGGGGAGTGGAGATCCGAACGCAGGCGTGCCAAATGGTCAAAACGGCCGTTTTAAGGGTGTGCATAATTAACAAAGCAGCGTCATCGGCCACGTCACTTGGTTGTCTTTTAGTCTGAACTGCTCGCATGATTGCGGTAGGAAAATGCTACCTCAAGAATAGCGAGCAATTCATACGCCTTTCGATGTACTCGATTAATCTAATAAATAGCGGAGATGACATAAGATGCGAGCGGCCAGGGGGCGTCTTTACAAAATAGCGAGCGCATGTTTCGTTCGCTCGCTCAGACATAGAGGCGTCAACAGACCGCAAAGAGCGAGCGCTTAATTTAAATATCCGGCCCCTTTTTCAGAACGACCGTCCGCAAATAGCGTCTGGCTCTGAATCAGGACCACTGTGCGCACGCGCAGTGTCAGCTCCCCCCAGAGAAGTCTTTCACAAGCATGAACAAAATGCTGGTGATATAACTTGCAGAGCCTGCCTCTAACAACATTTGCATCTGAATTCATGAAAGCAATGGCGTAACCAGGGCGAGTCGGCCGGGGCTTGTGCCCTGGGCCCCGCCAGCCACAGTCCAGGTCCGGTAAAGTCACACACACACACACACACTGGTGCTGCGTAGTACACTCGTACTACCAGTCGGCGTTGTGTTTCAACTGCCAAGGAGAGTCAGACAGACTCTCATTGGCTGGTGCACCCACTGCCGCAGCTGGGCTGGAGCTCACTCATGAGCTCCGCCTTCCAGCACCCGCAGTGGCGTCATGACGTCTCTCTCATAGTAATGAGCAGGAGGACGGAGGAGCGGACGACAGCAGGAGCAGGGATTCAGGTAAGTGTTTGTGTGTGTATGTTTGTTGTATTATATATGTAAGGGGCACTACAGGCCGGGGGCACTGTATAGCGGCACTGTATCACTATAAGGGGCACTGCATAGGGTGGACCACTAATGGGGGCACTGTATATGAGGCACTACTGGTGGCCTGCATAAGAGTGACCACTACTGGGGGCACTGCGTAGGGGGGACCACTACTGGGGGCACTGCATAAGAGGGACAACTACTGGGGGTACTGTATCAGGGGCACTACTGGGGGCACTGTATAAGGGGCCCTGCATAGGGGGACCACTATTGGGGGCACTGTATAAGTGGAACTGTATAAGAGGCACTACTGGGAGCACTGCATAGGGGGAACACTACTGGGGGCACTGTATAAGGGGCACTTCATAGGGGGGACCACTGGGGCCACTGCATAGGGGGGACCACTGGGGGCACTGTATAAGATGCACTGCATAGGGGGAACACTACTGGGGGCCTGCATAAGATGGACCACTACTGGGAGCACTGCATAGGGGGCACTGTATAAGGGGCACAACTGGGGGCACTGTATCAGGGGCACTGCTGGGGGTACTGCATAAGGGGGACCACTACTGGGGGCATTGCATAGGGGGGACTGTATAAGGGGCACTAATGGGGGCACAGCATAGGGGGCACTGTATAAGGGGCACTACTGGGGGCACTGCATAGGGGGCACTGCATAGGAGGACACTGTATAAGGGGGACTACTACTGGGGGCACTGCATAGGGGGCACTGTATAAGGAGCACTACTGGGGCACTACTACTTGGGCCCTGTCCTGGGGACATTGCTTTAGTGGCACTACTACAGTGGGCAGTGCAAGAGGGGCACTATTACTGGGGGCATTAAGGTGCATATGGAATGTAAAGGAATGTTCCCAGAGTGATGATAAACACGGGGGGGTCATCTTGACACGCACATTTTTCAGTGACCACGCCCCTCTGTTTTTCATCTTGCCCTGGGCTCCAAATACCCTAGTTACGCCACCGCATGTAAGTCAGTGCAAATAAAATTTATGGGGTTTTATACTTTTAAACTATTGTATGAATGATTTTTAAAACACAGAGATCTGCAAACCATTTCTGAATTATATATAATTTTTGGTTTCTTTTAACATATGTATCTAAAGTAGAGATGTGCGCAGACCCCTGTGTTTTGGTTTTGACATAACCACCCTCAAATGCTTTGGTTCAGATTATACTTAAAAAATGTATGAAAACAGCTACAATCATGTAACATTGACCTGTTTATGACCCTATAGTATTATTATTTTATTAATAACAATAACTTTTTAAATCTGAGTTCCGAATTGCGAGAAGACCCGAATCAGGACTCCGTTCTACTCAGATCCCAAGTGATTCCGAACTAGGACTTGGGGCCTGATTCAGAGCCGGATGCTCTTTGTGAGCTCTCACTCTGAATCAGGGCATTCTTTTTATTTTTTTTGTTCGGACTCTAGGCCGCTCGCTAAGCTGTGGGTGACCACCCACAGCTTTAGCGGGCGGCCAGGTGATGATCGTGACCATCGCAACCATCGGGCTTGCAACGAGACCCTTGTGGTAGGGTCTCGTTCCCGCAAGCCCCAGTGAACTTCCTGCTCTAATAGTGCAGGAAGTTCACTACTGACATCACGTGTGATGTCAGTAGGACCGCCCCCAAATGGCAGCCACCCCCCCTCCCCGCCTACAAAACAGGGCGAGCTGTCGATCAACATCAACAGCCGCCCCGTTTGTAGTGAGCCCCGGAGCGAGCCCTTGGTTCGACTTGGAACCTCAAAAACCAAACTGCTCATCTCAAATCTAAAGTTTTTCTAAACACAGCCAAATGAGTTATATTACATTGGAAGTAACCAAGAGGCTGATCCACAGATGTATACTAATCCGGTAGTTAGAGCACATCTCCGATTGTAGTCGCTCTGCGCTGGCACAGAACTCGTACAGAGCATGTGCAGTTATTGACAGGCTGCTGTTGTTTCTGGGCGGGGAGGGGGCGGCAACAGCCTCCGTTCCCCAAAATGGAGGTGTGTCACCACCATTGGGGGAAGGAAAAAGGCCAGGAACTCCGTCGACTGACAGAGATTTCCTGGCCTCTTTTTAGCAACTGTGATCGCTGGCTTAAGTGACTGTTGCAATGTGGCAGATTTAAAATTTACAGAGAGATTCAGATTTGGGAGGGGCTGGTCCTAGCTTTAATCTAACTTATAAGATAAAAATAAAGGGCCTTATTCAGAGATGTTATTTACACAGATCAAGTGATTGCTTGCAATTGCGCATGCCAAAAACCGTACTGCGCACACACTGCAATTGCAGTGAGTACCAGGTAGTCAGCATTTCGGGGTGGTAATGGGAGGGTGTTTAGAAGAACGCAGATATGTCGGGACCATTTAAACACCGTTGTATGTAACTTAGCCAGTGCGATCACCTTCACATCCTGAGAGATCTCTGCGGGCCAAGAGAGATGCAATGTTTGCGGCTGATCAAACATGACATGTGCGTCGATGTTACCGATGTTTACGCTGTTGCACGTCATAGGACGGATAGGAGTGGGCGTCCCTATGCTCGGCTATTCTTTGGAAGGCATTAGCATATCTTAGCAACTGCGATCTGTGCGAGAATGCAGCTGTGATTGCATTAGCATAAATCTCTGAATCAGGCCTAAAGCTGCCCAGCATTTGTGGGCTACATGCATGGACGTATTTATAATGGGTGTAGGGTGTGCGGTGCACAAGGGCCCCTGGGACCAGGGGGGCCTGCACCATACACCCTGCACCCATATACTCTAATACTTACCTCTCCGAGGTCCCACGTCAGGTGCCTCAGTCAGGGGTGTATCTAGTAGGGATGAGCGGGTTTGGTTCTCAGAGAACCGAACCCACCTGAATTTCGGGGACCTGGGGTGATCCGAGCAAAGCTCGGATCTCCCTGCCTGCCCCGAATCCCTCTCCCGAGGCAAAACTTCTCGATCTGCTGTCGGATCTGGAGGTTTTGCCTCGAGCGGCCGTTTTTGAAAATCGCTTTGCCTTCAATGGGCAAAGCTCTGATTGGCTGACAGAGCCGTCTGTCACGGCTCTCAGCCAATCAGCATGAAGCCCATTGAATGCAGGGAAAAAACTACTAAAAGAAGATGGTGCTGGTTCCCGATGCCGGCACCTCCCGCTGCCGACACACCAGCTGTCGGCACCCCCACTGCTGACACCGCCAGCAGCCCCACTGCTGATACCACTGGCTCCCCCATGCTGCTGACACCGCCAGCACCCTGCATTGAGAACACCCTGCACTGCCGATACAGTCAGCAAAGCTGACACCGTCAGCAACCCCCGCACTGCCAACACAGTCAGCAAACCTGACTGAGGACACTGCTGGCACCCCCGACTCTGCCCACACTACCAGTACCCTGCACTGAGGACACTGCCAGCACTCCCACACTGCCATTCCATGTACTGAGGACACCGTCAGCAACCCCCACACTGCCGACACAGCCAGCAAACCTGCACTGAAGAAATTGCTGGCACCCCCGCACTGCCGACACCGCAGTACCCTTCTCTGAGGACACTGCCAGCACCGCAGCACTGCCATTCCATGTACTGAGGACACCATCAGCAACCCCCGCTCTACTGATACAGCCAGCAAACCTGCACTGAAGACACTGTAGGCACCCCCGCATTGCCGACACTGCTGGTATTCTTCACTGAGGACACTGCCAGGACCGCATCACTGCCATCCCATCTCATGCACTGAGGACACCGTCTTCAACCCCGCACTGCCGACACTGTACACAGTAAGTGCACTTTTCGTGTATCCAACCCACACTGTTTCTAACCTGCACTGCATCCAACTCACTATGTATCCCGCACTGTATTCAGCCCACACTGCAGCCGGCCTCCACTGTATCCAACCAACACTGTATCCTGCACTATTTCAGACCTGCACTGTATCCAACCCACACCGTATCCTGCAATATATTAGACCCGCACTGTAACCCACACTGTATCCGACCTACACTGATTCTGACTCACGGGTACGGAAGGTACGGAGCACTGTTTTTTAATGGTCAGGGAGATTTTGGGAAACTGTTCAAGAAAAAGTCTGATTGATCGGGGCTTCACAAGGGTCAGTCAATGTTGGCTCGGCACCCCCCATGTGGAAAATACAGATTGGGCAGTGAGAATAGGCATGTGCTGGGGGCGACTAAATGTTTTGAGCAAGGATATTCCATGCACGATGTTGATTTTTAGTAAATTTCTGTGTTGCCTTGTTACTTTCTATTGAATGTACTTGTGATTTGGTTTGGCCTATGCCTATATTGGTGAACAATATTGTGTGAGGTGGTCAAAATTCACTGGAAATGACTGGAAATAAATGTTATTGAGGTTAATAATACTGTAGGGACAAAAAAAGGCACAAATGATGTGATTTTGCTGTTTTTATAATTTAAAAAAATAAAATCCAGATCCAAAACCCAAAAAACAAAACACCAAGGAAAAAAATCCAAAACCAGATTCAGATCCAAAACCAGGGGAGATCCAGATCCAAAACCAAAACATAGGGGTCAGTGCACATCTCTAGTATCTAGGGATCCAAGCGCCCATGGCAATGTAATGGACTGGTGCCCCCCTCCCCTCTGCTATGCAGTGCCCCCAGTAGTAATCCCCCCCCTATGCTGCATTGCCCCGAGTAGTAGTCCCCCCATACAGTGCCGCCAGTAGTAATCCCACCAATGCTGCATTACCCCCAGTAGCAGGCTTGCCTACCCTCCCGATTTGGTCGGGAGCCTCCCGACCCCCCGGAAAGGCAGGCAAGCCTCCTGGCTGCTGCATGACCCCCCGACTACAACTAGAAACCCCCCACAGCGAGGGGCCTGATGACGGCATTGATGACGGGGGGCCTTTATTTTCGGCATTGTGAAGAGGGGGCAAGGCCACGATGACGCGATTGCGCAGCCAGCCCCTGGCCCCACCCCAAAGCGGAGTCAGTGCCTGGCCACGCCCCCCACTGTGTGCAGGCACTCAGCTCCCTCCCGGAAGGAGTGAGATGAATGTCGGCAACTATGCCCAGTAGTAGTCCCCCCTATACAGTGCCCCCAGTAGTAGTGCCCCCTATGCTGCATTGCCCCCAGTAGTAGTCCCCCCTATACACTGCCCCCAGTAGTAGCCCCCCTATGTTGCATTACCCTTAGTAGTAGTCCCTTCTATACAGTGCCCCCAGTAGTAGTCCCCCTATACAGTGCCCCCAATAGTAGTCCCCCCTATACAGTGCCCCCAGTAGTGGCCCCCCTATACAGTCCCCCCTGTAGTGGGCACCCTCCCATAAAGTGCCCTCAGTAGTGGCCAACCCCCATACAGTGCCCCCCCCCCCGCTGTGCCAGGCTTACACACACAGAAGAAAGAAAACTACAACCTGCCTGAACCCCGGTCCTGACACGATCGCCACTGTCCGCTCTGAGTCCCGGCTCTTCTTGCACTGCTCATCTACTCTGGGGAAAGACGGAGCTCATGTGTGAGCTCCAGCCGGCTCCCTCCGTGGACGACGCAGCAGCCAATGAGAGTCTGTCAGACTCTCATTGGCTAGCTGCTATGACATACACACAGCCGCCGCAGGTGTAGGGGAGACCACTCTCACTGTGGTCTGCCCTACACTTGCAGGATTGGTGGACTAGTGGGGGTAGTCCACCCTTTGGCTGCTGGTGGCACTGTCGGATTGCACCCCCCCTTTGGTCGACGCCCCTGGCGAGTGCCATCCTCGACAATGGGATGCACAAAACATCGGTAAATGGCCGCCATGGCCATTTTCACAGAGTTTTGTGCATGCGCAGTAGACACTTGGCATACTCTAGTGCCCGGAGTCTACCGCTGCTGTCAGTTCGCTGACAGCAGCTGAGGAGAGAGGAGGGGGCCCCGACGGGGACAAAACACGGGCCCCCTCCTCTCTTGATATGCAGCTGGCTCCATGCACAAGCAGCCAGTATTTATGATGCAGGCAAAAACAAAGTATTTTCAGCCCTGAGGTGCACCATGGTTTGCCCAGGTTCATTTTTTTTTACTTTGCTCTCAATTCTGAATCAGCCCTATCATTTTTTCTCTCCCTTTATCATACCGACTGTGTGTCTTTTAAACAGAACAAAATACTTTCATTAAATTACATTAGTTCTTGTAGTAAATTATTGTTTGACATAAATAAAGTTTAAATGAATGACATAGATCTTATGGTACCTTTTCCTGACATATACAGCTCAAAGAAGATTTCCCAAGTTATAGGTAGGTGCTGTAACCTTGCATAAAGTTTATAGAAATGATAAAATGACACCGCATCATCTTTTGGGTTTCTTGTTACATAAATGACCTAAAGAGAAAAACTCAATGTTATTTCACATACTTAAAAATATGTAAATATTTTTTCATTGTGACTAATTAAATGAGCATATGCTGGTGCATTAAGTAATACACCCAAATGATCAAATTAACCATTTACATTTCAGTACGTTTAATTTTCTTTCTTTGAATGGTACAATTAAGAGTAATCTCTGGGCCTGATTCAGCAAGTAGTGCACGCTAGCAGACGCACACACCCGGCCGCTGCGAGAATGCATACGCACGGAGACAGCAGCATAAGATGCAGACGCCCAGCCTCATATTAAACCGCTCATCTCCCTTTACTCAAAGCCTGATGAGTACGCAAGATAGCGTAAACATCGGTAACATCGAGAATCATCAACCACATTTGCAGAATAGTGATTGACCAGACCTCGTGCATGATCTTGGCAACTTCCTGTGTGCACGGCACAGTAGTAGCTAGTTTATGCACGCCCCTAAAACGGCGTCCCAACGCACAGGCACGTCTGCGTTCGCCCGACCACCCCACGTCGCCACCCACAAATGGCACTTCCCGTGAATCACTTTTCCCTGGGTCTGCGTATTTACTGTGCTCGCTTTTGCAGATGCAGTGAGCGGTTCGCGCATGCGCACTTCAACCCAGGGCTATTTGTAGATCCCTCTTACACCAGCAGCCAAGGAAAAGACAGCTTTTTCTACTCCTGAAGGTCTATTCCAGTACAAGGTCATCCTTTTGGTTTGCATGGAGTGCCAGCCACTTTCCAAAGGGTCATGAACAAGGTACTGAAACCCCAAACTCCCTATATGGCTACCCAACTAGATGACATTATTACACACTCCCAGGACTGAGAATCACATCTCCCTAAGGTTTGAGCCATACTGTCCTCACTGAGATCTACAGGGTTCACAGTTAACTGAGAAATGTGCAATAGCTCTGAGAGAAGCCAAGTATTTAGGTTACATAGTTGGACAGGGTCAGGTAAAACCACAAATAGGAAAAGTGGAGGCCATCAAAACTTGGTCGAAGCCTAAGACCAAGTCACAGTTGAGAACTTTCCTGGGCTTGGTAGGCTACTATAGGCAGTTTATTAGTCACTTTGCAACTAGAGTGGCTCCATTTACAGACTTGCTAAAAAATGCTGCCCAGATTGGCTGGAGTGGACCAATCTTGCTAAGACAGCATGGGCAGATCTCGGCTGGCCTTTTGTACATCTCCGGTACTGCAGGCACCTGATTTTACCTGCAGGCTTTTCCTACAGACAGGCACTTCTGATGTTGGCTTAGGCACAGTACTGAAAACGAAGGGGTAGAACATCCTGTATTGTAGCTGAGCAGGAAGTTGGTACTAAGGTAACAAAAATATGCCAAAGTGGAGAAGCAGTGCCTTGCTATAAAGTGGGCCATAGAGGCACTTCAATATTATTTGCTGGGGAGAGAGTTCTCCTTAATTATGGACCATGCCCCATTACAATGGATGCAGAGAAACCGAGAGGTGAACGCCAAGGTTAATCTCACTAACACCCACTTTCCCTTTCTGATAATTTCCACACTACTGAATGGGAATCCTACCACTGGATCACAAGGATGGCTCTAGCTACCAGGACACCACTGTCTAACATATTCTCCTTGCACTGGGCTTGTATGTAAAATTGCTAAACAAGCATTCAGGTCCACACTTCTAAAAGAGCATTATATGGTGCTCAGAAGTTCCTTAGGCCTGCCGGATGTACCTCTTTTCTCCCAGATTTTGAAGCAGCCCTTAATGCATTATTGGATGATAAACTGCTGATTTCACAAATAAGATTCTGAAGGGCATATTTAAATAACCTCCGAAAACAGCCATGTTCAGGGGGTTCCCACAAATATTAAGGATCCCCCGAATGTACCATGGAGTAATCGCAACAGATATCTCTGATATCTGCCATGGTCCCTCCATTTTTGTTAGTGGAAGCAGCCCCCATAGTTTCTACTGCTAGGCTGTCAGATTTACCAAGCTCCAGAATGCGAAGGTGATTACCAGGTGTTAAAGTGGTCCAAACGGGGTGGGACTGCGTTCCGTCACTTCTATTTGGAGACATAACCAATTCCGCCTCCTCCGACCCACCTAACCGTGGCACCGCGAGGAGGCTCCATTTCACGGGCGCCTGCTGAGATTTTGTTACCAGCGGTCGCCCGGCACCCTCCCCGTAGCAACAGCGGCAGCCGGAGGTTGGAGCTCACTCATGAGCTCTGGCTTCTGGGTCCCGCTGTGTGCAGTAGACTATGGGAGAGGCATCATGATGTCTTTCCTATAGTTCAGTCTGAGGAGCAGCCAGATGGACCAGGAGGATCAGATGGCAGCAAACGCTGGAGAAGGGCTTAAGATAAGTATTAGTTGTTTTTTTCCTTGTGGCTTCACAATAGGGGAAATTACTACAGGGGGCATTACTCAGGGGGCACTACTACTGGGGGCATTACTCAGGGGGCACAACTACAGGGGGCATTACTCAGAGGGCACTACTACTGGGGACATTACTCAGGGGGCACTACTACTAGGGGCATTACTCAGGGACATTACTATTGGGGGAATTACTCAGGCGGTACTACTACTGGGGGCATTACTAAAGATGGGCATTACTATTTATGGGCACTACTACAGGGGGCATTACTACTAGGGGCACTACTATTGGGGACACTATTACAGCAGGATTTCTAATGGGGGCATTGCATAGGGGTACTGCATAAGGGGGGCTCTGCATAAGGGACACCACTACTGTGGGCTCTGCATAAGGGGCACTACCACTGTGTGCACTGCATAAGGGGCACTACCACTGTGACCACTGCATAAGGGGCACTACCACTACTGGGGGCACTGCATAAGGGGCACTACCACTACTTAGGCACTGCATAAGGGGCACCACTACTGAGGGCACTGCATAAGGGGCACTACCACTATTGTGGGCTCTGCATAAGGGGCACTACCACAGTGGACACTGCATAAGGGGCACTACCACTACTGGGGGCACTGCATAAGGGGCACTACCACTACTGGGGGCACTGCATAAGGGGCACTACCACTACTGGGTAGCCTGCCCACCAGCTGTTGCTAGGTGGCAATCTGTAGTTTGCAGGAATCTATGATCTGCAAACTTTATTTGTTCTAGGTACTAGGATTGCCACCTAGCAACAGTGCCCATCCAAGCCTCACAAATATTATGGTACAGAATAACTGGTGGTCACTGGTAACTCTTACAAGACATTTAGTGGCCTTTTTATCAATTATTATTTGTAGGTAATCCCCCCAAAACACTAATTTTTGTTGGGTACCTGCAACTAATAAGTTAAGGTTGCTTTCTTGCTGAGTTTGCCAAGCTTAGAAATGCAATGCATTCCAGAACTTGGCCCCGGTAGCTAACACCATGTGATGATGGCATTAGCCATTGTAGCCTATAGGCAACACTTTCCAAAAAGTACTGGGAGAAGGATCCTCACATGTAGAATAGCGCGGCGGCTGCAGCATACGAAAACTGAAAGTGAGATGATCCTTGCGCAGGTGCTACTTATTGCTGAATAGCAGCAGTGATAACATGCAAATACTAGTTTCAGCTTTCACCTTGTACAAGCCCTGAGACGCCCTCTTTCAATACCCATGGACAGTGCACTCCACCTTCAGCGTACCATCGCGTACATCATTGACACTTGCACCAGCCTATGGCATGCGCAGTGTCTCCTTCTGAAATTTCTCTAAACATGATCTCTGTGGCTATGGTTCTGCATTTGGGAACTCAGCAGCAGTCATGAGACAGTCCCATAACACCCATGAGACAGCCTAATTTTCTGTTCACAGTCACCGTCCAGGAACACCATAGCTTTTATGCCACCAGACCTTGTGCCAGCAACTCCATACAAAATAATGCAAATAATAATTTATTTGCTTGTGCTCTTTGTTTTTATACTAACACATTACATCTGTCATCTTATATTATTACTAGCAGTGCTCCAAACAATGTTGAACGGGTTGTGAAAGGTCTGCTAGGAAAAATAGGGAACCTCCTTTAGGGTCGACTAGTCCTTAATTAGTTTGCCTACCAGCCACCCCCTTCCCATACTATATACATTTGTATAATTGGGTACAGGTCCCTAAGACAGGATTTCCCAGCTATCACAGTGGGCCTGATTCTGAGTCTCAAGTAATAGGGTTGCAATTCCAGCAGCTTCCTGCAAACAAAAGTCTGATAACATTCGCAGAATGTCATGATCCAGTGCAAGAATTCCTCTGTGGAGGACGGTGAGCCAAGGGGTTCGGGTGACTAGGGGAGTGACTAGACTAGGTCTCCTAGCTGCGGCCAAACCCAGGTTTGGCTAGACCTGCCCAGAGGCGCGGAGACTAACCCACTTGGTGGTTTTCTCCAGTAACCCCTCCAATTGGGATTTGGTTTTCAGCTGCACCAAGTGAGCAGGTCGAGGCCCTCTGGACAGGTACCTGGGAATGGCAGAAGACCGGAAACTATAATGAATGCAATAGCACTGGAGGTGAATGGAATGAATGAACTCTGAAAATGGAACAGAATGCTATAACACAGGCATGGACTGGATACAGTTAAACATGCAGAAAAACACAGACATATACTGGGGATTGCAAAGGCAAGAGCAGAGTGGACTCAGGGAATATATGGGAATGCTGGAAATGATTGGCAGAGACAAGACACTGAGCAAAGAACACAGACATATACTGGGGTACTATAAATGTAGGTGCTGGCTGCACAGACAAGACACAAAGAGAAGTCAGGCATACACTAGGAGAGTGCTAAATGCAAGTGCAGATTTGCACTGACAAGACACAGGGCAGATTGACACAGACATGTGCTGGGAGGACCAGCTGTGAGATAATTAATACCAGCAGGTAATCTGACACCTCAGTGACACAAGGAAGCTGCAATACTAGCAGCACATATACAAAGACACACAGACATAGAAAACAAAACAGTCTGGATACTGGGAGAGAACTATTCTCAGACTAAGAATAGCTCGGAAGCTAATACTGGAAACTGGAGAACTGTGAACAGGCTGAAGTAACTCTCTGAAAGATTAGCACAGAGCAACGCTGGTATCACTGGAACAGAGAAGAAGTTGAACAGCAACTTCCTGGAGTTCTGGAGGTGGATTTATACCCAGGGGTAGCAGATTACTGGAGCACAGCATCAGCTGACTGAAATCATGCTACCATAGGTTAGGAGTACTGTCACATGAGAGGAACTGTCATGGCGGCGCCCATGATGGGAACTCCGATCCCCAGCACACACAGCCGACCATGGCAGCTCGCAAAAAGCACCTAAGGCATAATACTCAGCCCCACATCCATCACTGCACCAGACGTCTGACCACAAGGAAGTCAGGGGAAGCCGGCAAGGAGGTGAGAGAGGCCAATCCTAGGCTGAACCCTGACAGTACCCCCTCCTTTTAGGGTGGGCACCGAACACCCATAAAGGCTCAACTGGAACTCCTCCGACAAACACAAAAAATATACTTGAAAAAAACAGGAAACTCGAAAATCCGACTTGAAAACATCCAAAAAAAAAAAAATAAATCTTGCTTGAAGACACAATAAGAACTGGGTTCCAGCAGACTAGAAAAAATAACTTTTCAGATATCCTCCCAACTTTCGTATCCGTTTTTAGAGGCTGGAAGTACTGCAATACTACATAAGGAGGCTTGTTCAAGAAGTAACTGTTTGCTGAAATAAATGTCCACCAATTCAAAAAATGTATCCTCATTAATGACTTTGACCCCCAAATCTTTTGCTTTTGCTCACCTGGATCTCCCACCATCACGGCCCAAAATAAGATAATTGATTTTACTGCTGAGTTTCTCAAAAACTTTGCCTCCATAAATTTCTATTAAAGATTTGGCTTCATTATTCTCAACAGATTCTAAGACTCCCAAGATCACAAAAGACAAGTCCTTCAGGCAATTATCTGTTCCCAAAAAATTTTGCTCAGAGATAAGGTCTTTAGTTGAAGAACTGGTTTTATCCACAGAGGAAGGTAGGAGAACTGGTTGTGAGCATGAAATTTCTTTAGTCTTTGATTTAGGGCTTTTCCCTTTTGGAATTGAAGATACCTCAGACACTTTAGTTGAGCATACTGGAATGGACAAAACACAGTTAGGAGTGGAAATGGAATTATACTGGAGATCCATCGATTGATAAACAGGAGATGTAATTGGCATTAATTGATGTTCTTTATCTGCACCAGCATTAAAAAATGTGTTATTCTCAGGGATTATATGGTCAGTACCTACTACGTAATTGGACAAAGAATACATTAATTCAAACAATTGGTCCTCGTCGATGACCTTGATACCAAGATTTTCTGCCACTTTCCATTTAGATTTATCACCGTTGGGGCTCATGATGAGGTAATTGGTTTCTTTACTAAGATTTTCCACAACTCTACCTCCAACGGCATCAACTAGAGACTTGAGTCCTTTTTTCCCCAGAAGCCCAGGGACCTCTGAGATCACAAAAGTCAAATTTTTCAAGTGGTTATCAATCTCCTGGGAAGTCTGTTCAAAAACGCTAGACTCCGATTGAAACGAGCTTGAGGCTTGTGAAGATCCCCTGAACACAGGAACAGAAGAATTTATAACTGGGATGGACAAATTAGCAGAAGTTGTTCTTTGAAGTATACTACTCGAAATCCCCTCCTGGGAAATGACACTGGGAACCCCATCCTGGAGTAAGACACTTGAAGTCCCCACCTGGGGAAGGACACTAGGAACCCTCTCTCTGGGTAAGAGGCTTGAAACACCCTCCTGGGATGAAGAACTTGAAACGAGGATTTCCTCTTGGGGTGTAACACTTGAAATCCCCTCCTGGGGTATAACACTAGAAACCCTATCCTGGGGTGAAGAACTTGAAGCAAGAACTTTCTCTTGAAACGTAACACTGGAAATCCCCTCCTGGGGTATTACACTGGGAACCCCATCCCGGGGTGAGACACTTGAAGTCCCCTCCAGGGGAATAACACCACGAACCCCATTTTCGGGGCATTACACTGGGAACCCCATCCTGGTGTGAGACACTTGAATTCCCCTCCTGGGGTTTGACACTGGAAACCCCATCCTGGGGTGGAATACTTGAAATCCCTTTCTGGGGAAGAATATTTGAAACCTTCTTTTGGGGTGAGAGACTCAAGGCCCCCTCCGGGAGTACAGAACTTGACACTCCCTGTTGGAGTATGGGACCTAAAACCCCCTTCTGGGGAAGCTGACTTGGCTTTTCCTTTCGGGGTACGCAATATGAAACCCCCTTTTGGGATGCAAGAACACAGACTTCCTCCTGGGGTGAGTGGCTCAGAACCCCCTCTTGAGGTATGGAACTTGAGACCCTTTCTTGGGGAATAACACTTGAAATTACAGCCCGCTCCTGGGGTATAACACTCGAAACGAAGGCCTCCCCTTGAGGCATGAAACTCGAAACGAAGGCCCTCTCCTGGGGCGTGAAACTCGAAACGACGGTCTCCTCTTGAGGCGTGTAACTCGAAACGAAGGCCCCCTCCTGGGGCATAAAACTCAAAGCGAAGACCCCTAGCTGGGGTGTGAAACTTGAAATGAAAGCCCCCTCCTGGGGTACAACACTTGTAACCCCCTTCTGCGGTGAGAGATTTGAAACCCCCTCCTGGGGCATGAAACTTGAAACGAAGGCCCCCTTCTGGGGCATGGAACTTGAGACCCCCTCTTGGGGTGCGAGATTTGAGACCCCCTCCTGGGGTGCGAGACTTGGGGCCCCCTCCTGGGGTGCAGGACTTGGGACCCCCTCCTGGGGTGAGAGACTTGGGACCCCCTCCTGGGGTGCGAGACTTGGGACCTCCACTCAGGGTAAGCAAGTTGAGACCCCTCCTGGGGCTACTGACTGGAGTCCCGTATTGGGAAAAACAGAATCCGGACTGGGACCGATGGAAATGGAATCCAGGCCGTGACCAGTAGAAATGGAATGAGTAGTGTCCCTGACTTTAGAAGGTTGAAATATCCTCCCAATATTTCTTAGACGAGGGTTGAAACATCTTGTAGCAGGGCCCCAATCGAAAACTTGAACTTTCTTTTGCTCAGTGGACATCACCTCCTTATCTGTAACTGAAGAAACGGGAATCACTGATGGATGATGGGGAGAACTGAAAGCGCAGACATTGGGAGTCACACACTTGTCACCACTTCTCAGTGGGCGCAGAGTACAGTCCTTAAGAAAGTGATCGTCATAACCACAATATAAACAGAGATGCAGTTCCCGGCGTCGCTGATGTTCAACCTCAGTAAGTTTAGGGCGCAGGAAACTTTGATGCTTTACTTTAGTTTGTTTGAAAAAGCTGTTAGTCAAGTCAGGAGTAGCACTAGAAAGCTTGGGAATAACTTGAAAAATTTTGGGATGGAGATTTGTAGTTGTTCTAGAAGCCAGTAGAAACTCTTGAAAGGTTCAGGGTCACGCATATCAGAAAATTGGGGAACCAGAGGACACTTGAGAGGTTCACTAGCTTGCACAGAAAATTTTTCATCTGTAGGTGTAATTGAAACTTCAGAACAAAACTGTGGAGAATTCACTGGCGGAACTTGTGGTGTGTCTGGGGACAAAGCAGCTAGAACTGAATGAATAACCATCATTTGACTAGAGAGTTCTTGCAGCTGCTGTCTGACGGATTGCAAAGCTGTTTCCTGTGCAGTCACACGAAAGAGTAAATCCTGAAACCCTGCATCACCCTGGAACCTGGCGGCTTGCATATTGGGCTGTTCAAACTGTCACGATCCAGTTCAAGAATTCCTCTGTAGAGGACGGTGAGCCGCGGGGTTCGGGTGACTAGGGGAGTGACTAGACTAGGTCTCCTAGTTGCGGCCAAACCCAGGTTTGGCTAGACCTGCCCAAAGGTGCGGAGTCTAACCCACTTGGTGGTTTTCTCCAGTGACCCCTCCAATTGGGATTTGGTTTTCAGCTGCACCAAGTGAGCAGGTCGCGGCCCTCTGGACAGGTACCTGGGAATGGCAGAAGACCGGAAACTATAATGAATGCAATAGCACTGGAGGTGAATGGAATGAATAAACTCTGGAAATGGAACAGAATGCTATAACACAGGCATGGACTGGAAACAGTTAAACATGCAGAAAAACACAGACATATACTGGGGATTGCAAAGGCAAGAGCAGAGTGGACTCAGGGAATATATGGGAATGCTGGAAATGATTGGCAGAGACAAGACACTGAGAAAAGAACACAGACATATACTGGGGTACTATAAATGTAGGTGCTGGCTTTACAGACAAGACACAAAGAGAAGTCAGGCATACACTAGGAGAGTGCTAAATGCAAGTGCAGATTTGCACTGACAAGACACAGGGCAGATTGACACAGACATGTGCTGGGAGGACCAGCTGTGAGATAATTAATACCAGCAGGTAATCTGACACCTCAGTGACACAAGGAAGCTGCAATACTAGCAGCACATATACAAAGACACACAGACATAGAAAACAAAACAGTCTGGATACTGGGAGAGAACTACTCTCAGACTAAGAATAGCTTGGAAGCTAATACTGGAAACTGGAGAACTGTGAACAGGCTGAAGTAACTCTCTGAAAGATTAGCACAGAGCAAAGCTGGTATCACTGGAACAGAGAAGAAGTTGAACAGCAACTTCCTGGAGTTCTGGAGGCGGATTTATACCCAGGGGTAGCAGATTACTGGAGCACAGCATCAGCTGACTGAAATCATGCTACCATAGGTTAGGAGTACTGTCACATGAGAGGAACTGTCATGGCGGCGCCCATGATGGGAACTCCGATCCCCAGCACACACAGCCGACCATGGAAGCTCGCAAAAAGCACCTAAGGCAGAATACTCAGCCCCACATCCATCACTGCACCAGACGTCTGACCACAAGGAAGTCAGGGGAAGCCGGCAAGGAGGTGAGAGAGGCCAATCCTAGGCTGAACCCTGACACAGAATCAGACACATCTATGCTGCTCACAGCCTTCTCCTTGTGAGAGCAGCCATCATTAATAATATCTGTACCAGCCCTATCCATGGTGCAGGAGATAGGACTGAATTTGATGGATATCTGCATATGTTAGCTCAGAATAGGACACAACTAAGCACCCTCAGCACATTCACTGCAAATTTATTCTACATGCTAAGTCCTGTTGATGCCCCTTTGTCACCCAGTAGCGCTCATCCAGCTACAAATGAGAAGTAGACGAGATGCATTCAACTCAGAGTCCCTCATAGCTTCATAAGTACCTTAAGATGCGCAGCAGAGTGTATTGCTTACACAGTTTGCTAAACATTGCTCGATTTGTCTACATTGGGAATTGCGTGCATTTCAGAATCAGACCCAGAATCTGCAAACTAACACATTTACCAGCATATTCAGCAAATGGATAGTTGTGTAACTACCTTTCCTCTCCGTCTCCTCAGATCCTTTGGCATCAGATAATAGGGAAGGTGTGATGTGAAGAGACGAGGAGAGGGGCGGCTGTCAAAATCAATGTTGTACAAATTATATTCAATCCATGGAGCTTTGGCCATGTTGACAACATCTTCTGCTACGTTCCCTTGACTTTCTTTGAATATCAGACAGAGGATATTTTGTGTCCAAACTGTTCCTGTGCACAGAAAATGATGTTTGATTAGCTATTGTATTTAGTATAATCAGTGCATGCAAAATAAAGATCATTGTGCTTGTAAACAGTCTTGGCTTAAAGAGACACTATAGCTTGATTTTTTATAACTACTGTATATATGCAATTTCTTTATTTTGTTTTGTAGTATACTCCTCGCATCTGCCTCTCACAGCCAGCAACATTTATAGGTCAGCATTTTAATATAATGGCGTAGACATAGGCTGGAAGTTATAGACTGCGCATTTGTGGTAACAAATTATATTGAGATTCTGGAGATTTTGGCCAGATTCTGGCAATTTGTGAGCTGAGAAACGAAGCTGCCACTGATGTAAGTCAGGTAACAAACCCACACATTGGTCAGAGCATGAAAGTAAGGTCAGAGCGCAGTCATTGATTGTAATTAGAATAACAGGTTCTATGACTGTCATTCTTGTATTGGTCCCTCATATGTTTTTCCATATGTTTTTTTATTGTGCAAGTATGTCGATGCCTACAAGTTGTGAACTAGAGCTATGTAGGAGATTGATTTTCAATAAATTACTCTTTCAAAGAGTTTGTCTTTTTTTTTTTGGTGCACTGGGATCTGAATCCAAGGCATGCCAGCACTTCTAGTTCTCCAAGTGCTAGCATGCAGCAAATAAAAATTGGACATTACTGAGCTTTCTGTGACTTGTAGTGCATCAATAAAAAAATTAAAATCTTTTTCAAATTATTATTGTTCCAATACTCACAGAAATTGTGTCTTCTTGCAAAGTGTCACCAGTCCTGGCACATAAAGCCTAATGGTGCATACACACGGGACAATCGTCAACAATAACAATATCGTTGAACAATTTCCCGGGTGTGCTAGATTATCGATATCGATCATCCAGCACACCACCAACCCACCAATGACTTCCAATGACCCGCGATCAATGATCGCGGGACCCCATAGTAACCTGGTTGATATCGAATTGTCGATACCAACAGCTGTTTCGGTAAAACACAGTTTTCAAGAGGCAGCCTCTTGAAAACGTAGTTTTACCGAAACAGCTGTCGGGGAATGGCGTATACATGACAATTGATTTCCAGATTCTTGGTTCAGTAGAACATGATTATTTATCTGATGACATGATGCACTTTGTCCTGACTGTCTGGCTTGCCTCATAACACATGGCTGCTCTAAGGTTTTTATGGCATATTAAATACCCTTTGATGTTTGCATTTATACTGGAGTGCTGGTTTATCCTTTTTTGTTAACATAAGAGGATTATTTTATATATATATATATATACACACATACGAACACATTAATATATATATATAATATATATACACACACATTCAAATATACCTTACATATATATATAGTATATATACATACATACACATACTATATGAATATATATATATATGTACATATATATATATACACACCCACACACATATATATATATACAATATATATATATATATATATATCCACACACACACATATATATATGTGTATATATATATATATATATATATATAAAAACAGCAGCGGGATGGCGGCACTCAATGCAAAAAAAATGATTCTGCAGGCAGGTTGTTCACCAACGTTTCAATACGAGTTGTATTTTCGTCAGGGTGCAAGACCTGTATCTTGCACCCTGATGAAAATACAACTCGTATTGAAACGTTGGTGAACAACCTGCCTGCAGAATAATTTTTTGTGCATTGAGTGCCGCCATCCCTCTGCTGTTTATGTTTTGCTGTCTGATTGTTTTCTGGCCGCAACGGTGGGCAACTGCGATTACTTGCTGTTGTTGCTATATGTGGAGGAGTGCTGCCCGTGCCTACTCTGTTATATACAGTCAGGTGCATAAATATTGGGACATTGATAGAATTTTCATATTTTGGCCTCTATTCACCACTACAATGGCTTTGAAATGAAACAAATAAGATGTGCTTTAACTGCAGACTTTCAGATTTAATTTGAGGGTAATTACATCCAAATCAGGTGAACGGTGTAGGAATTACAACAGTTTTTATATGTGCTTCCCACTTTTTAAGGGGCCAAAAGTAATGGGACAAACTAAACAATCCTAAATCTAACTTTCACTTTTTAATACTTTGTTGCAAATCCTTTGCAGGCAATTACAGCCTGAAGTCTGGAACGCATAGACATCACCAGATGCTGAGTTTCATCCCTGGTGATGCTCTGCCAGGCCTCTACTGCAAATGTCTTCAGTTCCTGCTTGTTCTTGGGGCATTTTCCCTTCAATTTTGTCTTCATCAAGTGCAATGCATGCTCAATCAGATTCAGGTCAGGGGATTGACTTGGCCATTGCATCACATTCCACTTTTTAGCCTTAAAAAACTCTTTGGTTGCTTTTGCAGTTTGCTTCGGGTCATTGTCCATCTGCACTGTGAAACGCCGTCCAATGGGTTCTGAAGCATTTGACTGAATATGAGCATATAATATTGCCCGAAACACTTCAGAATTCATTCTGCTGTTTTTGTCAGCAGTCACATCATCAATAAATACAAGGGAACCAGTTCCTTTGGCAGCCATACATGCCCACGCCATGACACTACCACCACCATGCTTCACTGATGAGGTGGTGTGTTTTGGATCATGAGCAGTTCCTTTCCTTCTCCATACTCTTCTCTTCCCATCACTCTGGTGCAAGTTGATCTTTGTCTCATCTGTCCATAGGATGTTGTTCCAGAACTGTAATGGCTTTTTTAGATGTTGTTTGGCAAACTCTAATCTGGTCTTCCTGTTTTTGTGGCTCACCAATGGTTTACATCTTGTGGTGAACCCTCTATATTCACTTTTGTGAAGTCTTCTCTTGATTGTTGACTTTGACACATATACAGCTACATCCTGGAGAGTGTTCTTGATTTGGCCAACTGTTGTGAAGGGGTTTTTCTTCCCCAGGGAAATAATTCTTCTGTCATAAACCACAGTTGTTTTCCGTGGTCTTCCGGGTCTTTTGGTGTTGCTGAGCTCTCCGGTACGTTCTTTCTTTTCAAGAATGTTCCAAACAGTTGATTTGGCCACACCTCATGTTTTTGCTATCTCTCTGATGGGTTTGTTTTGATATTTCAGCCTAATGATGGCTTACTTCACTGATAGTGACAGCTCTTTGGATCTCATATTGAGAGTCGACAGCAACTGATTCCAAATGCAAATGTCACACCTAGAATCAACTCCAGACCTTTTACCTGCTTAATTGATAATGAAATAACGAGGGAATAGCCCACACCTGTCCATGAAATAGCTTTTGAGTTGATAGTCCCATTACTTTTGGCCCCTTAAAAAGTGGGAGGCACATATAGAAACCGTTGTAATTCCTACACCGTTCACCTGATTTGGATGTAACTACCCTCAAATTAAATCTGAAAGTCTGCAGTTAAAACACATCTTGTTTGTTTCATTTCAAAGCCATTGTGGTGGTGAATAGAGGCCAAAATATGACAATTCTGTCAATGTCCCAATATTTATGCACCTGACTGTATATATATAACAATAGATGTCACTTGGATAAAAGACCATGTAACAAAACTGTGGTGGATCAATGTTTCAGGGCGCAAACCCCTTTATCAAGACTTGATAAAGGGGTTTGATAATTGTTGTGCATATATGATACCTGGGTATTCTGGATGCGCACCGGGACTGCTGTAATATTCAGGTCAACGGAGTGCCGGACATTGTGTTTGATCTATATATATATATATATATATATATACACACACATGCCTAGGGCCGGCTCTGACCTTTTGATTTCTTTGGGTGCTCTGGTATATTTGCACAGTGAAATACGATATTGTTCATATGGCTATATGTGTTATTTTTGGTGTCCGCATATAAACACTAAGATGTTTGGTGGAATTATCTGCTAGGGGGCACCAGCCAAAATTTTGCTTAGGGCACTAAATTGGCTAGGGCTGGCACTGATTACCAGTCAGTAACATGTTCAAGCAGATCAGCGGACCCAACACATACCACGTGAACACACCAACACCATTATGGAACCACCACCAGCCTGCATGGTGCCTTGTTGACAACTGAGGTCTATGGCCTCATGGGGTCTGTGCCACACTTGAGTCCTACCATCAGACAACTGGAACCATGACTCATTGTACAACACCACATGTTGCCAGTCGTCCAGGGTCTTATTTGTGATGTCACGCACCCAGGTGACGTGCTGTGTCCAGTGTTGTAGTGTTAATATGGGCATAAGGTTTTCCCAGTACACACATGGGAATCGGTATGTAAAGCCGTCTGTCGATGCCTCCTGTCAAAATACAGACAGCGGCATCCCGATTGTTGGTATCCCGACAGGGTCAGGTAAGTATACTTACCCTCCCCCCTTCTCCCCCTAAGCCTAACCGTCTTGTAGCCTAACCCTGTTGCATCGCATCCACTGGTCTCATAACTACATCCCCACACATGACACCGTAGATCTAATTATGTTGAATATCAGCACAACTTCAGAAATGGAATGTCCAATCCATCGGGCACCTCATATCATGCCCCATTCAAACTTCGATAATTCAATTCATCTTGCTATGAACAGCCTAGCCGGTGTTCAAACCAACTCACAGGATGTCATATTACAACTGATGCAGGTCTGAGCAAAACATCACAGTATGTTGACACCCCCTGCCATTACCTTTACATACTGTTATCCCATGACTTTGGCACTTCAGTGAATAATATATATATTGTCGAAGTCGGATAATTGGCTGAGACAGAATCTGTTTAAAATTAAATCTGCACAACGCCATTTTGCGAATGGCAACAAGACACCATTTTGCGACTGGCCGCCTAGCGCCATTTTAGCGAATCTCACCCATTATAAGTACATACGGCGATGCTATTATTTAGCGTTGTGCAATTCCCACGCAATAGAAAGATGTTAAAAGTCCTCATTATATAAATACAGACAGTTACTAAAACATATAATATGATCAACCCTGCAAAACACATACCACGGTGTACTCCACAAAACACGTAGTCGCACAATGCTAACTAGCATCTTTTCTTAATACCCCAATACTTACACAAGGCACACTTACATAAAAAGGTTCCCTAGCATTAAGGTTAATATTTAAGGTTTTATTCATTATCAGTAATGTTGTGAAATACATGTTATTTGATATCTAAGGTTTAGTGCATGATAAGCAGACCATGTTTGGTGTCATTCTAAACCACTATTTCTTTGTAGATTTCCGGTTCCATCGGTGAAGAAATCGCAACATGTGTCTGCAAATTATGGATCATAAAGAGTTAGGCATTAATATGTATCCTGTAATGCAGCCAGTCTAATTTGTTATGCAGCGGGAAAATGGACACAAAGAGCTGTTGGAGGCTGGAATGTGACCATACAAATTGACCTATGAACTGTACTGTAACAGAAGAACCAGGAAGAAGAACCAATGGAATCATGCCAAACTGTTCTATTGTATTGCCTATCCCTGTAAGAGTATATATGCAGGCTCTCTAAAACTAGATGCTAGTCTTCTTGCTTTGCTGTTGACGGAGGTTTCATCTTTGATGCCGGGTTCTGGATCCAGAGCGTGTGCATATGTAACGACTGTACCTTGTGTCTGTATAATTTGTTTGCGCTAAATGTATTTAGATCACAGCGTGTAACTATCTGTTTTTATGGTGAATAATAACTTTTTGTGCTTTGGAACCACAATCAAAGTCTGAAAGCAATTATTTCTTGTGCGACTCATAACGCTAAACAGCGACAATTTTAGAGTGTATAGATAGGTAGGAATCGATTATATATATATATATATATATATATATATATATAAGCATGTAATTTGAAAACTAGGTCAGCACCAAGTAAATTGCCTATAATTAAAGAGAAATGTTGGCTGAATAAAACAAATGTTTTTTTTCCCTGTAATAAATGCAAAATATGCAAATATGCGTGTAAGGATAATAAAAATTTTTATGATGTCTTAAATGAGAAACAGTGGGAAATAAAGGGAAGACTTAGCTGTCTCTCCACCAACGTAATATACATGTTTATTTGTAAATGCAAAAAAATATATATAGGGAAAACAAAACGTAATTTAAAACTAAGGATATTGGAACATACAAAAATTAAAGAATCACAGTGTTCCACGGCATTTTGCCGAATGCTGTAATTCCGATCTTACTGGATTTAGATTAAATGAAGAAATAAAGGTAGATGAAAGAAGGGGTGACATTTTAAAACAACTATCAAAACGCGAAACCTATTGGATTTACGCTTTGAACAGTTTAGTTCCTAATGGATTGAATGAGAATTATGATATCGTTCCTTTCCTGCATGATTAGTCGTTTGCTGTGGTACCTTTGAATTACGCCTGTTGTTGGATATCTATCCCGGCCGCCCTCTTATATGGTCTCATCGTGCGATTAGGGCGCATGAATTTGATGTCCTTTATTCTCACCTATACTGTATCTATTTTTATAAATTTTGGTTTATGGTCCGATCATCTAGTGGTTGTAAGGAACTCAGGGCATGATTCAGACCTGCTCGCAAGCGCATAGCGATCGTAAGCAGGTCGATGTTGGCCCAGTGCGCACACGCGGCATGCTAGAGCCAGAAGCTCTCTGGGGATTGTGGCCACGAGACCCTACCACAAGGGTCTCGTCGCAAGCCCAATGGTCGCGATGGTCTTGACCATCACGACCTTCATCCTGGCCACTCGCAATAGCTGTGGGTGGTCACCCACAGCTATGCGAGCGGCCAGGAGGCCGCTCCAAAAAAAAAAACACGCCTGATTCAGAGCGAGTGCTCTTTCAGATCATCCATCTCTGAATCAGGCCCTCAGATCAATGTTTGATTTATATTGATATGGTTATATCTGGTGGGTGGATTATTTGGTCCAGTTAAGATATTAAATAGTGATGTATATAGGTTGATCTGAATTCTATGTGTTTTTAATTGTTTGAATAATGTTATATTTGGAAAGAAATTAATATTGTTTCCATTTGGCTTTCTGTTGAAAGAATTCTAGCTGACTGCGTTGTTTCTATAAAGTCAAATATTATGCACTTGTATATTTTTTTGTGTATATGTATCAACTTATTTTTTGTGCATACATTCATGTACGTCATTCCATTATTGATTGCTACTTTATTGTTTGCCTATTATATGTTGTTTTTAATATATAATACTAGCGTCATTATGACACTTTTTAATATATAATTGAAGACATTTGTTTAGAACTGAGAAGATTGCTATTATGTACTGACCATCTCCAGTCAAAGATTGGTGATAGGTGTATCCGATTTAATACTATAATGAATTATTAAGACTCAAGAGCTGTTTTGAGTGTTTTTAGTAACTTATTGAAGTGTTGTATTAATTATTGTTTATTTGTTATATTTTATGTTAAATGTTTTTAGGACTGTATTATGTTTTATAAGGTAATTTTTAGGTGTGATTAGTTATTAATTGCAAATATAACATCTGAAATGCGGCTGGTATAAAAGGGAGTCGACAGAAGGGTTAGCCACACCACCTGACGAAGACAACGACAAAACGCGTTGGGCGTGGTTATCTGACGTGAGACACGGTGACGTCTCCTGCTTGTTAGAGTGGCAGCGATACCCGGGAGGTCTTACAGATGGCTGTTTGAGGACTGGGAACCGGTGATACATTTGTATTCTTACCTTGATGTACATGAGCTTTGTTCTTAGTAAATATTGTTTGATATTATTCTCACAACTGCGCTCTCCATTTCATTTTGCATCCCTAGAAATTGTGTTCCCTGTGGCGAGGGAATTTTGGAGATTTAGCTGCAATACACCAGGAAATATTTATCTGGACATATCGGGACTTCATTGCGCTGAAGTATACTCCTTACACATCTGATACAATATATATATATATAATATATATTAAGAAGAAAACAGAGAAAGGGTCCGTATCTTCTCTGGAGTCCCACTGCCTGGCAGCCACCCGCTATCCACTCAGCACCTTTGCAGTCACTGGCACTCCGACTCCCGCCGATATGCGCTTAATGTCAAGGCCCTTCCAGCTAGGCTTTCAATGGGGGAGGAGTGTCACTGTTCAAGTGCAGCGCAGCGGAGGAGTTGGAAGCAAAGGATAGGGAAGGAAGTAAAGGAGGGGGAAGCTAAAACAGCAGGGGGTAGGACTGTGCAAAGAGCCTCTCAGGCAGGCTCAGCCGCACTTCTCTGCAGCAGGCTGCCGCTGCATGTAATACAGCTTGACAGGCACAGCGGCAGTCTGCAGCATCAATGGACTCGGCAGCAGCTACAGGGAGATCGCCTCTCCAGTCTGGCATCTCCCTGTAGTGCAGGTTTGCGCTGGCCCGGCGGGGATGTGTATAGCAGGTTTGGTGGCCACGGGGGTGACCCCTCATGCCGCCCACCCATAATTTCAGCACCGGACATCGGCACCTCAATAATCCGGCACCCAGTGCACGCGCACCTCCAGCCCCCCCCCCCAGTTGCGGCCCTGAACACTGTATGCATTATTATTCTGAGATCCAGATGTATAAATGCTTGTTTAATATAGCAGTAAGCCATTTTGGTATTGTATTAGTTTTAATGTGTTTTCTATGGGACATTTTATATTTGTATGTTGCCATTTGAGCAGACTGATAGAATTAATTGTAACAAGCCACACCTGTGAATAATTAAGTGTTGTGATTAATTAAGAGATGTGAGAGCATTGATGCTATTTAAAGGATGACTGTATAATGTCAGCCAGCCTCCTGACGAAGTCTTATGATGAAACATGTAGTGGCGTGTCTTGGCGTTTTGGATTGTGCAGAGGAGCCAGTTCCCGGAGAAGTCCTTGGAGATGTCCAGGTTACAGACCGGGTGATTGCCTCTGCTTATTATTGTGCTGTTTACACTAGCGGTGGCTCTGACCGCTTGTTCTGGTATGCGCATTGTCATTTTTAAAGATTGCAATAAAATATTGTTATACTTTTAGCATGATGTGGCGCCCCCTTTTCTTTTTAGTGTTGTTCCCGGCTGGATTTGGGGATTCTTATATTGGGGAAGAGGACGATTCATTTCAGGTATAGGATCTCTGCTTCACAATTTACATGTGAGGAATTGGCTATAAGACACTGTCTGTGCAATCACTTACTGGACTCATTTCCTGGACTTTGGTATTATTCTAAATTACTGAATTAAGTGCACTAATTATTTGTTTATATATATATATATATATATATATATATTGTTTCAAAAGGGACAAATTCAAGCTCCTGCAACAGGCGGTCAGGGCAATGAGTTAATCAGAGCTTGCCACCAGCCAATTAAATGGTGTGCTAATGGTAAGTCAATCATGACTTGCCGAAACATTCGTCCTGTCCATCACGGCAGCCATATATTTGGTGCTACCACTTATTTGCCACCAGCCATTTAAACGTTGTGCTAATGGTAAGTCAATCATGGCTTGCCGAAACACTTACCACTTATATTTAAAGAGATCACTGCATCAAATAATGAGTGGTCTGAGGGGGTCATTCAGACCCGCTCGCGAGCGAAGGTCGCTCGCTAGCGGGTCAATGTTGGGCGAATGCGCACGACGGAGGGAGCTCCGTCGTGTGCATGCGCGAGACTCGGCGAGCGACGAGGAATACGTCGCTCGGGGTCTCGCACCAAAGGGGGCGTGCTGTCGATGGTGAGTGACAGCACGCCCCCTTTGGTGGGCGTTCTGGGGGCGTGGCTGCTAGACGGAGGCGTTCCCATGGGAACGCCTACGTCTGAGTCCGGCCCCACTGACATCACTAGTGATGTCAGTGGGAGTGATTTTGGCTCTGATAGAGCCAAAATCACTCCTGGACTTGCGGCAGCGAGACCCTACCGCAGGGTCTCGTCGCAAGCCCGATGGTCGCGATGGTCTTAACCATCGCGACCATCATCATGGACGCTCACATAAGCTGTGGGTGGTGACCCACAGCTATGCGAGCGGCCAAAAGGCCGCTCCACATTTAAATAGGACGGCCCTGATTCAGAGCGAGCACTCTGGTCAGAGCGTTCAGCTCTGAATCAGGCCCTGAGATCCCAGGCCGGTCTGGGTTGGTACTAAGCCAACAGGCCCCAAATCAAGTTTGGATATTGGCATTAGGACCACATAAGGTCTGGACACTGGACATTAGGCCAAAAGACCAAAAAATTAGATATTGTCCACAGGTGCTAGGCTCCACGGGCAGGTCATTAAATACTAGAGATGAGCAGGTCTGGTTTCCTGGAAACTGAACCCACCTGAGCGTACCTGTTCCAAGTAGATCAAGGTCCTGGCTCGGATCTTCTCGACCACTCCAGATCCAAACATGGGGCAAAACAACATCTTTGCGGGGTAGGATCTCCAATGTTTTGTTAATGGAGTGCAAACTGTTGGATCCTACCATGGTAACAGGCTGCTGGTTGGCTGAGAATGGTTGTCTCTCAGCCAATCAACATGTCCCCATAGATTTTAATGGGCACATTGAAGACTATGGGGAAGCACTAGCTGAGTGGCAGCCATTCTCAGTCAACAAGTGGCCTGGTTGAATGAGACAAATGTAAAATAAAGTTACAAATAAAAACACACAAAAACAAACCGACATGGAATCCCCTCTGAAAGGCTCAACCAGCACCGGGCTTTTTTGAGCCAGTCCTGGTTGTGTAAAATATGGGGGTAAAATGACATAGGGGTCCCCTGTAATTTACACCACCAGCACCTCACTCCTAGCTGGTCCTGATTGTGTAAAATATGGGGAAACAAATTATGTAGGGGTCCCTTGTATTTTACACAACCACCAGCGGACTCTTAAGCTTGTCCTGGTTTTGTAAAATATGGAGGGAAAAATGATGTAGGGGTCCCCCATATTTTATATAACCAGCACCAGACTCTTTCTTGCGGGGATGTAATGCCACAGCCAGCAGACAAGCTTATATGGGCATCTCTGGGCAAAGCATTCAGCATCCCTTACTAGTCAGCCAAGGCCAGAGATTTCTCAGCAAGTGGGGACCCTCCAATAAAGGGGTCCCCCCTCCTAGGGACACTCCAGGCCCAGGCTGATAGCCCTGGTCTATGCTTGGCACCCCTAGTGGAGGATGGTTTCCGAGAACATAATATAAAAGTTAGAAAAAATACTATTGTCTCATATAGGGGGACTACAGGTCCAAGCAAACCTTCCCCACTTGCCGGTACATGGAGAACCACAAGTACCAGCATGCAGGGCATTGAGGGCTCGCTGGTGAATGTAGTCCCCCTGAAAATGAAATAGTCAAAAAGATAGGACACAGACACCAAATATTGTATTATTTTATTAAACATTCACTCACACACACTCACTCACGACAATAGTTACCTTCGCTCCCTGTAGCCATTCTGTCCTCTTATCCAGTAGCATCCACGATAGCTGTAATTAAAAAAATATCTAATACTCACCTACCCCTTGTGTCATGTCGTCTTCAGTCCATGTAGGCATCCAGGGTCTTCTTTAGAAAAAAAAATCACAAATTGCACAGCCCATGGACTTAGTAGTAACCTGTACGGTCAACACTACCTGAATGGCTGCTAGCTGGAAGAACTTCCCTTTGTAAACAATAGTGAGAGCGTTCATTGGCTAAGAGAACTGATCCAAAACCAAAACCTATGAGGGCAGTTTTGGCAAAACCAAAACATGCAGTTAATACAGATCTAACAGCAAAACACAGGGGTTGATGCTAGAGATGAGCAGGTCTGGTTTCCTGAGTGGCTGCTGTGTCCATCCAGGGGCTGCTGTGTCCATCCAGGGACAGGGGCTGCTGTGTCCAACCAGGGGTGCTCTGTCCATCCAAGGGTGCCCAACGTATTAAAAATAAAAACTAGTAATAATATAATTAATTACAAAATAATTTTTTTGTGCTGTACCCCAGTGTACTATATTATTTTTTTATTTACTGAGACGCTGCCTGTCAGACCGCAGTGTAATATTCATACATGTATTGTTTGTGATACTGTAAGTGGTAGCACAGTGTATAATAAATATTTTGACACTGTAAGTGGAAAACGCAGTGTATTCGTTAAAAATGTTGTCTTACTGTAAGTGAAAAATGCAGTGTATTCGTAAAAAATATTGTCACACTGAAAGTGGAAACGCAGTGTATTCATAAAAAATATTGTCACACTGTAAGTGGAAACGCAGTGTTTTCGTAAATAATATTGTGACACTCAGAGGCATCACTAGGGTTGGTGTCACCCGGTGCTGTAATGCACAGTGACACCCCCCTCCCTACACCAAAAAAATAAAATAATGGGGACCAAGGTGTGCAGCTCCACAAACTCTTCCCCCTTACCAGTCCAGCAGTCACACTTGTGCTCCTGCCAGAATGCCAGGCACCCGGTGGGCGTGATGATGCCACACCTGATATTCTGGGTAGCAGTGCTTCAAGTGGTCCTAGAGACATGGGGGAACAACCCCCCTCCCCCGGCGATTTATCAATAAAAGGACAGTGTGCGCCTAAGGCATGTGGTGCAAAAAAACGGCGAGATCTCGAAAGAAAGGGGTATGGTCATACAATACTATCCCCAATTAAAATTACGCCACACAGTAGCACAATCTTATCCACATTACACCATAAAGTAGTGTCCCTTATTTATGTTCTGACACACAGTAGTGCCCATTTTACACAATGACCACATTATTGACCCTTATACACAATGCCCACAGTAGTAGTGTCCCTTATACAATGCCCACAGTAGCAGTACTCCTTATTCAATGCCACCTGTAGTAGTGCCCCTTCTGCAATGCCCCCAGTAGTAGTGCCCCTTATGCAATGTTCCCTATAGCTGTGCCCATTATGCAGTTCCCCCTTTAGTACTGCCCCTTTATACAATGCCCCCTGTATTTGTGCCCAATATGTAATGCCCCCTGCATTATAGCCCTTTATGCAATGCTCCTGTATTAAAGCCTATCATGCAATGCCTCCTATATTAGAGCCCCATGCGCTGTGCCCCCAGTGGTGCCCTTTATGCAGTGCCATCAGTAGCACCCCTTATGCAGTGCCCCTTATGCAGTGCCCCATGTAGTGCTCCTTATACAATACCCCAGGAGATATTCTTATGCAGTGCCCCCAGTTGTGCCTCCAGAAAGTAGTGCCCTTATACAGTACCCCCAGCACCTCCTTCCAGTGTGCCGCATGTGTGATGTCACTGTGGTTGAAATCCAGAGCCACACACAGGCACAGAGAGATGCTTTGTGCTCTGTGCCTGTGTGTGGCTCTGGACGCCGACTGCGGTGAGAGAATGAAGTTACCCCCGGCAGCAGCATGCAGGGCCAGCCCATTTGGGGTCGGCGGGGTGCGGTGGTGCCAGGGAAGGGGGTGTGCTGGCAGCAGATGTGTCTGCGGCCCGCAGGAGTGTGTGCTGCTCTTTTTGGAGTCACCCTCTTGAAGGGTGACACCCGGTGTGGGCCGCACCCCCTGCACCCCCCTTGTGACGCCACTGGTGACACTGTAATTGGAAAATGCAGTGTATTCGTAAAATATATTGACACTGTTAGTGGAAACGCAGTGTATTCATAAAAAAATGTTGTGACACTGTAAGTGGAAAACGCAGTGTATTTGTAAAAAATATTGTGACACTGTGTGGAAAACGCAGTGTATTCGTAAAAAATATTGTGACACTGTTTGTGGTAGTGCAGTGTGTTATTATTTTCTTATTCATAAAAAATCTTGTGACACTGTAAGCGGAAACTTCACAATTTTACAATTTAATAACACAGTTAGCAATAAAAAAATACAACTTTTCACTTCTTTCCTCAATCATGAATAAATGACTAGTCTACACATCAACTACAAGACCACAACAAAGTTCTAAATAATGTGCATAATAGATTAAACATAATGACATCACAAACGCCTCAGCTAAGATTCACATAAAAGTATTTTCAAAAGGTAAAATGAAAGGATATGGTTTAAAAAAATGGAATAAAGGAGCTAAATCTACATTCTGTGATATAGTGTCTCTACTCCCTACCCATGGCCCCTCCTGTAGCCCAGGTCAGAAGATGTGTAGGGGGTGTGGTGATATGGACTAAAATGGAGCTCACATCCACTAAAGTGGACAATGAATCCCCAATCTAACAGGGAGCACAGCTGTAATTTATACACAACACAGGATGGGATGACAATATAGGCTTGGGTGCTGGTATAATCTGAGGTGATGGTATAGCCTGGGGTAATTATATAAAGTGGGGTTATAGGCTGGGGCGATGCCTGGGCATAAGACCAGAAAAGCCACATCTTGGGTGTGGAATTATTTTAACCCAAATCCTGACAGCAGATGTGAAGGCATCTGTACCATTTGTAAAGCCAAAATTAGTAGAGATAGGGACTTTAACCATCTATGAACCTCCACCCCATTACGTCATCTGCAATGATGTACATTATAATCATGTATGATGATCATCAATGATCTACATCATAACGTCCTCTGTCATTTTTGCACGTAATTGGCGGTAAAGGTCTTTCTCATAGAATTTGTAGTTAATTTTGATGGACATCATCCTTTCCGCATTTTGGGGAAGTAGCCTCACTGATAAGCTTCCCGGCTGTGCTGAAAACTGTTTCTGAGTACACACTGAAGGGTAGGCAGCTCAAGTAAACCAAAGCCAGTTTGTGCAAGGGCCTCCAAATTACCTTTTTTTTCTGCCAGTAGTCAAACAGACTGTCTGACATGCCTACTTGGATGCTATCATTAAAATTTTTAAATAGTCCTCAACCATTCTATGAATGGTGACCGTATTAGATGGAGTCACGGTAGAGGTGTCATTAATTGTAGGCAATTCTGACCCGACCAGATGTCAAAAGTTAAAGTTTTGGTTGTGTTGACTTATCTGCAACACCAGTGGGTATTTTGAAAGTTTAGTTCTTTCTCGGCAGATGCAATTGCTGGAGAAACTGAAGGTGAAGCCATCACTGCATCACGTGCCACTTGAGCTGACAATTTGCTTATCAACAGCTCTTTACATCTCTTCAGATCTGTGTCCGTTTGGGAAGAAAGGAAGAATGTCTTCATTCCTTCGGGGATGAAAATCTACTCCCAGAAGCAGCAGCAGGCATGGCGCTCAAGTATTCTCAAGGAAGACACAACGTAAAACTTAAACTTTAAATTTTAAATCTTGCAATTGCTCTGTTCCACTTGTCCACATATCTGTGCTGGTTAAGTGGACAGTGGATACAATGGCAGTTTGGAGGCCACTATCTAACTCTGTTTTTTTTAATGTCCCTGTACAGGTTGGGAAATGCTTTTTAAGACGCTTAAGATAATAGGCAGTGTGCATCTCAGGCAGCTTACAGCAATGCCCGGAGGTGGATTGAGAATTTAAAATCGTTTCATATAATAAGTGTGGACAATTTGTCAGTAGATGAGGTCATATCAGCGCGCAAAAGCAATCAGCAGTCCCCTAGCCCCCCCAACACACACATATTACAGCGACATCCCCTTCCTCCATCCACAGGAAATTATTGAAACAGCAAAAGCACAGAATAAAGTAATTGTGCAATGATTGAAAGTGGACACTGTATGCCTATACGGTACAAAATAAGATCACTCAGTATAGATAAATAATACAGAACACAGAATAAGTAGTATACAATATAGAAACAGGATGCATATACTCAGTTCAGCAGATAAAAGTCATCAGAGCATCAACTTTATATAAAACCAACGTGCTGGAGCCTGTAATTCAAGGTAGGTAATCAAGAAGTTTAGAAGTCATAGGAGTATCTCCTGTAGAATTATTAGAGGAATGACTAGCTGTGGGCCTAAGTTATTGAATGTGGAGTAACGGAAAATCCTGTGAAGGTTCCTCACACAGTGTGTCTCTGCACAATGTACAAATGATTGTGTGAGGTCCACTCATTGCTCATTGGTTGAGCATATAATAAATGACTGTCATTAAGCCACAAGAAAAGAGACAAGAGGCAGCAAGCAGAGGGATAAATCAGTCTAGGGCTGATTGACTTGTCACCTGTAATAAGGTGGCTGGTCCCTGGAAAGGGGCCAGCACTAGGAAGCAGTAGACAAACTCTGGGTCCAGTCCTTAATAGACCACGGCTGGGCCCAAACAGGTAAAATATCTTGAACCAAGCCGACAGCCAATTGTCCCTGCCAAATAGCTGGAACCATTGAAATTTGGGTTGGCCCAGAGGGCATATGCCTCCTAACCTAGCCCACTCCTGCCCTGAACCCTTGGACTAAAGTTAGTCCAAGGGTTCTATGTGATTTTTTGATCAACCAGATAATCACGGTCCCAATATCTGTGCTACACACTATGCAATTTAAATTAAATACCTGGCACATACTATAGTGAATTTGCATATTTTTATGCCCACAAGAATGCAGAGATTTTCGGTCTTGACCGATAAATCGGATAATTGAAAGAATATTTTTGTCGAAGTTTTCTAACCATTTTATCTGTGGGATGTTGAATGATCGTTTATATCACCCAATTATTGGCAAATCAGTTTAATAATTGTACTGTGTGTAGGTAGCTTTAAGTGAGCAGTAAATTGGATAATGAGAGTTGTGTGTGTGTTCTATATGTAATAAATTTTCTTTAAATCTGTTTTTTTAATTAACTTCATTTCTCTGAGGCACAATTAGGTTCCATTGTGTCCTGGATGGCAGTGCATGCTGGCACTTGCAGTTCCTTAAGTGCCAGAATGATACTGGAAGGTGGATTGGGCATGATAAAACTTGTAGTTCACAGGGGACAAAGGCCCTGATTCAGACCCACTCGCAAGCGGCTGTCCGCTCGCAAGTGGGTCGATGGTGTGCACTGCGCATGCGCACGACGGCGGGAGCTCCGTCATGCGCATGCGCCAGACGCGACGAGCGAAGGACTTTCCTTCGCTCGTTGTGTCTGATCAAAGGGGGCGTGCTGTCGATGTTGATTGACAGCACGCCCCCTTTGGTGGACGTGCCGGGGGTGTGCCTCCCAGACGGGGGCGTTCCCAAAGGAACGCCTACCGTCAGAAGCCGGCCCACTGACATCACTAGTGATGTCAGTGGGAGTGATTTTGGCTCTGATAGAGCCAAAATCACTCCGGGCCTTGCGGTTGAGAAACTCAACCGCAGGCTCCGGCTCGCAGTGGCGATGGTCGCGACGGTCAAGACCATCGCGGCCATCAACCTGCACGCTCGTATAGGCTGTGGGTGGTTACCCACAGCTATACGAGCGTCCTGGAGGACGCTCCATAATTATGGAGGACGGCCCTCATTCAGAGCGTGCGCTCTGCTCAGAGCGTCCGGCTCTGAATGAGGGCCAAAGTGTAACTAAAATCCTTACATTTCCATTTTAAGCAACACCCACCACCCAAGGGTGTGGGAACAGCCCTAGTTCTATCAATACTTGGCCCATTTTAGTGCCAGGCACGTTGCGTGTTACATTTTGCATTTTGATCTACCTTTATATTGAGCAGTGTTTAGCTGGACTGAAGTAATAAAACAAAATCTACATGCAAGCAAAAGTAAGGATGCAACTTGAAAATAATACCAACTACATTATTACAGCAATCCCTTACTTAATTATCAGTTTTTCCTTGTTTCTAATATTGGAGCCTCATTTACTGTATGCATAGTGTATGTACAGCAAACAGAGGTGAAATTGTTTTCCTAGTACAACTCATATTCCACCATAAAATGGTGGCTTCCAATTGCAGAAGCCAATCTCTATTGCAAAATATGTCAAAATTCAAGTAATTTTATGTTCTACTAGCTGGGATACCCAGCGTTGCCCGGGTTGGAGAATGAACCTGAAGTACATCTGCAGCCTTAATGTTTTACATTGCAGACTAACTTTGGAGACCATGACATATGGAAATGTGCTTGGAGGAAATCAGTAACTGTCAGTGCAGGTGCAGTGTGACAGTTGATCCTCAAACTCACTGCTCTTCCGAACACACACACACACACACACACTTTTCACTTATTATATAGATGCGCATCCACAAAGCTGGAAACACCTCCCAAAATGTGCAGTCTCCATCCATTGAAGTCCAATAATTGTGTTTCTGCCCTTGGGAATACTGTATATAGGCTTGCCATATCATCCCTTTAATTCGGGACACATATGAATTACACACATTCTGTGGCTGGCTGACTTCAAGTCTCCATTTCACCTGGTTTTAATCAGCTACAGAGATTGTGTGCAAGGTTAGGCATACAGTATAGCCAGAAAAAGCCTTTGTCCTTCAAAGAACACCTCAATGTGTGCATTTTTTTGTTAACATGATAGATTCCCATTTATTTTAGTATCCATGGAAATGAAAAAAGGAATTCCTAAAGCTGCCTAAATCATTTAATTAGAATGATAAACTTACCAGATTTTGGATAGGTTACCAAAAAAACATCGCTGTCTCTAATTTCCATATGCTCTATAGAGTCCACTGTTTCCGGTGTAGTGATATCTGCTTGAAAGTATATATCTTTATGTTTGAACATGGCTGTGTTACAAATCTCATCCAGCAATGTTTGGTCCATTATTCTGTCTAACCCAAACCTGTAACAGTTAAATAGGTTTAGTAAAACATTTGGCTGCATAGTGTTATAATGGTACAAAAGTGAGAGACAGCGACCAAGGTCTTATTTTGTATTCTCAGATATTGTGATTTCTGTTTAAAGTAGACATGTGCACTGACCCCAGTCTTTTGGCTTTGGTTTTGGATCTGTATTAACTTCGTGTTTCATTTTTAGCAAAACCGCCCTCACGGGTTTTGGTTTTGGATCTGTATTTTTTTTCAAAAAAATTATAAAAACTGCTAAAAGCACATAATTTTGTCCTATTTTTGTTCCTACAGTGTTATAAACTGAATGGCATTAATATCCAGTCATTTACAGTCAATTTGCACCACCTCAAAGCTCACAATATTGTTTTTATCCAGTTTAGGCCAAAAGGTTGTACTAAGCAAGCTGGCTGGCTAAGCTAAGCGACAGCAGTGGACGGCACCAACACGTTGCAGTTCAACTTCTAACATGGTACATCTAGGAAACAGAGTGGCACTGTAGTGGCAGACAGGATGGCAGTTTAATATAAACTACCGTATATACTCGAGTATAAGCCGAGTTTTTCAGCACATTTTTTGTGCTGAAAAAGCACCCCCTCAGCTTATACTCGAGTCATGCCCTCATGGTACGCAGCTGAGTAGCGTACCATGCGAGCCGCGGTGCAGACTGTGTCTCTGTGACACAGCTGCACCGCGTGTGTAGCGCTGTCCGGACGGAGTTTGGTCAGCGCTACACAGCACAAACACACAGCCGCCGTAGCCGGCAGCTGTGTGTTTGTTGTAATCAGCAGCCGATGAGAGTCTATCAGACTCTCATCGGCTGCTGCTGCTCCCACTGCGGGAGCCATCTTCCGGCTCCCGCAGTGGGTAATGGGAGATGACGTCTCTCCTATGCAAAGCGGCCGGAGGAGCTGATAGCGGCGGGACCAGGAGCGGGGGTTTCAGGTAAGTGTTTTTTTTAATTTTTACTATGTCTCTACTGGGGGGGGACTACTGGGGGCACTACTGGCGTTCCCGCTAGGCTGTTTTAGCGGGGCGCGGCGCCCTGCCCTCTTTCTGGAAGGCAAAAAGCGCCCTGCCCTCTAGAAGGAGGGCAAAAAGCGCCCTGCCCTAACAGCCTGTGGGAGCCGTCTTCACCCGCGGGTCGTAGTGACCCGCGGGTGAAGAAATGTGCGGTGACCCGGTCACCGCCGGAGAATAGACGCTGGGCGCATGCGCCCGGCATCTATTCTCCCTGTCTGCAGGGCTTGGGGGCTGCCCGGCGTGTCCGCAAATGCCGGGCACGCCCCCAAGAGTGACGAAAAGGGGATGCGTCTTATAGACATGCCCCCTTTTCGATGACCACGCCCTCTTCTCGGTCGCGCGCGCGCCTTTGGCATGCGCACAGACGTGCCCTCTCTAGCTCCGGCGACCTGCCTCGCGCCGGAGCTAGAGTGAACACTACACTACCAGGGGGCGATTACTACAGGGGGCACTACCAGGGGGGGATTACTACTGGGAGCACTAAAAGGGGGGTATTACCACTGGGGGCATTACCAGGGTGGGATTACTACTGGGGGCACTAAAAGGGGGGGATTACCACTGGAGGCACTACCAGGGGGGATTACTACTGGGGGCACTAAAAGGTGGGGAGTACTACTGGAGGCACTACCAGGGGGGGGATTACTACTTGAGGCACTAAAGGCACTAAAAGGGGGGTTTACCACTGGGGGCACTACCAGGGGGGGATTACTATAGGGGGAACTACCAGAGGGGGATTACTACTGGGAGCACTAAAAGGGGGGATTACCACTGGGGGAACTACCAGGGGGGGATTACTACTGGGGGTACTACCAGCTGCAGCATTTCCCACCCTAGGCTTATACTCGAGTCAATAAGTTTTCCCAGTTTTTTGTGGTAAAATTAGGTACCTCGGCTTATATTTGGGTCGACTTATACTCGAGTATATACGGTATACGATGCTATAGCACGTTTTCATTAGAGATGTGCGCCGACCCTCGTGTTTTGGGTTTGGTTTTGGTTTTGGATCTGTATCTCCCCTGGTTTTGGATCTGAATCTGGTTGTGGATTTTTTTCTTGGTGTTTTGTTTTCGTGTTTTGGATCTGGATTTTTTTTCTTAAAAAACCATAAAAACAGCTAAAATCACATAAAATGGGCCTGTTTTTGTTCCTGCAGTATAATTAACCTCAATAACATTTATTTCCAGTTTCCAATCAATTTTGACCACCTCACAATATTATTTGCTTCATCTAGTTAAGGCCAAAAGGTTGCATCCAGCTAGCTGGCTAACTAAGCTAAGTGACACAGTGGGCGGAACTAACATGTGGCAGTTCAGCTTCTAATTTCCAACACGGATACAGGGGGTCATTCAGACCCAGTCGCAAGCACCAATGTGCTCGCAACCGGGTCGATGGGTGACCCTGCGCACACGCAGTGGCCGCACTGCGCGTGCGCAAGCCCCGGAGCGAGAGAGAAACTCTCTCACTCCGGAGCTCGCTACAAAAGGGGTGGCTGTCGATGTTAATCGACAGCTCGCCCCTTTTTGTAGGCGGGCCGGGGGGGTGGTTTCCAAAACGGCCGCACTGACATCATCAGTGATGTCAGTGGGGAGCTTCCTGCTCGATCAGAGCAGGAAGCTCCCTGGGGCTTGCGAGTGCCCAGACCCAACCTTAGTGTCTGGTCGCAAGCCCATATGGTCGCGATGGTGACCACCATCGCGACCATCACCCTGGTCGCAAGCTAAGCTGTGGGTGGTAACCCACAGCTTAGCTTGCGACCAGGAGGCCGCACCAAAAAACAAGAAGCGCCCGCCCTCATTCAAAGAGAGCGATCGCTTCTAGTGACCGCCTCTGAATGAGGTCCACAGTGTGTTATACAGTGTGGGTTGGATACACTAATAGTGCACTTACTGTGACAGCAGTGTCGGCAGAGCGGGGTTGCTCACAGTGTACTCAGTACATGGAATGGCAGTGCTGCGGTGCTGGCAGTGTCCTCAGTGAAGGGTACCGGTGATGTCGGCAGTGCGGGGGTGCCAGCGGTGTCTTTAGTGCAGGTTTGCTGGCTGTGTTGGCAGTGTGGGGGTGCCAGCGGTGTCTTTAGTGCAGGTTTGCTGGCTGTGTCGGCAGTGCGGGGGTTACTGGCGGTGTCCTCAGTACATAGAATGGCAGTGCGGGGGTGCCAGCGGTGTCTTTAGTGCAGGTTTACTGGCTGTGTCGGCAGAGCAGCGGTTCCAGCGGTGTCCTCAGTGCAGGTTTGCTGACTGTGTCGGCAGTGCAGGGGTGTTGTCAATGCAGGGTGCCGGCGGGGTTGGCAGAGTGGGGGTGCCAGCGGTGTCCTCAGTGCATGTGTGCTGACAGTGTCGGCAGTGCAGGGGTGCTGGTGGTGTCCTCAGTGTGGGAGTATCGGCAGTGTCGGCAGTGTGGGAGTCGCTGACGGTGTCCTCAGTACGTGGGGCAGCAGTGTAGGAGTGTCGGCAGCTGTGGTGTTGGCAGCGGGGGATGCTGCCAGTGGAGGTGCTGGCGGTGTCGGCAGCGGGGGGGGGGGCGGCGGTGTCAGGCGGCGGGGGATGGCGGGCGCCATCTTTTTCTCTCTCTTAGTGCATTTTCAATGGGCTTAACGCTGATTGGCTGAGAGCCGTGACAGACAGCTCTTTCAGCCAATCAGCGTTAAGCCCGCTCAAAACAAAACCTCGAGACACGACAGTGGGGTCGCAGGGTTTTGCCTCGGGTGAGGGATCTGGGGCAGGCAGGCGCTCGGATCGTCCCGGATCCCCGAAATTCGTGTGGCTTTGGATCTCTGAGATCCGAACCCGCTCATCTCTAGTTTTCATAAATCAAGAACTACATCAGAGGCATTGGGGGCAGTACAGAGAAAATGGAGGTGAAGTATGTAGTTGAAGAGAGAATGATTGAGCAATTGATTGATTGATTGATCATTATTTTATTACTGCTATAAAAACAAAACAAAGCATAAATTGGAAAATACTATTAAAAAACAAACATCCAAAATGGATGAAAGTGGTGCATTAATTAATTGATTGAATGATTGATTAATTAATAATTGATTGATTGACTCTGAAAATTACATTTAAAGCTATAAAAGATTACATTGTCAGCAGCTAAGGATTCCTCAGAAGGGTTGAAAGAGAAGCCAAGAATCTTAATAGTTGCACTGCAGAACAGCTAACTCCAAATCAGCCTAACATATACCAAAAAGAGGAAACTAACCTGCTGGCCATACTACTCCCCCCCCAATTGGGTAACACACCACTGTAGTGCTTTAAACATTGAATAGGGGCACTATTACTATAAGCATTGTATAGGGGCACTACTACTGTGGGCATTGCATAGGGGGCACTACTACTGTGGGCAATGCATAAGGTGCACTACTACTGTGGGAATTATGTGTAAGGGGCACTACTACTGTGGGCATTGCGTGTAAGGGGTACTACTGTGGGCATTGCATGTAAGGAGCACTACTACTGTGGGCATTGCATAAAAGGCACTACTACTGTGGGCATTATGAGGGGCACTAATACAGCAGGGATTGAATAAGGGGCACTACTGTGGGCATTATGTTTAAGGGGCATGTAAGGGGCACTAAGGTGCACTACTACTGTGGGCATTATGTGCATAAGGGGCAGTACTGTGGGCATTGTGTATAAGGGACACATGAATAAAGGACACTACTATGTCGTGTATTGTGAATCAGTGGCACTATGGGCATGATTCATAGCGCTTGCAAGTGGGTCGAGGGCCGGGCAGTGCGCACGCGCGGTGTGCGCACTGCGCGTGTGCGAGCGAGAAATCACTTGCACCGGTGCTCGCATCCAAAAGGGGCGGCTGTCGATATTGATCGACAGCTCGCCCTGTTTGGTAGGCGGGACCGGGGGGGTGGCTGGCCAAACGGAGGCGTTCCCGAAGGAACGCCTGCCGTTTGGGTTTGGCCCCACTGATATCACGAGTGATGTCAGTGGTGAGCTTCCAGCTCTGTTAGAGCTGGAAGCTCACTGGGGCTTGCGGCAGATGAGACCCTACCACAAGGGTCTCGTCGCAAGCCCGATGGTCGTAATGGTTGCGACCATTGCGACCATCACCTGGCCGATGCAAAAGCTGTGGGTGGTCACCCACAGCTTAATGAGTGGCCAGAAGGCCGGACAAAAAGAAAACAAAAAACCCTTCAGACCTGCGAGCTGCCTCCGGGTCTGAAACAGGGCCTATGTGCGGTGTAAGATTGTGGCATTGTGGGGCGTAATTTGAATTGGGGTACTATTGTGTGGCCACTCCTCTTTTTTGCGAGACCACAACCCCTTTTTAGCACACGCTGAATGTCCTTTTGTAAAATTTGGGAGGGTGGGTGAAAATTTATAGCGTGCAGGAGGGCGCCAAACACCCTAGCACCGGCCCTGTGTCATGGGAATAGGAGACAAAGGGCCTAATTCACTACAAATCGCTATTGCAATCGCAGCTATGATTACACACGCAGCCCTACTGCGAAAATATGCTAATGAATGCTATCGCAATGCCATCGCAAAGTCAGCATAGAGACGCCCACTTCAACTATCTCACATCCGTAATTCCTTGCAGTCCAGCGTATACATCGGTAACATCAGCCCCTCACTCAGAATTACAGGAACAGTCTGTTCTGTACTATAAAAATTACTGTAATTGCCACGGTACCCAGTGCCAACTAGAGATGAGCGGTTCGGATTCTGTGGAATTCAAACCGCTCCGAACATAGGGGATCCGGGTCACCCGAACCCTGTTCGGGTGTTCCCCGCCTGACTCGGATCCTCGTTCGGGGCCGAACGGCGGCCTCCTGATGTCGGATTCTCACGAGAGAATCCGACGTCAGGGCTCCTCTAGTGTAGGGCAGACCGCTGTGATAGCGGTCTGCGCTACACAGAAACAAACACACAACCACCAACGGCAGCTGTGTGTTTGTTTTAGCAGCCAATGAGACTCTTATTGGCTGCTGCATGGAGGGAGCCGGTTGGAGCTCACTCATGAGCTCCGCCTTCCGGCTCCCTCCTTGTGCGTAATACAGCCGAGCAGATGGCGGCAGGAGCGGGGATTCAGGTAAGTTTTTTTTCTTCTTTTTTTATTTGTGTGTGTGTAAGGGGGCGCTACTGTGGGCATGCTAATGGGGGCACTGCTACTGGGGGGCATACTACTACTGGGGGCCTGCTAATGGGGGCAATACTACTGGGGGCCTGCTAATGGGGGCACTACTACTGGAGGCCTGCTACTGGGGGCACTGCTACTGGGGGGCATATTACTGGGGGGCATACTACTACTGGAGGCACTGCATAGGGGGCCCTACTACTAAGGGGACTGCATAGGGGACACCACTACTGGAGGCATTGTGTAAGGGACACCACTGCTGGGGGCATTGTATAAGTGGCACTACTACTGTGGGCATTGTATAAGGGGCATTACTACTGTGGGCTTTGTGTATAAGAGTCACTACTGTGGGCATTGTGTAAAAGGGTCACTATTGTGGGCATTGTGTATAAGGGTCACTACTGTGGGCATTGTGTAAAAGGGGCACTACTGTGTGTCGTAACATAAATAAGAGACACTACTTTATGGTGTAATGTGAATCAGGAGCACTATGTGCGGTGTAATGTGAATAAGATTGTGCACTGTGACTCCTAGGACCGTAGCCCACTTTGTAAACTAGTACTGTGATTCTGCTGGCCGTACCCCACTGGGTGGGTGCACTACTTTTAATTTCTGCCACTGCTGTGCGGCAATGTGTCATAGATGTGCTTTAAACTGTGGTGTCTGTGCTGCTGCTTTGTCACTTGGTAACCAGTCAGCTCACTGCAACTTTTGGCCAATAATGTTGAAAACAATACTATAAGCTGTGAGGTGGTCTAAATTGACTGGAAATGACTGGAAATTCATGTTATTGAGGTTAATAATACTCTAGGATGAAAAAAAAAGACAAATTTATGTGATTTTAGCTTTTTTTGTCAATTTTTGCAAAAAAATCCAAATCCAAAGCCAGTCACCGCAGTTTGGCAAATCCAAATCCAAAGCCGGACGACGAATTAGAACCAAATCCAAATCCGGCAAAAATGGTCCGGCGCACATCCCTAGTGCCAACAACTGTACATTCTAGACTGAGAAGTGTTGTGCAATGGAGGCTTCTGATTCCAACCAGTCCATGGGGCTGTGACATAGGAGACTGGGGGGGTCTAGTTACTAAGCAGTGTTATGAGACAGAGTGAAAAGTGATAAGTCTGTGATAAGGTACAAGCCAATCAGCTCCCAACTGTTATTTCTCAAACACAACCTGTGAGATGGCAGTTGGGAGCTGATTGGCTGGCACCTTATCACAGACTTATCACTTTTCACTCTGTCTCATAACACTGCTTAGTAACTAGACCCCTGGGTCACCTAGGATACCACAATGTACAGAAATTTATAGACAACATGATGACTGGAATGTCGGTGAACAACCCAGAGACACCAGAATGTGAAAGTTGCATGAAGGGTAAACAAACAAGTTGCTCCTTTTCAAAGTTAGCTTCCAGAGCAACAGCACCAATGGAACTAGTACACTAGTAGATGTGTGTGGACAGATGAAGGTTAAGTCAATAATCGGTAACCGCTACCTCTATTGCTTACAGGCCAAGGAAGCCAGATGGAAAGTCATCAGTGCATGAAATGTGGAATGCTTTAAAATGTATTATGAGGATTAAGGTATGATGAGAAGGCTCAACTTGAGGTGCACTTTATATGGGACAAAACTGAGTAAATGAGTATACAGTATAGACCAGCGGTTATCAAACACAGCCCTCAAGTTTTTCCAACAGGTAATGTTTTGAGGATTTCTGTCTATGGAAGCAAGTGGGATAATTACTGACCCTGCAAAACAGATTGTCTCACTTGTGCATGACTAGAGAAATCCACAAAACATGACCTGTTGGTGGTACTTGAGGACTGGAGTTGTGAATCCCTGCTATAGACAGAATGCTGTCATTATCACAGGGTTAGGGTTAGGTTATGGGTTGGAGGTTAGGGTTAGGCACTAGAGGGAGGGTTAATGTTAGTGGTAGGGATTAAGGTTATGGATAGGGGGACTGTACTTACTGGAACACTGGAACATCAGATGACTCCGTTGGAAGTGATGGTCACATGACCGCTGGGACCCGGAAGCCTCGTTGGACCTACTTTAGCAGTTGTTAGCAGGTAAATCACTGCTGTGCCACCAGAAACAATTTGGGGTAAATTTACTAAGATGGAAGTTCTATTTAAAAAGTGATGTTGACCATAGCAACCAATCAGATTCCACTTCTCATTTATCTAGCACCTTCTAGAAGATAATACCTGGACTCTGATTGATTGCTATGGGCAACATCACTTCTTATATAGAACTCCCATCTTAGTAAATGTACCCCTATGTGTCCAGGTTAACATGTCAGCATTTCAACAGTGTCTACATGATGAATGTCAACATGGTCAATGTCAACATTATGACCATGATCAGCACATCATACCACACCCCCAGTGTACAAAATTTGGGCATACAAAGGTTTTCTGTTATCTGTTGGAACAAATTGCCTTGTTTATATACAGTCAGGTGCATAAATATTGGGACATTGACAGAATTTTCATATTTTGGCCTCTATTCACCACCACAATGGCTTTGAAATGAAACAAACTAGATGTGCTTTAACTGCAGACTTTCAGATTTAATTTGAGTGTAATTACATCCAAATCAGGTGAACGGTGTAGGAATTACAACAGTTTCTATATGTGCCTCCCACTTTTTAAGGGGCCAAAAGTAATGGGAATATCAACTCAAAAGCTATTTCATGGACAGGTGTGGGCTATTCCCTCGTTATTTCATTATCAATTAAGCAGGTAAAAGGTCTAGGGTTGATTCGAGGTGTGACATTTGCATATGGAATCAGTTGCTGTCGACTCTCAATATGAGATCCAAAGAGCTGTCACTATCAGTGAAGTAAGCCATCATTAGGTTGAAAAATCAAAACAAACCCATCAGAGAGATAGCAAAAACATTAGGTGTGGCCAAATCAACTGTTTGGAACATTCTTAAAAAGAAAGAACGCACCGGAGAGCTCAGCAACACCAAAAGACCCGGAAGACCATGAAAAACAACTGTGGTGGATGACAGAAGAATTATTTCCCTGGTGAAGAAAAACCCCTTCACAACAGTTGGCCAAATCAAGAACACTCTCCAGGAGGTAGGTGTATATGTGTCAAAGTCAACAATCAAGAGAAGACTTCACAAGAGTGAATATAGAGGGTTCACCACAAGACGTAAACCATTGGTGAGCCACAAAAACAGGAAGACCAGATTAGAGTTTTCCAAACAACATCTAAAAAAGCCATTACAGTTCTGGAACAACATTCTATGGACAGATGAGACAAAGATCAACTTGTACCAGAGTGATGGGAAGAGAAGAGTATGGAGAAGGAAAGGAACTGCTCATGATCCAAAACATACCATCAGTGAAGCATGGTGGTGGTAGTGTCATGGTGTGGGCATGTATTGCTGCCAATGGAACTGGTTCCCTTGTATTTATTGATGATGTGACCTCTGACAAAAGCAGCAGAATGAATTCTGAAGTGCTTTGGGCAATGTTATATACTCATATTCAGTCAAATGCTTCAGAACTCATTGGACGGCGTTTCACAGTGCAGATGGACAATGACCCGAAGCAAACTGCAAAAGCAACCAAAGAGTTTTTTAAGGCTAAAAAGTGGAATGTTATGCAATGGCCAAATCAATCCCCTGACCTGAATCCAATTGAGCATGCATTTCACTTGATGAAGACAAAACTGAAGGGAAAATGCCCCAAGAACAAGCAGGAACTGAAGACATTTGCAGTAGAGGCCTGGCAGAGCATCACCAGGGATGAAACCCAGCGTCTGGTGATGTCTATGCGTTCCAGACTTCAGGCTGTAATTGCCTGCAAAGGATTTGCAACAAAGTATTAAAAAGTGAAAGTTTGATTTAGGATTGTTTAGTTTGTCCCATTACTTTTGGCCCCTTAAAAAGTGGGAGGCACATATGGAAACCGTTGTAATTCCTACACCGTTCACCTGATTTCGATGTAATTACCCTCAAATTAAATCTGAAAGTCTGCAGTTAAAGCACATCTTGTTTGTTTCATTTCAAAGCCATTGTGGTGGTGAATAGAGGCTAAAATATGAAAATTCTGTCAATGTCCCAATATTTATGCACCTGACTGTATGTTTTTATTTTATAAATGGTTTTGGTTGCTGGCATGGAAAATAATTTTGTCTACTTTAGTAGTGTATGGAAACTGGAAAATGCACATGTTAGATCTTCAATGTCTTTACATATTAATAATTTATGATCATCCCCTTTATTTAAGTCAATGCTTACATTTACAGAAAATACTGTTTGGGTTTTCCTTTCTCAGGTCTTAAATTAATCATAGAAGGGAGGCGACAATGGTACTGTCTTAGTCACAAGATGTGTGTCACTTGTATGTTGCAGGGGCAAACGCAGGATTTTTATGGGGGGTTGTATGTATTTATACTGTGTGTATATATATATATATATATATATGTACCTATATATTAATTATATATATATATATATATATATATATATATATATGTGTGTATTATTATTATTATTATCTTTTATTTTTATGGCGCCACAAGGGTTCCGCAGCGCCTTACAAAGTACATAAACAAAGTACATAAACAGTACATAAACATTTGAACAAAACAAGAAAACAGTGACATACAGTACAAGACATTGCAGGACAAGTACATGGTATATAAACATTTGGAGTATAGTGTAGAAAACGATGTAAGTAAAGGATGAAAAATACATGAGGTAAGAGGGCCCTGCTTGTGAGAGCTTACATTCTAAAGGTATAATACACTTACATACATATATACATGCACATGCATATAGATATACACACATATATACATACACACACACACATATATATATATATATATATACACATATATATACACACATACATATGTCACACATACCTTACACGCACACACATATATACACACACATATGTCACACATACATAACAAACAAACTTACCTTGCAGCTGATCTGATCGGGACAGATCACCATTAAGCTCTGCCCCCCTCAAGGCAAATTGCCCCGATTTGCGGGTCAATCGAGTGGGGCCAAATGACTAGATTCTAATGAAATTGTGTCAAATTGGCTCCGTCTCCTCCACATTGACCCACGGATCGCAGCAGGTTGCTGTGAGGGGGCGGGGATTAAGAACATGGTACCTGCATTCCAGTTTGTCAGGGGAGGTTTCTGGGTACTCTGAACCCCCCCCCCTGCGTGTGCTTCTATATTGAAAGGTTATTTTAAATCTTTTGATATGTGACAAAAACCCAGGCCTGCTCTGTGCAAAGTGCACTCCAATACACCCTATCACTCTCACATGTCCACTTTCTGAAAATATACATCTTATTGAGATTCTACAAACTCTGGCAGTTCCATCAAAATCTGGACTATTGGAAATTAAGGGGTATATTTACTAAAGTGACAGTTTTTAGAAGTGGAGATGTTGCCCATAGCAAAACTGTCAAAGCTCGGCAAATCAATCTGTCCGATTCTAAAATGTTGTGAATTTGCAACCAGTGATTAAGCGGATGAAGCTTTCAATATTCAACAAACATTTGCTACACAAATAACTCCAAGTGGATTATTTGCTATTGCCTATGTGGGAAAAGTCCTGAAAACCCCAACATTGCATACGTGACCCTGAATGTAAGCAGAGTCACGCTGCTGCTGCTGCATACAGGATCGCTGCCATTAGAACTGGCGGTGCATAGCCGCTCCAGGGAGGTGGCCTGAAGTGAATGCAAAAAAAGTTCTTAGACATAGAGGCCATGTTCTGAACAATTTCAGAAGGAGACATTGTGCCTGCCATAGGTTGGTGCAAATGTTGATGGTGAATGCAATGGTGCGGTGATGGTGGAATATACATAACCACAAACAGGCGCAGCTGTGCATACAGTAATGTCCATCTCTGAATCAGACCCACTGACTCTAAATTCTCTGGGAATTAGTGAGAGTATTTTGTACTCATGTCACTGGTTCCTAATGAATATATATGCCACATTCTCATGTAAGGCTGCTTCCAACATGTATAGGTGATGTGTATAGCATGTTCATATTCATGGCTGGAATAAGGTTTATGGGGCCCCAAGGCAAGAAACTTGTGGGGTAATATTAATAAAATTGTCAATAAAATATTCTAGTGAAGTTAAAAAGTATAATGTACATAAATACCCCCAGCGCCGCAATTGTATTAAACACACTGTAGTGCCCCCTGTTCATATTATGCCACACAGAAACCCCGGTTCACATATGCCACAGTGCGCCCAACCCTGGTGATGTGTGGGGGTCCTTGGGAGACCGCCCTGGCTGCCTTGTTGTTAATCCGGCTCTGTTTATATTACTGCTTGTATTTGTAGTTGTTTAATACCATGAGTGTTCTTGCGAACGTTATTAAAAGAGAAAATGAAAATACATTCACACAAAATTAATACCAAAACTATTTTTTTGGGGGTTGGTGACCAGAAATAACATCATCCCTATGTACTACAGAGTCTACAGCTTTGGCTGGAAAGTACACAGCATGTGTTTGAACATAAAAGAATCTTATCTCATCCAACAAATATGGATCATTTGCTCTGTTGTCCCATAAATTCCAACAATTATAAACTAGATATTATTTGGTTTACATAGTAGAAGCACAATAAAATAGAGATTAATGATAATGATGATGGTCTTACCATGTATCCTCTGATCCTTTTACAGGTGCAACATTGTCAGTTTACAGAATAGGGAAGAATAGGGGCTATTTACAGAAACATAACTATGCCTACTGGGCCATGAACAAACTGTGCCATTTCCAATTTTTGGCCTCTAGTCCAGTGTATCTTAATAAGTTTTTATATGTAACCCTGTGTGATGGTAAATGTTTACCAAATACCACCTAGAGTATGCTTGTTTATATCCCCTAACTCCACTAAATGTTTAATATGCATTTCAAGTTTTAAAAATGCCCTTTCTATTTAGATTTGTATGTGTTTTATAATTTACATAATATCTACCCCTGAAGAAAACAGTAATAATCATAGTACTTACTGTACAGAACAGAGTGTAACAATAGCTGGCTTGTCTTGTAGGATATAATGCAAGATCTGGGATTCCGATGGACTCTGAAGGGTAGTTGTCGTGTCTAACATAGTTTTATTGGCAATAATGCATGTTTAAATAACAAGCAAAGGTCAATAAACAAGCTGTTGTCAGCAACAAGAGTTCAGATGAGGACAGGATCAATAATCTGGCATTGACTGAATGCCAAAAGCTTTTTATACACACTTTTTCTAAATCAATATAACAATATATTCATATTAAAAAACCTTATACCTATTAATGTCAGGCTCTTCATATGGAACTTAAATTGTATATAATATTACTGTGGTAAGAAACTGCTGCTTCTACACCATGGAAAACAGTTTGAGGGTAGTGTAGAATGAACGGAAGTCACATCTGTGGATGTACAGTATCTTGCATGTTTTTACAATTAGCATCTCCCAGGGCCAAGTGTTCTTAACTGTGATTATTCAGATTCATACATAAGTCAGTCACATCTCCACTTGCAGCTTTAGAGGGGTATTCAATATGGGAGCGAAAAGTCCATGCTGGACTTTTCGCTCCACATCAGAGCTTTTCCTGGGATAAAGTATCGGGCGCGCGCCTGCTTTATCCCCGTATTCAATTTCAAAGCTACGAAAACGGGAGCCGACGAAATAGGATCGGCGAAAAAAAAACGGGATTTACCTAAAATAAATTGTAGGACCCCCCTAAAGCTGTCAAAACATGGGGGATCACTATGGGGACCCCCGTTTTAGCCTGCAAATGAAAGTCGGGGTTTTAAATAGCCGCAGCAGGTGTTTTTTTCCGACATTGAAGAAGTGATGCAGAAGAGCACTTAGGTTTTTTTTTTCGTTTTTTTAAGTGGTCCCATCAAATTTGGGGTACATGAAAATGGGTACTAGCATATTTTTATGTCCCTAAAGTCATTTTTTTTAAATTCTGCAAAAATGCACCTGCCGCTAATAATCTATTCTAGAAAACACCTGCCGCATACCTGCAGAATAGCCCTGAACCTATTTCCCTATTTTTAAACACTTTTTTCCTTTTTTTTCTGTTTTCACCCCAATTTTAAAATAAATTTTTTGGGGTGTCCCTATTTTTTTTAAAACTTTTTTTTCACACAGTTATTTTTAAAATGTAATTCCCAGGGGTGCAGGCTATTTTTTTTAAGCCTGCACCCCTAAACCCCAAATCTGCACTTTTTTTCACCACCTATTCAGTGGTGAAAAGTTATCCCCGTTTTTTTTTTCAAAGACTTTTTGAACCTCCGAAAAGTCTTTGAAATTGAATACGGGGATAACTGAAATCGGCGAAAATGATGTCATCAGCGATAATTTATCGCTGGTTACGAAATTTTCGCTCCAAATTGAATATCCCTCTTAGAGGCATAACTTGGTGGTAGGAGGGCATTGCAACATAAGCAAAATATGTTTAGCAAGGTCTTGTCAAGGCCTGTCAATGGTATTGCATTGTGGATGTGGACATTGACCATGTTGACATTCATCATGCTGCACTGATGAAATGTCGACATGATTAGAATGTCAACAAACAGTGTGTCCTGGTGCAGTGCTCACCTACCTGCTTGCAGATATCACCTACTGCAGTCTAACCCTCCCACTAGTGCCTAACCCCAACCCATCCCTAAACCTCCTCTCACATAGCCTAACCTTAAACCCTCACTCCCGCAGCCTAACCCCCCGCTCTCAAAGCATAACCCGAACCCCCTGCCCCACAGCCTAACACTAACCCCCTGCTCCTTAACCCTCCCCTCCCACAGCCTAACCCTAACGCTCCCCTCCCACAGCCTAACCCTAAGTCCCCGCTCCCTAACCCCCTGCTACCACAGCCTAACCTTAACCCAACCCTCCAACAGCCTAACCCTCTGCTCCGGAAGCCTAACCCTAACCACCGCTCTCGCAGCCAACCCTAACCCCCTCCCTCCTGCAGTCCAACCCTAACCCTCCCCTCCCACAGCTTAACCCTAACCCCCCGCACTCAGAGCCTAACCCTCCCCTTCCGCAGCCTAACCCTGACCCCACACTCCCACAGCCTAACCCTAACCTCCCGCTCCCTCAGCCTAACCCTAACCCCCCGCTCCTGCAGCCTAACCCTAACTCCCTGCTCTCGCAGCCTAACCCTAACCCCTCACTCTTGCAGCCTATCCTTAACCCCCTGCTCCCACAGCCTAACCCTTACCACCCCTACCACCTCTTAATCCTAACCCCCTGCTCCCACAGCCTAACCCTAAAACCCACACCCACAGCCTAACCCTAACCCCCTACTCCCACAGACTAACCCTCCCTTCCCACAGCCTAACCCTCCCCTCCCACTGCCTAACCCTAACCCCCTGCTTCCACAGTCTAACCCTAACCTCCTGCTCCCATAGCCTAACCCTAAACCCCCGCAGCCTAACTCTAACCCCTGCTCACGCAGCCTAACCATAACCCCTCACTCTGGCAGCCTAAATCTAACCCCTCACTCCCGCAGCCTAACCCTAACCCCCTGTTCCCACAGCCTAACCCTCCCCTCCCTCAGCCTAACCCTAACCCCCTGCTCCCACAGCCTAACCCTAAACCCCTGCATCAGCAGCCATAACTCTAACCGCCTGCTTCCATGGCCTAACCCCCCACTCTCACAGCCTAACCCTCCCCTCCCACAGTCTAACCCTAACCCTCCTCTCCCACAGCCTAACCCTGCCCCCCCACTCCCATAGCCTAACCCCCTGCTCCCACAGCCTATTTTTAATCCCCTGCTCCAGTAGCCTAACCCTAACCCCATGCTCCCACAGCCTAACCCTCCCCTCCCACAGCCTAAACCTAACCCTCTCCTCCCACAGCCTAACCCTGACCCCTCACTCCAACAGCCTAACCTTAACCCCCTGCGCCTGCAGCCTAACCTTAACCCCCTGCTCCCACAGCCTAACCCTAACCCCCTATTCCCACAGCCTAACCCTCTGCTCCCACAGTGTAACCCTAACCCTCCCCTCCTACAGCCTAACCCTGACCCCCCACTCCCTCAGCCTTACCCTAATCCCCAGCTCCAACAGCCGAACCCTAACCCCTCACTACCACAGCCTAACTAACTCTAACCCCCTCCCACAGCCTAACCCTAACCTGCACTTCCACAACTTAACACTAATCCCCGGCTCCTACAGCCTGACCCTAACCATCCTCTCCCAAAGCCTAACGCTAACCCCTGCTCCCACAACCTGACCTTCTGTAGAATGACAACATTTCAGATGTCAACATTGTAAACAATGTCGACATTATAATTGTTGGCATTGTGGTGTCGACATTATTACTGTCAGCATTGTGATTGTCAGCATAGTGACTGCATCGCAGTGGAACAGTCCTAAATGTATTTAAATGTCGAGGCATTTTCATCAGAAGGATTCCAATATGTGGCTGAAAACATTTTAAAGATAAAGTCTGAGTACACGTAGAGGTCACCTGAGCAGCTCGCTGGTTTTCTCTATCAAATTGAACTTAAGTTGTGAACTTGGCAATGAACCAAAGTGACACTCATTTACCACAGGATCTTATCTGCAAGACAGCTGACGACTGAAAAGTTGTGATAAAACTTCAGAGCATGTTTGAGAGCACCTCACCCATAACAACTGCCCTTTATGTAGAGCAAGTTGTGCTCACAGGTACTTGGATGCTGCCAGGTCTTCAGTTAAGGCAATATAGGCTTTTCTCAAGAGGGTAGTAGTAAGAGTGGGGCACAGCTGAGGTCAGAAATATCTAGAAAGTACAGAATACATAATGGAGTAGTTTCAGGCCATGTTTGGGGTAAGCTGCAGATAAGGACGATCAATAAACTAGCCGAGGTGAAATACTGAAGAGCTCAGGAGCCAGGTCACGCAGGTAAAAGGTCACAATAAGGAATCCAATAATAAACACACTGTGTTAGAACTTGAGCCAGAGTTACCAGAAACGGGTTGGGTATGGGATCCAGATGGTCGGGATCCCGGCAGTCAGAATACAGATAATGGCATTCCAACAGTAAGTAGCATAACCCTAACACCGAACCCTCCCCCAAACCTTAACCCTCCTTTCCCGCAGCCTAAACCTCCCCCTACAACCTAACCCTAACCTTTCACCCCCCAAGCCTAACCCTAACCCTTTCCTCCTGCAGCCTAACCCTCCCTTTAGTACCTAACTCTAAACCTAACCCTAGTACTTACCATCAGATGTCGGGTTTCTGGCACCGGGATTCCGACCGCCGGGATGTCAACTACATCCCCCAGGAACTGTCACCAGTGTAGCAGGTGTCCTTGACCCGTAGTAGCTACACTAAATTTTTCTTTGGTTTGTAGTGCCTTCACCCAAGACTACAATTTCCTATACAATTTCCTATTCTCTTCTAGTTGTGGACTTGGGCAGGGCCAAAACTAAGATTTCTGTCACCTGGGGCAAGGCAGTGATTTGGTGCCCACTCATGTTTTGATATTACTAATTGTCTTACTGCCTCTCCCAACCCCCTCTCTATATTTATACTAAGTTTACCTGCCCATTAATAACAGCACAGAAAAACTCTATCACCTCACTGCCCCCTCTGCACAGCCCTACTCATCAAAGTCCCTTAACACCACAGCCTCCTCACACCACGGCCCCCTCAGTGCACTGCCTCCTCACACCACAGCCCCCTCAGTGCGCTGCCTCCTCAATGCAGAGCCTACTCTCACCACAGCCCCCTCAATGCAGAGCTTACTCACACCACAGCCCTCTCAATGCAGAGCCTACTCACACCACAGTCCCCTCAATGCAGTGACTACTCACACCACAGCCCCCTCAATGCAGAGTCTACTCACACCACAGCCCCCCTCCTCTCCTGGCCAGCAACCTTACCTGCTGGCTCCTGCACAGTGGGGGGGGGACTGGCAATGACAGCAGCGGTGGATTGGCAGCGGCAGCACCATCATTAATGTAGAGCTCTGCGTAACGGGCGGGATGGTACTGGCTGCCCTTCCCAATGCCGCGGCCATCTTAACAGCTCCACGGCGCAGGGTACTGAGTGGGAATGGACTGGGATATACGTCATGATGTCTCTCCCAGTCCGAAAAGACACTGCAGAGGACTGGGGAGGGGCGGACCAAAAGGGGCAGGCAGCAGCAGTGTGTAATGGCAGCGGTTCTCCCGGCAGAGAAGGAGCCGGATGCACTGCTACTGATAATATAGATGCCAGACTGGACAATTTCAAAATAGTTTATTGTTCTGCATAACTTCTTTTAACTATAAAAAGTAGTGTTAGATTTGCAGAACATGCAACATAAAATTAATTCATGTCTCAACAGCAACCAAATAACACTTTGATACATTACATACATTCCAGGTAATGTTACCCTAGGATACTCTCTCACACCGTAACTATCCTATACACCTAGCAGTAATTCTAATACCCCCTTTTTCCGTAAGGAGGGCTAGACCAGCATACCTGGGAAAGCTGGCAAGATATAAGCCTGACTGGCCAATGGGGAGAATGCATTCAGTGATGTGACTACCAGCAGTAATACTGCTAATAACACAGCCTGTCTGCTGTGAAACTGTTAATACTAGGCCCAGACTGCCTGTTGTAACACAGCTAATAGCACAGCCTATGGTAGCTGCTGATAGTGCAGGCTCCTTGCATGCTAAAACTGCAGAGCATCTCAGTCCCATCATAACACACATTTCTAAGTTTATATTTTATATTCCAGAATATTTTTATCCAGTAGTTCTATGCAAATGAATTTGGCAAGTTACCTTTGTGCTAATTATTACTAATTATTTTTTTTTATTCTCTAGAATGGAAGAAAAGTGCAGGTCTTTTAGTGTGTATTTTTCCTTTTAGAAAATTTCCCATTTTCTAAGATCAGCTACTATAGCCTCCAGCTTAGGTAATCAGATACTATTGTTATTTTTAATATATATTATATTAGTCTAACTTGAGCTGCACCTGTAGTATACTGTAGTTGTTTATTGTTTGATACATGGAAATACATTTATTCTGTGGACTCAATATGGGTGCAATTATTGCCTGTTTTTATTCAACCCTGAATCAGCCTTTTATCTTTGACCTTCTTTAATTACGTCCTTACCAAGAAACCAAGAAATTTGCCCAATAGCAGTTGTTTGAATGCATATGAAGAATGTAGGTAGTATCCTCATAGGCAAAGGAATATACAAACTGAACACAATTTATTTGTCATTACAACTATATATATATATATATATATATATATATATATATATATATATATATATATACATATAAAAATCAAGCCGGCACTCCGCTGTAAAGGGTGTAGTACTTGCCTAGGTGCCCTATGATCTGCTTACTGTGTAACCCAGGGGTGGGGAACCTTTTTTTTGCCGAGGGCCATTTTTAAATATACAACATTATTCATGGGCCCAGTGCAGGCCACGCTCCTCCACGTGATGTGACACGGCGGTGGGGCCACAATCGCCAGTGATTACAGCAATGCCCGGAGCATCCTGAAAATGCACCGGGGAGCTGTAAGGGCATCGGTGTGACCATTTGAAGCGTCCTAAGGACGCTCCAGGTAGCACTACTGCATAGATTCTGGCTGCAGTGTGCCATTCTACGCACCCTGCTAGCCAGATGAGGCTAGCAGAAAAAAGCTCAGAGGGCCAGACCAAATGATTCCAAGGGCCTTTCACTGTTTTGGGCCCAGATAGGTATTTTTTAAAATATATTTGGGGTGTATTTTTGTTAATTGGTGGTGGTATATAGGTAGGATAGTCCATGTTAGAACCAAAATGTTGATGTGAAGTTTTCTAATAGGTAGGTAGTATAAATATAACAAGAGAGTGCGCTCTGCATAATCTGCTTCCCCGCATCCTCTGTGAGGGCATAACTGGGGAGATGCCAAGGTCTGGGAAGACAGCTTTGTACCAGGGGTTCCCAACTCTATGCCAGAGGGGCTTGATGAGATCAAGTGTGATGTACTGACTGGTTTGTACAGTGCTGCACCACTAGCACCAGGTTCAGGTGTGTTCGGATTGCTTCGGTGGCCGATTTCCCCGTCTTCATATAGGAGACACCGTGACAGAGAGGCAAGCCTGAATTTCCCTTTGCAGACAAAATGACCAGTCAGGAGGGAAGGTGCAACGCAATTTTATTATTTGTCAATATTTAAAAACAAATGACAGGAGATATTAACCACATACAGATGGAATTAACTTAATTACACTATTCAATGACAAGGTATTTATTTATTAACTTCCCTTCATCTACCGGTGACCCCAGCTGGCAAGCATGTGAAACCAACAAGAACCACAATTCCTGCAGAATTTTACTTTACCAAAAAAACAAATGAGAGACCTAAATATGAAACCTGCTGGTCTAGCTTGAATCAATGGTGCTCCGGCAGTCTATAGCTGTGAAATACAGTCTGTGTTAACGCTCCCTTTTTGCTGAGAAAAATGTGCAAAAACACATGCAGGTTGGATAGGTTCTTGTAGTGCACCAGCTGTAACAACAAATAGTCTATGCAAAATAATTAGCTCCAAGCAGAGTTATGCACATGTAGGTTGGATAGGTTCTTGTAGTGCACCAGCTGTAACAACAAATAGTCTATGCAAAATAATTAGCTCCAAGCAGGGTTATGCACCTGCCGGTTGGATAGGTTCTTGTAGTGCACCAGCTGTAACAACAAATAGTCTGTGCAAAATAATTAGCTCCAAGCAAAATTATGCACAAGTATGTTGGATAGGTTCTTGTAGTGCACCAGCTGTAACAGCAAATAGTCTATGCAAAATAATTAGCTGCAAGCAGGGTTATGCACCTGCCGGTTGGATAAGTTCTTGTAGTGCACCAGCTGTAACAACAAATAGTCTATGCAAAATAATTAGCTGCAAGCAGGGTTATACACCTGCCGGTTGGATAGGTTCTTGTAGTGCACCAGCTTTACCAACAAATATTTTAAAAATACAGTTTATCAGCTGAAAACGGCTAACAGTTTATGCAGATAGCAGTAGTTTACCGGCAACTTGCAGTAACTTACACAGTCTTTGGGCCTTGAGAAAATAGGGACAACAGTCTTCCTAATTGCCTATGCCACAAATTACTATCACCAGAATTGCCAGCCGGGGTTACACAGGGCTAAATAAACAAGTAATGTACATAACATCATGGGAATTGGCAAAGCAACAGATTCACAGTAAGCATACATCTTTTGCTAATGAGATGACAGCACAAGTAATATAAATTACAGCAGCATGAATGGACTTTGAAATGGATACCGGGCCAAGCAGTGTATAAGAGACAATTTATATTAACCCCAATATAGTAAAGATTCAAACATTTCATGCAAGCAAAATATTAATCAGCATTGACAATAATAACACAGCGAGCAGTGAACGGCTTTACAGAGTGCTATAACAGATAAAGGGCCACGGAGGACCACTATCAACCACTTTAGCTAACACATGAGTCAAACAGTAAACAGAGCCAAATACATATCACATGGCATTACATTTACTTTAAAGCTAGACATAAAATACTTTGTACATCACCCACAGTGGCATCGGACATGAGCCGACACCCATAAGGCAGGTCCCCTCCTGGACATGAGCCAGAGGTTCACTGAAAAGTAAATGACCACCAATGCAACTCTTGGGGAAAAGAGGGGGTGACCTATATTTTACTTCCCCCCTATTTCATCACTACACACACACTTTACCTAATTTAAAACACTATTACTCCTTTCTCTACCCAGTTGTGTGGGAGACTAACTCCCGGTCCCAGCTTTTACACAAAACCTAGTCTCCCAGTCTAATCATGGTTAGCCACAAGGTAAAGGATAATGCAATAGACCCAGGGGACCCAGATAGGATAGGTGTACAGAGGGGCAGGGCCTTAATGGAGGGAAGATAGGAGCTGTGGAGGGAGGTTTTGGTATGATCTCACCCCTGGCAGTGGCTATTCAGCCTCCTCCGATGTCCAGGGCAACTCTGGGATGCACAGCACCGCACCAGAGCTCCCAGCTGCAGACCTCCAGCAGGTATTTTACAAGGAACAACAGGTGCAAAATCCTTATCCACAGGGGCTCTGCCCAGCAAACACACACAGCAGCAGGAGAGGTCCTGAAGCACTCTTCCTCTGGGGCTGTCTTTTCTTCTGCCTGTGTGGGTGCCAGCAGAGTTTTCGTACCTGGCGGGACCTTTTCCTCAGCTGGGGCTTCATCTGCGACGATGGAGCGATGAGACCTCCTTCCCAGACAGCTCCTTTTCTCTCCCAGCATGCGCAGACTACCATATGCAGTGACTCCTGATAACAGGCACTTTGGGAGGCAGTCCTTTATTTAGAGGGGGCTTCTTTCAAAGCAGGGTGCTCTATGCAAATCCCCAGGCAAGCTTCCTCCAGGGACTCACATCCAGCATCAGAGCACCTCCCCTGGCAGATTGGATAGGTAGCCTTCCGGGCTAATATGAAGTCTGGTAATTGTAATCCAGGGCAACATTAAAGTTATAGCATCCTTATTTTTTACAGCTCCAAGGGCAGTCCACAGCAATTCATTACAGACAGCATACCAGGTGCAGTATTTGTAATCCAGGGTAAATGAGAGGGGTTACTGCTCCCCTATTTGTACAGGTCCAGGGACACTCCACAGACACTCTTTACAGCCAGCATACCAGGTGTAGTATTTGTAATCCAGTTTAAAGGAGAGGGGTTTCTGTACCCCTATTTTATAAATCCAGGGGCACTCCACAGACAAATCCTCCCTGACTCCTTTTCCAGAAATTCCTCCCAGACTCTTTCTACAGAAATTCCTCCCAGACTCAGCACTGACAGCCCTGAGAAAGGTATTATGTAAGCTTTCCCTCACTCTCCTCCTTGTCGGTCCGGCATCTATGAGTGGACAGAGGGGACCCAGCAACAGGCCGCCTACAGGGATCTCTGCCTGGACACCCAGGCTACCAATCAATGGGGCAGGATTTTCCCTCCTAAAATGGGTCGCTGCACATGCTCAGTGGGGTTCAGGGAGAGCAAGGTCAGTCAAAGTTCACTATACCTGCCTATTATATGGAATGGGGCTGCAGTATATCTATGTGTACATACATAAAAAAAATATTGGGGGACCCCTATTTGGGAACAAACCTGGGGGTACCACACAAGTGACAGGCAATATAGAGATGTGGGCAGTGTGAGGTAGGGAACATTTATTATTAAGTACCAAACAGATTCAGGAATATAATCATTGAACATGGGAATAATATTTATAGGGTAAAATGTAATAGGGTTATGGAAAATACAGAGGACCCCCCCTCCTCCTTAGACCCCTTTGTTGTTGTTTATAGTGTTTATTTGGTCTGATTCTGTTTTCTCTCATATATATAAATATATATATATATTTATCCCATATATATGTATATTATATATAGTTGTATTTATATTATATATACACATATATACTTATATAGTATTTAGAAAAGAAGGCACTCAAAAGGGCCTTTAAAATAAAACTTATCTAATGGAAAATACATTTTGGCCCAGGACATCATAGTTAACGAGAACGTTCCTGATGAAAAATAGCACTGTATATATATATATATATATATATATATATATATATATATATATATATATATATAGTGGGCAAATCAACTGCGGCACTCCAAGACTGGTTGCATAAAAGACAAATCCAAGACTGGTTGCATAAAAGACAAATTGTATTGCATATAGAAAACGTGTAGAAACCTACGTTTCAAAGCCTCCAGGCTTTTTATCAAGGTTCACAGAAATAACATATGATTGATTCTAATAATCAGTTATGATTGGTTGACTGCATACTATTGGCTGCTCCACACAACCTATGCTTCTGACAAATTGCTGCTAATAACAAGAACTGCTGCTAATATTATTCCCAGTGCTGGTTCCATCATGTTATCACCGGAAACATGATACTATGTTATTTTTAATGTGAGAATGTCCCGTGGCCACAGGTTATATTTATGATATGGATTGTATGTACATGGGCTGATTGAAAAGTAATGAGACAGATTTTTTATTCAGAATCAGATGACTACACGGAATCTAAACATTTTTATTTTTCAAAGTAGCGTCCTTCACATTCATTACATTTCATGTAACGTTTCAATAATGATTTTCAAAGACGTGCAGTAGACTTTTTTGACATTACTTTTAGAGTTGCAGCTGAGGCATTCTTCACTTCATCATCTGATTTCAGGGTTGTGAATCACCAGAAATCACAGGGCTCTAAGTCCAGGCTATATGGAGGGTGTTCTAGTGCTGTCCCAGTAATTCCAGTCAGTGCTACCAATGCAACAGCAGCAACATGTGGTCGGGCATTGTCTTGGAGCAAAAACCACTGTTTCTTCCGCAATGTGTTTTTTTCTTCCTCATGGCTCCACGCAAATGGGTTTTCAGGACGTTTGCACATAGTCACCATTAATTTTCTGTACACGGGGAACCCAGTGTTGTAGGATCATACTGTGCACATCAAAGAACAGCAGAAGCATGACTTTACATGCCGAAGGAATCGCACAGAATTTTTTTGGTGGAGGCGAATTTGCGTGGATCATAATGATGAATCCACGATTCGTCACACGTCACAATCGACTTGTCGTCGCATCTGCTCTTCTGTGAGATTTCTGAGTACCCATCTGGCACACACAATGCATTTTCAGTTCCTTTGTTACAATATGCTGAACCCATTCGAATAAGATGTCAAGTGAAGCTTAAAGTTTGCGTAAAGTTAACCTTCTGTCTTTTTGCAATATCTCCGCAGCTTTGGCAATGTTGACATCTGTAACCGCATTGGATGGTCTCCCAGAATGCGCTTCATCAGTCACTTGCGTAGTACCCTCATTTCAACTGCTTCCACCACCAAAATACTGCAGCCCGGCTAATTGTTTATCCACCGTATGCTTGCCGTAACATATCATGAGTTTAATTTCCGCTTTTTCCAAGTTTAACACAAAATTCAATCACACATCTCTGATGTAATCTCATAGACAAGTCTTCCTCTTCTACCATGACGAAATTTATGAAGATCTTCCACTCACTGTTACCAAACAAAGAAGACTATGGAAGTCCAACCGCAGGTTCAGACACATCGATTTGTGAGCCTCACAATAACCAGGATAGTGTTGCCATGTCTACCTATGGAACAGAAAAACAGAGGCAGTCTCATTACTTTTCAATCAGCCCTCATACATAGTACATTGTCCTAAGGTGGTATGAATAGCCAGTTTACACCTTTTTTATACAGATTGTACTGATGTTATTAGTTGTTGTATTGAAATACATTTTACATCTTTTACATATATTATTCAATAGGGAACAGGGGAAGAGAAGGATGTAGATACACCGCACCGGGGACATTTTTGGAGCTGAACCCTGTTGCAATGCTCTGAGCCAGTGCTGTCAGCAGAAACAGCTCTGTTGTTCTTTAACTGTGCCGTTGCATGGGACTCTCACCCCCAGTCAGATGCAAGGCAAGACTGGGTAAAGAAGATCCCAGTGCATATAAATACACAGCTACTGTATTTACTATCTACACTCTAATCAAATATGTATTTAACCTGAGAATACCTATTGTCATGGCCAGGGTATTTCAGCATGGCGCTAGGCAGGTGTTACCTGTGAGGTCATTGTGGCGCGGGCTGTCTGGTGGCGGAGCTGGTGTCTGGCGGTGGGCTTTGGCTACGCGCGTTGTTGTGCGGCCCTGTTGTCACTCTGCGCTGGTGAGGCCTGGCGGCGTCTCCGTTCCATTTGGCATGGGTGTCGCCATCTTGCCATCTGGCCATGTGATGCGGCTGGCCAATCCTGGTGAGTCACATGTTCCCTCCGGCCAGTAACAGCACGGCATGGGGTATTTAGGAAGGGTCAGTGCCTTCCTTCTTTGCCAGTGCAACGTGTATCTCAGCCTAGCTGAGAGGGAGTTCTCTGTGCTTTCCTGTTCCTGTGAATTTGCTGTCTGCCAGTCTGCCTGTCAGCTCCTAGCTCCCACTGGACAACCCCGCTTCCTCCATCACCCTTGCCCATACCTGAGTGCCTGAGCCTGCTGACATCCTGCGCTTCAGTTCACTACCTGTATACCTGGCTTGTTTATTTTCAGTTCACTACCTGCATACCTGGTTTGATTATTTTCAGTTTCACTACCTGCACACCTGGACAGCTCTAATTGTTTCTACTTGGACATTAACCCTTTTACTCCCACCACAGAACTCTTGTGCACATTTATATATTCCTGGACTTTTATTTACTGCCATTATATGTCTACTCAAGCACTTATTAAACATTCTAGTTTTATTTTCAAATCTGCTTCTGTGATCACTACTGCTACCACCCCGGGTCCACAAACAACCCAGAACATTACACCTATTATAGTATTGATACAGAATCACACTCCCGGTCACTCAAGGGACATCTCACAAAACAATTAACTATCTGCATATCAAGGGCATATGGTCTGGTTGAAGGTGTAATTTTAATTGTGTGTTTAACATTTTATTTATATATCCTCACTAATATATTTGCCGATATTTACCCAGGTGATAAATACAATCACTGTGTATGTATATATGAATTTATAATTTTTCTACCTTATTTATATTTATTGTTATTTTCATTCAATAATTTTTTTTTTTCATTTATTTTATTTTTTCTTATTATTGTGATATATATTGCCATATTTCCTCTGATTAACATGGACATACTGTATGCAAATGAATTGTTGAGCTCATACGTGTTGTCTTATGCTGTCTTTTTGATTTTATGAGATATATTCATTAAAAGTTATTGAAACTCGCATTATAAGGTGCGAGTTTTCATACAAATAAACTCACACGGACTCGCACAATGTAATAGCCTTGTACTCATAAGTTGTTAAGCTATTACATTTGCTGATTTGTGGGGCAAACTAACAACTTTAATTGGGCAAGAAGGTATGAATTTGTCCTGCACAAAATACTCTGACCCTATTACATTTGGCCCATAGTCTTTAGTATTAGGGTGTTTTAGATTGGAGGTTGAGGAACTGGTCTGCTTGGCAGTGGGTGAGGTCAAGTTTTTAGTCAGTGGCAACATTAAAATGACCCATTACAAACAAAAGGGGTGATTTAGCTTAAGCACGCAGGCAGCTTTGCAATTCCATTCTTGCTAATATGCAAATGCAGCAGGGGGTGTATGACACCCCCTGCTGCATTTGCAATCCCAGCACTGCAACCAAGTTCGCAGGCTGGGATCACCATCATGGTGGACGGCAATGGGCTGCCGGCCAGCTGAGTAAGACTCAGCTCACTCAGGACCTCATTCAGAGTCGGTCGTTGCGGCCGCACGGTCGTATAGGAAAAGGGGCCGGATATGCAAATGATGCACACGCATGTTGCGTCCCTAAGGTCGGATCGTTAGCTGGGCGACTAAGGGGAGGATGCGGTCGGTTCGCTTAAAAAACGCCCCCATCTCGTACGCATTACACGTCATCTCCGGCTATATAAGGATTAATCGCGAGCATCGTAAACCATCGGAACTGGTCGTAGAGCTAAAGGTTGACCATACCCTCTCTTAAGCTCTACAATCATGTCAGTGTAAAACCTCCCCTGTCACGTGTGCCATGACACTACTTTGTTAATTATGCACTCCCTTAAAACGCCGTTCGCATAATTAGGCACGCCTGCGTTCGGATCTCCACACCCCCGTTTTCAAGCACCATCCCCTGTTACCACCCACAAACGCCGCAATCTGTCACTCAAACTACCGACCTGGCCGTGTTCAAGGAGAGAGAAATTTCTGATCGTAGCCGATAGTTTGCGCACACGCATTGCGAACTTTACGCATGCGCAGATTAGCGAACATCGGCTGTGTACGACCGTGCGGCCGCTTCGACCGCTTCGTCCAGAAAACGGGGCCCCTGCACCGACCCTTAAATGCCTCTGTCTGTTGGAGTGCAGCTGGTAAGAGGGGTGTCAGCCCCCACTAAATCCAAGAAGAGTAACTATATAGATGTTAGATACCAATGGTAAATACTAGATTAGTTTCAAATAAATGGACGGTTTATAGTAAAAAGCTTAAACATATATTAACACATAGGTGAATAATAATAGTAGTATTAATGATCAATATAACATCACATACAATATAATAATTATTGGACTTTAAGAAATTGATATGATCAAAAGAATCATTATGTGTTATGAAAGCTGGTTACTGTACTGATTCATATTAGTCTCATGGTTCTCTCATTAGTGTGCAAAGTCTCCAATATAAGCAGCATTATATAATTGGTTTCAGGAATCACAATTTCTAAAAGTCATTATTTTGTGTGTTTCACCTTGTGATGGTATGTTGACCTCATTGGTTATTCTTGCCACATGGGTACACATGGTTCATCGAGGTTTACCGCATCTAAAGAAACCAGATGGTTTCTGTATTAACCAACCTGAGGAATTCAGGTCTTTATCTCTACTGATGCTTTTTAAGTGACTAGGGGCCAGAATTGTTTTTAAGGATCTGTTTTTTCTAAATGTGATCTGTGGGTTGGATGGAACAACACTCTGCAATAGGTTATTCTGTCTAAGTAATCTATAGTTACGTATTATGATGTCTTTAATCTCCCGAAAGCTGTTATTAAATTTACATATGAAGGCCATATCTCTCTTTCTCTCATCTTTATTATTTTCTAAATCCTGACGTTGATGGTTGGTCTTCATCCTAACCTCTATATATGCCTTCTTTAAAAGGGTTTCTTGATAACCACATTGTTTGAAAGAATTAATCATCTCTCTTGCCTGTATAGAGAATGTATCCAAATTAGTGCAATTTCGTCAAAGGCGCATAAGTTGCCCCTTAGGAATATTTTGTTTCCAAGGGGCATAATGTGCACTTTTATAGTGCATATATGCATTGGTATTTACTCTTGTAATGACAGATCCCCTTCCCAAACAATAAATAGATCATCTATATAATGGCCACAGAAGACCAGGTTCACATTTCAGCCGCATTTCCACACATGTGCATCCTCAACCTCATGTAGAGGTTGACATAGGTGGACACAAACCTGGTCCCCATGGCCATCCCCATCACCTGTAAATACCTGTAGTATGTGTTAAGGAAAGGAAAATAATTGTGAGAAAGGATAAAGGAAATGCATTAAAGGATAAAAGATCTATGTTCCACTCCGAGGTCACCATCCTTGATAAGGCGTCTATCTATAACTTCCTCTCCCTTGGAATGTGGGATATGGTTGTATAAGGCAGTAACATCAAAAGTGAGGAATGCATATGTATCCCTCTACTCAAGTGTCTGTACTTTGTTTAGAAAATGGGTGGTGTCCTTCAAGTGTGACCTTAGAGTGCTAACCCGAGCTTGGAGAAAAAAATCAAGATAAAATGATAAGTTAGAAATAAAATAATTTATACCATATACTGTATAATGGAATGCCCAGGAGGTGAAGTGATGAATTAGTGAATTTTGGGAAGATAATAAAAAGTAGGAGTGGTGGGAAAATGGGGGAGCAGGAATCTGTGTTCCTCCTTGGATAGGACCCCCGAGACCATTGCCGCATCCAACAGTGTTTTCAATTCTACAAGGTATACATTAGTGGGGTATCTAGGTAGAATGGAATAGAATTGAGGATAATTAAGTTGTCTATGTGCCTCAGTGATATACTGGGTACGATCCATGACTTCCAATCTCCCCCCTTTATCAGCTTCTTTAATGATAATGGATGTGCCTTTTGTTAATGTTTTGAGGGCTCTTTTTTCTTGTCTAGATAAGTTAGATGTATATCTCGTGCTTCCTTGTTTCTGTGTACACAAAGTATTAAAATCTTCTAGTGTGATTTTGTAGAAAGCCTCAATACTACTGCTCTTTGCACTAATAGGAAAAAACTCAGGTTTGTTTTTGAAAAGACAAGTATCTCTTTACAAATCAAAAATCTTCTTCGTCCTTCTAATCTGGATGCATTCTCACTATTTGTGTTGTTTTCTTCCCACAACTCCACAAGGGTATCCTCTGTACTATCAAGCATGATAGATACAGATGAATCGTTATGTTGGTTCAGAATGTTTTTAGCAAAATACCTCTTATGGCAAAGGGTACATACAAAGCGATTTAAATCAACGTACAACTCAAAAATATTAGGTTTACTAGTTGGAGAAAATGTAAGACCCTTATTTAACAGAGACAATTGTGACTTATCTAATTGTTTGGAAGAAATATTAAAAACATTCCTGGTTGCAGTGGCGTCCCTCCCCGCGGTGACACCCGGGACGTGGCCTTGCAGCCCGAACCCCGGCCTCTTGTTATCACTGGGGTGGTGGGGGGTTGTGGAGGTGCAGATTGCCGGCTCTCTCATTGTGACAGGAGCCGAGGGCTGCACATAATGGTACAGTGCAGCAACCGGCTCCTGCCCCTGGGGGGAGCATGCACCTTGATGTCACCCCTCGGCGGGTGACACCTGGGTGAGGCCCGCATCCCCTTGTGACATCACTGCCTGGTTGTGGTGTCATTATTTTCCTCAGAATAAATTATTCCAGTCTTGTTTCGTTTTTCTTTACTACATTTACCTCCTCTTCTGCCTCTGGGCTTCAGTCCCTTTGTCTCGTTGGGGTATCCTTGGTATATCAAGGTTGGTATATTTGTATTTCTGTTGTTTTTTGGTCATGCCCCTAAAAAATTCCCTCCATGTAGGTGTTCCTTTCCTCTCACATGTCCCATTGGTCCATCGGACTTGTTGAACAGTGGTCTTGTCTCTGCAATGTAGTTGATCATTATGATATCTAGATGGCGTTTTACACTCAGGGGTATATTTACTAAAGTGAGAGTGTTTAGAAGTGGAGATGATGCCCACAGCAACCAATCAGATTCTACATAACATTTAACTAGCACCTTCTAGAAGATTATAGCTAGAATCTGATTGGTTGCTATGGGCAACATCTCCAATTCTAAAAACTCTCACTTTAGTAAATTTACCCCTCAGAAACAGCTCTATTCTTATAAGAGGGGAAAACTTATTCGGATGAGTATATTGATTCCTTCCTAGGGGGTCCTTCTCTTTCGGTTATATTTACCTTCATTTTTATATTTTAGCTTAAGGGGTCCTGTTTTTTTTCCCTATGATTTCTGTCATTTTGTCTAGTTCATTGGGAGGAGGCATGTGACTTGCTGGAACCATTTCTTATTGCTTGGTGTCACACATAGGGTTTTGTTTCCCCATTACCAGGGCTGTGGTGTCACTTTACTGCCACCTGTGTCCCTGCTTGCCACTTGCAGCATCCCTGAGGCTTGTAGTCACTCATCTGTAATGTGCAGTTCTTGCTATTCTGCATTATGGGCACTGCCGTCTTGGACAGTATCACATGATCTGCTCTGAGAAACCAGTCTCCAGCAACTTCGGTCACATGATTCATCCAGTTCTAAGGGTGCCATTTTAAACCAGTAAGTGTTGCTTGCTTTATTGCCAGAACAACATCTCTGTCTGAGGATTAGTACCCTAGCTCCTGATTCAGTATCTGCTCCTGTATTGTTTCACAGCATTCTACTGCAGTGCTATCCATAAAACCTCTTCTAGTATTGCTTCACAGCATATTTAATTACAGTGTGTCTCAATTGTGCTTTCATCACCCAGTTCTAATACATTGCAGTCTGCCTCTGAACATTCTACATTATGCTGCAGCTGCTGGTAATCCTGCTAGCCTGCATCTGTTCTCATTAGTCTTCTTCTGCTAGTTAACTTGAATGAAAATATTATTAATCAACCCATTTCATTCATATTCCAGCTCATACAGTTAGTGTCCTCAACCCGAATCATCAAACCCCTTTTGCCGAGACACTTGGGTCCCATGGCAGGATATGTAATGTTACGGAACTTGGTGGTGAGCAAATTGGGATATCATTGCAATTGGGTGGTCTAAAGCACGGTACACACTACATGATATTTTGAATGATTTGGCTGATTCCGATGCATCGGAACGACAAATCGTTCAAAATGTGTAGTGTATACCCACTATCAAAATCCCGATGTGCACTTCTGCGGGTCGTACGTTGAATCTTCAGATCTTTTGTACATGTAGAAAGATCTGAGGATGTCGCTAGTGATGCCATGCTACCCTCACCGTTGCTCCATTTCTGCCAATATCGGCAAGTGTGTATGCACTTGCCGATGCCGGCACCCCCGCCATGTCCGTCGCTTACGACATTGTCTAGTGTGTACCGGCCTTTACAGATGATAAGCTGTCACCAACTCAGATGCACTGGATAGTCAAAACCAGGATTATTTAAGTAAACAAAATTAAACAAGAATCATATATTGACATGCCATACTGTAGATCACCCACAAGGTGTCAGCAGATAATCAAAAACCAACATCTATTAAATAATGAGGCGACTTGTAGTATACAATGATAATATTTATAATCCAATGCAGGGCCTGCAACAATTATCTTTAAGAGCGCAAACCAATTTGGTGTGCAGACACAGAAAGAATGATTGATGTATATGATTGCTCAGTAAAGTACAGTGTAGAAATTGTGTACATTAACTTCAACTATTAATACAACCAGTGTCAAGTCCCACCTCCTGGTGTAGACCAGGTGCTTATACAGCTGTTTTCATCTGGCCTGAAACTGGCAGTCTTATCAATGTTCTCTGTGGTTAGAAACTGGTGCATCTGCTACCCTTGCAGACCTACAGTATAGACAACTTGAAAATAAACAAGCACTGCAACCTGAGCAAATCACACATTTTTTGTACATATTACAATGCATTTTTGACGTAAAATACATCTAAATCTACATTATTTCAAACAATGTAATTTGAAGTAATCCTTTCTTCCCACACTGCTCCATTTAATTAATTGGTGATTTCAAAATCCACCTTTAGATCATTTAAAGCATTGGTGTTTTTAAACAAATTTAAAGTGCAATTTTTCATTGAAATCCTTTGTTTATTTTATATGTAGTGGATCTGTGAATTGATCACTTCCTTGATTTAAAACTACAATGAAAGTTAGGCATGTTAGTGTCTCTACTGGAATCAGTATGATTTACCGCTCAAATCCCGACAGCGGCAGCCCGACACAGGAGGAAATCCCGATTGTCCTAAGGTAAGTACTAACTAACCTAATTCTACCCCCTAACCCTCCCTTAGGGGTGCCTAACCCTAACCTCCCCCCCAAGTGCCTAACCCTAACCCCCTCTAAGTGCCTAAACCTAGCCCCCTTTCCCCACAGCTTAAACCTAAGATCCCCTGGGGGGCGCCTAGCCCTAACACCTCCTTCCCCTAGCCTAAACCTAACCTCCTAGAGGGGTGCCTATTATTATTATTATCCTTTATTTATATTGCGCCACAAGTGTTCCGCAGCGCCTTACATAGTACATAGAACTAGTAAGTGAACAAGAAACAAGTAACTTACAGTACATTACAGTGCAGGACAAGGACACGATTTATGTACATTGCTGCAATAGCGATTAAAGCACTCACAATAAGCAGCAGGGAGTTGGCAGTCACGTGTTAGGTGCCCTAATGGGGAGTAAAGAGTAGAAGAAAATGTAAAGAGAAGCACTTGAGGGAAGAGGTCCCTGCTCGTGAGAGCTTACATTCTAAGGGGAGAGGCAGACAGACAGGCGTGACACAGAGGGGGAAGATAGGGAGGAAAGAGCATGAAGTGGGTTAGGATGAAAGCTGGAAGGCCTTGATGAAGTAGTGGGTCTTGAGAGCCCGTTTGAAGATTTGTAGAGAGGTGGAGAGTCTGACAGGGAGAGCGAGAGCATTCCAAAGGTAGGGAGCAGCACGGGCAAATTCTTGGATGCGGGAGTGGATGGAAGTAATCAGTTGGCAAGAGAGGCAGCATGCATTTGTTAAGCGAAGTGGACGGGCAGGAGTGTGAAGGGAGAGAAGGTCAGAAATGTATGCGGGAGAGGATTTGGTGAGGGCTTTGTAGGCAAGTGTAAGAACCTTGAATTGGCATCTGAAGGGGAAGGGGAGCCAGTGTAGGGCTTGAAGGAGAGGGGAAGCAGATTTAGAACATCTGGGAGGAAGATGAGCCGAGCAGCAGCATTGAGAACCGATTGTAGTGGAGAGAGGTGAGAGACTGGGAGGCCAGCTAGGTGTTGTGGGTTGGACAGTTAATCAGGTAAGTGTTGTAAGAGGACTGCTGCCAGTTGACTAGTTGGGGCTAAGTATAGAATATGAGATGCCGCCTGTGGGCAGTAGGAGCAGCCTTGAGGGCTGGTTGTGGCCTTTATAGTCGTGGCCAAGGGACTGGTGATTGAGAAGCAGCCTTGAGGGCTGGTTGTGGCCTTTATAGTTGTGGCCAAGGGACTGGTGATGTGAAGCAGCCTTGGGGCTGTTGGAGCAGGCTTGGTGGCTGCTACCAGTGTCGCCGGGATGACACTGGCGACGGTGTGCTTAATAGCACACCTGGAACGCAGAGCTGCTACCAGTGCCGCCGGGATGACACTGGCGACGGTGTGCTGGATTGCGCACCTGGAATGCAGAGCTGCTACCAGTGCTGCCGGGATGACACTGGCGACGGTGTGCTAAGTTGTGTAAATGGAATCCAGAGCTGCTACCAGCACCACCGGGATGACACTGGCCACGGGGTGCTAGGTTGCGCACCTGGAACACAGAGTAGCTACCAGTGCTGCCGGGATCACACTGGCGACGGTGTGCTGGATTGCACACCTGGAGGGCTAAACTGCGACTGGTGCTGCTGAGCTGACACAATTCACCGGATGATGACAGATGCTTCTAGGGTAGGAAGAGCTCCGTGTTACCCAGATGGTACAAGCAGCACGTATGGACGAGATGCAGGTGGAGCCGCCTGGATGGAATAAACGGCTCACAGGAAACACAGCAAGACTGACACAGGTACTCGACTGACATGCAGGAGACAGGAACCGGAAGTACGAACAAACTTCTATCACCGGCATGGATTGCTGGGCTGGGTGGAATTTAACAGAGACAGAATCCAATCCAAGCAACTTTCCCTTAATGACAGATTACTGTGCACCTGAGCTGTGTCCAGAGAGGAGAATCAATTAGTGCAACTGAGACTGCACAGGGGCAACAATTAGTGCAGTGCCTCAGTAGCAACAAAGGCTGGAAGTCCAAGCAATAGGATCTGCTAACTGCAGATCCTAACACTAGGAGAACGTTACAGTAGTCCAATCTGGAGATGACCAGTGAATGGATGAGCATTTTAGTGGCATCCTGGGTGAGGAAGGGTCTAATCCTGGAGATATTTTTTAGGTGGAAATGGCAGGACTGCGAGAGGTGCTGAATGTGTGGTTTAAAGGAGAGGGATGAGTCTAGGATAACTCCAAGACAGCGCACTTTGGGGGTAGATGAGATAGTTGTGCCATCAATAGATAATGAAATTGTGGGAACTGATGTAGTGGAAGAGGGTGGGAAGATGATTAGCCCAGTCTTAGACATGTTAAGTTTAAGAAAGCGCTGGGACATCCATGAAGAGACAGCAGAGAGACAGTTGGAGATATGGGTAAGGAGCGAGGGGGAGAGCTCGGGGTGGAAAGGTAAATATGAGTATCATCAGCATAGAGATGATATTGGAGGTCAAAGGAGTTAATGAGATCACCTAAACAGTACGTATATAGGGAGAAAAGGAGTGGTCCAAGAACAGAACCTTGGGAAATGCCTACTGTTAGTGGAAGTGGGGGGGAAGAGGAGTCATGAGAGGACACAGAGAAGGAACGATCAGAGAGCTAGGAGGAAAGCCACGAGAGGGCAGTGCCACATAAACCGAGAGACTAACCCTAATTCCCTCCTGGGAGCCCCTAACCTAACCCTCCCCCCGGCGGCTATTCGCACCTGGCGCCCGTCTTACCTCTGATCGGTAAGCCGGGTGTCGGCGTAGGTCTAATGACGTGCATCAGGATTTTGATGCCTGTCGTTAGTGCCTTGCCGGGATTACACAGTCAGCAAGCCGGCGGTTGGGATTATGTCCATCGGCTTCCCGACTACTTCCCTCTCTAAAGGACACCATAAGTTATTAGGAAAATGAACAAACTCCCACTAAAACTTTTACTTGTGTTAACCAACAGAACTACATTTTAAAATGGTATTATCTGTCAAGCGCTGGCATCCTGTATCTAACCCATACAGTACTAGTATCTAAAACATTTTATGAATATGAAAGACTTTAACATTGAACAATACATGAATTGTAAACTATACATGTCATCTCTATCTTAGCATGTTCATGTAATCTTAACAGTGTTGGTTCCTTCTGGACACAAGGGGACACCGCAATCAGATGACCCTGATACCAAAGGCAGGGGATAACATGACTGACCCTCATTACAATAACATATATGGGTGGCACTAGTGTTTGTTGGCAAGCATCCCCCTCCATCTCATCTGGCATTGGGTAGCTTCTAGTTCTAATAACATCCAGGTTCTGGCTCCTTAGATTGGATAGACAGCAGAGGAAGAGCTGGACAGACACAGGGGGTGAGCTGGACAGACACAAGGGGCATGAGCTGGAGTGACACAGGGTGCATGAACTGGAGTTATACAGGGCCGTAAGCTGGAGTATAACAGGGGGCAGTGAGCTGGAGTGACACAGGAGAAGTAAGCTAGAATGACAAAAGGGTGTCAACTGGAGTGATACTGGGGGTGAGCTGAAGTTACACAGGGAGATGAGCTTCAGAGACACAGGGATGTAAGCTGGAGCTACAAAGGGGGAAGAGGTGGTGTGATACAAGATGATGAGCTGGAGAAAAATGGGGGTGAACTGGAGTTACAAAGGGGGTGAGCTGTGTGACAGGGTGGTGCACTGGTATGGCACAGTGTGGTGAATGGGGGTTACACATGGGAGTGAGCTGGAGGAATACAGGGGAGTTAGCTGGAATGGCACATGGGGCATGAGTTGGAGTATCACATGGGGGAGAGCTGGCCTTTCACAGGGGTGTGAGCTGGAGTTACACACGAGGGTGAGTGGGAGTTACATAGGAGGATGTGCTGGAATTACACAGGGGGATGAGCTAGAGTGACACAGGGGCATGAGTTGGAAAGATAAAAGGGTGTGGACTGGAGAGACATGGAGGGTGAGCTGGAGAGATGCACAGGGGCACAAGCTGGAAAGACACTAGGGGGTGACCTGGAAAGACACAGAGGGGTGACCTGAAGAAACCCAGGGGGCTGGAGTCATGGGCTTAACTATAATGTAACATTCTTTACCCATTGTCGACACTAACCTATCTGTCAGCACCACAACAATCTTTGGGAAAATGGTGCAGGTGCCTTTTTCATGAAGATCTGCACAAGCACAGTAGTGCAATTGCTGGCAAAATAGTGTGGGCAAAATGTTCCTGAAGACAACTGCATGCTCAGTAAAATCTGGCATAGTGCAAGAGTCTACTCTGCCAATGAACCGGCGAGAGAGGTGGGAGGCCTGCATAGAGGCTGCACATGGGCCCACGCTCCTGTCTCGAGTTACACAAGGAGCATGAGCTGCAGCTGCACTGGGGGCATGAGTTGGATTTACACAGGGGACATGAGCTGGAGTTACACAAAGGCCATGAGCTGAGTGGCAAGCACTGGTATGAGCTGGAGCATGAGCTGGAAACACACAGAGGGTATGATCTGGTGTTACACTGGGGGTATGAATTGGAGTTACATAGGGCACATGAGCTGAGTGACATGGGGGCATCAGCTGGAGTGACACAGGTATGAGCTGGAGTTACAGAGGTGGGTGAGCTGGAGTTACACAGGAGGGTGATATTTTCAACACAGGTGGGTGAGTTAGTGTGACACAGAGGCATGAGCCGGAGATACACAGAGGGATGTGCAGAGGAGGTGTCAAGCTTCGGTCCCCTTAGGTGTGTCTCAAGCTCCTGTACTCACCAAATTTAGCACTGTATCATATCCATTAGAGCACCACTATTATATTACCCATCCTCTAGATAGATAGATAGATAGATAGATAGGATCAAGTTAGGGGTGCCCTCTTCTGGGGTAGATGGGCACTTACAAACATGCAGCAGCCAGGAAACAGCACAACAGGCCAGGGTTTCTGTGAAATTAGCCAAAGCTAGATTATTGTGCAGAAAAAGAAAAATATAAAATAGAATCCTAATCTATTTAGGCACTAACTAAACACAGAGGTTCCCTCTCTCATAAGCCTAATGCCCCTACCACAAACATAGGCATATGACAAGTACTCACGATCAATAAATCACAATGTCTCTTAACAAGCCTGCTGCCTCTTTCCCCAGGTAGTGAGACACTGAGTAAAACCCCTGACACACTATTATCAGCGCTTACAGGTGAAAGTGCTAATTAGCCTGTTATCAGACTGAAGACCCGAAATGGGCCTAATGGATGGAGCTCACCCTCATGCTCCATCCATAACTCCAGGAACCCATAACCGGCTTTTACTAAAGCCCAAACACTATCAAGCCTGTTTTGCAATCATATAAATTTTCATGGGGTTTTAATACATATAGGTCAGAAATCTGGGACAAGACACATATACCTCCCACGTACAATCGTACCAGTGCTTTTGTCACAATATATATATATATATATATCTATAAAGTGAACAAAGGGTGTGCCACATAGTGCTCCATCAATAACATTTATTAAACGTATCATAAATGATAAAATGTACCAACGGTGGCAGTCAGACCACCGCGAGAATTAAAAGCTCCAAACATAAAATCTCCGGGTGGTACAGCAACCTGCTCCGGTATACATCAACCATGGATTGAATCACGCTAGGCCACGCCCCTAAGTGTTTCGTCACACGGACTTCGTCAGAGGGCTGGCCCAGCGTCACCAGTAATCCCCTTAAAAGCACATTGTAACTAATCATTCATTGAACTCATTGGAGGGTCATACACCTATCGACAATTACAGCGGCAGCAAAAATGTACTGAACTTAATACAATTTGTCCATACAAACTAACACAATCATATACATATATAACCAATGCATTAGAAACAATGAAAACATGCAGACAAACTATACACATTGCATATAAAATTAATACAAATGACACATTAATAAGATAAATATATGTACACATATCTATCAATAATGCTGCAGATTAATACTCTAACATTATAAGATTAATTTCTGGCATAAAGTAATAACATATAGAGGAATGATAAACACCAATTATATTGACTAAAAATAAATTATTTAGATAAAAAGGGAGTAATTTCAAATCCCTCGTTTAATCCTATGGGGAACAATGTATTTAATGTAACAATCCAATATGTATCACGTTTGGATAATAAGTTTAGCACGTTGCCCCCTCTTAGGTCCAACGTTACATGTTCAAGTCCAATAAACCTAAAATTATTTAACTTACTAGCTTGACAAGATTTAAAGTGTCTGGGAACGCTATGATTATCAATCAAATTCTTAATACTCCTGGTATGTTCCAGGATCCTGATTTTCAATGCGCGTTTTGTCTTCCCAATATATTTCTTACCACAACCGAATATTAACATATAAATAACATGTGTGGTATTACAATTAATCATACCTTTTATTTTATATGCTTTTTTACTGACATTCCCTGTGAACGACTTCTGGCCTCTCAACCCATATTGACAAACCTTACAGGCATTACATGTAAAAAAGCCTTCTGGTTTACTAAAAAATGATGAAGATGGTACTTTCATGTCGTTAACCATTGGCAGTAAACTAGGAGAAATATAGTTCTTTACCATTCTTGCTCTCCTGAAAACAAGCTCTGGTCTCTCAGGAACTACAGTGGATAACACCGGCTCCATCCTAATTAGATTCCAATGTTTATACAAAATTCCTCTGATAACATCACTGTGGCAACTAAACTGGGTTACAAAAGGACAACTAAATTGTGACTTCCTAGTAACAGAATCTTCCTTGTTCTTATAATTAATTAAATCAGTTCTATCAAGATTTCTAGCCCTGCAAATGGCAGCATCAATCAAGCTAGCCGGGTACCCTTTCTCTAGAAATCTGGTAGTATAAATATGTGATTGTTCTTCAAAGCTAGAAATACTAGAACAATTACGCCTAAGGCGAACTAATTGGGAAAACGGAAGATTTATTTTCCAACGACTAAAGTGGCAGCTCGTAAAATCTAAATAATTGTTACTATCCACAGTTTTAAAATGCGTGGCAGTCACTATTTCTTTAATATCACCCTGACAATTATTTATACACAAAGCCAAGTCCAAAAATGAAATCTTATCGGGTTCAAACTGAGAGGTAAACCCCAAATTAAAATAATTCCCATTTAAATATTGCACAAAGTTGCAAAAATCACTCTCAGATCTATCCCACACTAATAGCAAGTCATCTATGTAACGTTTGAATAAAACTATATTGTTATGGAACAGATTGTTAGTATAAATATATTTTTTCTCCCACTCTCCCAAATATATATTGGCCACACTAGGGGCACAAATCGTCCCCATCGCTACCCCGCATGTCTGTTTATAAAACTTGCCAAGAAAAGTAAAATAATTGTGCTGCATAACAAAACGAGTAACATTCACAATAAACTCGATTTTTTGGGGGTTCATATCCGGATCATTTTCTAACACACTTTTAATACATGCTAATCCCTTCTCATGGGGAATCGATGTATACAACGACGGAACATCAACCGTACCCCATTTAAAGGTGTTTTTCCAATGAAACTCTTTTAAAACCTGCAATACATGTGTAGAATCTTTTATATAAGAATCCAACATTGGGACATATTTTTTCAAGTACACATCAACATATTCAGATATCCTTGAAGTCAAAGAATTTAACCCTGAAAAAATCGGACGGCCGAGTGGAGAAACTTCGTTTTTATGGATTTTCGGCAAATGGTATATTGTCGCTATTCTGGGGGTTTCATTATATAAATATTTATATTCATCAATGGATAACACTTGATCCGTTAATCCTTTGTCAATAATAATTTTAAGATCCACTAGATATTTTTTAGTGGGATCATTCGACAATTTCACATAGGAGTTGGTATCTGATAATAATCGATTCATCTTCAATATATATTTATCTCGGTCAATAATGACTGTACCCCCCCCCCCTTATCTGCCTGCTTTATAACCACATCTTTATTTTCTATCAATGCTTTCAAATCCTGTTTCTCTCCTTTGGTTAAATTATTATCTTTAACCATTACTGTATCCGTCATTTTATCAAGATCTTTCTTCACCAATTTAGCAAACAAATCTAAACATGAACCACGTGATTCAACTGGATAAAAGGTGCTCTGTTTCTTTAAACCAGAAGAAGAATCCCAATAACTGGTTTCCCAATTTTTTAGAGGGGCCAGGGACTTATTATCATTACGTAAAAAATGCCTTTTTAGTGTCATTTTACGCACAAATAAATTCAAATCTATATATGTTTGAAATTTATTAATAGCTGTAGTAGGGGCAAAACTAAGCCCTTTTCGTAAAAGATTACACGTAGTGGCAGATATAGGGATTTTCGATAAATTAAAAATACCTTTAGCCACAGGATCAACTAATTCATTATCCGTCTTCTTTGAGGCATTATTTCCCCCTCTTTTCCCTCTTCGTCTCTGAACCTTTTTTTGTTCCCCTCCATTAAATCGTTTTTTTGGAAAATTGTTGCGAGTCGGAAAAAATGTCCTTTGACCGCTCCCTAAAAATGTTACCATATAGGTCATTTAAAGGTTGATATCTATTAGATACTAACGGGGAAAAAGCTTTTTTTCTATCTTCGGTGGATCTCCAAGACTTTTTTTTAGAGACTACCTCCCATTTATACGGCGAATCATCTCTCCTTTGTACATAGCAAGAGCTATTAGCGGAGGATCCATTCATAAACGTTTCTCTTTTAAAATTATATTTGTGTTTAAAATTATTTTCATTCCTCTGCTGCTGCCATCTAATGCTGTCTTTATAATTCGTATTTTTATTTTGTTTACGGACTATGTGCCAGTTACGCACCTGTCCTTTAGCATAGTCGTCTTTATCTCTTTTAAATTTGCTACTTTTATTATCCACAATCTCTTGTTCGATCTTATCTACTTTATTTTCTATAAATTCCAAAAATTCTTTGAATTTTTCTATAGTGGCAGATTCCACTAGTTGTTTCTCAACAATCACAATTTCATTTTCCACCTCTTTTAGTACCTTTCTCTTTTCATAAAGAATTAATTGCATAAGATCTAATGCAAATTCATCTAGAATCCTATGCCATTCTTTAATAAACTTTTCATTAGTTTGACCAAATGTGGGATTTTCGGTTATCCTTAGTCCACGTGGTACCCTACCACATTTTATATAATTTTCTAGTCCCACTATATCCCACCAAGTTCTCGTTTCTTTAATTAACAACCTTTCAGTTTGTGTAAAGAGATTGGTGGTGTGATCAAGATTAGGTATATCACCTGCTGTCTCCTCGCAAAAAGCTTTCTGACAATGTTGTGATCGTTTCAATCTCAAACCAGCAAATTTAGACATTTTTATCTATAGAAAATGCAGCTACCAAAATAGAAGGATATTAACAAGACAACAAAACAGTACATAAATCAATTGGTGCGCAAATTCTCTTAAAAATATAGCAACAGTCAGGGTTAAATTCTTTGACTTCAAGGATATCTGAATATGTTGACGTGTACTTGAAAAAATATGTCCCAATGTTGGATTCTTATATAAAAGATTCTACACATGTATTGCAGGTTTTAAAAGAGTTTCATTGGAAAAACACCTTTAAATGGGGTACGATTGATGTTCAGTCATTGTATACATCGATTCCCCATGAGAAGGGATTAGCATGTATTAAAAGTGTGTTAGAAAATGAAACGGATATGAACCCCAAAAATATCGAGTTTATTGTGAATGTTACTCGTTTTGTTATGCAGCACAATTATTTTACTTTTCTTGGCGAGTTTTATAAACAGACATGTGGGGTAGCGATGGGGACGATTTGTGCCCCCTAGTGTGGCCAATATATATTTGGGAGAGTGGGAGAAAAAATATATTTATACTAACAATCTGTTCCATAACAATATAGTTTTATTCAAATGTTACATAGATGACTTGCTATTAGTGTGGGATGGACCTGAGAGTGATTTTTGCAACTTTGTGCAATATTTAAATGGGAATGATTTTAATTTGGGGTTTACCTCCCAGTTTGAACCCGATAAGATTTCATTTTTGGACTTGGCTTTGTGTATAAATAATTGTCAGGGTGATATTAAAGAAATAGTTACTGCCACGCATTTTAAAACTGTGGATAGTAACAATTATTTAGATTTTACGAGCTGCCACTTTAGTCATTGGAAAAGAAATCTTCCGTTTTCCCAATTAGTTCGCCTTAGGCGTAATTGTTCTAGTATTTCTAGCTTTGAAGAACAATCACATATTTATACTACCAGATTTCTAGAGAAAGGGTACCCAGCTAGCTTGATTGATGCTGCCATTTGCAGGGCTAGAAATATTGATAGAACTGATTTAATTAATTATAAGAACAAGGAAGATTCTGTTACTAGGAAGTCACAATTTAGTTGTCCTTTTGTAACCCAGTTTAGTTGCCACAGTGATGTTATCAGAGGAATTTTGTATAAACATTGGAATCTAATTAGGATGGATCCGGTGTTATCCACTGTAGTTCCTGAGAGACCAGAGCTTGTTTTCAGGACAGCAAGAACGTTAAAGAACTATATTTCTCCTAGTTTACTGCCAATGGTTAACGACATGAAAGTACCATCTTCGTCATTTTTTAGTAAAACAGAAGGCTTTTTTACATGTAATGCCTGTAAGGTTTGTCAATATGGGTTGAGAGGCCAGAAGTCGTTCACAGGGAATGTCAGTAAAAAAGCATATAAAATAAAAGGTATGATTAATTGTAATACCACACATGTTATTTATATGTTAATATGCGGTTGTGGTAAGAAATATATTGGGAAGACAAAACGCACATTGAAAATCAGGATCCTGGAACATACCAGGAATATTAAGAATTTGATTGATAATCATAGCGTTCCCAGACACTTTAAATCTTGTCAAGCTAGTAAGTTAAATAATTTTAGGTTCATTGGACTTGAACATGTAACGTTGGACCTAAGAGGGGGCGACGTGCTAAACTTATTATCCAAACGTGATACATATTGGATTGTTACATTAAATACATTGTTCCCCATAGGATTAAACGAGGGATTTGAAATTACTCCCTTTTTATCTAAATAATTTATTTTTAGTCAATATAATTGGTGTTTATCATTCCTCTATATGTTATTGCTTTATGCCAGAATTAATCTTATAATGTTAGAGTATTAATCTGTAGCATTATTGATAGATATGTGTACATATATTTATCTTATTAATGTGTCATTTGTATTAATTTTATATGCAATGTGTATAGTTTGTCTGCATGTTTTCATTGTTTCTAATGCATTGGTTATATATGTATATGATTGTGTTATTTTGTATGGACAAATTGTATTAAGTTCAGTACATTTTTGCTGCCGCTGTAATTGTCGACAGGTGTATGATCTTCCAATGAGTTCAATGAATGATTAGTTACAATGTGCTTTTAAGGGGATTACTGGTGACGCTGGGCCAGCCCTCTGACGAAGTCCGTGTGACGAAACGTGTAGGGGCGTGGCCTAGCGTGATTCAATCCATGGTTGATGTATACCGGAGCAGGTTGCTGTACCACCCGGAGATTTTATGTTTGGAGCGTTTAACACTCGCGGTGGTCTGACCGCCACCGTTGGTACGTTTTACCATTTATGATACGTTTAATAAATGTTATTGATGAAGCACTATGTGGCGCACCCTTTGTTCACTTTTTAGATAAATTTAACAGTATTGGAGATTACTTTTCTTTAAAGACACAGTGAAATTAATACAGGAATATTTGACTGGGATTAATTCAGTGGTGTAATAACACCACACATTGACTCAAGAGCACTACTAATAGACTAAGAAACTTTCTGTTTTGAAAAACTATTCATTATTTCCCATTAGGTGCACTGGAGAACATATTTTTCTTCTTTTCTGTACTTTTCGATTGTGACCGGTGAAAGTCACTTTGATTCTCAGGCGGCCCTATTTAACGTGGATCGCGATTGTTGCATATATATATTTTCATTATTTAAGGTAAGTTCTCATCAATTCCAATTTGAGTCCTGCTCCTTTTCTTTGTATATATGGAAAAAACGCATTGGGTGGCCTCCCACATTGTTTGTTCAAGCTGCTCCCATTCTGGATAATGATTGTGAAGACATCTACTTTCCCAGGAGTGGTATTGTAGTGGGCTGTATCCAAGATCCTGTGGACACTTACAGTATGTTATGAGATAAACCTCTTAAGCTGGTAACACACTAGAGCGATATCGTTTGGCCAAATTGGAATGACTAATTGCGCACATCGAGCAGTGTGTATGCTCCCGCGGTCAAATGCGACATTGTCAGATTTGATGTGCTGCAAATCAAACCTGATGATATCGAATGCGGCACCGTGCAATGTAATGGAGGATGTGACGAGTGATCATTCCGTCGTTCACTAGAAAGTTCTGATGTGTACCCAGGATCCGATACGTCGGCCCATTTGCCGTCATATCGGCTGGGTACACAGTGTGTAACCAGCTTTATATTCTCTGTCCATGTGAGCACATTTTATTGCATTTTTATAAATAAATTGTTGATGTTATTACGCTATGGAAGTCTTTCTATATTAGCTAACAGAAACACTAAATCTTCTATAAGAAGTGTGTAGAAATGGCAGAATTTTAAATTTGCTCTTTTACATTGGCTATAAAGTACGGGTCAATTTGGCTTTGATTTATGCTAATTCTTTTATTGTGGTTGGTTTAACACACTATAGGCCTGATTCAGACTTGTACACAAGCCCTATGGTTTGCATACAAGTCCAATGGTGAGTGGACTGCGCTTGCACCATGGCCGCAGTGCACATGTGCTGCCATAACACTGTGACTCCGGTTGCTGTGCCCTGGACACTGCAGCCTGATTGAGCGTGGGGAATGGACAACAGCGGGGATCATTCCCCATAATGGAGGTGTCTTCATTTTGTGGGAGTGCCAAGACCATGGTCTGCATCTTCTGATGCAGATTTGCTTGCCCTGGCAGGGGTAAGAGTAAGCCTAGACTTACTTAGATGTAGAGTTGTCAGGACTGCGACTATTTCAGTATGATAGATGACTTTTTCCAAAGTTCCTTTGTGGTCGTTGGAGGAGCTATCCTGCTAGCTGGCGTTCTTCACATACAGGGAATAGAGAGTTGTAGTGATCATCTGTTTCCAAGGTGTTGTCAGGTTGTGGGATTCCTAGATTTCTCATTATTTCAAACCTGATTCCATTTGGGTCACATGTTCTGAACTTCCTATGGATCACAGACCTCTAGTATAAAGTCTGTTACTAACTGTGTCTCAGTGTCTGTGCAACGTTACTTTCAGGTCTTTCTTGGACTCCTGCCAGATCCCTGCTGTGCCTGTGGATTGCTGTGGACTTTGCTATATCTCCCCTCATGTTACAGCTAAACTTCTGATGCCAGTTACCAGCCGCACTACAGAGCTCAGCATAGCCATTGCCTAAGTATTGCTTTTGCTCCATTGCTGTGTTCACCGTTTGCTGCACGATTTACTTTGCCTGTTGCCTCTCACTCCTGTGGACATCGAACCCATCTTCGTTACAGTTGTCAACTGCACCGTTACAGTTATCATCAACGCATCGCGGGGCTCAACCCCGTTCTGGATTCTAGTCACACCGCAGGGCTCAACCCTGTTCTGGAACCACAGCGCTTCACAGGGCTCAACCCTGCTTCAACCTTCATTGCATCGCGGGGCTCAACCCTGCTCCGAATACTAGTTACACCGCAGGGCTCAACCCTGTTCCAGAACCACACCACTTCACAGGGCTCAACCCTGCTTCAACCTCCGCATCACAGGGCTCATCCCTGCTCCGACCTCACTGCATCACAGGGCTCAACCCTGCTCCAACCTCATCGCATCACAGGGCTCAACCCTGCTCCGACCTCATCGCATCACAGGGCTCAACCCTGCTCCATCATTCACCACATCACAGGGCTCAACCCTGCTCTGTTTTTCACCGCATCACAGGGCTCACTCTGCTCCGGATCTCCATCACTACAGGGTTCCACCCAGGTGAAGCTCCTCTATACCATCCTGAGGTGTTAGCCTCATACTGGACTCGGGGTTCCCTACCATATTAACTTTTCTGTGTTAAAGACTATATGGGGGGTTTTCTCCTATACTCATTATTGCTTATGTGAACCTCAGTGTTGTTGAGACTTTATGTGAGACGTTGCTATTGTATTTCTCCTGTGAATAAATTCTATTTACTTTTATTCTGTGCTATCGAGATTTCATGAAAAGGTAATTCCTAAAGCCACCCAAGTTTATTGTGCCTAGTAGGCCTGCCTCCTCCCAGGAGTCTCAAGTGTCGGCAGCCGTGACAAGAGTAGAGTAAGCCTAGACTTACTTAGATGTAGAGTAGAGTAAGCCTAGACTTACTTAGATGTAGAGTAAGCCTGGACTTACTTAGATATAGAGTAGAGTAAGCCTAGACTTACTTAGATGTAGAGTAGAGTAAGCATGGACTTACTTAGATGTAGAGTAGGTCTAAACTTACTTAGAAGTAGAGTAGAGTAAGCCATGACTTACTTAGATGGGTGATGACTGTGGTCACGATGGTGATCCGATGCTGCATCTTCGGAGTGACACAGTGGGCATTAGCTTCGAGTGAGCAACGTACCATGTGATCTCCTATATGTATAGCGAATGCCGGTTACAAGACACTGTCTACCCATGGAGACTCAATTTCTTCAGAGGTTCCCCATTGCAGAGAAGCCATCACACAGGTAAGGTGTCTTTTTTTTTAGTACAATCAAAAATAATGTTTCTTAGGGGGAGAAGGTGCACTAATGGGACTTTTTGCCTCCGGGCATGCATCGGCCAAAACTACTTTCTTATCTTTAACATAGGACCTATACTTTTCAATGACGGTCCCATTGTTATTACAGGTCAAACCCATTACATAGATACCATGCATACAACAGCGGGAAAGCCATCATTCTACAGTAAAAACAATACACCTATAAAATGTTTCTTAGTAGAAAAGAGTGTTAGATGCTGGGAATCTATACGAATAGGCGCCTAACGGAGCAATTCAATTGTCGCTCCGTTAGGGTGCCTAAAGCCGGGGACACATTTCTTCTTGTAGCCTCCTGAGGTGTGAGAAGAAATGTGTGCAAAGTCTGGTTTTTTTGGGCACTCTAATGACTTCTTTAGATGGGTTTAGCCACTGTGCGTGGCTAAACCCAGTGCTTGTATCCACAATAAATACTTTTGGGCACCCAAATGGAGAAACAATTTAATTTCTCCATTGGGCACCTATTCATATAGATGCCCAGCAGGGGGCATCTACAACAATTGAATCGCAGCCACTGTGTTTGTTCTATCCATTTCTCAAGAAAAAAGCATAAATAGAACTTTGTGCTGCAACAGTTGATACAGACATGATACTTTTCTATCAACATTAATTTTGTTGCTAGATATGTGCACAAATAACAACATTATATTACAATCAGTGCATGGAAGTATACTCTGATATTCCTTATGAAAGCATTTAATAAAGCATTTAATAAAATCTATTTATTTGGAGAGTTCAATTTAGTTGGCCTAATTCTGATATTAATTTAGAAGACTGACATCAGTCAAATATTTTCATCTGCACATTTATTTATAAACTAGCATTTGCCCAAAGCTTCACTTGTGTGGAAGTCTGTTATTGCTCAGCGGAACTAATTTTACAAAGACAGTAGTATATTGTGATATATATTTTATATTGTAGACATTGATCACAAAATGTTTTTGCAAACAATATTTGTAGGTTTTCCTTCAGGAATTAACACAAAAAGATGCTTGGGGCTACTAACTCGTAAGCAAGTCCCTTAACCAACAGTAACACTGAAAGTTGCAAGTAACATGAGCAGTGATGCTATGAGATGTAGTATTTGTCTCGGTTTGCCATCTACGGGATTGACATGTATGTTGCAACTTCATGAGTCAAGATAAGCTACCTGATTAGTGCTTAATATATAGTTGGATTTTCCTGCTAAATATATCTTGAGATATATATCTATGTATTTATACATGTATCACTTTTTGCATTTGGGGTGTGAAATATATGTATATATTGTGTATACATATAGTAATTTTAGACTTGAGGAACCTGGGCAAATTCTGATAAAAAAAACAGTCTCTAAAAGTATATTTGTCCCCAATAAAAATATATCTATATACATCTAGTAATTTTTGGCTTGAGGAGCCTGCACACTGCACATGCCGGGTGTAAAGCATCTGGTTTTTCCTTAATTGCTCCTCTCCCTGATGTCACATTGAGATAATACATACCTCAGTTTCTTTCTAGATGACTAAGCTATGCAATATTGAAAATGCAATCCAAATTCACCACATAGTTTTTACGTGATGCCGAAATGAACAGACAAACAAAAATTCCGAAATGTATTTTTTTTGTCTCCATAGTTCATACACAGTCCCAAGGAGTACATTTCTCCAAACAAATTCTATGTACAGGCATAACCATTACAACTTTATTGTAAGTATAGATGATTAATGGATTTCAAACCAACCTAGCGATCCGATTATGGACATTTAACACAGAGGATTGACATCTGTGTTATATTCTTCTAAGGAGAGATTATAAGAAAGACACAATTTATATATATCACAACTGGAAGATACTATTTTATTGTGAATTATAACCCATTACTGTGTTAGCACAACCTGGGAATTATATATGCTTTATTTGTTGAAGCTAATTATGGTAATAACTATAGTATCAAGACAGAATATATTCATATAGAATCTTGCAACTCCCGGAATATACCGTATAAACCACTACCCAAGATGACTGACTATTGCCACATATTCTGCTCACAATGCTCTCCATTTTTCATTAATATTGAGATCAATGTTATTAGTACACAGTGAATTAATACTGAACTTTTCCTACTAATATCTAATAAAGGTAAACTTATACGAAAAGCACACTATATTATAAAAAGAGGAATAAGAGGCACAAGATGGAATTTCAAATTGATTTTAATCACATACTGTAGTTTCCAACATTATTTTTTTTTTACTTTTCTCGCTTTTTAAAATTTCATTGAAGTTCATAGATATAATTTTTATTAAATATCAATAAGTTAGCTTTTAATATACTTTATACTGTATGTGCACAGTATGCGGACAACACTTTTTATCTCTCTTTGCTTGCCTACTTATCCTCTCCCAAATGTCCACCACAAAGGCTTTTGTGTAGCCTTTAATACTAAAGGTATGGACAGTATATCTGTGGTACTAACAATTGCTCAACTTTTTCTGTTGAACAACTGCGGCTCTATACAATAAACAAATAAAAGTAAGATACACCTTCTGCCTGCCTGAAAGACTTGACTACAACATTAACCTCTACAATAGAAAACAATGCATTCTTTAATGTAGCATCAATACGCTGATTCCTAGGAAAGTCTTGTAAAGAAAAGAGTTTTAAAACTGGGGACCAGTTATTATCCATCAGGTGATAAAGAAGTCTCGCTGATAGCGTCAACATTCAAACACTGCCTTTTTGGACAAAACCAAGGACAAGCAGCGGCCATGGCCCTGTAACTAGTAGTCCCTGATGACAGTTCTCTTGTGTCATTTCCTCTGTCTGTTAGGAATTGGATAGGCTCTTTAAAGACTGGACTTACTTCTAGGGTGTCTGCTGCTGACATGTACAGCTGGATCCATTCATTAAGCACCACCTAGAACAGGGACAAGTATAATCCTAGAATCAGGACACAAGGTAACTTTGGCATTACAGTAACTGTTTGACCCTTTAAGGTAACCGGAAGCCATGTCGCTCATACTTCTCAGTGGTTCCATGGATGCATAGCACTTTTACTCTAAGTATTCTTGCCATCACTTTTTTGAGAACAACTGAACTGGACATAAATGTTAGCTCAATTCATAAGATGCCCAATGCCAAGACGGCATTTTGCTTTATCAGAGCCATCATATGGAAAAGTAATGTATTCCCCATGGTAAGAGTCATGGTGCCGAAAGTATGATATGCAGGGTACAGTCAAGAAAGAGAACTGTTCATGGGTACTGCCAGCATGGACACATAGCCCAGAAATGCCCAGGCTCCCCACATTCAAAGTATTTAAATAGGGATATTTTCTCCACCGGACTAACCAGTGGTGCAGCAAACTTTTGTCATCGTAACAGCATTGAAGTCGGCACCGGAAGAATTGATATGTCTTGTAGTATGGCAAAGCGGTCTATAACAGCAAGCTTCCTGCATGTCTGAGGTTTAGCTTGTAGTACCCACCTATGTAAACACTGCGGGAGCAAATTGATACAATGATTAATTGCTAAGATCTCTACCATATGGGCAGGTGAATTGGTATTTTACTACAACCAGGTTTTTTACACTTTGGAGAGCTAAGACAAATGTGAACAAACAGTCTTATCTTTGAAAACTTAGCATTACTAAATTCAGAGATACACAATAATTTTTGTCCTGTTTATATAAATATGTATATATTATGATCAATCTAGTATTTGTGTACAGTCAACTTACATTATTATTCTATTCTTCAATAAAACATGGTATATAAATAGTAGCACTGAAAAGTGGGAGGAGTACAAATTACATCTCTCTCGAGGTCACGTCTTGCCATGAATGCATAAACTTCAAAGGGCACCAAGCAGGTCATATATATGTATATAGAAACTAGCAACTTAAACCATATCCCTTGGATAAAGATAAATATAGTAGTAGTGGTGTTATGTACCAAATTTGCTATGCATTGAATACTTGTATACTTATTATTGTTTTAAATTACTTTCACATTTATTATTATAAAATGACAGGTAAATGATTTGAAAGTGGCTGCTTTTTTGTCACTTTTATCTATAAAATGTGTTTTGTGCAGTCAAAACACTTTCTGAATTACAGTATATGAAATTATGTACACACTTTTGCTTGCAACATATTTATTTAAAGTCTGTTTTTATTGCTATTTAATATTGTGATAGATGGAAGTAAAATGCTATTTTTTAACTGTACATATTAATTCAAACAAAAAAATATAATAAAAAAAAAAAAATAGATAATGATCAATATTATTTATTGGTCAGCCAGTGTCTGACTAGGATTTTGTTTCTTCATTGCTGTCCCAGATAAATGTGATTGACAGATCTCCCAACTTCTCTTTCAGCACCTCGTCCATCTTCTCACTTTGTGCCAAATTCATTAGATTTTTCCAGTCCCCAATAATACCTGAAACAAAAGACACAAAATGTGCCAATTGTATGTTCTGTTATACCATGATAACACAGGAATATATGGACTGTACACGCTCCGTCAGCAATTCACAAATATATGCATGCTTGTATATTTCACTCTTTCTTTTATTGCAATTAAGAGTATATAGAAATAATTGAGAATATATAAATTAGCTGTGTGAGTTGCAGAAGACCGTATTTGTCAAATGGCCTCAGGCCTAGAGCGGATAAGGCCTATGCATTCCTCTTTAAAGTAAGCAAATCCTGTGTCTGATGCAGCAGCCATCTTGTTTAATGGTTTAACAATAACAATTGTAGGTTTAAAATGTCAGTTTTTTTTAGCGTGCACAGACTAATATACAGCAAGTCTCAGTTTTTGTAAACAAAAAGAGTTAAAATCAAGATAGCTTTTGTCTGCCATAAGCAGGAGTTGAAGGCTACATGGGAACAAACAGATAACACAGCATAAGTGTCAATATTATGATTAGGACATATAAACAATTAGGGTCTAGTACGTATGAATATTAAATAAATTAATATTCACCATTTTGGATGTATTAGAGATATGGACAAGTTATAGTATAAAGTATTGAGCAGAGACAGGGGGGGAGGACAGTCAGGGAGCACTCGGAGGAAGGAGGAGACAACAAGGGTGCCATTGCACTTGGTGTCACAAATTTATTTTACAAGTATTTCCTACTGCTGATATAACTTATGTTTTTTGTTGTAAGTCTGCACTGGCAAAATACATGTATGATTAAGCTGTCTTTAAGTAAAAGCATTGTCATTTATTTTAGAATCTGTATTGGTGTGAATTATTTCATTTCTTCTTATAACAAGTAAGGTTTATAAACAATCTAGAACACATCGCGTTATCAACCATCACATTTTATATTCACTAATTTGATAAACCTGTAATAAGGCTGTCTAGTTTGAAAACAAACATAATTTCAGGCTCGGTGTTTGCTTAAACACTAAGTAGACTTGCCCATGCACCCGAAATTTCCAGGAGACTCACTAATGTGTTCTCCTAACTCCCAGAATAGTGGACAAACCTCCTGCAGCCTAAAGGCCTGTACATACTAGCCAATATCTTGAACGATTTGGCCGATTCCGATGCATCAGAACAACAAATCGCTCATATTGCATACAGTTAGACCAGGTGTCCTCAACCCGAATCATTAAACCCCTTTGCCATGACACATGGGCCCCATGGCAGGATATGTGATGTTACAGAATCTGGTGATGAGCCAATTGGGATGTCATTGCAATTGGGTGGTCTAATGCTGGGTACACACTACAGGATATTTTGAACGATTTGGCTGATTCTGACGCATTGGAATGACAAATCGTTTATATCGTGTAGTGTGTACCCACTATCACCATCCTGATGAGTGCTGCTGTGGGTAGTCTGTCACATATTCTGATCTTTTGTACATGCAGAAAGATCTGAGGATGTCTCTAGTGATGCCATGCTGCTGAATGCAGCATGGCCCCCTGCTTCCCCCCGCCACCACTCAGTTGCTGCCGACATCGGCGAGTGTGTATGCACTTGCCAATGCCGGCACCCCCGCCGGGTCCCGTCACTCACGAGATTGTGCTGGGTACACATCGTGTACCCAGCTTAACACTTTGATTTGATTTGAACTGCATCATTGTGACCGTGCCCTTAGTGATGCAATGCTGGGAACTGTGGCAAAAAATTGTGGAGAGGGGGGTCACAATGACCTGATTCATAGCACCACACTCCTCCCCTCACATCTGGACCTCCCCTTATTTCACTGACAGCAGAACAGAGAAGTTGGTACGTGTGTGTAATACATTGACATGGAATAAAGGCCAGAAGCTCTATTGCCACAATTTTGGATTTGGCACACACTGCAGAACTGCACTTTGTTTCTATTGTTTACTTATTTAAAGTATATATTGATAAATTACATTTCTTTTTATATTCTTATAATATTAAACCTAATCTCTGTTATTGATATTGATCTTTTTTATATTGAATGTGGTATGAAATGAACATGACAAGAGAAGGCATCATACGTGTTGCTATACAACTTGAGACTGTGATAAACCAACCATGCACTCAAACCATTTCAAAATCCTTACAACTTGTTCTCTTTCACATACAGTACTGAGATTCAGCTTTTCCATGTCAGGGTGTAGAGTCCCTTTAAGGTCAAATACATAAAGTACTATGGTGAGTGTCACACATCACTCTCGCAAGCCTGGTCAATATGGGTTTCAGGTGAGCTGTTTAGCTTAATTCAGGATGGGTTCATGCCCTGAATGGATCACCTGTCAACCCTATGGGGGTATTCAATTAGCTGCGGAGTTTGCACCATGACTAATTGCCGGCAAAAATCTATGCAGCGAGGGGAAAGCCTATTCAATTAAATAGCCTTTTTCCCATGACAAAACAATTGGGTTTCAGGCATGGAAACACACCGATCCCGCGTAAACTGCTGAATCAATGGGGTTTTTTCCAATGTGCGGACCCGATTTTGTGTCTTTTACATGGACAGGTTCAGGCTGACTGCAGGGTCTCACGCTTGGGGTAATCCCTGCTGATTAAACGCCTCTGGCGTGGCAATTGGCCACAGTGTAAGTCCCGTGGCTAATTGAATACTCCCTCTATATCTACTTCCATTGTATCATCTGCTGGTTGCCATAGAATCAGTCTTTAACCCTCTGTTTAGCTTTTCTTGTGTGGCCTGACACTGTCAGTCTTCATCTCTGGTATTCCTGAATTCCTTTGCATAGACGGGGTCGGTATACGTTCAGGAAGCCGGCGGACGCCATGCCGACCGCCGTCTTCCCGACTGCTTAATCCCGCCGAGGGTTAAATGACAGGCATCTAAATCTAGACGCCTGTCATTTTACCGACGCAGGGAGACCGGCGCCCGGCATCCCAATTGAAGGGATGCCGGGTGTGGACAGCCGCGGGGGGGTTAGGTTTAGGGCTCCCAGGGGGGACTTAACGTTAGGTACCCACCTGGGAGGTTAGGGTCAGGCTAGGGGAAGGGGGGGTTAGGGCTAGGCACCTCTGGGGGGAGTTAGGGTTAGGCACCCCCCCCAGGAGACTTAGGTTTAGGTGGCGGGGAAGTGGGGGTTAGGTTTAGGCACTTAGAGGGGTGATTAGGGTTAGGCACAGGTGGGGAAGTTAGGGTTAGGCACCCTAAAGGAGGGTTAGGGGGTAGAATTTGGTTAGTTTATACTTACCTTTAGGACGATCGGGATTTCCTCCTCTGTCAGGCTGCCACTGCCAGGATTTGAACCGCCGGCCAATGCGAAGGGGTCATTATGTGACCATATTAAGCAATACAAGTTACTTAAAAGGTCCACCTATATGTATTCAGTTTCTATGAAATTCCTTCACATATGTGGGTATACGAAATAAAAGAGCTATTCATGCATGTGAAATTTTATCAATTACCTTTTAAATTAAAACCCACTACAAATTGTATAAACAACACTATTCCCCTTGAGTATTAATAGGAGGAATTTCTAATTTTCCTATCATTTAATCAACATCTCTATAACTATATTTGGGTAGTCCACTCCACATTGGAGTTTGGGCTGTGATACCCTCAATAACTAGGGTAAATAACTAAATAATAGTTAAGTTTTAAAATAGGTAGTATAAGTCTTAGGTAGTTTAGATTTGATTAGTTAGTAAAGTCAGGGCTTTGTGTTGGTATGTACTGTGTACACTGTTATTACTTTGAATGATTCATCTTGAATTACAGTGTTTATTGGGCCTGATACATTACGGATTGCAACTGCAACAGCGTACACAGATCGGCTGATGGTGTGTACTGCGCATGCAGTGCAGTGCGGATGCGTGAAGTAGCATTGCGATTGCACTGCGATACAAAGCCATCGCAGACCGAGGGACGGAACATCAGCATTTGGGGGTGGTTACGGGGGAGTGGTTGGAGAAACACAGATGTGTCTGTCCGTTTGAAGGCTGTGCATGGGTGTGCATAAATGAACCAATGCAACGGCATACGGAGCTTAAGTGCTCACTGTGTGCGAAGAAGTTAGCAATTTCTGAGCAAGGTCAGACCTGTTGTAATTGTACGTGAGGGGCTGATGTTACTCGATGTTCCCGATGTATACGCAGAACTGCAAGGTATTACGGATGTGAGATAGCGATAGTGGGCATCTCTATGCTGGCTGTGCGACGACTTTGTGATTGCAGGCATTAGCATATTTTTGCAGCAGACCTGTGTGCTTAATCGCAGCTGTGATCGCGATAGCAATACATAGCGAATAAGGCCCATTCTCCTGATAGTATGAGATGACATGGCCAGCAAAGCAGCCAAGTACATCTGGCTTTGCAACGGGGTCTGGTCAACACCTTCGTTTGAAAGAAGGCTCTAACACCATTTTTTATAGAGGAGAGTTCTAAGTACCTTCATTCTTACCTAATGATTGCACTGTTTGGGTATTCTCCAAGCTCTACACCAGATCTTCATAATAATGTAGACAATGTAGATAGATAGATAGATAGATAACATAGATAGAGAGATATAGCACTCAGATTCTACCTTTTGCATTTTAGTGGAAAGCAAAATGCTCCTTTTTAAAATATCACCTGTCTTCTGATTGTGTAATTAGGCCCTCATTCAGAGCCGCTCGTAAGCGGCCGTTCGCTCGTTCCGAGTGATGTTCACACATCTGCGCATGCGTATGGTTTGTAATACGCATGCGCGAACCAGTCAGTGCGGCCGAAAATCGTTTGTTTGCTAAATAGCGAATGCCTGCTATTTTGAGTGACAGGAGGAGGCGTATGTGGGTGGTAACAGGGGAAGGTGCTTGAAAACGGGGAGTGGAGATCAGAATGCAGGCGTGCTTAAAGGTCAAAACGGGCGTTTTAAGGGTGTGCATAATTAATACAGCAGCGTCATTGACCACGTCACTTGGTTATTTTAAAGTCAGAACTGCTCGCAATATAGCGGTAGGAAAAAGCAGCCACAAGAATAGCGAGCAGTTCATACACTGTTCGATGTACTCGATTAATCAAATAAATAGCGGACATGACGTATGGTGCGAGCGGCCAGGGGGCGTCTTTTTCAAAATTACGACCACAAGTTTTGTTCGCTCGTTCAGACTTATAGGCGTGAACAGACCGCAAAGAGCGAACGGTTCATTTGAATAGCCACCCCCTTTTTCTGAACGAGCGAGCGCAAATAGCGTCCGGTTCTGAATCAGACCCTTAGTTTGTTCTTCCCAGAAATGTCTAAATATTTCTACTTAATTACTCAATCTCTATTTTGCCTATTCATGCTCATAATAATGGATAGCAATCAGAAAGGAAATACATGTTTATGCAAAAGATTATTCTGCTTTCAGTTTTATCAGACAGTACAGTATACCATAAATACTGGCTATGACTACAGGTATTATTTACGTATCACCCCAATAATATTGGCAATATGTAAGTATACCTCCTCAAATCCAAAAGGAGAATATAATAAACATGTTAATGAATCAGTCTTTTGTTTCATTTTTACTTCACCTTTGCGGAGAAAGTCTCCTTTACTCTGGTCTAATAATTCCTTTGAAATAAATGTATAATTAGCTAGTGGGTCTTGTTTCATGTTCTTAAATGTTGCTTTCTCCACAATTCTGTTTACTGCTTGGTCATCGAGCTTCATGTCCACAAATTGGCATATTTTCAGAACTGCAGATCGTAGATCCTACAACAATGATTTATCCATATTTGATTAAATGGCTTTCTGCGCTAATATATAAATAAAAATATAAAATTTTTGTGTGGAGATCAAAAGTGAATACTATAAACAGTAGTTCACTGAGTCTGATAGAGTCCCCAATGGCTACATCAGCTGTATGATTAGTTCACTACACTCATATTTTGTCAATAGCTGAAGAGTTGGATGATTTATATTATGTCACATATGTATAATTGACTTATTTTTTATTGCTGTTGGAATATCTAGAATATTAAATCCACCCTTCAGCTGGTAAAACCAGATGGAATGATTTTATTTATGAAACAAAGAACAGGTTAACCAGTTCCATGCTAGAGTCAACTGGGTTCAAGAGATCAACCAGTACAATGACTATTTCTTTCCACTGCCAAAGGAAGGAGAGTGGCTGGTGGCATAGAGACAATGACATCACAGAGCATCCAATATGACCCCAGCACTAAGGAGAGAGAGCCCAAGGATGGGAGAGCCTCTAATGTCTTTATCTCACTAATCTTGGCTCCTAAGGACATGGAGATAACCTCTTTCAAACAGCAGTGACCCTTATGGTCTGGTGATAAAATAAAATTACTAACTTTATTTTAAAAATATTACCATCCTAAAAATTGCCAAATTTGGCCTAGAACAGCTGTGGAAAGACTCTAAGTACTGTAGGTGGGTCCTGACGGCTTGTTATGCCTTATCTAATTACATGAAAAATATCTGTCATTTAAGCTTAAATATGTTAGGGCTTCCTTAATTTTTAAATAAACATTGTTATGATCATATAAAAGCAGAAGAAAAGGCACAACACATTGAGGAAAATTAGAGGAATAATTCCATTTATTTAAGAAAAGGACATCTATAAGCAGGCGATCATAGAGCTATACTTAGATGTGTAATATAAGTTGTGATGTATCGCTTAATTAAAATATTTTTTATTTAACATTTCAGATAAAAGATTATATTAGATTTTAAATTATATCATTTTAAAATTGTTGTTTTGTTTTTGTCCATGCAAAGTATGATAAGAAAAGAAAATATGAAAATAAAAAACTTGAAAGTGAAATACAATAGGTAGAAAAGGTGTAATGCTACATTTCTAATAAAACATTCCTCTGCATTATTGTAAATCCCTTAAAAGAAATTACCCAACCAAAATAATTTGTATACCCATTACAATAAATGATACAGGATCTACCTATACTAAGGATCTACCTCCTATAAAATGGTAAAAAAAATAAAATAATTAAATGGCAGTTCTCATGTTCTTTGAAAACAAACGTGTAAGATAAAAAGCATCTGATCTCTGTGGTCTTTTTCCATTATGCCAGGTCTGTCCATTAACTAGTCGCGGACCACTCATAATCAACAGCCACGCAGCTTCCACAAGCTCTGCTCCTGCATTAAGGCTACCAACCTTTGAGTTAGAGATATTTTTTTTTTGCTCTAAAATCATATGCTAATATGGTTGATCTGCATTTCTACTAGAAATTTAGAGCAATGCTTTAAGTTTACAATAGTTTTTTTTTTAAAATTGTACAAGAAGCATTGGGAAAAAGACTACGGTACATTGAAACTACAAATGGCAAAGGTTGTGTTAACACTAGGAACAATAATATTAAGAGCCGTATTCAATTTGAGCCGAGCCGCGATACTTTTTCGCGGCCCGGACTTTTTGCCTACTTCGCCTGTTTTGCAGGCGGAAAAGTATCGCGCTCGTGCCCTCGTATCCCCATATTCAATTTGAAAGTACGCGAAAGCGGCACCCGGCGAAACTGAAACAGGCGAAAAGTGCTGTCAGATTTGGGGAAATCAGTCTGACACCCCCCAAAAGATGCTCTGACATGGGGGTTCACTATGGTACCCCCCGATTTGGCTTGCTGAAGGTATTTGGTGTTTTTAAACGGGCTCAATAGCTGCTAAATAGCGTTTTTCTATACGTGGTGCAGAATAGTATTCAGGAGTATTTTTTCCTGAAAATAACTATTCCCAGCAAATTTGGGGTACTTGAAAATGGAGGTCAGCATATTTAAAAGTTGCTAAAGTGAAGTTGAAAAAATCGTGAAAAATTCACCAGCTTCAAGCACCTGCAATCAAAAAAACACTTGGGGATCCCCCCAGAGTCAAGTTCGCTAGTTTTTAACTTTATTCCCCCAATTTTTTTTTTTCGCCCCCTTTTTCAAAGTCATTTTTTGGGGTGTCCTTAAGTGTTTTTTTAAATTGTTTTTACACAGTTTACCTTTGAGGGACTCTCTGAAGGCTGCTGCATGGGGGTTCCCGCAATGTTGCACCCCAAAACCACAATTCTGCACTTTTTTCCGCCTGCTATTCATAGGCGAAACTTTTTCGCCTGGTACATTGCATTGACTTTCTGCCCTCTCCGGAAAGTCTTCAAATTGAATACGGGGTAAAACCAAAACAGGCGAAAATGACGTCTCCCGCGAAAAAGTAACGCCAAAAACACGCGAAAATGACTTTTCGCTCCAAATTGAATACGGGCCTATGTGTAAGACCCATTTACATGCATTTTACATACCTTCAAAATACTTGTAAAATGTATGAAGATACCATTGGGCATGTATCCCGTAATATCACCTGATGTACCATCTAAACACGCCATCGTCTTAGGTGTACAAAAAGAGAAAAATATAATCTATCTGCTAGAATGCTATATCCTATAAATCTTTGTGCACCACTACATGATATTTGCATGTTTGTGTTACTGTATGTTTGATTTATAGTTTATTACACAGTTGCTTACCTTAATCATCTCCTCATATGATAAAAACAGACAATTAAATTCCTCCTTGTGGGAGTACCAGCCCCTGACATGATCAAACCACAAGCCACCAAATACTGTAATAAAGGCCAAATAAAATGCCATTAGATAACTATTGCTTACATCACTTACATCATAAGAAATGTCACTTAATTAGGATTGTAAAGGCACCCATTAATCTTCACTAAGCGTAATTTAAAGAAAAATTCCACTCAAATCATATGGTTGTAATTCACCAAGGATAAAACTTAATTACAACTTTTTCACTGTTCTCCCAAAGCCTTAAGGTCACTGAATCCTTCAATATTATAATGTCAACTACTTCCATACTTTTTATGCTGGTATGCTGCCTCAAAGAAACAGTGGCTACATCTTCTATTTGATCTGCCCTGTCTATGTTAGAGAGAAGTTTATAGGAGAGAGGCATTGCCAACACTGCTGTGCGTTTTAATGATAGAGATTTGCAGGGCACTGGTGCTGTAGTACTGAAAGTTTCTAGGCTCTTGTAGTTATGGGAGAGCAGATTCAGAAATCTCTGTATCTTATCATAGTAAGCTCCATCTAACACAGTTAGATGGAGATTTTGGGATTAGTTTTTAATCTTTCAGTTATTAATTTTCAGCATAACTGATTACCACTGACAACATATCGTTCTAATTTTCAAAATGACATTGCAGCTGAGTAATACAGAACGTCTGTTGTAAGGTTTTGCTCAGTGAATACCCCAGTAGTGTGGCAGATGACAACATTCTATAATAATAAGGGACCTATTTATCATACTAAAAATTGCTGTAAATAGTGACAAAATTGCTATTTTCATAAATAGGCTCCTAATAAAAAAGAGAAGTCAAAGTATGTATTATTGGGAGAGGAATGAAGCTGTAAATACTACAGATGAATGAGTATGCTGCAAACTAGGCACCTGTTTATAACAAAAAAATGATTTTTTAATTTTATATTTAGATGAACCTATTTGCCCATACTGGTTAGTGAAGTGGAATGGAAAATATATGTCATGGGGCCTGAATTAGAGTTGGATGATGTTTGCATAGCTGTGCATCTTTGGATGCAGCAGGGATACTAACATATGAAAATTTGTGGAAAAGCCATCGGGTTTGCATACAACACTGAATCAGGTCGATTATGTCCTAAATGGTTGCAAATGATCTTTACCAACTTTCTCTCTTCACCTTTCCCTGAGTGTAAATCTTGCAGACTCATGCAATCTCCCTAATCCAAATTCTAAACTGTTAAAGCATATTATAATTTCCCTTTTTATTGTTTCTGGTTACTTAAATGCAGAACATTCATTAAGTTACAATAATGTTTATAGTTATGACTGTTTGATAGAATAAAGCTTCCAGGTCTTCTTATACCTTTTCCTGACATATACAGGTCAAAGAATGCTTCCCAAGTGATTGTTATGTGTTTAAATTTGACAAAAAGTTTGTAGAAGTGATAAAATGACACCACATTATCTTTCGGATTTCTGTATACATAAATAACCTAAAGAAAAAAAAAATATATGTTTACATTTATTTAAAACAAATCTGTAAATATTTATCATTGTGATATTTGCATAATATTAGTGTACATTGTGGCATTAAATATACACACAAATTATGAAATTAATATTTTACATTTCTAAGTGGACAATTTGGAAGTTTATGTTTACCTACATTAAGAGGTTCAGTTAATAAAAAAACATTTAGCCCCTGTTGCCATATTGTAGTTTAAATATTTATTAATGTGACACATGATGGTAATGAACAACGAGTATGCAGGGTCAATTCAATTAGGTGCGAGTTGTTGTTTTCTCTGCAAATTTGCATTGCAAATTAATTTTACAATCCAATTTGCAACTCGCATTGAGCCAGTCAGAGTAAACTTGCATTTTTCCAATTGCATCTCCCCTAGGGCGAGAGTTGGTAGGGAAAATATTTATTTTAAGGTTAAAATGTTTTGAAACCTTGCAGAACCCCTTGGACACCTCCCTAATGAATAATAAGGCAATTGAAAGTTTCCAATTAGCTTAAGTAGTCCAATAATTACATGTCATTTTTGGGGGTTTAAATAAATGGCCTCAAATTACCCCAAATTAAACAATTTTGTTTCTTTAATTAGAGTATTTTTTTAAAGTCACCCCAAAGTACCACAAAATAATATTTTTTTGCTACTGTTTTCCCATTTTTTGTATGAAAGTAAACAAAAAACATTTTTTTATCATTTTTCTATTTAAAAAAATGCACTAATTAGCCATCTAACACCATTGAAAAACTTCCAGTACTTTTCTTATGCCCACTAACAGCCTTCTGTATGATTCTGCAAACAAATTTGTGAGTTTTTTGGGGTCCAGGAAGGTCACCCCACTTTTTAATCATTTATTTCACATCGTATTTGGCTGACAATTTGGAAACCCCTGCTGCGAGCACCACGAATAGGCATTTTTAATTGGATTGGAGAATTCTCGGGTGCGTACATTTGTGTGAAGTCTGCAAGTTTCATGAAACAAACTCAAAACGTGCACCTAATTGGATTGACCCCTATATATTAAAAATTTAAGTTTCTGCAGACTAGTTTATGTTTTCCTTCATTGAGGGGTACAATTAACAGGATTCTCTGTCTTCTGTTGCCATATTGTAGTCACTGTGTAAAAAAATATAAAAATAAAAGTGGCATTTGAAGTTGTACTCTGTATTTTTTTATTGATACTGCACAAATGAACCTAATTTTTGTGTAGACGACTTATGTAAAAGTCTATCCTTAGTGATGCCATCACACAATATTTGAATTTTTTCAGCATTCAGCAACAGTAATTTCATATCTTTTACAATAGATTACATGAATGTTATTAATCACCTCTTCATTCCTTATCTATATAAAATTCTGAAAGGTGTTTCTCATACCAATAAAAATTTTATTAGTAAATATAATATTCTCAGGCAGGGCTGCTATCAGAAATTGTGGGGCCCGGGATTGACAAAATAGGTGGTCCCCTTCCCCCCTGTGTTTCTGCAACTCCAGCCTCGCAGTGTCTCTCCATCTCCAACAAGCCCTTCTTCTGTCTCTCCACTGAGCACCCCTTTTGTCTCCCCAGCCAGCATCAGCCCCAGCGTGTCTCTCCAGCCCCAGCATCTGTCTCTTCAGCCCCAGCGTCACTCACCTTATTCTGTCTTCCGATTGGCAGCTGCTCCTCTTCATCTTGCGACTCTACTCAACAGTGTGGCGCAGCATGACGTCATGAGGGGAGCTTAGGATTCCGGCCCAGTGGAAACTGTCCTGAGCTCCCAGTGGTCCAATCCACTCCTGGGCAGTAGGATCCAGGGGCGGGCTCCCCTGTCTGTCAGGGCCTGGGACTCCAGTCCCGGTAGTCCCCCACTGATGGCGGCCCTGTCCTCAGGAATTATTTTGCAGATGGACAAAGAGGGCATTTGCCTTGCATGGCAGTTCCGGAAAGAATTCTTAAACCAAGATTTCTCAAGGTTTTACATGAGGTGCAGACTGGGCCACCATGGAGACAGGAAATTCCCCAGTGGGCCCAACTAATTTCAGGCCATGACTCTTTGTGAGAGGGGGCGGTGCTTAGCGGGCCACATACGGGGGGGCTGCTTCCTAGCATGTATGTGTATGCCCTCCAGGATCCTTCACTCCCAGCCAGTCATCAGATCAGTGGTGCATTCAGGACCTCTTGCTGTCATGTGGGAAGTGACAGGTGGGGGAGTTGACCTTCTGGTCCTGCAGGCAGCTGGGAGCAGGGGGAATCCAGAATGCAGGGCAGGAGCCAACCAGCAGCGCTGTAACAGTCTTTCAGGGCTTCAATACAGATGGAACAGTAGAAAACCTCTGGAGTGTGCTCTCTCACCTGCAGCCCTCCCCTCTGCTTCACAGGGATTCATCCAGCTGCCAGCACTACAGTGACCATTGTAGCATCATAGCAAATGTACATTATGTGTTAAATTGTCAGATGTTTGATGCCTGTCCTGTCTGTTTCCATACCCAGTGTCTGCCAGTCCTGTGTGTGTTCCATATCCTGCATCTGCCTGTCCTTTGTTTTATATCCTGTGTCTGCCTGTCCTGTCTATGTTCTATATCCTATGTCTGCCTGTCCTGTCTGTGATCTATATCCTGTGCCTGCCTGTCCTGTCTGTGTTCCATATGCTTACTGTCTGTCTCTCCTGTCTGTGTTCCATAACCTGTGTCTGCTTGTCCTGTCTGTATTCCATATCCTTAGTGTCTGCCTGTCCTACCTGTGTTCTATATCCTGCATCTGCCTGTCCTATCTGTGTTCTATATCTTGTGTCTGCCTGTCCTATCTGTGTACCATACCCTGGTTGGAGCAAGTCTGGTACAGACAGACGAGGACCAAAGAGTCTGGCAAAGACAGAGGAAGGGCAAAGAGACTGCCACAGACAGAGGAAGGGGAAAGAGACTGCCATAGACAGAGAGATGGGTGCAGACATGAAGAGAAAGGCAGGTAGGTGGGCACAGACAAGGGAAGGGTAACGAAGCAAGCAAAGACTGAGGATGGGTAAAAAGGCTGGCACAGACAGGAGAAGAGCAGAATGGCTGGCTAAGGCAGGAGAGCAGAAGAGAGGCTGGTGCAGACAGGAGAAGGACAAAGCTGCTGATGCAGAGAGGAGAAGGTTGGAGGGCTGACAAGGAGAGCAGTAGGACAGAGAGACTGGCACAGGCTGAACAGTGTAAAAAGGCTGTCATAGAAAGAGGCTGGCACTGGTAGGAAAATGGCAGTGCAGTTGTCATAGACAGGAAAAGGTCAGAGAGTCAGGCATGGGTAGTTAAAGTTCAGAGAGGCTGACACAGAAAGAAGAAAGTGATAGCAAAGTGACAGGTAAATGTAGACATACTTACATTTACCTTCAGTCCTTCTGTGTACAGGGAGAGGGGGAGGAGAATCCACAGGTGCCACAGGCAGGTAGAGAAGGAGGAGAGGGTCTGTTACAGGCAGCAAATGATATTGGACTAGTTGACACTTGACCCCACCTCCAGATGAAGTGCCAGAAAAATGTTGTGACATGAAGACTGCGGATAGCAAAATGGTACCAAGTTTATTTGTTGGATAGAGGGCTGGGCTCTCAGTCTGTGGATTCCCCGGTGCCATGGTGGCCTAGTCTGACACTACCCTAGGGAATATAGCCATATGCTGACTGTCCTAGGGCTAGTTTGGCACTATGCTCAGGGGACCCAATGCTGCAAATTTCCCTGCTACACCACCATTGCTGTACTCGGGCTATGTCAGTTTGCCTCTTTCCCTTCTCAATTCTGCTTCTGTAAGTGCAGAGAGGTGCAATGGGGGGATAATATCTCAGTCTTCATGCAGACTGAGACGTACTACATATGCACAGTAAGAAGAAACGTTTTGCAGGGAAAAAACTGTCAGGGTTCGGCCTAAGGCCCTGATTCAAAGGCGCTCGCTATTTGCGAGCGCTCACTCTAAATCAGGACTGGACGTTTTTTTTTTTCACCGGCCTCCTGGCCGCTCGCTAAGCTGTCGGTGACCACCCACAGCTTTAGCGGGCGGCCTGGTGATGGTCGCGATTATCGCGACCATCTGGCTTGCGACGAGACCCTTATGGTAGGGTCTCGTCCACCGCAAGCCCCGTGAATTTCCTGCTCTAAAAGAGCAGGAAGTTCACTACTGACATCACTGGTGATGTTAGTAGGGCCGCCCACAAATGCCAGGCGTTCCTTCAGGAACACCTCCGTTGGTCCAGCCACCCCCCTTGCACACCTACAAAATGGGGCGAACTGTCAATCACAATTGACAGCCACCCCGTCTTTTAGTGAGTCCCACAGCAAGTGAAAATTCACTCACTACTGGGCTCGCGCACGTGCAGTGCACGCGTCGCTCGTGCGCACTGCCCAGCCATCGACCTGTTTGCGAGCACTATGTGCTCGCGAGCAGGTCTGAATCAGGCCCTAGCTTTGGCCATTACTCACCCCAGCACTGGCTTCCCGTGACTTCATGTGCGGTCAGACATCAGGTGCAGTGGCGAGCGATGCACTGAGGAGCTTGCCTTAGGTGCTCTTGGACTTCCATGTGTGGCTCCATGTCTTGGTTTCTGAAGTTGCCATCATGGGCGCTGCCATGTTAGTCTTCTTACCTGAATGGTAGCCAATGATAGTGTAGTCTCGGTCAGCTAATGCTGATCTCCTATGAACTGCTACCCTAGGGTATATAACTGGGCTCTGGACACCAGGAAGTTGCCTGTGCAATGTCGTCACTACTGGTGTATGCTTGTTGTCATTCCGTTGCTCACTGTCAAGTTATTGCCAAACCTCATCTCATTATCACCCTCCGGTGTATCTGGATTTGCATGTTGTATACTCGGTACACACAACTGAGTACAACTACTGAACCATCCTAGGTGCGTCTGGATTTGCATGTTGTGTACTCAGTACACACAACTGAGTAGAACTACTGAACCATCCTCCAGTGCGTCTGGATTCGTACATTGTGTACTTTGTACCCACAACTGAGTACAGTTACCGAACCATCCTCCAGTGTTTCTGAATTCGCACGTTGTGTACTCAGGGCCTGATTCAGACCTGCTCGCGAGCGCTGTCCGCTCGCATGCGGGTTGATGTTGGCCCAGTGCGCATGCGAGCCGGCTCCATCGTGCACATGTGCGAGACCCAGATAGCGACGGGCAAGCCGTCGCTCCGGGTCTTGCTACAAAGGGGGCGTGCTATCGATGTTGAGTGACAGCACGCCCCCTTTGGTGGGCAGGCTGGGGGCATGGCTGCCCAGACGGAGGCATTCCCATGAGAACGCCTACCATCTAGGGCCGGCCCCACTGACAACTCAAGTGATGTCAGTGGGAGTGCTTTTGGCTCTGTCAGAGCCAAAAGCACTCTTGGGCTTGCGGCAATGAGACCCTACCGCAAGGGTCTCGTCGCAAGCCCGATGGTCGTGATGGTCTTGACCATAGCGACCATCTTCCTGGCCGCTCGGTATAGCTGTGGGTGGTCACCCACAGCTATGCGAGAGGCCAGGAGGCCACTCTAAAAAAAGAGAAGGATGGCCCTGATTCAGAGCGAGCGCTCTGTCAGAGCGTCTGGCTCGGAATCAGGGCCTCAGTACACACAACTGGGTACAACTTCAGAACCACTCTCCGGTGCATCTGGATTCGCACATTGTGTACTCCATACACACCAACCGAGTACAACCACTGAATCACCTTCTGTACCAATGGTGTACCAGTATCCACGCTCTGTGCAGTCAGTGCAACCACCACCCTCCTCCAGTGCTAGCAGAGTATCCTCAGTGGACCTTCCCTCTTGTTGATCTGTACCACTACTGGAAGCAATCCCCATTGTGCCAAATCAGTACCAAGAAGTATAGAGTACTTATTAGTACTTCTCCAAAGTACTTCCTCTGGGCCATAATGGTGTACCTCCATTTTCCCACTCCAGGTTCCTGTTTCTCACTCTTGAGTTATTTCCAAACATCATCTCGTTACCACCCTTCGGTGCATCTGGATTTGTACATTGTGTACTCGGTACACACAACTGAGTACAACTACTGAACCATCCTAGGTGCATCTGGATTCACATGTTGTGTACTCCGTATACACAACTGTGTACAACTTCGGAACCACTCTCCAGTGCATCTGGATTTGCACATCGTGTACTCCATACACAACAAATGAGTACAACCACTGAATCACCTTCTGTACCAACGGTGCACCAGTATCCACACTCCGTGCAGTCAGTGCAACCACTACCCTCCTCCAGTGCCAGCAGAATATCCTACTCCTCAGTGGACCTTCCCTCTTGTAGTTCTGTACCACTACTGGAAGCAATCCCCACTGTGTCAACTCTGTACCAAAAGGTATAGAATACTTATTAGTAATTCTCCAAAGTACTTCCTCTGGGCCATAGCAGTGTACCTCTCGCCATTTCCCACTCATATCGAATACCTGTCCAAAGGGCCGCGACCTGCTTGCGTGGAGCAGCTAAACCCATATCCAGCTTGGAGGGGTCACTGGTGAACACCTTCTGGCAGGTTAGACTCCGTGTCTTTGGTCAGGTCTCATCAACATCCAATACTTGTGGATGAGGAGAACTTACTTTCAGGCCCCTCGCCTCCAATTCCTTCCTCAGTCCTGGACCTCAGCTTTCAGCCCCTCAGTAGGGGATTCCCTAGAGCCGAGCATGACAAAAACTTTACAAAATGCATTTACATTAAACTCTTCACAAGGCCCTTATGGAGAGTTAAAGAGGGAAACAAAAAAAAAGTGAACAACAGACAAAGAGCAGGATGTATCAAGCATATACTATGCAGTACATCTCGACCCATCATATGAATACCGGTGTTTATTAACACTGGTATGCATGTCTACTTACCTGAAAAGACAGCTCTTCCAATGTAGAGCTGTCCTGGTGCGGTTTTGACTTCTGGGTTTGTGACACAGGAGTCCTATTGCATATGGGCGGAAGTCAGCCAGTGTATTTGCAAGCCATGTGGATGAGGTGAGTTCCGAAGGATCCCTCTCCAGTGACTCAATGTGGTAAGATGCCCATAGGCTTATATAAATGTATAGATAGAGCTGCCTATCAAGCACAAACTCTGGACAGTTACTCTATCCAGAGCTTGAAGCATATGGGCACATCGCAACCCAATAGAACTCTATGGGGACTGGTGCACCAGTGAACTGCAGTGGATATCTCCAATATCTCCTGCAGAACATTTTAATACATATAAGGAACCATATGTATTGTGGTAAACCTCCGAAAGTTAGCAAAAAACATTTGCTAGTCGGCAAATTGCAGCAGTTTATCAGTGTCCAATATATTTACAGTTGTAATTATGTTCTATTATTTGCAGTGGTGTATCTATAATGGGTGCAGTGTGTGCAGGGCACACGGGCCCCAGGGTGCAGGGGGGCCCCGCACCACACACCCTGCACCCAAATTAGTTTAAACTTAGCTGTCCGTGGTCCCGCGTTGGGTGTCAGCGCTGCTGAGAACACTGGAAAATGGCAGGCAGACACTTTTCCGGTGTTCTGGCATGCGCAGTAGACTCCGGGCACACTCTAGTGCCCGGAGTCTACTAATGCTCCGGTGGCTGGCCAGCCGCATCAGTCTGCTGTCGGCCACCGGGAGAGAGGAGGGGGCCACGCATGGGGAGAGCCCCTGATTATTTGCATTTGTTAGCTCGGGTTCTCCATTTTTACACTAATACATTTCCATGTCTGCACTCTCTTCTTACCTTTTTACTAGCTGTACTGCAAACAATGTCTTGAAATACAAGAGGCCTGATAGGAAAATAATATAGTGTTTCTACTGTGTGGTAACCAGTGTATGATTTCTCTTCCTTCCAGCTGGGAAGCAGTCAGACATTGACGACCGCCGGCTTCCCGACTGCTTAATCCCAGCAAGGTACAAATGACAGGTGTCGAGATCTCGACGCCTGTCATTAGACCTACGCCGGGAGCCCAACACCTGGCTCACCGATCGAAAGTAAGCCGGGCGCCGGGCGCGAATAGCCGCAGGGGGGAGGTTAGGTTATCGGGTCCCGGGGGAACTTAGGGTTAGGTACCTCCCCCGGGAGATTAGGGTTAGGCTAGGGGAAGGGGGGGTTAGGGTTAGGCACCCCCGGGGGGTTGTTAGGGTTATGCACACCCAAGGGGGACGTAGGTTTAGGCTGCGGGGAAGGGGCGGTTAGGTTTAAGCACTGAGAGGGGGGTTAGGGTTAGGAACTACCAAGGAAGGGTTAGAGTTAGGGGGGGGAATTAGGTTAGTTATACTTACCATGCAGCCGGTGGTAAATCATACTGATTCCCTTCCAGCTTCCCTCCCTCCTTCCCCATTATACCCATGTATGTGTAGGATAGGGTGTGGGGCCACAAGTCAGTGGATTTATATTGTATCTCAGTCTTCAAACAAATATCTAATAAAACAAATACATTTTACCAGCATATTCAACACATGGATGGCTGTGTTTATATAGTGTAATTACTTTTCCTCTCCGGCTGAGATCCTTTGGCATCAGATAATAGGGAAGGTGTGATGTGAAGAGGCGAGGAGAGGGGCGGCTGTCAAAATCAATGTTGTAAATATTATATTCAATCCATGGAGCTTTGGCCATGTTGTCAGCAGCTTCTGCTACAATCCCTTGATTTTCTTTGACTATCAGACAGAGGATATTTTGTATCCAAACTGTTCCTGTTCACATAAAATAATGTATCATTAGCTATTCTGTATATTATTCAATATAACTGTTGTATGCAAAACAACAATTATTGGGGGGAATTCAATTCAGTGCGGTGTAGAATAGCTGCGGGAGGGAGCTTCCGCAGCTATTCAATACACCGCGCTGTTTGGGCGGGCAAAGGATTTGTTCTTGCACCCCTCCGGGTGACAAAAGTGACGGGCACTCAGCTGTTTGCCGGCTTAGCGCGCGCGCCTGGCACTTCAGTTGAAGAATGCCGGTACCCGCGCCTTAACACACAGGTTAAGTCGTGAGAACCAGCATTCTCTGACTTACCTGCTTCCCGACAAGGAACACAGAGCATTAAATTGAATAGCTGCGGGAGCTCCCTCCCATGGCTATTCATCATCGTGCTCAATTGAATTCCCCCCATTGTGCAGTTTTTGTTTAAAGGGACTCTATCACGTTATTTTTTTATAAATATTTATGTAAATTGAGAGCAAAATGGAAATGCTTTATGCTGTCCTATATTATACTACACCCCACCCTCATAGTCAGCAAACCATTGTTGCGAAGAATTTCATTGTGAAAATGAAAAGTGGAGGTGTTGCCCATAGCTACCAATTAGATTCTACAAACAAAAAAATGGCAGCTGCTCAATCAATCTGGTAGTACTTTTTCAGGTGCATGAAAGGGAGGGTCATACCAAGTTGAAAAGGGAGGGGGTTTTAACCACCTATTGTTCCTCAGCACACTCAATTATACTAGCAACAATATATGAACACTATATGGTAATAGAATTTCAGAGATATTGGTTGCATGCATTTGCAAATACATGGGAAGCTGCTAGGCCTCGTCACAGCTTCTCTGTCACTAGCAGTCCCTAACACTAACGGGTTCATGTCTGGGACACAGAGCACCCCAAAAAACATCCAGCCCAGGAACCCCCCCTGGGCATCACACGAAAATGGAAAAAGAGTGACAGTGCAGTGTAAAGTATAGATGTGTGCGAGTAATTAATAAGTGATGAAAGAGATTAAAATATATGTGAAAAAATACATGAACAAAAATCAAACATATAAGGTGATGTGAAAAGTAACTATGTGTATTAAGTGGTGATGCCCTGAGGAGGCCCAGCCAGAGTAGCCTCGGGGGCCCTATGCCCAAACGCTCACCCCAAATGTAATATATGCCAATTAAAGCCTCATAATAAAGGCACTTTTCTACCAATCAGATTCTGTCTATCATTTCTCTATTGCATTCTGGAAAATGGTAGACACAATCTGATTGGTTGCTAAGGGGCACACTTCCAATTGTTTGTTTTACCTAAAGTACTGTACATCTACTCCCCAGCAGGGGTTATAGTGGGCCGGAATGGGGTGGAACTGCGTGCTGTCGGTTCTATTTGGAGATGGAACCAGTTAACTCTCCTCCAGCCAACCATACCCGGCCTGTCAACACTGCTGCCGGGCACCCGCTGAGATTTTGTTAGCATGCGCCCGGCTCCTTCCCTATAGCAGCAGCCAGAGGATGGAGTTTCACTCCTGAGCTCTGACATCCAGCTCCCACAGTGTGCAACTGTGCACTATGGGAGAGACGTCATTTTATGTGTAAGGGGCACTGCTACAGGGGCACTACTACTGGGGGCAGTACTACTGGGGGCTCTAGGGGGCATTACCACTGGAGACATTACTACAGGGGGCATTACTACTGGAGACACTACTACAGGGGACATTACTACATTGGGTATTACTATAGGGGCACTACTACAGGGGGCATTACTATTGGGGGCAATACTAATGGGGACATCACAACAGGGGGCATTACTACTGTGGGAATTACTACTGGGGGCACTACTACAGGGGGCATCACTAATGGGGACACAACTAATAGCATTACCACTGGGGGTACTACTTTTGGGGGCACTGCATAGGGGGCACTGCATAAGGGGCAGCACTCCTAGGGTTACTGCATAAGGGGCACCACTACTGTGAGGTCTGCATAAGGGGCATTACAACTGTGGGTACTGCGTAAGGGGCACCACTACTGGGGGCACTACTACTGGGGGCATTGCATAAGGGGCACAACTCAGTGGGTAATGCATAAGGAGCACTACAGCTGTGGGCATTGTATTAGGGGCACTACCACTGTAGGCAATGTGTATAAGAGGTACTAATGTGGGCATTGTGTAAAAGGGGCACTACTGTGTGTCAAAACTCAAATAAGGGACACTACTATGTGGTGCAATGTGAATCAGGGGCACTATGGGCCTGATTCAGAGCTGGACGCTCTGAATCAGGGCGTTTTTTTTTTTTTTTTTGTGCGGCCTCTTGGACGCTCGCATAGCTGTGGGTTACCACCCACAGCTTATGCGAGCGTCCATGATGATGATCTCGATGGTCTTGACCAAGCCATCGGGCTTGCGACGAGACCCTTGCGGTAGGGTCTCGTCTGCCGCAAGCCCAGGAATGCTTTTGGCTCTATCAGAGCCAAAAGCACTCCCACTGACATCACTAGTGATGTCAGTGGGGCCGGCCACAGACGGTAGGCGTTCCCATGGGAATGCCTCCGTCTGGGCAGCAACGCCCCCGGCACGCCCACCAAAGGGGGCGTGCTGTCACTCACCATCGACAGCACGCCCCCTTTGGTGCGAGACCTATAACGACAGCTTGGTATTATTCGGGTCTCGCGCATGCGCACGACGGAGCTGCCTCCGTCGTGCGCATGCGCACTTGCCAAACATCGACCCGCTTGCGAGTGCCCAGCGCTCGCGAACAGGTCTGAATCAGGCCCTATGTGCGGTGTAATGTGATTAAGATTGTGCTACTGTGTGTGATTTGAATTGGGGATACTATTGTGTGACCACGGGCGTTTTTGCAAAGCGTGCTGTCCCTTTATTAAGATAGCACTGAGGATGGGGGGGGAGATCCACCATGTCTCTAGGACCACTTTAAGCACTGCTCCCCAGCCTTGGTGATTGAATGGAAAAGACAGAGAGTATTTTCCAGTTGTCCTATAGAAATCAGAGGAGAGCAGAGCATAGATTTAGTGCAAATGTATCACTAATAACAATTTATAACGAGTAGAAAACTACTCTAATTAGAAGCAGCATCTGCTATTGGAGTACATGTTGTATTTCTTTTTGTGTTTAACATATTTTCCTCTCATTTGTAATCACTGGGGTTTATTTACAAACAGACCTATTTAAGTACCAGGCATGTAGACTGTAAAATGTTTACAGGTCAGTTGAAACATCCACAGGGCCCAGGTACTGTTGGGGTGTGACCAAATCCCTCCAAAAAAATCACTGCAAAATACGGTACAGTACTATGTGCTGTGCCATGAAGCGGCGCCCCCAGCAGCAGTTCCCTCCAACAAGCCTGGGCCCAGGTAAATAGTACACGCTCCACCCCCCTCTCAGAGTCCCTGAATATTTAGCTGGACTAAGGTACTTTCTGAAAAATTCTACAGGTGAGCAAATTATGAAAAGGTCACTTTGTAATAAAATCAGCTATAACTAACCAACCCCTTAATTACAAATGTACTGCTCAAATATTTGGGTAGAGAAATTGGGGAGTTTTTTATTATTTATTTATGTATCTATATTAATATTTTAACAGAAAATATAACATTGGAGGAGATGTACTAAGCCTTGGAGAGAGGTACAGTACCAACCAATCAGCTCTAAAATGACAGGTAGGAGCTGATTGGTTGGTACTTTATCTCTCTCCAAGACTTAGGGCTTCATTCAGAGCCGCTCGTAAGCGGCCGCTCGTTCGTTCCGAGCGATGTTCGCACATCTGCGCATGCGTACGGATTTTAATACGCATGCGCGAACCAGTCAGTGCGGCCGAAAATCGTGTGCTCGCTAAATAGCGAATGCCTGCTAATTTGAGTGACAGGAGGAGGCGTATGTGGGTGGTAACAGGGGAAGGTGCTTGAAAACGGGGAGTGGAGATCAGAACGCAGGCGTGCCTAAAGGGCAAAACGGGCGTTTTAAGGGTGTGCATAATTAATACAGCAGCGTCATTGACCACGTCACTTGGTTATTTTATAGTCAGAACTGCTCGCAAGATTGCGGTAGGAAAAACCAACCACAAGAATAGCGAGCAGTTCAGACGCCTTTCGATGTACTCGATTAATCTAATAAATAGCGGACATGACGTTTGATGCGAGCGGCCAGGGGGCGTTTTTTCCAAAATTACGACCGCAAGTTTTGTTCGCTCGTTCAGCCTTATAGGCGTCAACAGACTGCAAAGAGCGAACAGTTAATTTGAATAGCCACCCCCTTTTTCTGAACGAGCGAGCGCAAATAGCGTCCAGCTCTGAATCAGACCCTTAGTACATCTCCTCCATGGTTAGAACAGTGGCTGATGTGCAAGCTACAATAGTAATTGATGCTACTAGGCAGAGATTCTCGGATGGCAGTCACTGGACAATAAAAAGGTTGAAAGTGTCTAGGTAGACACCAACTGGTAGACAGGCAAGGGAGATTGTGAAAGTAACACCTATAAGCGCGCATTACAGTGGACGTGTACTGCTATATCTGAGAGGCATGCCGCCTGCTGGCACTTGTAGTTCCACAAGTGCCAAAGGGCAGGCATGCTGGCACCTGTAGTTCCACTGTAAATTACAATAGTTTTGAACTATTTACCACATTATTACCCCCGTACCCACGGCTACAGGGGTGCGGGGAAGAGCCCGGGCTTCAGCCTAAGCCTGGGTTTTTTTGGGAGAGGGGGAACCCTTTCTTGGGGGGGTCCCATCCTCCCCTGAGATTCCCGGCTTTGGCTGACTGCCTTGGGGTGTTAATACTTTGGCCCCGGAGACCCGGTGATAGGGTCTCCTGGCTGTGGCATTAAACCCTGGTTGGTTTGGGTCCGGTGCTGGTTTTAAATATAGGGGGTCCCCTATGCATTTTTCCCCCCTGTATTTAAAACCAGAACTGGCTCTGCAGCCAGGTGCTGGTTCCTAAATTACGGGGGAACCCTACACGTTCTTTTCCCCATAAGTTTAGGAACCAGTAATGGCTGAGCAGTCCGGGGCTTTTTTATGCTTTTGGGGGGAGAGCATATGTCATTTTTTTAAGATTTAACCCTTGTTTAACAGGTAGACCACACAAACAGCCTTCACATATCTCACTGATATGTACAGGCTGCTTGCTTGGGAGAGTTTTGCAGAGAGAAAACACTGCAATCTCGGGTGAGTAATCTCATCTAAACTTGCTACTCGGGGGAGAAAGCTCAATCTACTTCACCATCGACCAACTCACTTTCAGCTAAACTCACTTCTTAGTAAATATGCAAGTTTAAAAATGGGAAAATCACATGAGTTTCAGCAATGCAAATCAAGTTTATAAAAAACAAACTTGATCATACTTGAATCTTAGTAAATTTACCCCTAATACTTTTCATAAAATGCATGTAGCCATAGGGATCATTGTGCCTTATAACAAATTATACTAATGATCCCATTTGAATGTATATATCTTTGTTTTTATTTATATATAACACCTTCATAATGGGGGTAAGATGCAATCACTGAGATTACTAGACTCTTCAGGGAGTCAGGGAGATTGCTACTATTTCAGGGAGTCTCCCTGACAATGAGGGAGAGTTGGCAAGTATGGCAATAGGTCGACAGGTAGAAAAGGTCGACATGGTCAAAATGTCAACACACAAAGGTTAACATGGAGGAATACAGACACGCAAAAAGGTCGACATGGGCAAAGGGCTGACATTGGAATGGTCAACACAAAAATGGTTGATACATTTTTTGTTCTGTACAAAAAGCCGGAAAAATGGCCACCACAGAAATTTTTCCGGCGTTTTGTGCATGCTCAGACTGCAGGCACACTTTAGTGCCCAGAGTCTACTAATGCTCCGGTTGCCGGCCAGCCACGACAGACAGCTGCCGGCCGCCGGGAAGAGAGGAGGGGGCCCCAGATGGGGAAGGTGCACGGGCCCCCTCCTCTCTAAAGACACCCCTGGTTAGGCACTTACCCTGATGGCTAGGGTTAGGCATTAGGAGGGATTGTTAAAAAAGTTGCGTATGATATATGGTGCTCCAGCCAATCAACTCCTAACTGTCAATTTTCAAATAGATGACAGTTAGGATCTGATTGGTTGGAGCACCACCATCTTATGCAACAAGTTTTAAAACTCATTGCACATGATCAAATTTGTTGATAAATGAGCCCCCCAAGTGGATCCCGACTGCCTGGTGTAGCGTACAAATAAGCAGCGGCTGTGCTACTGCATTCATTTCTGGAACAGGCCTGATCACAGCTGTTTCTAATGTGAATGCATGTAATTGTTTTAATTACATTGATTTATGTGCACACAGGCCCGCCAAGAGCCTCGCCGGGCCTGGGTAACCTAATTGCAGAGGCGTGGCCATGCCCCCTCATGTTTTAAAAAAACAAACAGTTTTGCAACGCCGCAAAGCGGTGCTGTGCGCTGGCGAGGGGGGCGCTGTGAGTCCCCTCAGCCCGGTGCATAGCCAGTGGGGGGTGCGATCAGCTTGATCGCTCCCCCCACAGGCATAGGAGACTGTTGTGGCTACTTCTTAGCAGCCGCGAGCAGTCTCCCAGCGCAGCCCAGCACACAGCAGCGTGTGCTGGGCTGCTGTGATGTAAAAGGGGGGGAGCGGTGCCGGGCCCCTATAGCAAGCCCCGGACCCAGGTAAATAGTTCCCCCCCCCCTCAGTGCCTGTGTGCACTAACACATGCAATTTGAGGTTTAATCATTTCTACGTCAAAGAACATACAACATTTTAGTCACTTTGCTAAACTGGCAACACCTCCCAAAATGTGCATTCTCTCTCTTATCTAGCAAAACAATAATCGTATTCTTGCTCTAGGAAGGGGAACCTCAGGCCCGGGTGCCATATAAGGCCAGCGGAACCATTTGGACTGGCCCTCTGAGCTTTTTACTGCTCGCCTCATCTGGCTAGCAGGGTGCCTAAAATGGCAGTGCTGCAAGTCGCGTCTTTAGGATGCTTCAGATGGCCACACTGCTGCCCTTAGCATCCTCAGGTTGCTCCGGGCATTGCGGTAATCACCGGTGATTGTAGCCTTGCCGTCTTGTGACATCACACTGAGGGGGTGTGGTCTGCACCAGGTCCGCGAATAATGTTATATATATCAAGATGGCCCTCGGCAGACAAAAGGTTCCCCACCCCTGCTCTAGGTAATCAGTCACATTGCTGGATCTAGAAGTCCAGTCTGTACCACTCATCAGAGGACATACAATTTTAATCTATGCAGTACATGGCATCTTGAAGTGTAAACTAATTAATGTGCCTAAAATAATGAGTGCATGATGTCCATAAATAAGAAGAAACAACATTTAAATGTAGTACAAATATATTTTAGTATGAAAATTACTTGTCATGATTTGTTTTATTATGCACATCACAACAGTTGGTCAGTATATTTTAAATTATCTAAGAATATTCTTTACACAGTATGTAAACTGAATACAAAGTTTATAAATAATAAATATGTTAATATGTTTTGAATGTTTGTTAACATTAGAGATTCCCATTTACTCTTTGACTCTATACCTTAAGCTGGGCATACACGTCCACATAAAATGCCTGTCAGACCGACAGACATTTTATCTGGCAACATGCCAGCCGCAGTTATCCGCGGCATACACTGTGAGATTTATCACAGTATATCAGTACACAGCCCGATGCGGCCGACAGTTTACCTGTTAAATATCGCATCAGACGGGCATGCTGGACAATCCGGAATTCCTGACCGAGCAATATTTAACTCACGGATGCCCGCACACACGCTACAATTATTGGGGCAATCTGCGGATATCGGGTGGATCTCCCCGATAATTGTAGCATGTATGGCCAGCTTTACTCGTATATAAAATTAATTGGTCTGTTTGTTTATTTGATGACCAGTTATGCATTCGGACACCCCTGTCCCGATTAGGATGAAACCAACGCGAGGTGGTCCAGTTGGATCCTGGACAGATTTTAGGGAGTTAGGGTCCCGGTCGGACCTCCCGCTGGTGTATGCTGCTCAGAACTTTGACCCAGTGAGTTTGTTTGGGGACTGGTGGCAATTGGTCTGGGACGCCTAGTGGAGATGTTGGGGTCCCATTCGGACTTCATGGTGGAGTGTGCCAGGGAGAACTTTAACACATGGAGCCTGTTCTGGGCCTTCCACTGGAAGGATTTGGATGACATCACATAATAAACATAATAACTTGAAGATACACCCCTGCACCGACTGGGATGAAATCAATGCAATGTGGTCCATTTGGAACCCAGACAGTTTTTAGGGTGGTTAGGGTCCCAGTCGGACCTGAACTTTGATCCGGGGAGCCTGTTCTAAGGCTTCCACTGGATGGATTAGGATTAAAACTTCACAGAGTGACAACATTGGATCCCAGAAGACATACTAGGGGGTTTAGGTCCTGGTCGGACCTCCTGTTGGTGTACGCTGGGCATAACTTTGACCCAGGAGACTGTTCTGAGCCTTCCAATGGATGGATTTGAATGAAAACTTCACAGAGGGGTGGCAATATGTCTGGGATGCCTAATGGAGTGGTTGGGTCCCGGTCAGACCCAACCTGATGTATGCTGGGCAGAACATTGACCCAGGGAGCCTGTTATGAGCTGTCATGGCCAGGGTTTCACGGCAAAACCCCTGTTTTGGAGTCAAGAGTGTTCGCCACCTTACAGGTACAGCCTCCTACTGGGAAATCTTTTGTGGCCCCGGGGTTAAGGAAGCAGCTCCTCACTTGGGCTCATTCCTCTCGCTTTGCAGGGCACTCTGGCACCCGGAAGACCTTGGAGTTTTTAAAGAGAAACTATTGGTAGCCATCCATGAAAGCAGACGTGTTAGAATTCATTTCTTCATGCTCCTCCTGTGCCCAGCATAAATCTTCTCGACAGGCCCCAGCTGGTGAATTGTTGCCATTACCCACTCCATCACGTCCATGGACGCATCTCTCCATGGACTTCATCACAGATCTGCCGAACTCTCAAGGGTTTATTACTATCTGGGTCGTAGTAGACTGATTCTCAAAGATGGTCCATTACATACCCCTAAAGAAACTGCCGACTGCTCCTGACCTGGCTCAGGTGTTCATTTAACATGTATTCCGTCTCCATGGTCTTCCTGTTGAGATAGTCTCTGACCGTGGTGTTCAATTTACTGCAAAGTTTTGGAGGGCCTTATGTTCTGTACTTCAGGTGAAATTAAATTTTTCCATGGCATACCACCCGCAAAGCAATGGCTCCACTGAGAGGGTTAATCAAGACCTTGAGACCTTCCTGAGGATTTTCATGACATCGACTCAAGATAATTGGGCCACATTGCTACCATGGGCTGAGTTCGCACATAATGCCTCCTACCACTCTTCAACAAACCAAACTCCATTACAGATCATTTACGGTCTTCATCCCTGGGTTCCTGAATTCCAAAGCCTGCCTGTCTTCGATGTCCCAGCCATAGAAGACATGGTGCGGGATTTTGCTGCCATCTGGACTCAAGTGTGTACTGACTTGGTGAAGGCGTCCTCCCATTACAAAACCCAGGCCAATAAAAAAGCGTAGGAAGGTACCATGCATGCAAGTTGGAGACCAAGTCTGGTTGTCCACCCAGAACCTACGTCTCAGAGTACCATCTATGAAATTTGCCCCACGCTTCATCGGGCCCTTCACCATAATAGAGGTCATAAACCCCGTGGCTTATTGCCTTCAGTTACCCTCATATCTAGAAATTCCCAATTCCTTTCATGTGTCCTTACTCAAACCCCTGGTGCTGAACAAGTTCCACAGAGTCCTGCCTGCTACTCCCCAAGTCCAGACTGAAAGAGGAGTCGAGTTTGAGGTCTCCCAGGTCCTGGATTCCCATCTTCGCAGAGGCCGTTTGCAATACCTGCTGGATTGGAGGGGTTATGGTCCGGAGGAGCGCTGTTGGACCGATGTCCGAGATGTCCATGCTCCTGCACTCATCAGGAAATTCCATTCCGCCCATCCGGAGAAGCCTGGAGAGTGTCCTGAGGCCACCCAAAAAGGGAAGGTATTGTCACGGCCAGGGTTTCTTGGCATAGTGGTCGGCGGGTATTACCTGTGAGGTCACTATGGTCTGGCGGTGGCGCTGGTGTTTGGCGAGGGGCATTGGCTGCGTGTGGTTCTGTGCGGGCATGTTATCACTCAGGGTTGGTGAGGCCTGGTGGTGTTTCCGTTGGGTTTGGCACGGGCACCGCCATCTTGCCTTCTGACCATGTGATTCAACTGCCCAATCCTGGTGAGTCATGTGCTCCTTCCAGCCAGTCATAGCATGGCACGGGGTATTTAGGAAGGTCCAGAGCCTTCCTTCATTGCCAGTGCAACATGTATCTCAGCCTAGCTGAGCGGGAGATCTCTGTTCTCACCTTTGTAAATGCTACCTGCCAACCTGCTTGTCAGCTCCAGAAAACCTGCTGGACTACCCAACATACTCCACTACCTTTTCCCCTGCCTGAGTGCCTGAGCCTGCTGACACCCTGCACCTTGTCTCCATTTCACTCCCAGCTGGACTCATCACCTCTGCCTGTGTTTTTTCCATTTCACTCCCAGCTGGACTAATCACCTCTGCTTGTGTTTTTTCAGCTCACTAAACCTGCATACTGGACTGTTCTCACCTGCCACTATCTGGATATTCTCCCATTACCCTCACTACAGTTTACAAGTGCACTTTAGTGCTAAACCTGGACTTTTGCTTTTGCCATTCCCATGTCTGCCAAAGCACACATTAAAGAATCTACCTTTTTATTTCAATCCGCTTCTGTGTCAGCTCCTGTCACCACCCCGGGTCCACAACTAAACCATAACATTACAGTTTGCACTGGCCACATGGATCTGGCCACGGAACAGGAGTCTGGAGTGGATTTATTCCGGTGCATTTCTGGTCGTCTAGAAAACCTGGAAACTATGCAGCACCAAATGGCTCAATTTCTGCAAGAGATGTCTAAGCGACAGGATTATTTGCAAACTACCTTATCCCCTGGAGTACCAACAACTACATCCGCTTCAGCATCTGGGAATACAGGAGGCAGGTCATCTCCCCGCTTACATCTCCCTATACCAAGCAAGTTCAACGGCAACCCTAAACTCTGTTGCGGATTCCTAAATCAGTGCGATATTCACTTCACCTTACAGCCTGATAACTTCTTAACTGCAAGAACCAAAGTGGCTTACATCATCTCCCTGCTATCTGGTCCGGCTTGGATTGGGCTTTGCCACTCTGGGAACATTTGGATCCGCTGCTGGATAACTACGCAGGCTTTGTGTCATCATTTAGGAGGATTTTTGATGAACCTGGATGTACTCTATCAGCATAGTCTAGCATCATGACATTGAAACAAGGAATCCGTCCTGTCAGCCAATATGCCGTGCAGTTTCAAATCTTGGCATCAGAGCTCAAATGGAATGAGGAAGCCCTCACCTCAGCCTTTTGGCATGGCCTTTCGGATCGACTAAAAGATGATCTGGTCACCCGTGAGAGCTTCCTACTAACCTAAACGACATGATCTCACTCTGTAATAAAGTAGACCTGTGCTTCAGAGAACATCAGGCTGAAAAGCACAGAACTGACCAGCAAAGGTCATTTGTCCCTTCCTTTCCTACCCGTCCAATTCCTCCTCCTACAGATGAAGAGCTAATGCAGGTGAAACATACCCACCTCTCCAAAGAGGAACGTCAGAGAAGATTACAAAAAAACCTCTGTCTGCAATACGGAGAGTCAGGTCACCTGGTGGTCTCTTGCTCCCGTAAACCGGGAAATACCAATCCTAACTGACCCTGGGGACATCAAGTTAGGAGTAATGAGCCCGTCCCCAAATACTAAAGATTTCAAAATTACCTTAGCTTTGGATCTCAAACCTAAACCTGTCTTCGCTACTGCTCTACTTGACTCTGGAGCAGCCGGAAATTTCATGACTTCCAGCTTAATTGACAAACTACAGATTGCTTGTACATCTCTCAATCACACCATTTTGCTGACCTCTGTAGATGGACATCCTCTAACTAATGGAATAGTCACCAAAGAGACTCAATCAGTACTAGTCCGAATTGGGGCACTTCATTCTGAGTCTTTAAAATTCTTAGTGATACCAGAGGCTTCTCAAGAAATCATCTTAGGTCTACCCTGGTTACGCCAGCATAATCCCAGGATAGACTGGTGTTCAATGCAGATTCTTTCATGGGGTACAGACTGTCAGAAATCCTGTCTTCCCATGATATGACCTGTAAGAAAGACAGCTTCATTAACATCCTCAGCCATTCCTAAGGAATATCAGATGTTCGCTGATGTTTTTTCTGAGCAACAAGCAAATGTCTTGCCTCCTCACAGAGAATGGGATTGTCCAATAGACCTAATGCCTGACAAGATACCTCCTCGTGGTCGCACCTATCCATTATCCTTGCCTGAGACTCAAGCCATGTATGAATACATCCGGGACAACCTAGCGAAGGGTTTTAATCATCCTTCCACTTCACCTGCTGGAGCTGGGTTCTTTTTTGTTGGCAAGAAGGATGGTGGCTCGAGACCTTGTATAGATTACCGGGGTCTTAATGACATGACAGTAAAGAATCGATACCCACTCCCCCTGATTACAGAGTTGTTCGATAGGGTCAAGGGCTCCATCATATTCTCAAAGCTTGATCTAAGAGGGGCTTATAACCTCATCCGTATTCATGCTGGCGATGAATGGAAGACCGCCTTTAATACCAGAGATGGACACTTTGAATATTTGGTGATGCCCTTTGGTTTATGCAACGCCCCTGCTGTTTTTCAGAGTTTTGTTAATGAGATTTTCCGGGACCTGTTATACGTCTCGGTTGTTGTCTACCTGGACGATATAAAATTTTTTTCGTCTTCTGTGGTGAAACATCATGAACATGTGAAGGAAGTTTTAACTCATCTGAGAAAGAACCACCTTTACTGCAAGTTGGAAAAATGTGTCTTTAGTGTACCCAGTGTGCCTTTCCTTGGCTATGTCATCTCTGGTTCCAGTCTGGAAATGGATCCCAAGAAGGTACAGGCGATTTTGGATTGGACCTGACCTCAGACCTTGAAAGCCATCCAGAGATTGCTTGGGTTCGCCTACTACTATAGACGCTTCATCAAGGGATTCTCGTCATTACTAGCTCCCATTACAGTCCTGACCCCTAAAGGCGCCAATCCTGCCCTATGGTCACCTGAGGCAGAGACTGCCTTCCAGTTCCTAAAGCAAGCCTTCATCTCTGCTCCAGTGCTTCGACAGCCGGACCTGGATAGGCCTTTTTTGTTGGAAGTAGATGTGTCATCGGAAGCTGTGGGAGCAGTCCTGTCCCAGCATTATGAGGATAATAGAGTTCACCCCAATGGGTTTTTTTCCAAAAAGTTCTCGCCTGCCGAAAGAAATTACACCATAGGCGAGCAAGAACTCCTGGCAGTGAAGTTGGCACTAAAAGAATGGAGATACCTCCTGGAAGGGGCAAAGTTCCCCTTCACCGTGTTTACTGACCATAGGAACCTCCTTTTCCTCAAGAATCTTCAATGTGTGAGTCCTCGCCTTGCTCGATGGGCAATATTTTTTGCCAGGTTTCAGTTCACCTTGACCTTCTGGTCTGGGGCACTCAATCAAAACGCAGATGCTCTATCCAGATCTCTCCTCTGTGATGACAAACTGGAGAATCAACACAATACCCCTGTTTTGGAGTCAAGAGTGTTCGCCACCTTACAGGTACAGCCTCCTATTGGGAAATCTTTTGTGGCCCCGGGGTTAAGGAAGCAGCTCCTCACTTGGGCTCATTCCTCTCACTTTGCAGGGCACTCTGGCACCCGGAAGACCTTGGAGTTTTTAAAGAGAAACTATTGGTAGCCATCCATGAAAGCAGACGTGTTAGAATTCATTTCTTCATGCTCCTCCTGTGCCCAGCATAAATCTTCTCGACAGGCCCCAGCTGGTGAATTGTTGCCATTACCCACTCCATCACGTCCATGGACGCATCTCTCCATGGACTTCATCAAAGATCTGCTGAACTCTCAAGGGTTTATTACTATCTGGGTCGTAGTAGACCGATTCTCAAAGATGGTCCATTACATACCCCTAAAGAAACTGCCGACTGCTCCTGACCTGGCTCAGGTGTTCATTTAACATGTATTCCGTCTCCATGGTCTTCCTGTTGAGATAGTCTCTGACCGTGGTGTTCAATTTACTGCAAAGTTTTGGAGGGCCTTATGTTCTGTACTTCAGGTGAAATTACATTTTTCCATGGCATACCACCCGCAAAGCAATGGCTCCACTGAGAGGGTTAATCAAGACCTTGAGACCTTCCTGAGGATTTTCATGACATCGTCTCAAGATAATTGGGCCACATTGCTACCATGGGCCGAGTTCGCACATAATGCCTCCTACCACTCTTCAACAAACCAAACTCCATTACAGATCATTTACGGTCTTCATCCCTGGGTTCCTGAATTCCAAAGCCTGCCTGTCTTCGATGTCCCAGCCGTAGAAGACATGGTGCGGGATTTTGCTGCCATCTGGACTCAAGTGCGTACTGACTTGGTGAAGGCGTCCTCCCATTACAAAACCCAGGCCAATAAAAAAGCGTAGGAAGGTACCATGCATGCAAGTTGGAGACCAAGTCTGGTTGTCCACCCAGAACCTACGTCTCAGAGTACCATCTATGAAATTTGCCCCACGCTTCATCGGGCCCTTCACCATAATAGAGGTCATAAACCCCGTGGCTTATTGCCTTCAGTTACCCTCATATCTAGAAATTCCCAATTCCTTTCATGTGTCCTTACTCAAACCCCTGGTGCTGAACAAGTTCCACAGAGTCCTGCCTGCTTCTCCCCAAGTCCAGACTGAAAGAGGAGTCGAGTTTGAGGTCTCCCAGGTCCTGGATTCCCATCTTCGCAGAGGCCGTTTGCAATACCTGCTGGATTGGAGGGGTTATGGTCCGGAGGAGCGCTGTTGGACCGATGTCCGAGATGTCCATGCTCCTGCACTCATCAGGAAATTCCATTCCGCCCATCCGGAGAAGCCTGGTGAGTGTCCTGAGGCCACCCAAAAAGGGAAGGTACTGTCACGGCCAGGGTTTCTTGGCATAGTGGTCGGCGGGTATTACCTGTGAGGTCACTATGGCAGGGGGTGTCTGGCGGTGGCGCTGGTGTTTGGCGAGTGGCATTGGCTGCACGTGGTTCTGTGCGGGCACATTGCCACTCAGGGTTGGTGAGGCGTTTCCGTTCCATTTGGCATGGGTGCCACCATCTTGCCTTCTGACCATGTGTTTCAACTGCCCAATCCTGGTGAGTCATGTGCTCCTTCCAGCCAATCATAGCACGGCACGGGGTATTTAGGAAGGTCCAGAGGCTTCCTTCATTGCCAGTGCAACGTGTATCTCAGCCTAGCTGAGAGGGAGTTCTCTGTGCTCACCTTTGGTTACCTGTGTAAACGCTACCTGCCAGCCTGCTTGTCAGCTCCAGAAAACCCTTCATCCTCCACTACCTTTTCCCCTGCCTGAGTGCCTGAGCCTGCTGACACCCTGCACCTTGTCTCCATTTCACTACCAGCTGGACTCATCACCTCTGCCTGTGTTTTTTCAGATCACTAAACCTGCATACTGGACTGTTCTCACCTGCCACTATCTGGACATTCTCCCATTACCCTCACTACAGTTTACAAGTGCACTTTAGTGCTAAACCTGGACTTTTGCTTTTGCCATTCCCATGTCTGCCAAATCACACATTAAAGAATCTACCTTTTTATTTCAATCCGCTTCTGTGTCAGCTCCTGTCACCACCCCGGGTCCACAACTAAACCAGAACATTACATGAGCCTTCCAGTAGATGGATTTGGATGGCATCACATTATAAAACTTAATAACTTGAAGATTTAAACCCGGGCAATGCTGGATACTTCAGCTAGTTAATTCTAAAAAAACAAAACCTATAGCAGCAAAATACATTTCATTAGCTGTTACAAACTTACCAGATTTTGGATAGGCAACCAGAAAAACATCACTGTCTCTAATTTCCATATGTTCTATAGAGTCCACAACTTCAGGTGTACAGGCCTTTTTCTTAAAGTACATGTCTTTATGTTTGAACAATAATGAGTTACACATCTCATCCAGTAATGTCTGGTCCATTCTTCTGTCTCACTTATACCTGTAAGAGTTATATAAATAGCTTTTTTAAATAAAATTTGCTTAAATAGTGTTATTATAATGATATAGAGCAGTGATTCTCAACCCTAATCCTCAAGTAGCACCAACAGTTCATGTTTTGAAGATTTCTTTAATCATGCACAGATAAGTGAATCTATATTATGTTACTGGGCCAGTAATTATACCTCCCATTTTCACATACAGAAATCCACAAAACATGACCTGTTAATGGTACTTGAGGATACTGGTTGAGAACCACTGGTATAGAGTAGTGCTTCTCAAACTCTGTCCTCAAGACATACTAACAGTCCAGGTTTTAAAGATATGCATGCTTGAGTACAGATGGTTAAATCAAAATGACTAAGGTACTAATTAAGTCACCTGTGCGCAAACAGGGATACCCCTATAACCTGGGCTGTTATTGTTTCTTGAGGATCTAGTTTGAGATGCACTGGTACAGAGATTAGTGCAATTGATTATGGTCTTATTTTCTTAGATCTTGTGATTGACATCATAAGCACCATTGCAAATAGAATTTTTATTTATGTCACTGAGCACTGTGACTTGTTCGGCGGTGCAGTGTTCAGCTAATGGTGGTATCACGGTAAGGTGGTCAGGAGGTATGACGTACTAATTTCGCTAATAAATTTCTTAGTGGTACACTGTACAAGCCCGTACCATCTTACTTTCACTACTGTTCATAGGGTAGGATAAGAATTAAGATATTATAACCATGACAACAGGCTATGGAAGAAAGAAAAAAAATTTAATATTAGAATTCTGTTATTTTGAACTGTAAATAACACATTACAGTGGATGGCTGCATTCAGCAAAAGACACCACTGTACAGTCTGCCTAATTGTAGTCACTAGAGACAGTCTTCATCAGAGCCGTAACTAGACTTTTTGGTGCCCTGTGCCAGAAAGAGCATTGGCGTCCCCCTCATTTTTCAAAGGGACATAATGCACCCAAGAAAGGGCCATGGCTTCATGGGGAAGGGCCAGGGAAGAGATAGGAGAGGCCAGGAGATGCTGGGGATGAAATAAGAGGAAGCTACAAGCAAGAATGATAATAAACAGAAATTTGACAGGCCCAAACAGTGCCCCCGATCTGTGGTGCCCTGTGCGATGGCACCGGCCGCACTACCCTAGCTATGGCCCTGGTCTTCATGCAGTTGCTACTATTTTGACTATCTCATTCCCAAGCTCACAGAACCAGGTAACTGTGCTACAGTAAATTAAGAATATCAAGATACATTATTTTCACTGTGCTCCACAGTTTCCGTATTTGTAAAAGAACTTTTCATTCTATTCATATCTGCACAATAAACAAGCCACGTCCACTTGTACAACAACACTAGTTGGAACTAGTGTTTATGCAAATGCATGATGGAATAATAGGAGATAAAAATACATGAATAATAATTCGTTTATATAATTATTATTTGCAAATTTTTTAACAGCTGGTTGAAATTAGAGATGAGCGGGTCCTGTTCCCCGAGAATCGGACCCACCCAAACTTCGGGATCCAGGCCGAGAACCAAGTCCGGTTTGGGTTTCCCCGCCAGACTCGGTTCTCAAAACGAGGCAAAACGTCATCCTCCCGCTGTCGGATTCTTGCAGGGTTTTGGATCCTATAAAGGTACCAGCGCTCGCCGCCATTTTCATTCTGGCTGTGTAGAATGGAGAGAAAGCTAGGGAGTGGCTGTGCTGTTGTTGTCCATAGCGGCTGTGCTGTTGCTGTGCATAGGGGCTGGCTGCTGTTGTCATAGTGGCTGGCTGCCGTTTTCTATAGCGGCTGGCTGTTGTTATCTATAGGAGCTGTGCTGCAGACAGAAGAGGGGGGCTTCAGTGGCTCCTGTGTCACTGCAGTCCATAAAGGGGTGCTGCTGTATTGTCCAGGGGCTGCTCTGTCCATCAGGGGTGCTCTTCACTTCCAGTGTGAAAAAAGTAAAATTAAAAAAAGGGTTTTTTTTCTGTGTGTGTGTGTGCATTAGCCACACTTATCAACAACGTGCTGCCTGTGTCGTTAATCAAGGGGCTGCTGCCTTGTTCAGGGGTGCTCTCCCTCCCCCCCCCCAAAGTGCAAAAATAAAAAATCTGAATACATTTTTTTTTCTGAGTGTGCGCATTAGCCACACTTATCAGCAACGTAGCTGTGCAGAGGTTCTGCCTGTGTCAATTTTCAAGGGGCTGCTGCCTTGTTCATGGGTGCGCCCCCCCAAGTGCAAAAAATGTAAATATTAATAAGTGGTTTTTTTTCTGTGTGTGTGCGAGTTAGCCACACTTATCAGCAATGTAACTGCGCCAGGGGTGCTGCCTGTGTCATTTATCAAGGGGCTGTTGCATCGTTCGGGGGTGCTCTCCCCCCCAGTGTAAAAAAATAATTAATAAAAGTGTTTTTTTTCTATGTGTGTGCGCGCGTTAGCCACACTTATCAGCAACGTAGCTGTGCAGGGGTGCTGCCTGTGTCATTTATCAAGGGGCTGCTGCCTCGTTCAGGGGTGCTCTCCCCCCGAGTGTAAAAAAAAACAAAACTGATACGGTCACCATTCAGAGGATGGTTGACGACTATTTTGTCCGTTTCACTACTGGCAGGAAAAAGAGACAATTTGGAGGCCCTTACACAAACTGGCCTTGCTTTATTTAAGTTGCCCATTGATAAAGCCGGAATATGTGACCGTACATATTCCTTCAGCAATTCACGAATATATGCATGCTTATGTCTTTCATTATTTTCATTGCAATTAAGAGTACATAGAAATGATTCAGAATATATATTAGTTGTAAGTTGCGGAGGACCGACATGTGTCGAATGGCCTCAGGCCTAGAGATGAGGTTTATCCTCTCTCTAAAGTAGGCAGGTGTGTGTCTGAAGCAACAGTTATTATTGTTTAATATTGTTTAATCTAAAAGGTATAAATGTTATTACAGAAATAGGTATAAATTAGAACAGATCAAAACCATTTCTTCTCTAGCAAGATAGAATAATGGGTTAGTTGAATATGAACAGACTAGGAGACAATAGGTCTCAGATCTGGCTAAACAAGGAGGGAGCTAATCAGGATAGCCTTGGCCTATAAGCGGTCACCAGTATTTTGAGAACATAGAAAGGAGATTATACGTTTTGTTATGATTAAAATATATAATCAGTGAAATGTTTAGTGCGCATGAATATTGAATTAATTAATTAATATTCACCATTTTATAATATGTTAGTAGCAGAGAGGAAAAAAGTATAAAAAATTGATCAAAAAGGGGAGGGGTGGGTCAGTCGGGTTGAGCAGGAGAGATCGAAGGTCGAGAGAGTCGCGGGATGCTGGGCTGTAAGTATAAACAGGGCTGGCTGTCACCTTGTGAGTCTAGGCTAGGCATTGCAAATAATCATTTTGTTACTGTTGCTGAACGTATGTTTTTTTATGTTGTATGTCTGCTTTGACAATAATACATGTATAATTAATTTGCTTTTAAGTAAAACATTGTCATTTATTTTAGAGTTGGTATTAGTGTGAATTATTTAATTTCTTCTTATAATAAGTAAGATTTATAAATAATATCCAAAACAAATCGCGCTATCAATTTATGGAGGCCCCAGCGAGATACACTTGTTGACGCCCGCCGTATCGGTGATTGAGAGAGAGTGCACGACAGTGAGTTATTTTGCTCATTAGATTATTTTTATTTTTAAAACGTGCAGTTTTTGTTTTTCTCACTCCTTCAGTCTTTGATATGGTGGTTAAGTTAATTGTGCTGTATTGATTGTTTTGGATTTGTTTTGTTTTGGTAGGATTTGTTTCTCAAAATAAGGGTTTTCTCCATTGTGTAGTTTGTATAAGAAAGTTTTGTATTTTGGAGAAATGGTGTTAGGAGGAGGGATTCTCCCCTCCTTTTCTTGTCTGGGCATTGTGCCCAATAGATAGAAAAAGTAAATGGTATTTGCTGAGGTTTTTTTTTCCTTTCCTGTGCACTGAAATATGTTAAGGATAAAATAAAGATGATTTTTAAATTTGCAAGTTAAGTGATTTTCTTGGCATATTTGTTAGTTGATATATCGATTTCTGAAATTATTATTAGATTGATGTTTTTTTTAGAAGTTTTATTGATATCTTCTATTTTCTTTTTCTACTCTGAGAAAATTTTTTTTTGCGCAAACCAGTTTTTGTTTTTGTTTCCTTCTTCGTTTTTCTTCCTTCCCTGCTCTGTATGAAAGAGTGACGTATGATTGGTTGAATGACGTATGTTTGGATAATTGGCTGACCTTCACAGCAGCAGGTTCTGGTAAGAAGCCCACCTGAGTATCGCTTACGGCTTCCGCTTGGAGCTGGGGTTAGATTAGTGTCTTGTGTCAAAACAAAACAAAACTATAAATCCTAATAATATGACTATTCCCCAGAAGTGAACTGTTAGATCTGATTCAACTGATTCAATTGATGATTATTACTGATATTCTCATCCTTCCTGCAACTAATCTCACTATCATTAGCAGGTTCAATGTGTCCTGGATACCTTGTGTTTATCTAACCATTTATTGTTTGTGAGGACTTTACAGTTTCCGGATGTTGTCACAGAAATTCTACATCATGTGCAGCATCATTCACAGCTAAGAAATTGTGCAGTTATTTGTGTTTCCAGATATAATATAGTATCCTATGTGTTGTTGAAGGTGACAGAGGTACACATTTTACAGGGAAGGTAGTACAAGCAATATGTCAATATATGGGTTTATAAAAAAGCAAAATTGAATGTGTAAACACTAACATTAAGTACAAGTTAGCTAAGGTGGGTGTGGGGACTGCCATGAGTTGACTGGGGCTTTTACCTCTGGTTTTGTATAGCATTCACACCACTCCAAAGCAGCCACTTAACCTTTGCCTTATTAGCTATCTTTTTTTTTTTGGAAAACTGCCTATCCTTATTGTAAGTCCAGCAACAGACTTGTCACTGTTATATGATTTAACTATGGACTATGTTATACAATTCTCACAGCATCTGATGAAAAGCAAGGAAAGCTTATGAAGAGACTCCCAGAAGAACCTTGTCATGGAGTCCAGTCTCGAGACTATGTAATGGTGAGAAATTTCTTATGTTCTGATTGTCTCATAGATTGATGGCAAGGCCTGTTCCAGGTTCTGCTAACAACCTAGATGTGGCTGAAAAGGACAATTGGTTTCACAAAATCTCATTGCAAGAAGGTTGCCGACCCGGCGGTGAGGTCAGTTAAAGCCAAAGAAGATGCAGATAAAGACATTGACTGTGATTTAAATCTAATAAACTTATTTGATGATGGGCCTGATCAAAGTCACAGTTCAGGCCAAGATAAGGTTCATAGAATCGGGGACATTATTAGTAGTGTTCTGCGGGTTGTGAACAAAGAAAAAGAAAGATGGCTATTGGTGATCAAGTCTCTGTGTATCCATTGCTTGGGAAAGTTTTTTTTTTTTCCATTTTTAAATTTTTTTTTTTTTATAGTGAATAGGAGCTGACAAGGACTGGTGACTGATGATGAAGGTGTGGAGAGTTATCCTAAGGGTACTGCTGGGGTCATATTGTAGACTCCTCTCCTATTTTAAAACTCATGATCATAAGGGATATGGTTTTAATCACATTAAGAGTCATAAAAGACGCACACACTCATTTTACTCCTGATATTCCCAGGTATAGGTACGCATCAGAGGATGGTCAAAAGACCAAGGTGAAAAATTCTTAATAACTCATATATAAAAATAATTAAAATGTTTGAAAAAGAAATACATTACAGGTAAATAAGGTCTCATACTGGTACTAGGCGCAAGATACATCTGATGAAGTATCGGAAAAAAAGAGCCACTACTGTAAGGCAAAGGTGTGAAGGGTTGTCTCACAATTCCAAGGTGTATATGTAAATACTGTGGTTTAAATTCAGAAAAGGGGTATACAATGGTGCAAAGACAGCATCTCTATACAACTGACACTTCTTCCCTGGACACTTATTATGAGCTTATAGAAAGAACAATAAAGTTGATTGTTGGGTATGTAGTCACCATGTCATTCAGGGAATGTTGTGCTAATGTTTATTTCATTACACTCAAATCAAACAACACTTCACTCACTATGTGGAACTCACACACTTGAACCTTATAATGTCACAGGTTCCCTACGTTTAAAATTAACAAGGTTTCCAAGGTATGATCAGGACATCATGTCTATTAACAAAATGGTACAGGAGCTGAAGGTATTTATTTGTGAACCAGTGTCTGTAACACAATCTTACAAGGAGGATCTTACTGAATTAAACTTGTTTGGGGATCTTTTAGAAATTATTAAATACACAAAACCTAATAAAAAAAATTATATGTGAGTGCAGTAATAAACTGTGTAATAACAGAAGGAATGTTGGGGTACAATAAAACATACAGTCATTATATCGCAGAATGGAACAAGCAAGAAGAAAGCGTGGATGAAAAGGGTGCCCGTTGTAATGTTCCTTATAATGCTTTTTCTAACACATTGTCTAATAAACCATGACACTACCAAAGGGGTTATATTATATGTGTGGGCATAAGTCTTATAAATGGTTACCGGTGAATTCTTTTGAAATCGGTCTTATAAGAACAATGCTACTTTATGCAAAGGTAATACAACAGAAAAATCTAAAAGAAACATATGAAATAATTACTGAGTAAGAATGGTAAATGGAAATACAAATGGTATATGGAAAAGTACAAGCACTGTCCCAAAGTTATAAGGTTGGTTTAGGATTTAGTAACATAACAACATTTGGTACATAGGGAATTAATAAACAATATCGCTGACATTGTGGTAAGAGAGTTTGAAGCAATAAAACACTGAATTAAAATGCAGCACACACTATCTTACAGCTGCAACTTTGGATATTGTGTCACATTACAAACAGTATATGAGTTAAAGTGTTGTACATACTTCACAAATTCTTATGAAGAAATAAAATAAAAGTTAAATGAATTTACTAGGGTTAAAAATGAATTATAAACAAGATGGTACGATTCTCGACAGTTGGTTCACCTGGTTGAACCCCAGCACGTGGTTCGCATGGGTTGAAAATTGGTTTAGCGGCATTATGCAGGCAATGGGAAGACTAATATTTTTTGTCATGATGATGTTGTTGATTTTCTATATATTAGTGAAATGCTTCAAGAAGATTTTCCAATGCATTAAGAAGAAATTTGATGATGCAATCTATGAGAGATATGAACTTTCTTCAGAGATATGAACTTTTTTCGGAGTTATGACCCCTCAAATATCATGAGGATGGAACTGATAAAGCCGGAATATGGGACCGTACATATTCCTTCAGCAATTCACGAAAATATGCATGCTTATGTCTTTCATTATTTTCATTGCCATTAAGAGTACATAGAAATGATTCAGAATATATATTAGTTGTAAGTTGCGGAGGACCGACATGTGTCGAATGGCCTCAGGCCTAGAGATGAGGTTTATCCTCTCTCTAAAGTAGGCAGGTGTGTGTCTGAAGCAACAGTTATTATTGTTTAATATTGTTTAATCTAAAAGGTATAAATGTTATTACAGAAATAGGTATAAATTAGAACTGATCAAAACCATTTCTTCTCTAGCAAGATAGAATAATGGGTTAGAATATGAACAGACTAGGAGACAATAGGTCTCAGATCTGGCTAAACAAGGAGGGAGCTAATCAGGATAGCCTTGGCCTAAAAGCGGTCACCAGTATTTTGAGAACATAGAAAGAAGATTATACGTTTTGTTATTATTAAAATATATGATCAGTGAAATGTTTAGTGCGCATGAATATTGAATTAATTAATTCATATTCACCATTTTATAATATGTTAGTAGCAGAGAGGAAAAATGTATAAAAGATTGATCAAAAAGGGGAGGGGTCGGTCAGTCGGGTTGAGCAGGAGAGATCGTAGGTCGAGAGAGTTGCGGGGCGCTGGGCTGTAAGTATAAACAGGGCTGGCTGTCACCTTGTGAGTCTAGGCTAGGCATTGCAAATAATCATTTTGTTACTGTTGCTGAACGTATGTTTTTTTATGTTGTACGTCTGCTTTGACAATAATACATGTATAATTAATTTGCTTTTAAGTAAAACATTGTCATTTATTTTAGAGTTGGTATTGGTGTGAATTATTTAATTTCTTCATATAATAAGTAAGGTTTATAAATAATATCCAAAACACATCGCGCTATCACCACCCTCCAGTGTGTACTCCGAAAGAGTTTTCAGCGCAGCCAGGAACCTTATCAGCGATCAATGTAGGAGGTTACTTCCCCAAAATGTGGAAAAGATGATGTTCAGTAAAATGAATTGCAAGTTCCACGAGGAAGACTTTTACCAGCAATTCACTCAACAAAATACAGAGGCGCCTGTAATGGTGGATTCCAGCGGGGACTAATTAATATTGTGTGAAGAAGATGGGGATGATGATGACGATGACATCTGATCCATCTTACCTATATTGTAAAGCCAGTTTGTGTATGGAGATCATTGCCGCCAATGCCCACTGTGCATTGGCAGCTTGTTTTGTGGGTGCCCAAACAAACTAATAATTTCAGTCACAAGTGTCAGTCCCTGTTGCTGAACTGATTGGTTTGTTAAATTGTGCATGTCCTGTATACTTAAGGGTGGGTGGGAGGGCCCGAGGACAATTCCATCTTGCACCTCTTTTCTTTGCATTATGTACTGTTTGGGGAATTGCTGCCTGATATTTGTAATTTTATAGTTTCTGAAACTGCCATCCTGTCGACCACTGCAGTGCCACTGCAGTGCCATGTTCAAAGCTGAACTGCCACATGTTAGTGCCGTCCACTGCTGTCAATTAGCTGAGTCAGCCAGCTAGTTGGATGCAACCTAGAAATGACTGGAAATATATGTTATTGAGGTTAATATTACTGTAGAAAAAAAATCCAGATCCAAAACCAAAACCAATACCAAAACACACAAGGGTGGTTTTGCCAAAACCAAATCCAGACCCAAAACACGAGGTAGATACAGAACCAAAAACAAAACCAAAACATGGGGGTCCGCGCACATATCTAGTTGAAATATTGTAAAATAAACCAGGCAACAAGATTTTGTTATCAGCTGAAGTCAACTTATGGACCCATGTTATTAGCGAAGATCTCACATGGTAGAGGGATGACTGAGACCAATAACAGTTCCTACAATCACTGCTGCACAGCATTCCACGTAAATAAATAAAAAAGTTATAAAAGTCACACCCTCATTTCTAGCCTCTATGAAGAACATATACGTTACCAAAAAGAAAAAATTAAAAGATTAAAAAAACAACAGAAAACAAAACACATTATATGAACTATGTATTGATATACAGTTATATATTAACATTTATATGTACAGTATATAGATTTTTAATAACAGGCTGCTTGTTTAGGCCCCATTAGGGCCTAACCAAATTTTTAGGGTACAATAGTTTTTCTGGGGAGCGCCCAGTTTCTTCAATTTAATATTGCTCACTTTCCACTTTTACCTTCTATATCCTATTCTATTTGAAGAGTTTCGACAATTCTAAATTAATTGTATTGCTGTCTGAAGTACACCCAATAATATTATTACATTAAACAATACAGTTGTAAAATAAAATTTAATTTCTGATTTAACAATTTTTGAAAAAACTTTTTGAAAAAACTTTTCAGATAGTACATAACACTTTTCACATAGTACATATAAAAGTCCCCATTCCAAGATGAGAGTTTCACTTATAACATTGCCCTCACAAGGGCTAACTTGTTAACAACCAATCGGATTCATTTTGGACAACAATATTAACCAATGCATTTCATTGGCACACAACTTCTTCAGGGGTGTCCAGGAAAATTTGTACAGTAGCACCTCTAATAGATGGTGTAGTCAACCTGAATCGGCTGTGGGTGCGCTACCACGATATCCCAGTGAAGCCAAATGTAAAATTATATGGTCAAAACCTTCATATAAAGGGGCCTCGGATGTGGTGTCTCACATTTGGGCAAAACAAACTTAAAAACTTATTTAAATGTGGACCAAGAACAGCAAAATGTTGCAGACAGCCACCAGAGTATTTAGATATATAGCACCAGCATATGTGGTACCCAGTAAAGGTGAGGATATAAATGGTGTGAAGCAGTTGTAATCTGGAGTTACCATTGTAGTGGAACCACCTTCTGACTTCTTCCTTCAGTGGCAACTCTTGGCTCGGGCCACACCCTGTCAGAGAGGCCAGGACCTCACTGTTCCCCAACTCAATGACCAACATTGTTAATATATAAAATACTCTATTTATCTTCCATTCAGGAATACAATCCTTTGCGTTATCACCTACTTATATATCAACCTCGATATACAGCAAATATGCAGTCTACTATAGAGGAATTATTATCTACAAGACACATTAAGCCAGCATGAATAACAGCTTTTTATATTTTATACTACTTACACCTAATGTTACCAAATAATCTATACAATAATGAAATGGGTCATGAATTGCTGACTTAATTCTTCTTATGACCAACTGCTAAAATCTTAACCTAATGAGATATTTTTATCTATTTTCCTATTTGACAACTGCTTTATAGTAGGGGTGTGCACCGGCCACTTTTCGTGTTTTGTGTTTTGGTTTTGCATCTGGATCTTTCTTCGTGTTTTGGATCTGGATTGGTTTTGCCAAAACCACCCTTACGTGTTTTGGGTTCTGGGTTTTGTGTTTTGGATCTGTATTTTTTTGGAAAAAAGCATAAAAACAGGTAAAATCACAGAATTTGTGGGTTTTTCTGTTCCTATGTTATTATTAACCTCAATAACATTAAATTCCACTAATTTCCAGTCTATTCTTAACACCTCACACCTCACAATATTGTTTTTAGGCCAAAAGGTTGCACCGAGGTAGCTAGATGACTATGCTAAGCGACACAAGTGGGCGGCACAAACACGTGGCCCATCTAGGAGTGACACTGCAGTGGCAGACAGGATGGCAGTATGAAAAACTAGGCCCCAAACAGTACATAATGCAAAGAAAAAAAAAGAGGTGCAAGATGGAATTGTCCTTGGGACCTCCCACCCACCCTTATGTTGTATAAACAGGACATGCACACTTTAACAAACCAATCATTTCAGCACTAGGGTCTGCCACACGACTGTGGCTGAAATGATTGGTTCATTTGGGCCCCCACAAAACAAGCTGGCAATTAATCTGTCCCTGCACAAACTGGCTCAACAGAGGCAAGATGTCGTCCTCATCCACCGATTCCTCACCCTCTTCAGTGTTATGTACATCCTCATCCTCACAGAGTATTAATTCGTCCCCGCTGGAATCCACCACCACAGGTCCCTCTGTACTTTCTGGAGGCTGGTCTCCCTGGAAGAATTGATAATTAATTTTGATGAACATCATCTTCTCCACATTTTGTGGAAGTAACCTCCTACGCCTTTCGCTGACAAGGTTCCCGGCTGCACTAAACACTCTTTCGGAGTACACACTGGTGGGAGGGCAACTTAGGTAAAATAGAGCCTGTTTGTACCGGGGTCTCCAAATTGCCTCTTTTTCCTGCCAGTACAGGTACGGACTGTCTGACATGCCTACTTGGATGCTGTCACCAATGTAATCCTCCACCATTCTGTCAATGGTGACAGTATCATATGCAATGACAGTAGACATGTCAGAAATTGTTGGCAGGTCCTTCAGTCCGAACCAGATGTCCAAACTTGGGCCTATCTGCCCTGCATCACCGCTAGCGGGTTGCTTAGGATACCTAAGGTGTTTCCTGGCAGCCCCAGTTGTGGGAGAAAATGAAGAAGGAGCTGTTGACATGTCACGTTCCACTTCATCTGACAGTGTTTTCACCAGCAGGTCTTTGCACATCTGTAGGCATGTGTCAGCCGGAAAGAGAGACACCATGTAGGCTTTAAACCTAGGATCGAGCACGGTAGCCAAAATGTAGTGGTCTGATTTCAATAGATTGACCACCCTCGAATCCCAGCAAAGTAAATAAAGAGCTTCCTCCACAAGTCCCACTTACTGAGCGGAATCGCTCCATCTTAGCTCCTCCTTCACTTTCTCCAGCTGCTTCTGCAAAAGCCTGATGAGGGGAATGACCTGACTCAAGCTCAGTGTCTGAAATGACTTCACGTGTGGCAAGTTCGAAGGGCTGGAGAACCTTGCACAACATGGAAATCATTCTCCACTGCCCTTGAGTCAAGTGCATACCCCTCCTTTGCCTATGTCATAGGTGGATGTATAGGCTTGAATGGCCTTTTGCTGCTCCTCCATCCTCTGAAGCATATAGAGGGTTGAGTTCCACAGCATCACAACCTCTTGCTTCAGGTGATGGCAGGGCAGGTTCTAGAGTGTTTGCTGGTGCTCCAGTCTTCGGCACATAGTCACTGAATGGCGAAACTGGCCAGACATTTTTCAGGCCACCCAAAGTGTCTCCTGCACGCCCCTGTCATTTTTCAGAAAATTCAGCACCACCAAATTTATTGTGTGAGCAAAACATGGGACGTGCTGGAATTTGCCCAGATGTAATGCCCGGCCAATATTGGTGGCGTTGTCAGATATCACAAATCCCCAGGAGAGTCTAAGTGGGGTAAGCCATTGGGCAATGATTTCCCTCAGTTTCTCTAAGAGGTTGTCGGTGGTGTGCCTCTTACTGAAACCGGTGATACACAGCATAGCCTGCCTTGGAATGAGCTGGCGTTTCTGAGATGCTACTACTGGTGACGCTGCTGTTGTTGCTGCATAAGGCATTACATGTACCCAGTGGGCTGTCACAGTCATATAGTCCTTAGTCTGCCCTGTTCCACTTGTCCACATGTCCGTGGTTAAGTGGACATTGGGTACAACCACATTTTTTAGGACACCGAGGATACTTTTTCTGATGTCTCTGTACATTCTCGGTATCGCCTGCCTAGTGAAGTGGAATCTAGATAGGATTTGGTACCAGGGACACACTACCTCCATCAATTGTCTAAATCCCACTGCACTAATGGCGTATACCGGACACACGTCTAACATCAACATAGCTGTCAAGGTCTCAGTTATCCGCTTTGCTTCAGGATGACTGCTGTCGTACTTCATCCTCCTCGCTAAGGACTGTTGGAGGGTCAATTGCTTAGTAAAAGAAGTAGCGGTGTTCCTACTTCCTCTCTGGGATGTTGAATGACTCCCAGCTACAACAGCAGCAGTGGCAGCAGTTGACGTAGCAATGCAGGATCTTCCCGAGGAGTCCCGGAGAGGAGAGTCAGTCATGCCAGTGACTACTTCCGATCCTGACTGAGTAGGAAATTGACGAGGAGGGAGATGATGGTGTGGTTTCCAGGTGTTTGGATACAACAGGAAAAAGGGATTTAGGTATCCCTGGACTGCTTTTCTGAACTTGACAGTAACTTTTTATGAACGTGCTGCAGGTATAAGGGAGGATGTTCCTAGGTGGTTAATGCCCCTACCCCTACTTATTCCACCTTTACATATGGTACATATGGCAAGACAGTTGTTGTCCGGATTTGGATAGAAATATTTCCAGACCAAAGAGTGGAATGTTTGGTCTTCTGCCCAGGCATGAACGTGTTGGACTTTTTCATCCCACGGACAACAACTGTCTCCCCCGGTGCCTGATTTAAACAAACCACCTCACCATCAGAATCCTCCTCGTCAACTTCCTCCTCAGCGCCAGTTGCACCAATATCCTCATCCTGTTGTACTTCAACAGTGACATCTTTAATTTGAATATCAGCAAGTGGACTGTGGGTGCTCCTTCCAGCACTTGCAGAGGGCATGCAAATGGTGGAAAGAGCCACCTCTTCCCGTCCAGTTTTGGGAAGGTCAGGCATCGCAACCGTCGCCACACTTGGACTCTCCATGGGGATTTGTGATATCTTCTTAGAATTAGAAAGCACAGTTCTTTGCTGTGCTTTTGCCAGCTTAACTCGTTTGATTTTTTATAGCGGAGGAGGGCTTCCATCGTCATGTGAAACTGAACCACTAGTCATGAACATAGGGGAGGACCTTATCCATTCCGTGCCACTCAGTGTCATAAATGGCATATTGGCAAGTTTACGTTTCTTCTCAGACGATTTAAATTAATTTTTTAAAGGTCATTTTCCTGAACTTTGCCATTTGGGATTTTATATGCCCTCTACTATGACATTGGGCATCAGCCTTGGCAGACAACGTTGATTGCATTTCAGCATCTACTGTATGTCATGACTAGTGGCAGCAGCTTCAGCACTAGGAGGAAGTGGTTCTTGATCTTTCCCTATTTTATTTTTATCGGACAAATTTTTGTCCTCCAGTTATGTGATATTGATGCACACACACAAACACAGAAAAATATATATATATTTTTTTCAGGCACTTTGGGGTTACACCACCCTTCAACAGATGAGCCAGCCGGCCCTTTACTTATGACACAGGCGCACGCTTGGCGCTACTTTGTTGTTGCACGTGCGGCTACAGCGCACACAAGTCACAAACACAGAAAATATATATAGATTTTTTTTTTCAGGCACTTTGGAGTTACACCACCCGTCAACAGATGAGCCAGCCAGCCCTTTACTTACGACACAGGCGCACGCTTGGCGTTACTTTGTTGATGCACTTTGGGCTAAAGCGCACACAAGTCACAAACACAGAAAAAGATTTTTAAATTTTTTTTGGAGCGTGCTTTGGGGGTTACACCACCCTTCAACAGATGAGCCAGCCGGCCCTTTACTTATGACACTGGTGCACGCTTGGCGCTACTTTGTTGATGCATGTGCGGCTACAGTGCACACAAGTCACAAACACAGAAAATTTTTTTTTTTTTGGAGCGCACCTTGAGGGTTACATCAGCCTTCAACAGATGAGCCAGCCGGCCCTTTACTTATGACACAGGTGCACGCTTGGCGCTACTTTGTTGATGCACGTGCGGCTACAGCGCACACAAGTCACAAACAGAAATGTTTTTTTTCTTTTCAGGCACTTTGGGGTTACACCACCCTTCAACAGACGAGCCAGCCGGCCCATTACTTATGACACAGGCGCACGCTTGGCGCAACTTTGTTGATGCACGTGCGGCTACAGCGCACATAAACAGAAAAAAAAATTTTTTTGCACTTGGGGGGAGCACCCCTGATGGACAGAGCACTCCCTGGACAACACTACAGCACCCCTTTAGGACTACAGCCTTTATGGGACACTGCACAACACAGCCCAGCCAGCCCCTATGGACTTTGGAGTGGACACAGCCCCTCATGTAGACCTCTCTCTTTGTTACACTTGATAGCCACCAGGTGCTCCGGATGTCCACCTATTGTGAAACACCTCACTCCCCGGCTGGGTCCTCACTGCTCTGCCCTGCCCTGCCCCAACAACTGCTGCACCAACTGCCCCATCACTCAGTTCAATGTCTATACATTAAGACACTATATCACCCAAAGAGAGATATACATTAGCATTATTACAGTGGGATTGATTAGTATCATGTATTACATGCAGGTGAGAGCTCTGTGTATACTTCCTCTTGTACTATATTGATAATTAAATAGTGACTGGACATCTCTAACACACAGCAGCTCCAGACACAGGGTTAGTCTTTAAGCCATGCATATTTCACACCTTTTCATTAATTATATCACCCTAAATAAACAGTGTTATCAACAGTCAGGCCCGGCAACAGGGGGGGTACTAAGGGAACACCCATACCGGGCCCTGAGGTCCAGACCGGAACCATAGCCACCACCGCCCAGCCTCAGCTCCCTTGTAGCCTGGCCCAGGCACTGCTGGGCTCTTCCAGGTGGCTCAGCTGCGGCCTGGGCCAGGCATGACCTTTACATCTGCAACGTGGTGGCATGACGTCATTAATCACGTTGCTGCATGTATTCCCTGCCCGGGCAGAAGTGGATGGATCCCCGGCCAGCTATCAGTTGGTAAGTAGTTCAGGCTGCTTTTAGGGCTGGGGGCGGAAGGTGATGGGCTGGACGCAGAGGAAGGTGATGGTGCCTGGTGATGGAGGAAGGTGAAGGAGGCTGGGGGCAGAGGAAGGTGATGGGGGCTGGAGCAGAAGGTGACAGTGGCTGGAAGCAGAGGAAGATGATGGTGCCTGGTGATTGAAGAAGGTGGTGGCTAGGGGCAGAGGAAGGTGATGGGTGCTGGGCAGAAGGTGACAGTGGCTGGATGCAGAGGAAGGTGATGGAGTAGAAGGTGACAGAGGTTGGAAGCAGAGGAAAGTGATGGTGCCTGGGGATGGAGGAAGGTGAAGGGGCAGAGGAAGATGAAGGGGGTTGGGGCAGAGAAAGGTGATGCAGGCTGGGGACTGAGGATGGGGTCTGGGGACAGAGAAAGGTGATGGGGATTCTGGGCTTAGGATGGTGATGGAGGCTGGGGGCAAAAGGTGACAGGGGCTGGAAGCTGAGGAAAGTGATGGTGCCTGGGGATGGAGGAAGGTGAAGGGGAAGAGGAAAATGAAGGGGGTTGTGGGCAGAGAAAGGTGATGCGGGCTGGGGACTGAGGATGGGGTCTGGGGACAAAGAAAGGTGATGGGGATTCTGGGCTTAGGATGGTGATGGAGGCTGGGGGCAAAAGGTGACAGGGGCTGGAAGCAGAGGAAAGTGATGGTGCCTGGGGACGGAGGAAGGTGAAGGGGCAGAGGAAGATGAAGGAGGCTGATGGTGATGAGAGGCTGAATTTGAGGAAGGTGAGGAGGGTCTGATGACTGAGGATGGCTGGCTGCAGACACCATCCCTCCTACCCCTGAGGCATCCACAGCCAGACATCAAGAAGACCAGAGATGCAAGAGATGGCAGACAAGAACTACAGCCTGCAACATCAGTGACAGAGAGACAGTGTGGTAAGCGTATATTTACTTTATTTAAAGGCTGGTTTATCTTTCAGTTAACATTATCATGCTTCACATATCACACATGCAGGGGAGGGATGTGCGGGATCGGGGGTGGTAGTGAGAAGGCGGGGCCCCTAAAGACATCAGTGTACTGGGCCCCGAGATTTCTGTTACAGGCCCTGTCAACAGTTCATATACAGGAACAACATTAATGACAGTAAATACAATATTATTAACAGTGCCTTATACAGGCATATAGGGCATTACCTACATGGTTATACATATATTCCATAGTGTTTTACAAAACAATAATAAAATTGAAATGAAATGGTCAGTAGCAGACAGACAAGAGATCTTAGAGGGCACTTCTCACAAGCTAATAATCTATAGGGGAATAGGAATTCATACATGAGGATTAATGCTACATAATTGCTACATACAGTATGCAAATGTCTACATTATGAAAATATCGCTAGGGTTACAGTCCTGTGGGGAATAATCACAAGAATAACCAGAACAGCATTGCTGACAAACAATTGCACACTTGCTAATACAAAGGATACTACTGCAATAGCAGAGTAATGTAATTATCACAAGAAATGTGAAACGCCGACTATAAAGCTAAGCACACTATAAAGTTAAGTCTAGAAAAACTCTGGGCAGAGTAATATGCAAAACAAAGTCAGATAACAGAACTGAGTAGGTATTTCTATACCACAGGACTCTCTATACCAGCATTTTTCAACTGCTGTGCCGCGGCACACTAGTGTGCTGCGAGAGGTTCCCAAGTGTGCCGCGATCCCAAGTTCCCAAGTGTGCTGCGATCATCACCGCAATATCAGACTTAGGCAGCGCTGGGATTTTCTGGGTGACCCAATAGCAATCCAACAGGTAACCTATGACTCATAGGTCACGCATATAACATCGCCTTCCCACCCGCCCAGTGCTATTCCTTGCTCCGAGTTCTCACTGCTCTGTGATAGAGAAAGATAGGCTCTCTGGAACTTCCCCTGCATAAACTCCTGCCACTGAGGGAGGGAGAGGAAAACTGAGCTCCTTCAAAGTAGGGATGTGCAGGCTCGGATAGGTTCGAGTTTGCACGTGGAGTTCGGATTTTTCCCTCCAAAAAAACGGAACTCAGAACGAGGCAAAACGTCATCTTACATGGACGAACATCATCATTCCTGGTCTTTTGTCCAGGAATGATGATGTTCGTCCATGTAAGATGACGTTTTGCCTCGTTCTGAGTTCCGTTTTTTTGGAGGGAAAAATCCGAACTCCACGTGCAAACTCGAACCTATCCGAGCCTGCACATCCCTACTTCAAAGTAAGGGGCCAGTGTATTTTTATTTTAGTTTATTACTGTGGGGGACAATGTGTGTGTAATTACTATGGGAGCCAATGTGTTTATTTTATTACTGTGGTGCCAATGTGTGTAATTACTGTGAGGGCCAATGTTTGTAATTACTGTGGGGGCCAATGTGTGTTATTAATGTGGGGGACTATTTGTGTAAGTACTGTGGGGGTCAATGTGTGTTATTACTAGAGATGAGCGGGTTCGGTTCCCAGAGAACCGAACCCACCTGAATTTAGCATATCTGAGTCGGATCCAAGCAGGCTCGGAGGTTCCCGCCTTACTCGGTTCTCGAAACCGAGGCAAAACCATAGAGACGGAAATTTCGCGGTTCGCGAGCTTTCATCTCTATGATCAATGTAATATATAGGGACCACATGACAGACACCATTTCATTCCGTATGTGGACACTGAACAGGGAGGGTAGGTAGTGTAGACCTGGGAGAGGTGCTGGTGCTATCTGCTGTGTCCTGGGCTGGTGCTGATCCATTCTGGTCTCTGGTAACGGTGCTGTCACTATCACTGTGTTGTCTGCTGATCCATTCTGGTCACGGTGCTGTCACTGTCACTGTGCTGTCTGCTGATACATCAGGGCTGTCTGCTGTGTCCTGGGCTTGTGCTGTGTTCATCGCTGGGCCCAAGTTCTGGACTCAAAAAAAAAAAGTAAAAAAAATTTAAATCAAAGTGTTTTTATTATATTTTTCTGTGTGTGCTCATGGGTGTTCAATCAAAAAAAAAACAATACAAGTGTCTTATATAGTTATATTTTTTTCTTCTATATGTGCATGGGTGTTAGGCTTAACCACATTAGCGCACAAGATCCAGCGACTCCAGTCGTGCTCAATCAAAAAAAAAACAATTAAAGTTTTTATATATTTTTTTCTTCTGTGTGCTCGTGGGTGTTAGGCTGAACCACAGTAGCACACAAGATCCAGCGACTCCAGTCATGCTCAATCAAAAAAAACCAATACAAGTGTCTTATATATTTTTTTCTTCTGTGTGTGCGTGTGTGGGTGTTAGGCTTAACAACATTAGTGCACTAGATCCAGCGACTCCAGTCATGCTCAATCAAAAAAAAAAACAATTAAAGTGTCTTATATATTTTTTTCTTCTGTGTGTGTGTGGGTATTAGGCTGAACCACAGTAGCACACAAGATCCAGTGACTCCAGTCATGCTCAATCAAAAAACAAAACAATTAAAGTGTCATATTTTTTTCTTCTGTGTGCTCATGGGTGTTAGGCTTAACCACAGTAGCGCACAAGATCCAGCGACTCCAGTCATGCTCAATCAAAAAAAAAACAATTAAAGTGTCATATTTTTTTCTTCTATGTGCTCGTGGGTGTTAGGCTTAACCGCAGTAGAGCACAAGAGCCAGCCAGCAATGAAAGTTGCAACCTTGTGCTGCCCGACTATAGTCGTGCTCCAAAACAAACTCTGGGGCCAAGTTCTTCTGGAGCTGCCAAAAAATAAAAATCATCATTTGGCTTTTTTTCTAATATTTTTGTGTGTGTGCGCACGACTGCATGTGTGACTCTTGAAACCACACCTTGGCTACACTATTGGTGATTGTGATACTGCCTCTAGACTGCAGAAAAAATATGGAGGGCTGTCACATGACAGGAGAGCAAGGCCAAGAACCACATGTTGTAGCTGCCACCAGCAGTGCAAGGCCATCAACTTCCTCGACCTCTAGGAAGGCCCATGCCCCAGGGCTTAAGTCACGCCATCAATATGGTAAAGCAAGTTTTACTGAACTTATGAAAACATTTTTTAAAGGATATTTCCCTTTAGATAAACAAAAAATTGGCAATATGCCATTCACTACACAAAGTGGCAAGAAAAGGATAAGGGCTTGGCCTTCTTTCTTTATGAAGACTGCTGATTCTGATTGCCCTTCTGCTTGTAGTAGTAGTGGTGGTGGTCCAATTAAAAATGTGAAAGTTGTTAAGACAGCTCCATAAAAACCAACTGTGTGCCCTGAGAAATCGAAATCACAAATCCCCGAGGAGAGTGCAAGTGTGTCTGCGGTTGCCATGTGTGAGCCCGACTTAAACACTAGTGTACTGGAGGATCCTCCAAGTTCCAACATTTATGTGCCCTCTGTAAATGTGGGGAAGGGCAGTCAACATCTTGCACATGTAGTCAGTGAGGATGCTTCTGTGGAATTGCATATGGAAGAGGATGATATTTTGGTGGATGAAGGCGCTAAGGATGATGAGGATGTTGATGATGAAGATGTTGGTGATGAGGATGTTGATGCCGAGGATGTCCTTTGTGTAAGTAAGGCAACAGCTGTTACCCATGGTTTGAAAAAGACAAAGCCCATTGTTGTCATGCCGGGACAAAACACAAAAAAATCTACTTCTCATGTGTGGAATTATTTCCATCCCGATCCGGACAACAGTTGTCAAGCCATATGTGTCCGTTGCCATGCAAGAGGGAGTAGAGGGAGGGACCTAAACCACCTAGGAACCTCCTCTTTGTTACATCACTTGGCACGCATTCATCAAATATCAAAGTGTATTTCGCCAAGTTCCAAAACTCAAAACAGAACAAGTCCAGTGTCACCTACCTGCTCCCTCTCTGTGAGATCCAAGCTCCTTCGATCTCCACCATCAACACCTGCATCATCAACATCCTCATTCGTCATCGGGAGTAGTCCTGCTGCATCCAATGTTGGTATTCGAAGCATGATTGACTCCTCTCCTATCCGTGATTCCTCAGAAGGACCCTTGATGACTACACCTGTTGCTGCTGCTGCTGCTGTTGTCATCAGTGGATCTTCATCCCAGAAGGGGACCAGGAGGAAGACTACTTGTAGCGTATCCTTCAAGGGCAAACAAGTATGACAGCAATCACACAGTTGCACAGCGGATTACTGACGGCATAACAGCTGTGCTGGTATTAGATGTGCGTCCAGTATCCATCATTACTGCAGTGGGTTTTCAACAGTTAATTCAGGTCCTGTGTTCTCACTACCAGATCCCTTCTAGATTTCACTTCGCCAGAAGAGCAATTCCAAATCTGTACAAGGACATTGAAAAAAACCTTATTAATGTCCTCAGAAATGCCGTTGTACCCACTGTCCACTTGACCACTGATATGTGGACAAGTGGGTCAGGGCAAACTAAGGATTACATGACTGTGACAGCCCACTGGGTAGGTGTATTGTCTACAACAGCAACAGCAGCAACATCTACCAAAAGACAGCTGATACAGAGGCAGGCTACTCTTTGTATAACTGGTTTCACTAAGAGGCATACCGCTGAGAAACTCTTAGAAAAACTCAGGGAAATCATTGCTTAATGGCTTACGCCAATTGGACTCTCCTCAGGATTTGTGATTTCGGACAATGCATCCAATATTGGGAGAGCATTACATCTGGGCGAATTCCAACACATCCCATGTTTTGCTCACACAATTAATTTGGTGGTGCAACGTTTTTAAAAAACTGACACTGTCGTGCAGGAGATGCTCTCGGTGGCCCGCAAAATATCCGGACATTTTAGACATTCGGCGACCGCTTGTCGAAGATTGCATGACCAGCAGGTACAGTTAAATTTGTCCTTCCATCAGCTGAAGCAAGAGGTAGTAACTCGGTGGAATTCTACCCTCTATATGCTTCAGCGGATGGAGGAACAGCAAAATTGCCATCCAGGCCTATACAACGGACTATGATATAGGCAAAGGAGAGGGAATGCACCTTACTCGAGCGCAGTGGAGAATAATTTCCGTGTTGTGCAAGGTTCTCAAACCCTTTGAACTTGCCACACATGAAGTTAGTTCAGACACTGCCAGCTTGAGTCAGGTCATTCCCCTAATCAGACTTTTGCAAAAACAGCTGGAGAAACTGAAGGAGGAGCTGAAATGGAGTGATTGCACAAAGTATGTCAGACTGGTGGATCAAGCCCTTGATTCACTTCACCAGGATCCAAGAGTCGTCAATCTATTGAAATCTGAAAAATATATTTTGGCCACCATTCTGGATCCTAGGTTTAAGTCCTACCTTGTTAGTTTTTTTCCAACAGACCAAAATCTAAAACTATGCAAAGAGCTGTTGGTCAAAAAATTGTCAGCTGCAGCCGCATGTGAACACCTTCATCTCCTCCTTCAGTTTCAATAGCTGCAAGGAAAAAACAAAATTTTCCTTACAGAATGCCTGCTGGTCATGCAGATCAGGCACCAAAAAATTACATCTGGTTGGGCCTGAGAGAACTGCCTACTAGTGACATGTCTTCTACCGTGACTATTTGTGATACGGTCTCCATTCACAGAATGGTGGAGGACTATTTCAGAGATAACATTCTAATAGACATGTTAAACCCTTGGTGGCTAACCTTGACACTCCAGATGTTGTGGAACTACATATCCCAGCATGCACTGCTACCATTTTGCTATTAGGGCATGCTAAAACTGTGGCAAGGCATGTTGGGATATGTAGTTCCACAACATCTGGAGTGTCAAGGTTAGCCACCACTGTGTTAAACAGTCCCTTTCAGTACTGGCAGGAAAAAGAGGCAATTTGGAGTCCAATACACAAACTGGCTTTGCATTACTTAAGTTGCCCACCCTCCAGTGTGTACTCCGAAAGAGTTTTCAGTGCAGCTGGCAACCTTGTCAGTGATCGGCGTAGGAGGTTACTTCCTCAAAATGTGGAAAAGATGAGGTTCAATAAAATGAATTACAAATTGCATGAGGAAGACCTCTACCAACAATTACATCAAAAAATTACAGAAGCGCCTATGGTGGATTCCAGCGGGGACAAATTAATATTGTGTGAAGGAGAGGATGTACACACTGATGGGGATGACGAGGACGAGGACAACTTGTAATGTAAAGCCAGTTTGTGTATGGGATCAGCTTGTTTTGTGGGGGGTCCAAACAAAACAATCATTTCAGCCACAATTGGCAGTCCTTGTCACTGAAATGATTGGTTTGTTAAACTGTCCTGTTTCATGTACAACACAGGGGTGGGTGGGAGGGCCCAAGGACTATTCTATCTTGCACCTCTTTCCTTTCCATTATGTGCTGGTTGGGGCATTGCTGCCTGACATTTTAAATTATGTTATGGTTGGTTTAGGAACCAATGAATTGTTTTTAAATTAATTTATGATCAATTTAACAGCCAGGGGCTGCACCCAATGAATTGTTGTTAAATTAATTTATTATCAATTTTACACCTGGCTGTCACTGTCATCGGCGTAGCTGCACAGGGGTGCTGTGCTCATGTCTGTCGAAGGGCTGGTGCCCCAAATAATAAATAAACTATTTTTTTTGTGTGCGTGTCAGCCACACCTGGCTGTCACTGTCATCAACGTAGCTGCGCAAGGGTTCTGTGCTGCTGTCTGTCAAGGGCTGCTGCCCCAAAATAAATAAACAATTTTTTTTGTGTGCATGTCACGGAGTCAGCCAGACCTGGCTGTCACTGTCATTGGTGTAGCTGTGCAGGGGTGCTGTGCTGCTGTCTGTCAAGGGGCTGCATGAATATTGCAATGAAAACTTTTTTTTAAGTTATTGGGTTACAAAAAGTTTTTTTTTAAAATCTTAAACACAGCAGAAATGTTATCCTAACAGCTTATAAAGTTATATATGCTCTAAAAAACTAAAGCCTATGATTGTAAAAAACTAAAGCCTAATTCTGCCAAAAGAGAGACTGACACCACGGCTAAACATAAGAGTCACCTTCTGGATGTGAATTGTCTCATTTGCATGGGTAAAACCCAACCCTCAGATGAGATGGATCTCAGCCAGTGGACAACATTGAAATCACCATTAAAAAGTCACAATGGAAGACTACAGTGTGGAGAATCTTTCTTCACAGTCAGGAGGGGCCTCAGAGAACATGAAAAAAAAGATGCTCTAGGTGCTGGACTTCAAGGGATTTCTCCATCATGTTTTGCAGTGTGGAAAGGTTTCATTCACATGTTTTTTATAAAGCAGTTCAAAGTTACAGCCTTCAAAGTGTTTGGCTATAACACCCACCTTTGCCAGGAATTACCAAAGATTATTACAAGGAAATGATCCATCTGTCCGGAATCTGTCTGGGAATTCATGGATCATATTTGTCCTGAATGCACTAAGACATCCAGATTCTGTCACTGTGTTCTGTAGCCCACTTTATTCCTTCCTGAATCGCAAACTGAAATACGGAATAGTAAGCACAGACAACATGGAGGCCTTTGTTATTCTGCTGCCTGCATGCCAACCAATACCTCCCAGACTACACCCACTGGGGGGACCAGGTCTTGATAATGACCATCCCCATCTGTTGCTAGGCCTTCTTCTTCCAAACCATCCATGCTGGACTTCCTGTCCAAAAAGGGTAAGCAGGGTACAGAAAGAGGAGCTAGATGTCCCCAATGACATTTTTTTTCTTCTATCATAGATGATGTGGAGAGATAAGAGCTTCAGATGTTGGAAGTACTGGGGCTCCCACCTATTTGGCTTCCCTCCAGGAAGTGTCTATGCCTGAGCTGATAGGTAGGTAGTCTCTGTCTGTTGGTAAGCACCCTTCAGGAGATGGCAACCCAGAATAACAACAACTAATGTGTCCACTGATAACCAGCCTGATCCCTTTACAGCAACATACCCCATATGGCAAACTCATAACATGTCACCCAGTTTGCAGCCTCCTCTTCCTTATGACAGTAATTCAGTCGCCATGGTTGATCAATCAGCTATGTGTGGTCCACCCAATTTTTGGCCTTCCACATTCTAACATTCACATACTGGACCACATTCAGAGTCAGTCGTAAGTGGCCGCTCGGTCGTACCCAGCGATGTTCGCAAAACAGCACATGCGTAAGTCTCACAATGCGCATGTGCAAACTAGCTGTTGCTATCGGAAATTTCTTTCTCCTTCAACTTGGCCAGATTGTTAGTTTGAGTGACAGGATGAGGCGTTTGTGGGTGGTAATAGGGGAAGGTGCTTGTGAACGGGAGAGTGGAGATCCAAACGCAGGCGTGCCTGACTATGCAAACTGCATTTTATGAGAGTGCATAATTAACTAAGTAGTGTCATGGCAATGTGACATGGGAGGTTTTTACACTGACTTGATCGTAGTGCTTAAGAGAGGGTATGGTCAACCTTAAGCTCTACGACCAGCTCCGATGGTTCCCGAAGGTCTCGATTAATCCTTATATGCCCGGAGATAACGTGTATTGCGATCGAGAAGGGGGCATGTTTTTAGTCTTACGGCCGCATCCTCCCCTCGCTCGTCCAGCTAACGATCCCATCTTAACGACGCAACTTGCGAGCACTTCATTTGCATGTCCGGACCCTTTTCCCTTACGACTGAGCGGCCGCAACGACTGACTCTGAATGAGGTCCACTGTATCTAAGAAGAAGTGGACAGTGGGAACAATGGCAATTTGAAGGCCGATACAGGTCGGAAAATTCCCTTACAGAACAGAAGGTTTGTAAAGGATTATTTAAGTCAAGTGTCTATTTATTTTTGGAAAGCACACTTCCTGGTCCCATTCTGGGATGAAAGAAATTAACTCCCAGCAAGCAGGCATGGCGCTCAAGAAAGACACAACGTAATACTTAAATCTTAGGTTTGAAATGTTGCATTTGCTGCTCTGTTCCGCTTGTTCACAATATATCTCATATGGTTAAGTGGACACTGGGAACAACAGCAGTTTGAAGTTTGAAGGCCACTAACTAACTATGTTTTTTTTATGTCCCTCTACAGGTTGGGAAATGACTTTATAGAAGATTTGCAAAGTATTATTTAAGTCAATTGTTTATTTATTTTGGAAAGCACTCTTCCTAGTCCCCTTGTGAGCTGTGAGGTGGTCAAAATTGACTGGAAACGAGTGGAAATAAATGTTATTGAGGTTATTAATACTGTAGGAACAAAAAAGGCCCATTTTATGTGATTTTAGCTGTTTTTTAAGAAAAAATCCAGATCCAAAACCAAAACACGAAAACAAAACACGGAGGTGAGGTTTTGGCAAAAAGAATCCAGATCCAAAACCAGGGGGGATCCAGATCCACAACCAAAACCAAAACACGAGGGTCGGCGCACATCTCTAGTAATTACTGTGATTGTCAATGGGTACTGCTGCTGTCTTTCCGTGTGTGAGGAGTGCTGATGGTGTCTGTCAGTGTGTGAGGGCTGCTGCCGATGTATGTATGTGAGGGGTTGCTGCCGATGTCTGTGAGAGGATTCAGTGTGTGTCCCATTTCTGTGTGGGACCTCCAGTCAGTAGTGTGTGTGTCCTCTACGGTCAACTAGAAGATATCATGTATGATGTCATGCTGTCGAATGCAGCCACATCATGCCATCACCCCTTGCATCTTGCAAGTGTGTATGCACTTGCTGATGCAGGGTCCCCTCGCACGTTCGATCAGCCGGCTACACAACATTCTGATGTGTATACCATCGAATGGTTGTGATGCGATGGCTAGTTGCCATTGCATTGCTGGATTTGATGTCAGAAGCCCGGCAACAATTTAATGCCTGGCTTCTGATGTCCATCCAATGGCACCTCAGGGCAGTGCAGCATGGTCTCCTGAGGTAGTGGTCAGGGGATCAGACCAGCGCTGCCATACAGAAGTGTTCTTTGGAGGATCAGTCGGCCGCCGCTCCTCAAGGTAACAAACTCGGATCTCCCGCAACTGAAGATGGAGAAAGTGTAGTCCGGTTGGGCCCCCTGGTGATGTGTGGTTCCGGGGAAGAGAGTGGAAATTACCAGCTGCCAGTAGCCTGGAGAAGGAGAGGAGGGATTGCAGTCAGCTCCTGTGCTGGGATCGAGGAGAGCAGTGACACATTCCTATATGGTGACAGTCAGGGAGGATCAGATCTTACAGAGGTGACAGAAGACAGCGATATTTAGGAACTAGATGTTGTTTCAAGTTCTAACTCGGGATCAGGCCTGTGTTTAAAACTCATACACCGCATCACTCACCACTAATACAAGGAGATTCATTATGGGGGTCTATGTACTAATAATCGCGGAACTGCCGCAATTATTAACTATCTATATCGCAGGGGATATTTAAATTTATTATAAAAATACCCCGCTATGTACAAAAGGGAACTCACAGGGACAGTGGTTGCAGTAACCGCTATCCCTGTGAGTTACAGTATATCCCTGGCAAATTGTAGAAGCCGGAGGCTGCGAGAGAGAGCAAAAGATCTCTCTCCTGCTCCTAAGCCTCCATAGCCTTAAAACAGTTGAAGATGATGTAAACTACTGGTGCCAAACTACAAAAACCGTTTGGTACATAGGGGGTCAGATCGTTCAGTAGTTCCCTTTGATAATAATGGGAACTGCGATCTGCAGTGCTAATTAGCACTGTGTCAGAGATTTCTATGAAAATATCCTGCATTGTGCCATTAGTACATGGCTACAATACATACAATTATGTAGAAACTGCAGTTTCTACATAATTTTATGCAAACAACAGCGTGATACATAGGACCCTTAGTCTCTCTAATTCACCCTATATGATTGTACCTGTTACCCTAAAAAGATATGCTGAGAGTGACTACCTTAACTATTCCTAAAAGAAGGGTGTTGTATGTGTACCGATTTTATAGAAACACATGTATGTGAAAAAGAAACACAAAGGCCCTCATTCAGAGCCGCTCGCTAGCGGCAGTACGCTCGTTCCGAGTGATGTTCGCACATCTGCGCATGCGTACGGTTTTTAGTACGCATGTGCGAACCAGTCAGTGCGGCCGAAAATCGTTTGTACGCTATATAGCGAGTGCCTGCTATTTTGAGTGACAGAATGAGGCGTATGTGGGTGGTAACAGGGGAAGGTGCTTGAAAACGGGGGAGTGGATTTCGAACGCAGGCGTGCTTAAAGGTCAAAACGGGCGTTTTAAGGGAGTGCATAATTAATACAGCAGCGTCATTGACCACGTCACTTGGTTTTTTTTCACTCAGAACTGCTCGCAAAATAGCGGTTGAAAAAACCAACCCCAAGAATAGCGAGCAGTTCATACGCTGTACGATGTACTCGATTAATCTAATAAATAGCGGACATGACGTATGGTGCGAGCGGCCAGGGGGCGTTTTTATCAAATAAACGAGCGTATGTTTTGCTCGCTCGTTCAGACTTAGAGGTGTGAACAGACTGCAATTTGCGAACGGATCATTTGAATAGCCACCCCTTGTTTTTGAACGAACGACCGCAAATAGCGAACGGCTCTGAATCAGGCCCAATATATGTTATCTTGTTGGACTGCTAACCTTGTTTAAAACCTTTCTAGTATTATGGCTAAATAAATGTTCCAGTCTAATAAAACTGACTTATTATTTCTTTAGTGTTTTATTTATAAATGTCCAAAATTCACTGATAATTTACAGTTCAAGGTCACATGTTTTAAAGACTCACTTTACTAACTAAAGTTTATTTAATTTAAAAACGTATGTGATTATTGTGACTGGGGTTTGGTTCTCTTGCTAGGGAAGGGGAAGCAGTGACTACTGGAAGAAGCCATCCTACTTGATCTGGACACTGTTAGCATTACAATACAGAGTGCATCCTAGTTACAACCACACAATATAGACAGCATCCAATACAGAGAGAATCCTAGTGACCATTATATAATTGATAGGGCATCAAAGAGACAGACATATAATAAATAGAGCATCTTATTACCACCATACAATACAAAGAGGACCTAGTGATTCAAATACATGAACATCATATAAACCAAATACATGAACATCATACAGTCCAGAGAACATCCCAGGGACTGCAACATACTACAGAGAACATCCCAGTAAATGCCATACAATATTATTATTATTATTATTATTATTATTATTAATAACAGTTACTTATATAGCACAGCAAATTTCAATGCGCTTTACAATTGGGAACAAACAGTAATAATACAAGTATAGGTAATAACAGACATATAGGTAAGAGGGCCCTGCTCGCAAGCTTGCTAACTATAAGGGAATAGGCATTGATACACAAGGACAGGTGCTACCTATTGCATATTGGTTCAGACAGATTGCAGAGCTACTTGGTGAGCTGTATGACCCAGTCACACAGAAGATGTGAAAGTGAAGAAAGATAAAATATGTAAAGTTATGTGTGGACTGTATAGTGGGTAAGTGTCAGGACAGGGTCTCTTTATTTCCCGCGGGAGGGCTAGGTATCTGCTCACTAGCAACTCGGGTGGTTTGGAGTAGAGAGGGACGAATATAACACTTCCTCATAGGTGTGCAAGGTAAAAGGTGTAAATGACAGCACAGTACTATAGAGAGTGGGGCACTGGAATAAGCCTTTGGGATGTGCACTGGATGGTAGCAAAACTGGAGTGGGAGCCGGAGTAAAATTGTACTATGGAACTGAAGCCGGAGTGGAACCAGACTTAGCAACTGGAGCCACAGTGGAATCAGGCTTAGTAACTGGAGCCGGAGTGGGACCAGCCAGAGTGGGACCTGTGTCTGGAAATGGCAGGATTGCTGCTGGACCACTACCATGCTGGGAGCATGACAGCAAGACATTCAGCTGGCTGGGACTGACATGGCAGTGCCCAGTGTCCACAGCAGACGGGAATAACACCGGAGCTTTGGGCCCCTGAGACCACCACCATGCTGAGGATCTGTTAGCAGCACACTCTGAGGGTCTCCAGGCTTGGTCCCCCACCAGGACAGAGTAGCATGACCCTGAAGGCAAGCACGATTCCTCTCCTTGAGGGTGGCCTCTGGACAACCTTTGGGTTTGGATGGATTCTTGTTGTGGAAGACTTTTACAAGCTGTGGGGCATGAAAATCCATAGAATCAATCCAGGACCTTTCTTCTGGACCATAGCCCTTCCAGTCGAAGAGATATTGCAAATAACCAAAATGATGACGGGAACCTAGAATTTGGTCAATCTCAAACTCCACTCTTCTACAAGTTTTAATTTTAGGGGTTTTTAGTGTTGAAGACTGGAATCGATTCAAAGCTAATAGTCTAAGAAGAGATATATGAAATGAGTTAGGTATCCGCAAGTGAGGTGGAAGCTCCAATTTGTAGGCCACATGGTTTAATACATGAGAAATTGGAAAACTACCAACATAACGAGGAGCAAACTTCATGCTAGGAACCCTGAGCAGAGTGATGGCAAAAGAAAGCGGGTTGAGAATAGGACAAGACTCTTGAAGAATAGCATCCACTTCCATAGACCAAGCACGTGGTAGGGTGTCTGCTTTATGATTTTGAACTTCCCAGCCAAAAGTGATCGGAATCAGTATGAAATACAGGCAGCCCTGTGGCCGACAGTTCGAATCCCATCAGCGCCTGGCCGACAAAAGCAGAGATCCTGGCAGCAGAAGCCCGACAGCACTGGAAATCTTGATCGTGGATAGGTAAGTATCCACTAACCTAACCTAACCCCCTAACCCTCCTTAGGGGTGCCTAACCCTAACCTCCCCCCAAGAGCCTAACCCTAATCCCCCCTCTAAGTGCCTAACCCTAACCCCCCCTTCCCCGCTGCCTAAACCCGGGGGGGTGCCTAACCCTAAGTCCCCCCCGGGGGGTGCCTAACCCTAACCCTCCCTCCCCCTAGCCTAACTCTAACCCTCCCGGGGGGTGCCTAACCTTAAGTCCCCCCTGGGTGCCCTAAACCTAACCCTCCCCCCCCCGTGGCTGTCCACTGGCGGCGCCCGGCATCCCTTCGATCGGGATGCCGGGCGCCGGTCTCCCGGCATCGGGTAAATGACAGGCATCTAGATATAGATGCCAGTCATTTATCCCACGCCGGGATAAAGCAATGGGGAAGCCGGCTGTCGGGATTAAGACAGTCGGTTTTCCGATTGCATCCCAAGTGATCTTGTAGGTTAACCTTGGGAAAAAGAATACCCAACGAGACTGCCGAGGGTTAAAGCATTGGGTGGACTTTAGGTACAACAGATACTTATGGTCTGAGAAAATAGTCACGGGATGTCTAGCCCCTCTTAAAGGTATCGCCATTCCTCTAAGGCTAACATGATGACTAAGAGCTTCTGGTCACCAATCGTATAATTTTTTTCAGCAGGAGCAAATCTTCAGGAGAAACACCCACAGGGATGAAGCTTCCTATCTTCCATGTGCTGTGATAGGACAGAGTACATGGAAGATGTCTCGGAAAAATCTCATTAACAATGTCCTGGAATATAGTGGGGGCATTACAAAGGCCGAATTGCATAACTAAATACTTGTTGTGGCCATCTCGGGTATTAAAGGCCATCTTCCACTCAATAAACTTTTCTCAAGTCACGCTTTATGAACACAGTTGCTCCTCTCACCCTATTGAAAAGCTCAGTAATAAGAGGCAAAGGATATAAATTTTTGATGATTATATCATTGAGGCCTCGATAGTCAATGCAGGGGTGGAGACCACCATCCTTCTTCTTAACAAAGAAAAAGCCGGCTTCAGCAGGTGATGAGGAAGGTCTGATCAATCCCTTTTGTAAATTCTCATTGAATGTATTCAGACATTGCGGAAGTCTTTGGCATGGATAACATATATGTTTGCCATAAGGGTGGAGATTTCACTGGGATTAAGTCAATAGCACAGTCCCATTCTCTATGAGGTGGTAATGAATCAGCAGCACATTCACTAAATATATCAAGATAGTCTTTATGGGCTTCTGGAATACTACAGACCCACCAGACTGGGTTACACATAGATGAATCACATGAGATAGGCAAGACTGGAAACAAGAATCACTAGTAGCTGTATTTGTTCACAATGCAGTGCTCCAACCTTCATAGACATGGAGTAGTGAAATGAGTAATGAGATCTCCATGAATGCAACTCCCATCCACCACTGTAAGAAAGACTGGTTTAGATATAGCCTTGATGGATATGGATGTTACTTGAACCAAAGATGATGTGATGAAATTCCCAGCAGCTCCGGAATCAACCAAGGTGCCAAAGGCTTTGGTCCTTGAGGAGTGGTTAAATTCACATTCAACAGACAGTCAGACTTCAGGGAAGATTTTGCTGAAAACCCCAACCTGAGTTCCCCAAAACAGGTCAGGGTCTGGAGTTTCCTGGACAAACAGGACAAGATCCAATGAAATGATTAGGTCTGGCACAATAGAGACATCATTTTTCTCACTGACACCTCAAGTGTTCCTATGGAGGTAGGAGCGAGCAGTTAACCTGCATAAGCTCATCAGCAGGAGGAGAAGAAGACTGTGAAGTACTGTGTATACAAGACTTGAATCATTCGTTTCTGAACTTGCAGGCTGCTTTGTCTCGAAGGCAATGATAAATTTTAATGCAGAGAGAGATCAATTCCTGCGGGGTTGCAGGAGAATCATGAGATGTTAGCTCATCTTTGAGCCTTTTAGAGAAACAATTCCAAAAGCTTTAAATGCCTCATCGTTCCATTCAAGTTCAGCCTCAATAGTTTGGAACTGGACCACATATTGACCTACTGATCGGGAACCCTGATTGACATGTAAGATATCCATAGAAGCTGCAGAGGAATGACCTAGTTCATCGAAGATCCTTTTAAAATTTGCAATGAAGTCTGCATAATTTGACACAATAGGATCTGCATGCTCCCATAAAGGAAACACCCTATCCAAGGCTGAACCAAAGAGGAGTGAAATAATATAATCTATCCGTGATCTTTCAGTTGGAAAGTTCTGTGGTTAAAGCACAAATTTCACACTGGTTAATAAAACCACTGCAGAGTTTAGGGGTTTCATCTAATCTGCTAGGAGTAGGAACCTGCAGATGAGACTTGGGAACAGTGGTAAGCGGAGGGGTAGATGTTGGCACCAAAGAGAGAGTGCTGGAAGCTGGTACTGTCATTACCAGAGTTGATTGACTGGTATCCAAATGAGCCAATAATTGTTGTTAGTACTGCATGACTTGATGTTGAGCTGACTCTTGGTTTTCCAACCATGAGGATAAAGTCTGCAGGTCGTTCATTTGGCCTGAGCTTACTATCAGGACAGGGGACTCTGAATTTCCCGGGTAAGGTCTAGGTACTTGCTCACTAGCAACTCGGGTGGTTTGGAGTAGAGAGAGATGAATATAAGTGACTAAATCTTTGGGACATGCACTGGATGGTAGCACAACTGGAGTGGGACCAGACTATAGGAACTGGAGCCGAAGTAATATTGGACTAAGCAACTGGAGCCGGAGTGGGACTGGATTTAGCAACTGGAGCCGAAAGTGGAATCAAGCTTAGCAACTGGAGTTGGAGTAGGACCAGACTAGCAACTGGACCAGAAGTGGAACTGGACTTTAGAAACTGGAGCCGGAGTAGAAGCAGACTTTACAACTAGAGTCAGATTGGGACTGGACTTTAGCAACTGAAGCAGGAGAGGAATCAGACTTAACAACTGGAGCCGGATTGGGACTGGGCTTTAGCAACTGGAGCCAGATTGGGACCAAACTTTAGCAACTGGAACCGGAGTAGCCAAGGAAACTATAGCTAACTAGCCAGGTAGCTGGATTCTTGGACATCTATCATATTTATACTCTGGGTCTCACTGGGATTGGCTTGTGCAGTCAGGTGGACACCAGCCTGGCTGCCATTGGGGATAGCGGTCAGTTGACTGGGACCAACATGGCGGCGCCCAGTGTCTGGAACTGGCAGGAACACCGTTGGAACTCTGGACACCCCAAAAAATAAAACAATGCTGGGAGTCCAACATCAGACACTAAGCAGGCTGGGGTAACATGGCACTGCTCAGTGTCTGCAGCCAGCAGGAATGCCACCAGTGCTTCAGGCGCTTGAGATCACCATGCTGAGAACTCATCATCAGTACACTCTGGGAGCCTCAAGGCCAGGACACTCGCCAAGACAGAGCAGCACGACCCCGACGTTAAGCACGATTCCTGACAGGATGTAATTGGGTATGATAGATTATAAAGGATATGTGGGTGGTCTGGAATTTAATAAGCTTGTCTGAAGAGATAGGTTTTCAGGTAATGCTTCAAGGTTTGGAGACTAGAGTAAACTCTTATTTTATGTGGGAGGGCATTCCACAGAGTGGGTGAAGACTGAAAAAAGTCCTGTAACTGTGAATGGGAGCAAGTAATGCGTGTGGATGAGAGACGCAAATCTTGAGATATTTTGAGATATGTGAAGAAATGTATGTTGGTGTAGTTTGGTTAATAGCCTTATGTGTGAGTAAAGATATTTTATATTGAAGATGGTTGAAAACAGGTAACCAATGGAGGGACTGACAGTGCGGAGCAACAGACGAACAGTTAGCAAGGACTTATTGGCCTTGTAGCTTCATTCAAAATTAATTGTAGTGGTGAGATTCTGTATTGGGGAAGACCAGTAAGGAGACTAGTTCAATAATCAATGCGGAAGATAATGAGTACATGAATTAGAGTTTTTGCAGTGTCTTGTAAAAGATATATGTGTATAACTTGATTAGGAGACATAAATGTGAATGTGGGGAACAAAGGACAGAATGACACCTAGGCAGCAAGCTTGTGGGATGGGTTTATTGTCGACTTATCAACAGTGATAAAGGGATCAGTTACAGAGTGCATCCCAGTGATCATACAATATAGAAAGCATCATAATGACTCTCAAACAATACAGAGATCACCCCAGTGAGCCTTTGTACAATAAAGAGAGCACCATACTGACACCATACAATACAGATAGTATCCCCGTGACCACCACATAATACAGAAAGCATCCCAGCGAATGCCATACAAAACAGAGAGCAGCTTATGGCCACCATACAACATAGAGGGCATCTTTGTTACCACCAAACAATACAGTGAGCTACTCAATGACTGCCATATAATACAGAGTATCACAGTGACTTATATACAATAAAGGGAGCATCCCAGTGGCTGCCAAATAACACAGAATGCTTTCTAGTGGTTACTATACAAAATTGACATCACCATACAGACCACCATAAAATACAGAGAGCATCTTACAGTAGTTACATATCCACACTGCTACTTAGCTACCCAATGTACCTGAATAAAGCCACTTTGTGTATCTGCTTCAACTGCATGTCATCGCCTCCTTCTTCCCTAAACACAAAAGGCTACCCTTGTGTCAAACTTTATAATTCCAAATAACAGTAGTAAAAATACCTTTAATGGTTTAAATGTGTTGCACACAATAGAAGATAAAAATCAATACTGTGCGCATAAACAATTGAAATATTACATACACAATAAACATACACCTATAGATAGATGCTGTTAAAGCATTAGATTAATTCAATCATTCATAAATTAAAAATGCAAATCGCTGTGTATAAAAGTCTATTAAGTCATATGATAAATCAGTCATTTAGGATTTGCACAATAAGTTACTGAGATAACAATGGCATTTCCTAGATTGGCTTATTCACTCAATCAATTAAAAGCCTGTTGGTCACTAGGGTTCAGTAGAATCCTTTATGTGAAATTATCAATGTCCATGCATGCATCAAATGTATAGAATTCTAAAGTACCTTATGGGGAGGGATGTAGTTAAAAGACCGACAGCTGGGAAGCTGTCTGTCAAAATGGCAGTGTTAGTGTGTGTGTATGAGTGCTAGCAGTGTTAGTGTATGTGTGTGTATGAGGGCTGGCAGTATTAGTGTGTGTGTATGTATGTGTGTATGAGTGCTGGCAGGGTTTGTGTGTGTGTGTGTGTGTGTGTGAGTCCTAGCAGCGTTAGTGTGTGTGTGTGCGTGTGTGAGTGCTGGCAGTGTTAGTGTATGTATGTGTGTATGAGTGCTGGCAGGGTTTGTGTGTGTGTGTGTGAGTCCTAGCAGCGTTAGTGTGTGTGTGTGTGGGTGCGTGTGTGAGTGCTGGCAGTGTTAGTGTATGTATGTGTGCTGGCAGTGTTAGTGTGTGTGTATGAGTGCTGGCAGGTTATTGTGTGTGTATGTATTAGTGCTGGCAATGTGTGTGTGTGTATATGTATGAGTGCTGGCAGTGTTAGTGTGTGTGTGTGTGTGTGTGTGTGCGTGCGTGTGTGTGACACTGCTTTGCATATTATAGACTGGGGACTCTGATGCGTGGCATATTATGAATTGGAGGGAGAATGGGCAGTTGCTGAAATGTTGCCTAGGGTGCCCGGAAACCTTGCACCAGCCCTGGGGTTAGGCACCACCAAGGGAGGGTTAGGATTAGGGTGGGGGGGGGAGAAGGGTGGGGTTACATACTTACGTGCCCCTGTTGGTATCTCTAACTATCAGGCTTCTGGCGTCGGTATTTCACCCAGCAGCTATTCAGCCACTGGGACTTCATACTCATTCCTATGGGGATATATACTCCTTGTGTCCATGTCTCAAATTTGGAGTGATGATACATGCAACGGTGACATCAAGAATCAATTTGTGGAGACATAATCCATATGTATTTGCGTCCCAGCTCAAGAGCTGCGTATTAGCTGATGCTAGCAACAGGGTTTGGCTGTTTTTAGAATTTCTCCTAGTCGAGGAGCTATTCACACACTCGCCTCATTTCCTCCATGTTAAATAAATTGGAGGTACCTGTATTGTGGGGGTAGCAGCCAGCTGTAAAGAAATTACTCCCAGACGTGGAGCTGTGTCCGTATGTGTCTCCCACTGTTGCAATGTCCTGCTATATGGGCTGGGTTCAGCTAACACTTGCTCGAATAGTGGGTGATAACCGGAATATTATTAACCACAGTTTGTGGTATAAAAGTATAGACAGCACCATATGCTCAACGCATTTCTGTACAGATTGTACTTTTGTCAGTAGCTTTTCCCTTCTTGAGTAATTAGGGGAAACTTTTATAGGGAGTAGCCTGAGTCAATTGCTTGACTAATTAATCAAAAATCATTTGTTATCATTATTTACCTTTATAAATAGTCAGTAAGTACATAGAGAAGTATAAAATCTTTGCTGCATGAATATTTGAGACAGTTATAAAATACTAAACAATAAAATGTATCTTAATAATCAAAAATTATTATATGTTAGTACAACGTAACAGAATTGTACTTGTATATACAAGTTATTATATTTTAATTATTAATATTTAACAGATGTGATCAGTAGGAAACCACCTAATTTCTACTTTGGAGTTCAAAGGTGTAGATTTATGCTTAACGTTTGCTTATCCAGTAATGGTAGAATTTAACATTAATATATTATAATTGGAAATTAATCCAGCTGGGATGATAGTGTCGAAGTTGAATAATTGGCTGAGACAAGTTCAGTTTAAAATGTAATCGCAGCGATGCCATCTTGCGAATGGCCGCAAGACTCCATTTTGGAAATGAGATCGCAAGACGCCATTTTGCGAATGGCCGCCTAAGTGCCATTTTAGATAAACTTGTGGCAATATTACTATTAGCAACATGCGATTGCATCTTTCATCATTTGTCATACACACATTAATACTCACAATTGCGCTGTTAACTAGTCGCATATTACCGAATGCATATGACTTTGTATGAAACCGCTGTATTATTAGCTTTATGCACACGCATCTGCCCCAAGTTAACTAGCATCCTTATATCAAACCCTGAATACCCACACATTACATATTCACACATAAGGTTCAATAAGCTTTAAAGTGTATGATTTAAGTTGGTTCAGTTAGTTTAAATGCTGAGAAATAAAGATATTTGATAACTAAGGTATTATACATGCTAAACAAGTCACGTTTGGTTTTGTACTGATGCGTATTCTTTTTACAGTATTCCGGTGTTATCGGTGGGGAGGTCGCATCATGCAAACTCAAGTTATGGATTGCAGAGCCTACAAGCAACAAAATGTATATTTCAAGAACAATTGTTAGGATGTTACAGGGGGCGTGAAGAGAAAGATCCCCAGCTGTTAGAGGCAGGGAGAGTCTATTTGAACCAGCCTGTTAAATGTGCTGTAACAGATGCTTCTCCCCTGGGAACCAATGACATCAGCAACAAACTTCCCTATTGTCCTGTTTATTCTGGGGGGGTATAAATACGTGTGCTCGAACGCTAGTTTTTAGTCTTCGTGCTGAATGCTGTATGACTAGGGGTCTCTTGCTGATGCCTATCTCCGTGTCCGGAAGCACTGCGTATGTATACTGTACTTGGGTCTGTATTATTTCCTTTTACGCCAAAATTGTGTATGGATCAATTGTGTGTAACTGTCTGAACTTTTACCTGAATAACACTTGTGCTTTTGAACCACAGATTCCGCGACTAAGTCTTTATTTATGGTCTGACTGCGTACGCAAATTAGCGTTATTCTTAGAGGTTTATAGGAAGGATTTTAGAAGGTATAGGCAGGGGTATATAGAGGTTCTGATCCAATTTCGTTTGTTGGGGGCTCGTAGTGAAGTCACTTGCCTGCTCACACGGTACATACGGTCATCGATATTTCAGCAAAGGGTGGAGTGGCCACATGCAGGGTTTGCCTGAAACCGCTTTGTGCTGAAAGATCGCTATCCGTCTCCGTGTGACTCAAGGAAGCTGACTAGAATCCAGGGACAAGAGAGGAAAAAGTTTGTTTTCCTCTGTTGATAGAACCTTACGTTTAAAGGGGTGTCGCAGTACTGAGTACACAGCTAAATCGCAGGTTTGCACATAGAAGTAAAATGCATTTTTGTGTACGCAGTTAAAAAGCCATTATACGGTTGTGTGGTAGTCACATTATTGTGTATGCGACTGGTCGCACAATAGCATATAAGTACTTCCGGTTGTGCTGCCACGTGTTTGAACAAAGCCATTGAGGTTTACAGTTTTTTTTATTACCAATATATGGGTTAACGTGTATTTTTCTGCGCAGGAAAAAAGTGTGTAACAGTGAATATTTGTTGAACAAAGTTAAGGGTATCGTATGATCCTTAAGGGCTAGGTGCAAGGGTTAGTCTAGCCGCTCGGTAAGCAGCTTTACCGTTCTATACACAGTAGCAGGTGTACATGTTGTATTTGTTGTAGAGAGGTGCGAGAGAGTAGCCGACATATAAACTCTCATAGGTGTGGAAGTTGCCTTACTAAATCTTATCCGGGTGTGGAAGTTGCCTTTTTCAAATCTTATCCAGGTGTGGAAGTTGCCTTACTAAATCTTATCCAGGTGTGTGGGCGCCACCGACTTAAATCGTCCAAGTGAAAGTATCTTGATTGTCTTCCACCGGTTTCAATTTTTATTGAAAAGCGTAGGAGTTGTCTCAAAATGGGAGCCATACAAACAGTAGAGATGTTAGGCAATGATGTGCTGCTAATAGAGGCGCCGATTGGATCAGCCCGTCGTATCATGCATACCAAGTACGTTACTTATGCAATAAGGTATTGTGATTTATGATTTAATATGACGAGGAAGAGTGTTAGACCATTTCCCAGAATTGGTAGTTTTGATAAAAATGTGTTAGACAATGTCCGGGATCACATCAGTTTGATGCGCTCCCAAGAGAAAAAGGTTAAGTATTTTGAATGTTTAAAACTGTGGCAGCATGAAGGGGATGCGTGGCTTAAAAATGTGCAAATGACGCAAACTAGCGTCAGGGGCGCATTGCCAGAAAATACATCCGCGACGCTAAATTGCAATACGGGCGAGCCGCAAAATGGCGCGCACATGCGGCAAGGTAGCATCGTGGAGAGTATTGCCAGCAGTTCACGCTCACCTCCCCCACCTTAAGTGGATGGAGGTGCAAGTACAGTTACCAAAAATACCCATAAAAATGTAACAAGACACTTGTACTCTCTCTTAAGCAACTATAAAGAAAATGTTCATGATGCGGATGATGAGCCTATTGTAATGTCTGCCATTTCCCATGCTGTACAGATGATAGATGCTGCATCACCACAATCACACGTGGTGCCGCCATCTCCATCGGTAACAGCAAGGGAAGTGTTAACACACTCTGCACCCGTAGAGGAATTTGTTAATACCATACGTAGCAGCAGCAGATTAAACCCCCAGCCAGGTAACCAGGTCAGAGGTAGCAACGCTGCCGGTCTGCATCCCATTCGGACGATAACTGTTCTGAATGGAAATGCAGATGCAAACGGTGTAGTGCCCACGAGGGAAGTAGTAATGCATTGTCCATGGACAAGAGCAGAACTAAATTCCATCATAAATGATTTCCCTGATCCCAAAAAGGAATTAGCCAAATGTCAAAGATTTTTGCGAAATTTGGGTAGTTCACATGAGCCCACCAATAAAGTTTGGCGTGTGGTGTTAAGGGCCTGTCTGCCACGCAATACCGACGTGACAAAATTTATCACGGATTGTGTATTGGATGGTGACGTTCTCTTAACAGACCAAGTAAACCAAGGTAACATTTCCCGCATTGTAACTCAATTGGGTATATATTTTCCAGTAGTAGTTAACTGGAACAAAATTTTCACCATTAAGCATAAAGAGAGTGAAACTGCAGAAGATTACTGTGATCTGGCTCTGCAGGCTATCACCCAGTACACTGGGATAGAGGATATTAAAGATAGCACTCAGCACCGGGGGATGATAGTCACAGTACTTGTGGATGGTCTGAAAGAGAATTTAAAAACTCGGGTTTAGACTACACAGCCTGGCTGGCGGGGACTCACAATAGATACCCTCATAGAAACCGCCATTGAACATGATAAAAACATCTCCAAAAAGGGAGAAGCCCAGAGCGAAAAACTAATGGCTGCCAGTATACAAGCTCTGGAGGGAATGACGATAACATCACAGCCAACAGACACACTTGCACTTGCACACACACTCATGTCTGAACAAGTATGTGCTCTCACTAACCCCACTCAACAACAAACACAACTCTATCCCACTAACCCGATGCAACCACAGGTCCCAGGCTATCCCCAACTTCTTATCCCCCACAATACCCTTACCCTCCCTATCCTTACCCATATCCACCACCTTTACCCTCTGCGCAAACCTCACAACACCACATGTCTTCAACCGAAACACGAACATGTTTTAACTGTAAACAAACAGGACACTTAAGTAGAAACTGTACTGTAAAAGGAGTAGGGATCCCACATCAGGGAAGAACCGGTCATGATGGTTGATGTAGCTGGTACTGAATATCCTTTTCTTGTAGACACAGGGGCGACCAGGTCAGTGATGAAATCTCCCGTTAATTTACAGGTGACCAACGAGACAGTACCAACAATGGGTGTAACAGGTAAAGTGGAACGTTATCCTTTAACAAAGTCCACAGAGGTTACTATTGGGCCATTGCATACCAGACATTCTTTCCTTCTGGCTGCTGCGACTCCTACTAACCTACTGGGAAGAGACTTGTTATGTAAAATGGGATGTGTTATATATTGCACCCCTGATGGTGTATATTTAGATATCCCAGAGAGAATGGTATACGAGGTGCGGGATATGTTAGACACTCCTCAAAGGATAATGTATCACTCTACAGTTTTAAAAGAAAATCCATCACAGGTAGATGAAATGTTGTCCCAAATTCCAAATTCCCTTTGGACTAAGGATGGAGAGGACACTGGATTAATGGCAAATGTAAGCCCTGTAATGGTAAACTTAAAAAGCGGTAGGCAAGCTCCAAAAATTCCCCAGTACCCACTAAAACAGGAGGTAGAATTAGGGGTATTTCCAATAATTGAGCGATTATTGCAACAGGGAATTTTAGTTCGTACAGCTAGTGTAGCCAACAGTCCCATCTTTCCAGTAAAGAAGAGTGGTGGGAGGGGTTATAGGCTGGTGCAAGACCTTAGAGGTGTTAATAAGGTAGTAGAGAGCCAATTCCCTGTAGTGCCGAATCCAGCTGTCATCCTGATGCAGATCCCACCAAATGCAACCCATTTCACTGTCATTGACCTCTGTTCTGCTTTCTTCTCTGTGCCTCTCCACCCTAACTGTCAGTACCTATTCGCATTCACATACAGAGGTGTGCAATATACATGGACACGATTACCTCAAGGTTTCATAGACAGCCCCAGTATCTTCTCCCAGGCATTGCACGACTGTTTACAATCTTTTCAACCTGCCAATGGATCTGTTCTAATTCAATATGTGGACGATTTATTGCTATGTTCTGACTCGTTTATGTAATGTTTGAATGATACTAAACTTTTGTTACTTCATCTCTCGCATACAGGACACAAGGTGGCTAAGGACAAGCTACAACTGTGCCAATCCAGAGTAAAATATTTGGGACACTGCCTAACCCAGGGGTTACGACACCTTACAACAGATAGAATCCAGGCCATACAAAACATGACACTGCCGCAGAATCAACAGCAAATTCGTACCTTCTTGGGAATGTGTGGATATTGCCGAATGTGGATCCCAGGTTTTTCTATTCTGGCCTTGACTTTACAGGAACTAGTCTCTTCCTCAAAGCCCGATCGTGTCATACACACAGAGGAATCAGAACAGGCTTTCCTAAATCTTAAGGATAGTCTGACAAGAGCTCCTAAATTGGGAATACCTGATTATGAAAAACCTTTTGATTTGTATTGTACGGAAGCCGATGGTTGTGCTGCAGGTGTCCTAACACAAAAACATGGTGATGCCAGTAGGCCCGTAGCATACTACAGTGCCCAATTGGACACGGTAGCAAGATCAATCCCCACCTGTTTGAGAAGTGTAGCAGCTACCGCTCTATTGGTGAGTAAAAGTGAGGACGTAGTATTGGGCCATGATATTATTGTCTACACTCCCCATGCTGTATCTGCTCTGTTGAACTCAGCTCAAACCAGACACATCTCCTCGGCTAGGTTCACCAAATGATAACTAGCTCTAATCACTCCTACAAATATTACTGTTAAACGTTGCAGTACGCTGAATCCAGCAACATACCTACCATATGTACAACATGATGTACAAAGGGTGGAATGAGAGGAGTTGCTGGTGGGAGGTGAGTTCGGCAGACATAATGATACGCACGATTGTATGACATATCTGAATCAGACCTTTACTGCTAGACCTGACATACACGACACACCTTTAGAGAATGTGGATGTGACTTTTTATACGGATGGGAGTTGTCATAGACAAACAGACACAGGTGAATTATGTACAGGTTATGCTGCTGTAAATGACACAGACATCATAGAAGCTAAACCTCTCAGTCCTCCTCACTCAGCCCACTGACTAGAGCATGTGAACTGGCAGCAGGCAAATCTGCTAACATTTACACTGACTCGAGGTACGCGTTCGGGGTGGTGCACGATTTTGGGGCTCTATGGCATCTGAGAAATTTTATGACAGCAGCAGGCACACCAGTTGCACATTCCCGACACATAAAACATCTTTTAGAAGCAATCCAACTGCCCAAGGTAGTGGCAGTAATTAAATGCAAAGCCCACACATGTGAGGATGACCCGGTGTCACTGGGCAACAACAGAGCTGATGAAGCTGCTAAATGGGCAGCAGGGTTAAAAATGTTTTCTCCAACTGAAACAATTATGTCATTCCAAACTATTGATATGCTGAAATTAATTGAGATGCAAAATTTTTCTTCAATTCAGGAAAAATCCATTTAGAAGTCCAACGGATGTGGGCAAGAGTCCTCTGGGCTCTGGAGGGATGGACATGGTAAGCCAGTAGCCCCCAAGGCATATTACCCCAGCCTAGCTGAGGCAGCACACGGTCTAACTCATCTGGGTAAACTGGGTATGTGCAAGTTGGTGAGGGCATACTGGTGTGCACCAGGTTTTTCTTCACAAGCAGAGAAGATAGCAATGTCCTGTCTGACCTGCTTGAGAAAGAACATATGGAAAGCGATCCCTACTGAACCGTCCCACATTCCACTGACTGATGGACCTTTCCAGGTGATACAAATTGATTTCATCCAATTACCACCCTGCAGGAACCTTAAGTATGTATTAGTGTGCACAGACATATTTTCTAACTGGATTGAGGCTTACCCAGTGGCCACTAATACTGCTGCGTTTACTGCCAAGAAAATAGTTCAGGAATTTGTATGCAGGTACGGTATCCCAAAAATCATCGAGAGTGATAGGGGTACCCATTTCACAGGTGATGTTTTTCAAAATATGTGTAAGCTGATGGGTATCAATAGCCGACTTCACACCCCCTACTAACCGCAAGCCAGTGCCAAGGTAGAGAGGATGAACGGGACTATTAAAAATAAGCTAAGTAAAATTATGGCAGAGACTGGACTAGGATGGCCAGAAGCGTTACCTTTGGTCCTACATAGCATAAGGACCACTCCTAGACCCCCCTTAAATTTGTCCCCATTTGAAATACTGTTCGGTAGACAACCTCATTTGATTATAAGTCCTCAGGAAGACTTGAAGGGTAACAACGAGGTAACTGTAAAGTATCTTACATCAATCTGTAAGCAGTTAAAGCAACAGCAGCAGAAACTGAAATTGTTGTCTAATGATATGCCTGAAACTAACTGTCATGATGTTGAACCAGGAGAATATGTTATGATCAGAAATTTCTTGTGTTCAGGTTGTTTGACTGATCAGTGGGAAGGTCCATACCAGGTGCTGCTGACAAGTACTTCATCTTTGAAGGTGGCCGAGAGATACCTGGGTCCATTCCACTCACTGCAAAAAGGTCAATCAACCGGTGGAGAAACAAGTCGGAGACAAGACTGATAGTGTTGACCTGTCGCTCGCGAGCTTGTTCCAGGAGGATTGAAAAGGTCGTAGTGAGATACCTGAACTGAGAGAAATTTTGCAGGACTTGTTGTTAAAATGGACGGGCCTGCTGTGTTCATTTTCATATTCTCTTTTAGAGTGTTCACCATCCTGGCCAGTTCGGGGATATCCAGTGTCTGTGATGGGGGACCGATTGAGGAAATGGGAGCTGATGGCAGTGCTGATGGAGTGGAGACAGGAGGAGTGCAATGCCAATCAGGAGAGTGTCTGTCCAATCTTAGTACTGTTATTGTTAAGAGAGCTGTCATTCCGGATACTCGGGGAAGATGTGGAAGTTTATCGTCTGAAGATTCCTATATTTGTGAGCTTTGTGGGTCCCTAGTTGATGAGAACTGTATCCAACGGTGCCAACCTAAATATAATCAGTACTGGGGTGGGTATCCTCTAGAGGATTATCATAGCATGGTAGGCAAAGTGTTAAATCAAACTGATTGCTGGGTGTGTTCACATGTGCCACAGGGACAGCATAATGTAGGGTTGGTGCCATTTCCGCTGAATAACACGGAAATTTTAGAATTGCAAGCGTACAAGACAGAACTGGTGCAACACAGGCTAGTGTTGAATTATTTAACTGCTGTTACTGGAGGGTATTGCGTAACGTTAGCCACCCAATTTGGAGTAAAATGTTGCACCTATGTCACCAATGACACCAGCGACCCTAAGGAGGTGATAGACCGGAAGATGGATGAAATTCTACAGCTAAAATGGGAATTTCGTAAGAACCATAACACTTCAGTGGCTGAAGTAGGGGAAAAGATAGAAGGATGGGTGTCATGGCTGAACCCAGTGAAATGGTTCTCAGGACTAGGGGAATGGGTCCAGGAAGTGATCACCAGCATAGGCAAATTCTTGATCCTTATACTGATTGTCATCATAATAATTGGCATATGCGTCTGGTGTGTTCCTATTGTGTTGAAGTGTGGAAAATGTAAAAATAGAGTGAAACGAAAGAATGAAACTATGATGGTGGTCAAAAATGACAATATATATACCGAGGTAAATATAGAACTGCATTACAACCCTGAACTAGGAAATACTATCGTTTGATGTATTATATTTAGAAATGCATAGAATGTATTATTGAAATGTTATTTAAAGAACACCCCAGATAATGTAAAGTCTCAATTCCCCTTCAAGACTGCTTTTATAAGACTGGTGCATTCCCACACCTTTCACATGATTTTCCAAGATCCGCGGTGTGCGTATAATAGTAGTTTTATGTCACCACTCAGAGACACATTATTGATGGATTAAGAACCACCTTGTGCCATCCCATAATAACACCAAATAATATGTAAATGTAAGCCTAAATTAAATTCAAATAGCAGATTGTGATATCATGTTTGCTATCAAAGGGTGGACTGTCGAAGCTGAATAATTGGCTGAGACAAGTTCAGTTTAAAATTTAATCGCAGCGACAAATGGCCGCAAGACTGCATTTTGGAAATGGGATCGCAAGACGCCATTTTGCGAATGGCCGCCTAAGCACCATTTTAGATAAACTTACCCTTTAGTACATGTAGCGATATTACTATTAGCAACATGTGATTGCATCTTTCATCATTTGTCATACACACATTAATACTCACAATTGCGCTGTTAACTAGTCGCATATTAGCGAATGCATAGGACTTTGTATGAAACCGCTGTATTATTAGCTTTATGCGCACGCATCTGCCCCAAGTTAACTAGCATCCTTATATCAAACCCTGAATACCCACACATTACATATTCACACATAAGGTTCAATAAGCTTTAAAGTGTATGATTTAAGTTGGTTCAGTTAGTTTAAATGCTGAGAAATAAAGATATTTGATAACTAAGGTATTATACATGCTAAACAAGTCATGTTTGGTTTTGTACTGATGAGTATTCTTTTTACAGTATTCCGGTGTTATTGGTGGGGAGGTCGCATCATGCAAACTCAAGTTATGGATTGCAGAGCCTACAAGCAACAAAATGTATATTTCAGGAACAACTGTTAGGATGTTACAGGGGGCCTGAAAAGAAAGATCCCCAGCTGTTAGAGGCAGGGAGAGTCTATTTGAACCAGCCTGTTAAATGTGCTGTAACAGATGCTTCTCCCCTGGGAACCAATGACATTAGCAACAAACTTCCCTATTGTCCTGTTTATTCTGGGGGGGTATAAATATGTGTGCCCGAACGCTAGTTTTTAGTCTTCGTGCTGAATGCTGTATGACTAGGGGTCTCTTGCTGATGCCTATCTCCGTGTCCGGAAGCACTGCGTATGTATACTGTACTTGGGTCTGTATTATTTCCTTTTACGACAAAATTGTGTATGGATCAATTGCGTGTAACTGTCTGAACTTTTACCTGAATAACACTTGTGCTTTGGAACCACAGATTCCACGTCTAAGTCTTTATTTACGGTCTGACTGCGTACGCAAATTAGCATTATTCTTAGAGGTTTATAGGAAGGATTTTAGAAGGTATAGGCAGGGGTATATAGAGGTTCTGATCCAGTTTCGTTAGTAGATAAAAAAAAGGATTACAAATGGAATCTAACTAGATAAATTTATATTCTTCCTTGTTTAACCTGACCTAGTAGTTAACAATAAAAGTGGGACAGTTCAGAGAAGATTTCTTCCCTCCAGTGTCTGATTGGGCATAAAGGGCCCACCGGGGGAATGCAGTGGTAGGGGCCCATGCTTAAGGGGTGTGGTCAGACCCCAGAGATGCTTGACTAACCAATAGGCAAATCTGGTTGTAGTTTCTATAGAAAGGAGCCCAGCATCCGTGTTGATCAGTGCTTCCAATCCACTAGGTAACTGATCATATAATTGAGTAACAATGTATGATTTGAGGACTGGAACCTGACACCTAGAGTAGGGGGGTGGGCCCTCAGGCAGTGGGGCCCACTGGGGATTTCCCCTGTACCCCTGTGGGCCAGTCCAACCCTGCTTCCCTCCCATACATTGGGTCAGTCTGTAGATCCAAAATACATGACTGAGGTGCAGTCATATAATGGAAACAGAGAACAATGGAGTGGAATTACCCACCTCCTCCTTGTTCCTCCTAGTCTTTCACCCTTCTCAATTTGTCTGCTTTCATCAACCTCCTTTTTCCTCTTTCATCCTTCTTTATCTTCCTCCTCCAGCTTTCATCATTCTCTAACCGTTTAATTTTTAATCCCTCCTCCTTTTCTATCATTATTACTTTTTGTCAAGCTCCTTTTAATTTTTTCCTCCTTTCATATCTTCCTACTCTCTACTTCATTAAATACACTGCTTGTAGCAGGGAGAGGAGCCAGCAACTAGGAACTAGACACATTGGTGACCTCCTGGCAGACCCTTTGGGCCACTGCAAAAACCGTGGATATGGCTAAAATTCCCCTGCTTCAATTGTGAGTCGGTGTCTTCTATGTCCATATGCAGCCAGCCATGGGGCTCAGTCCCCTATTATCACTTGTGTCTCAAAGTCTAAGCTATAAACTTGGGGATCTAATCTCTTAGAAAGCAAAGCTACTTTTGAGAACATAAGAGCCTCTAAGGAGCCTCCCACACTGCTGATCTCTGGTCTTATGACTCAGGAACTGGAGTTGTGTAAGGAAGTTTTGAGTTCATTAGAGCCTGCCAGAACAGCTGGGAGGCATTTGATGCTGTTGTCCTCTGGTCCGCAGTCTAAAAGAACGGCAGTCTCAGTCACTGCTTCAAACAAATCCCCACTAGACACAGTGCAAGTAGAGAAAATGTCTTATACACCTTTCAGACATACGACCCAGGAAATTTCCTGCTCAGACCTGGGAATTTCTCCTGTGCAAAATCCCGGGTATTTGGTCGAGACCCCCCTTTCACACTACAACGTCTACCCGGGAAATTCCCGGGTAGACCTCTTTCAGACAAGAGCAGGGTTTTTCAGAGTTTTGATAAACAAAGAAACAGAAAAACAAACTCTGTTGTGCGAGCACTCTTATACTAGATTATCAAAAATTGGACAAGTGTGTCCTAAAAATTAACCTTTATTACATATATCTAAAAGGAACCATAGAAATGTCCACTAAATGTCCAAAAATTAAAGGAGAATAAACACATACATTATACACAGAAACAATACATACAATTAAAAATAGAAAATAGTAAGCACCCTGGGACTGGCGAAATATAGGAATAATATATACAGTATAATGAGATTAAATGCCAGTAAATATAAGTATAGTTTAGAAGCAGTTGTACCCATAAATGTTATTATTTGAAATGAGTAGTGGGTATAAGAAAATTCAGTAAAGTCCAGGCATAGAGTTGCCTCTCCTCATTCTACTGCTCCTCACCTATGCTATAAGCTATTTATGAGGAGTGAGAGATTACCGGAGGACAAATTGCCTGTGGAAACAACAGACTAACAGGGACGTTGCTCACATTTCATTTCTGCTGTTGAGTGTCATACATAAAGCATCGGACACACAATGAGAGAATTACTTTAATGAGATAGCCCGCAGTTAATAGAGATTACAGAAGAAGCTCGCAGTGTGGGTAGGATGTCAAAGTGACTCATATGGTTACCACTTAATATATAAGAAAATTGGTCACAAACACCTTTCCCACAGATGACTAATCACTCTTATTTCTAAAAGGACCTTCCCCTTTAGCTGTATATTAATCCACAAGTCTGTTGAATTTTATTTCATCATAAACAAGAAAAATGGAAAATGACCAATTTTCTTATATATTAAGTGGTAACTGCTTCTAAACTATACTTATATTTACTGGCATTTAATCTCATTATACTGTATATATTATTCCTATATTTCGCCAGTCCCAGGGTGCTTACTATTTTCTATTTTTAATTGTATGTATTGTTTCTGTGTATAATGTATGTGTTTATTCTCCTTTAATTTTTGGACATTTAGTGGACATTTCTATGGTTCCTTTTAGATATATGTAATAAAGGTTAATTTTTAGGACACACTTGTCCAATTTTTGATAATCTAGTATAAGAGTGCTCGCACAACAGAGTTTGTTTTTCTGTTTCTTTGTTTATCAAAACTCTGAAAAACCCTGCTCTTGTCTGAAAGAGGTCTACCCGGGAATTTCCCGGGTAGACGTTGTAGTGTGAAAGGGGGGTCTCGACCAAATACCCGGGATTTTGCACAGGAGAAACAGTGTCCAGGTTTCTGTGCCGCAGTTACCCACAGTGTGCTGGGGCAATTGATGGCACCCACATCCCCATAATTGCTCCCACAGACAGCCCAGCAGACTACTATAACAGAAAGGGATGGCATTCCATCATTCTGCAAGCCGTCGTTGACCATCGGTATTGGTAAGCCACATTTATTACTTTTAATTAGATATATATTGTGATCTGCATGCAAAGTAAAGTATCTAAAATGTTGTGTGTTTAAAAAGTTTATATGTATAGTTGTAACCGGATCTTATATACGCTTTCTATCAGAAATAAATAAATGTATATATTGTAGTGTATTTAAAAGTTAGGGGTATAATTAATAAAGTGAGGGTTATTTGAAGTGTAGATGTTGGGCCTAGCAACCAATCAGATTCTACTTCACATGGTCTATATGTCTAGTTTTAACTGGATATTATCTTGCTCACAGCTTCACTGATGTTTTCATTGGCTGGCCTGGTCGTGCTCATGATGCTCGTGTTCTGGCCAATTCTGATCTTTACAAGATTGCGGAGGAGAGGCAGAATGGTTGGCTGTTTCCTCATGAGGTAACTATACACACATTTTTGTCATGCTTCTTATTGCAAAACCGATATGTATTATCTTCCATACCCAACCATAACATGATTTTTGGTATGTCACCTGCAATTTGCTCTGATATACCGTATCTGCATACAACACTGTTACCTGTAAAGCCTTTAATAATAACTGTAATATTTGTTTCCATTTGCAGAATTCCAAGCTTGTGGATGGAGTGGAGATACCAGTCCACATCATTGGGGATGCTGCGTATCCATTACAGAGGTGGTTGATGAAAGGGTACAGCCAACAGGTTGTGCTTTCGAACGAGCAGATCGCCTACACCCATACCCTCAGTTCAGCTAGAATGGTTGTTGAAAATGCATTCGGGAGACTGAAGGGACGTTGGCGCTGCTTGTGAAAAAGAAACAATTTGGACATTCGGCTGATTACTGATGTTGTAGCGGCATGCTGTATCTTGCATAACATCTGTGAGATACAGCGAGAAGAATACCTGCCAGAGTGGGACATCGTGGAGGAGCCTGTTGGGAGTTATCCTTCTACCCTTTCATCAACCTCACTTGCTTATCGAACCAATGACATAGAATTGATTAGAACCACCATTTCAAAAAACATTAATTCTATGGTGTTATTGTAATAAATACAAAAACTTAATTTTTGAATTGTTCAAAAAATCTTTAATTTTAATAAAGGCCTTTTGTTTAAGTTGCATACGAAGTTTGAAAGCATTTCCATATTTCTTACATAGGAAATAATGTTGCACAAAATAACAACACAATTCAAAACAAACAATAGTATAAAAATAAATAAAAGTGCACATTTACTTCAGAACCCAAAGTACTCCATATGTATGTATGGATTGATATTGTCGAAGGCGTAGACAATGAGAACAATGTTAAGTGCGCATATAACTGTGAGGCATTAAACAAAAAAATGACAAGCAGTAACCATAACATTCTCAACATCATGATATGGATATGTCTAGTTAACATCACTAGATACTGTATATTTGATTACCACAGTTAAATATTTCGGTAAAAAGAGTATTAGCTGGCAAAGTATCTTTAAATTGACCTTCAAGTACATTATCTAATGTATTATATGTAAATGTTGAGGATGACTGAGGTGTTTGCGGATGCTTGGATATATGGGATGTAGTTTGCCCAAATGCTGTGGGGGACTTTAATTGTTGCGCATACTGGGATGTTTTGCCAAATGCTGGGGGGGACTTTACTTGTTGCACATACTGATATGTCTGCCCAAATGCTGGGGGGGCTTTGCTTGTTGTTGAGCAAACTTGTATGTAGTTTGCCCAAATGCTGTGGGGAAATTAGCGTGCTGGTCATACTGCGATGCATGCTCAAATGAGGTGGGAGACTGAGGTTGTTGCACATATTGGGATGGTTCCCCAAATGAGTTTGGATAATTAGCTTGGTTCCCAAAATGGGTGGGTGATGGAACATGTGTTGTTTTGTAGTGGATTGTGCTCAAGATTTGAGTAAAAAATTTGCAGTTATCGCGACTAAGCCTTTCCTGCACAGCTATCATTTCCTTTAGCAAATTACTCTGCTATTCTCTCTCATTGGCCATGAACCACTGCAGTCTGGCATCCTCTTGTGTCTGCCATTCCGAATCTAGGTCGCGCAGTTGTTCACAAAGAATATTTTTCATGGCTGTGGTAGCAACATCAATTTTGCTCTTCTTCTTTTTACGTGTTGGCACTGTGAAAACTGAAAGTAAAATAGAGAAAACATTGAGCAACAGATGTAAAAAATATTTGATACACAAAACAATAAATGGTCCCAATTCAAAAAGCAGCGCGTCTCTTTGCATGCGCTGCCCATCCTCCACTACAAGATAAATGCAGAAACAATACGGTTTCTACTATATACTAGAAACTGAACTACAACATTACATAGATTAATGCAGCAGAACATAAGTTATTTGAATTAAACTTAATGTTATCGCGTAGGGTGGGCTTGTCTCCCTGGGTCTGTGGCTCAGACTCAGAATCTTGCCTTTACGTTGGAGAGATCACATCTGAGCCAGTGCTTGGTTCAATGTTGATGGTATTAGATGAGTCCTCATTTGCATCATCAAATAGGACCTGCGATAATGCCGAGCTCTGCTGGCTGCTCTCAGGAGTTGTTGAAGGCGTGCATGTCATTGTTGCAGACAGTGTGCCAGCATCACTTGAAGAAGATAGAGCAATGGGGTTGCATAGTGCTGTATGCCCAAAAGCCGAAGTGCATAAATCGTATAAGGGCCACTCCATCCTTCCCACACCACTGCGATTACGATTGTGGTCATTGACCTTTGTGTATTGTTTCTTAAGACTCTTTAGCTTATTAAGGACTTGCTGCTGTGTCTTCACAATACCCCGGCTGGCCAGGATTTTGGCAATGTTGCAATAGATCATGGCATCCTTAACAGTGCCTGTGATTTGAGCTTTTATTTCTTCCTCTCCCCTCACATGTAAGAGCTCACGGACCTCCTCCTCCTTCAAATGTGCCTCACATGTAAGAGCTCATGGACCTCCTCGTCCTTCCAATGTGCCATGATCACCAACCACCTGTACACAGAAAAAATATAGAGTACCGCGCTAAAGAAAACCCAGAAAATTTAGATAAAAAATAATAAATAAATAAGCAAATGAATAGAAAATAAATCTCTTGTATGGTGTATTAATAATGTATTTCAGTATTTTAAAATATATGCCATATATAATAATAGAAACAAGCTCTTTTAATAAGGTAATAAAACAGTAATTTTACACACCTGGCACCACTCTCCAACCACCTGGTACTGCACTCTCTCCTTTGTCAGCACCAAGTTCACCTTGTAGTGTTGCGGGTCTCTGCAATTGTTGCGGCACCTAAATCCGCCGTGTAGCACTGCACTGCCTCTTTAGCACTATGTTTAGCCTTTATGGCGTCTGCCCTCCACTGTCTGGCCGCTGCTGCTGATGATCTCATCAACAGGCAGCCGCATCCAGCCAATCAGGAGCTGTTTGTCAGACAGAAGCAGGGTAATTTCCCAGGACTTAAGTCCCGGGAAAAACCCTGGTCGATTGCAGGGGCGGCTACCCGGGAACGTGTTCCCGGGTAGGTACCTTTCAGACAGACGCGGCTACCTGGGAATTTGGCTGAGGCAGGCCAAATTCCCGGGAATCTCGAGATGTCTGAAATGGGTATTAGTGGTACTGTATGCTAAAAAAATGGGTATGGTAACAAGTTATGAGGGGCATGGCCACTCGATATGGGGGCATCTCAGCATGACACACCACCTGTTTATTGTCACTGTCATCATCATATAACAGAGGTTCAACCAGACTCTTGCCCACTATGTCACCTCCTGTACCCCCTCCAGCATCCTGCCCCTTTTGTCTTTCCAGCCTCCTGCTCCGTCACTCCAGCCTCCTGTCTCTTTGTGTCTCTCCAGCCTCCTGCCCCATCACTCCAGCCTCCTGTCCTCTTGTGTCTCCAGCCTCCTGTCTCTTTGTGTCTCTCCAGCCTCCTGCCCCACCACCCCAGCCTCCTGTTTCCAACCTTCTGTCTCTCAGCCATAACCCCCTTCCCTTTGTCCCACAGCCTCCCTCTCACCCTGTATCTTTCAGCTTCCCCCTCACCCTGTATCTCTCTGCCTCCCCAACACCCTGTATCTCGTGGCCTCCCTCTCACCCTGTTATCTCTGCCTCCCCGTCACACTGTGTCTCTTGGATTTGATGTCACCCTGTATCTCTTGACTTCCCCCTCACCCTGGGGGAAATGTACTGAGCTCTGGAAAGTGATAAATTGGAAAGTGATAAACGACCAGCCATTCAGCGCCTAAATGTCATCTTACAGGCTGTAATGGAAAAGAAGGGGGGAGAAAAGGGTCGCACCAAGAAAATATGTATACAAAATCACCCTATTTTAGAAATCACATTGATACTCAAATGTTATCAATACTTATTCTTATAGGGGTGCTACTCCGGGACAGATCAATATTCACATAAAAAAAAAAAACAATCCCATACGAGTGCACATTGTCTCGCAATATATTACATTAAAACATAACCTTTATTATTGTTGTCCACTACAGTGGTTACTTAAAACACAGCAAAATAAAGATTAACAAAATGTACAAAAAAAAATATTCATTAAAATAATCTAAAATCTACAGCCGTGCTCAGTCTGCCTCTTTTTTGAAAAAGCACTAGCGAAACACGTGTCAAGGTGTTCAGTAGTGCCAGTCAGAATGTGTCCTAACTGAATGTTGTATTAACAAATATCATGTTTAACTTTAAAATGTGTATCCCCACTGTGATTAGATGCCGCGGTGAATGTGAGGCTAGCTGAACACTGCACGACGCTGCAGTCAGTGCAGGGAGAGATCAGCTGCCTGCCTTTACTACCCCTCATGCTGATAGCCCCGTATAAGCTACAAACAACAAGATAGTGTAGACTTATGGTGCATACACACGGTCAGATTTTCCTTCAGATTTATACAATAACGATTTTAAAAATCATTCAATCATTCATATTTGAAAGAAAGCCTGACGTGTGTCCCTGCAACGATGAACGATGCGTGTTCCCGTTTGTCAGATAACGATATCTGACATCTGATGTGTTTGCAGATTTGGTCAATTTTCACTCATTTTAATACTGTCAAAAATCGTTCGTATTTCATGAAATCGTTGGTAAAATCGTTCGTTGTTTATCGTTCGTAGTTCATCGTTCGTCTGACAGATCTGACCGTGTGTATGCACCATTAGAGTACAAGCAGTTATCTTGCTGCTCATGCTAACAGCCCAGGTGATAAGACAAGAGAAACTGTTTGGAGGTGAATAAATAATAAGCAATTGTTTGTTTTTACTGCTCATGCAAACAGCTCCCTGGGAGAAAGTTTACTAGCAGTCAGCTGCTTCTCTTTACTGTCTATACTAACAGCCCTGTAGTGAAAGGACAATAAGAGGAGCTGTGTCAGTATGGGACTTATAAATGTGAAAACAGCGCTTCCAATGAAACAAATCTGATAGATGTAAATCAAATGAATATTTTGAATGCTATGTAAGTGAAATAAAAACTCTGAATACACTAAATGAAATATATGTACAACATGAGACCTATATATCACCTGAGTATTGGGATACTCATGAGTTATTAAAATACCATAAGTTTGTCCTATAATTGGGTGTATGGTGATTAAGTATTAAAATTATCACTTTACCAATAAACTTTGTAACATTGAAGAGCATATCATGTTTTTATTGAAGTGATATAGGTGTCAATGGGTTACACTGAGCAAAATTAAAATATCAATAAATTGCCTTAAAATAAATATTCCATAGGCATCTAATTCACTATATATTCAAAGATTATTATTATTATTATTGAAGATTGAGACATCAGTGGGTATGTCACTTTGTATTTAATTGATACAGACTTGGACATACATACGCAATAACACTATTACGTGTATAAATGACACTGGACTGAGCACGACTGCAGATTTTAGATTATTGTAATGAGTATTTTTTTTGTGAATTTTGTTCTTCTTTATTTTTCTGTGTTTTAAGTAACCACTATAGTGGACAACACTGATAAATGTTATGTTTTAATTTAATAAATTGCGAGACAATGTGCACTCGTATGGGATTCTTTGTTTTCTTTTTGATGTGAATCTTACAGGCTGTGTTTGAAAAATGACAGGAGCTGATTGGTTGGTACTTTATCTCTCTCCAATGTATCACTTTCCAGAGCTTAGTACATCTGCACCCCCTGTGTCTCTCGGCTTCCACCTCACCCTGTGTCTTTTGGCTTCCCCCCCACCCTGGGTCTCTTAGCCCAGCCCACACTTACCTCCTTCTGCATGATGAGGATGTTGCTTGCAGCTCCATCTTTGCGCGCGCCTCGGCTCCTCTTTAGTGTCCAGCGGCGCGATGTCATGACGTCATGCCACTGCGTCTGCACAAAAAACGTTATTTTGCTGTCCACCTGCAGCTGTCCCAGCTGTGTCTGCTCTCTCTGCAGTGCTTGTACCCAGCAGTTTGTCTGGCATGAAGATGGAAGAAACTGTGTCCAGCCAGCGGAAAGGTGGTAGGGGGTACAGAGTACAGGCTACTAATTTCTTAATGGAACGCCATGTGCACCGCTGACTGTTTAACATACAGTAATAATACATTCCCTACATAATGGCTGTTCAGGTGAAGTGTGTACCCAGCCAAAGTCATCCATTTCCTTTCTGTATATGAGCTTGATTCCCTTTGTTCATATTGGCAGCAATTAAAAGGCATGGAGATCTGTAAACCCATCTGTAATTCTAGAAAGTCAAACAAGTTCGAGTTAATTTGATGAACTCATATATTTTACCTGTTTTTAATGGCAAACTTCAAATGGTGAATACAGTAGTGTTTACAGTACAAATAAAAGAAAATGTAAAAAAAAAATAATTTACAAATTTTATTGAAATATTGTTTCAAAATAAATATATTTGAAATCAAACATTTTGACATGAACAGTAAGCCATTAATGCGATTTGGATCCACAAATTTGAATTGGGTCAATTAGCTATTGTACAACAGTATGCTCATGGCCATTGAATTTCAGGCTAATTGGAAGCATTTAAACATTTTTCACCTCTAGTGTTTATATAATAAGCGAGAAAGTGTGTCTGTCTGTCCACACACTGTCACGCAATCCCTAAAAATGGGGAAGTTCTGGGGGCCTGCTCCAGTGGAAATTGGCAGTCTGCCAAAAACCTGTGAGAAAGCTACAAAAGAATCCTTTTAATCTTAGTCTGGGCAAACTTGATGACTCATGCAAATTCATATTAAATCCAGAGCCTCTGTGATTGCATGTAAGGGCATAACTAAAGGTGCCCACACACATAGCGATCTGCACATGATCCCACGATGTGTGCGATTTCCCCTGAACTCTCCCCTGGCAGCTCCCCTGCACTCCTACACACGATTTGGAGTAAAAAATGTCCAATCTAACTTAAGATCTACCGTGCATCCAGTGCATTGTGTCCCAGATTGGCAAATCTGCCCTAAAGCACGGCAGATATGAAGATGCGATGTGCGACCAGCGGGGATGTGCATTGGCATTGTGATCGTGAGTGGACACTCACGATTTGGGCATATTTTACACGATTTGTCGCCAAGATTCGTCAAAATTGGGCAAATCGTGTAAAATATTGCTATGTGTGTGGGCACCTTAACACTTTGTGGGCCACAAAGGGCCCCCCCGGGGGTAAAAAAAAAAAAAAACACATACATTTGCCCCCACAGAGCCCATTCATGTATTGTCACACAGAGCCAAATCAGGTTATGCCACAGAGTAGTACCCCTTATACACATTATGCCATACAGTAGTAGTGCCATATACATTATGCCACACAGTAATGCCCCTTACACATTATGCCCCCCCCAGCAACTCACTTTCCCGTGTCCCTCCAGTGGCCTCTCGCCTCCCCGTCTGCCATCAACAGGTGTGGATTTGGGGTCGGGCCGACGCACAGGCAGGGGCAGACATGGACAGTCAGCACTGGCGCAATTTGAATCTCGTGCCGATCTCCAGCCAATCAGAGCTTGTGGATCAGCAGCCAATCAGGATCCACCTCTGCTGATTGGCTGCTGGTCCATGAGCTCTGATTGCTTTGTGACCAGTGGCTCTGTCTCTCCTTGACTGCCTGCCAGTGCAGGCACCACATCAACATAAATGACACCTAGGCCCCCCTCGATGACCCTGACTCGACCAGTCCACCTTGTGTGCGTAACTGGGTGCAAAGGGAGTGGCGGGCCACAGAGGCAGCGTGGGCACCATAGCAGCTGCACCTCTTGCACCCACAGTAGTTACGCCACTGCTTGCATGCATGTTAGCAAACAGTGGGGTCCTTTTCAAGATCAATGGGATGAGGTTATAGGTGAGGACAACGTAAGCAAATAAAGGCTGCAGGTGTACCTCAGGGTCCAGTCTTCAACCCGGGCAATGCCGGGTATCCCAGCTAATTGAAAATGTTCAGCAGAAAACCTTTGCAAACTTAAACATTTAGACACTGCAGAGTGTTATACATGTGTTTGTTGAAGATATATTGCATGGGATTATTTTTTTAACAGATATTTTTTCCAACACATTAACATTAATACAAGATTAATGTTACACTAAAGTGAATGGTTTTCTCTTTCATTTTCATCTAACTCCCACATTTATAATATTTACATGATAATTGATAATTGTTGATGATGTAATGGAATACATTTTTTTCCTACTGAGACTGACTCTTGAAAACAATGTGTTAATATTAATCACCAAAGCTGGGTACACACTATACAATGTATCGTATGATATATCATTCTGTCTCTGATCGGAACGATATATCGTACACATTGTATAGTGTGTACGCCCGATCTGTCTTTCACAATGCACATTCATCGTCCAATCTGACCCAGTCTGCCAATACCTGTAGCCCAGGCCGCCCTCTCTGCCGCTCCCAGACCGTGCCACAGCCCACCTCCTCCATTCCTGCATTGCAAGCTGCAGGAGGGAGAACACAGTGAGGAAGACGTGCCGATGCCAGAGCAGCTGCAGGAGGAGGTACCAGACTAGCTCAGAATAGAGGATAGCTGGATTCTTATGCAAATACTGTAGATGCGTTAAAACAGCTTCATTATGTGTTTTATTTGCAACATAAGATAGGCAAAAAATTAACAACCTTGGCTTGCAAATTATATTATTATGAATAAGTCATTAATAGTTGCTTATCAGGCTGTTAATTTTATTTTTGTAAAAAAAAGATTTTTTTAGTATGGGCCCATTTACCAAATGGTTTAGTGCAGGAAATTTTACAAATATCTCCTGCGCTATGTAATTATCTGCATAATACTATATAGCATCACTGTTCCAAAATACCTTTAAGTGAAAACATATGTCATCATATTTATTAAACTGTGAAAAGGTTTTTTTTTTTTGGAGCTTGATGTCTATATCTGTCTCCATCTCCAGACTACATGGATGTGAAGGATGTTCTCGCATCCCTCCCTTGCGTGAATGCATTTCCTCCTCTTATTCTTTCTCAAATAAGAGATAGAAAGGGAAACTAGTAGTGTCCAGACTATCAAGTAAAGCGCTCATCTGTTATCACCTATTTTCCCATGGAGATTCTATTCAAACGTTTTGCTGAGTAGTAACCTATAAGTGAAATACAATAGCACATCTTGCTATCTTGTGCTGATTTGGGAACATTATCATACTGTCAAATGCTATATGTGTGTTAGCACAACATCTTCTTATATCCAAGTGTGTGTTTGTGTGTTGGGGGGCACCAAAGGAAATTCTCGCCCTGAGCTCCATTTGGTCTAGAACCGGCCCTGCATACAGCATTTAACAATACATTGCGCCGTTGTACCTGGTTTTGTGCAGTGCGTATGGCGCGTGCGATGTATGGTCGCACCATCGTATGGTGTGTACCCAACTTCAGTGCCATATGGAAATATTATATATTGAATTACCTGTACAAGTGACTCTTGGGGAACACAGCTGTAGGGAAAGCAAACATTTACTAAGTTTATAACACAAGGCAGCATTACTCATTATAGACATTAATTACAAATGTGATATTATTCTTCTGCAATCCAACATTTTAGAGAGCCATGTGAATTGTACTTAGAATCTATTTCAATGTTATAAATATATGAATAGGATTAATGTATATTTAATTTGAAGAATATCAAATAAGCAAGACTTTGGGCTGCAGATAAAGCGTTTTTTTTTTCTTACTAAGGATCCTAGTAAAATTAATACATAAAAAAATATAATAATAAAGTATACAAAGTAGATTGTTGTAGATACGTAGTGCACCGCACAGTAGGAAATCATCTGTTACTTTGTTGGTTTAGGCTTTATTCTCATGTAAGGTTGCCTCAACCACTTACATAGGTGATATGCACAACATGTTTTTAGTCCTGATTGTATTTATAAGTATTTCATACTAGAACAGGTCTCGTGATCAGTGTTACCAAATTAAAAAAATAAATTCACATTGCAGAAAATGTGTTATGTCCCAAAAACATCCACTGAAATTGCTTCTCTCTGAGACAAAATTCTTTCTGCGTCCGTCCCCAGGCGCAAGCACCTGACTCAGATGCATGCGCAGATTGAAAACATCGGTCGCTTGAGTTTGATTTCACAAAAGTGACCACCTCTGAATCAGGCCATATGTGTTTGAACATGACAGAGTCACATATCATCCAGCAAATAGTCTTTCTCCCCTTGAAATACAACAATTATGAACTAAATATAATTGATATATAATATTAGCATAATAAAATAGAGATTAGTGATAAGTATGATGGTGTATCCTCTGATCCTTTTACTTCTTTAACTGGTGCACCATTGACAATGTACTGTATTTAATAAGACACAGTAAGGATTATTTAGTGAACCATAACAATGCCTACCAGGCCACAAAAAACAATAAATATCATTTACATTTTTTAGCCTCCAGACCAATGTTTCTCAATATTTTTTAGCATATACCACTGTGTGATGGTGAATGTTTAGCATGTAGCAACTAAAGTCCATCTACTGTACAGTGTGTTTGTTTATATACCCTCTGTCTCATGTACCTTTACATTAAGATGTAGTAAGCAACTCCATAAACATTTAAAAAATCCACCCCTGGTTAGTGTTGTAAGTGTTCTAAAGTATGTATTAACATTTTGTGTTATACAATATTTAGCAGACTGAGGTATTCATTGAATATATCTAGGAACCCCTTAAGTATACTTATAGCATAGGTTGAAAACATAATACAAAAAACAACCTAGTATAAAGCGCTAGTGTTAAGCCCTATGCTGGAATATATGATAATGTGATAGATATGTGACAGACTGCTGCTGTTTCAAACACCTGAGGAGCTGACCCTCATATATACAATAACAATATTAGATCAAATTGGAGACAGCGCCATCTGTACACAATATACACAATTTATTTAGATATGTGCAAAGATTAAAAGACGGTTTTGTCCCTCATTTAGCATAGGCATATATATATATATATATATATATATACATATATATATATATTATAACAATAAATCAATACGTAATTATGAATATTAAGAGACCTCTGTATATTAACAGTATTGAATGATTAAAAGGTAAACATCATGTATTGATATTTATAAAGAAACTGGTTGTTGCAACACCTGTAGTGTGCACAATATACAGATTATGGATGACACCAAACTTCAGAAGAGAAGCTCTGTTATGCACTGTATATGAATAGGTTAATTGCAGGCGGGCAAAAACATGCACTTTCCAAACAGCATAACCTTCCACTTTAGCCGTAGGCTGATATTTAAATAGGAAAAAGCCAGTCTATTCATAGATGTTAGTTGCATGCAAGTGGTTTCCTAATAGTTAATGACAGACTATGTCTCCATGATCCAGCTGTCCTCTAATAGCAGACACAGTCTTAATGTGTATGTAGATTGCCGTGCACAGCTTGTTTGCCTAAATTATAAAGTCAGTCTGCTAATTAGGAGAGGGGTATGATTGAGTACCAATGACTGGTACAGCTTACCACTCCTGTTTGCGGACCTCTGGGAAAAAGACTTGCTTCTGTGTGTCTCTGGAGGATAATGCCGATATTAATCTTCCAGTGCCTGGAACAGCCACGTGTCCGGACACGCCACACCAGCTGTGGGGGCTGTAGAGGCTGCTTGCCGTACGGATGTAGGAGCACTTCCTGGTGGTGTTGTCAATTGTGGGCGGAGCTTGACGCATTTCTCAGCCAAATTATGTCAGGCTGTTTCTTCCCGCCCTCAGTCTTGTGTACCTATTTATTCTCCAACTAGCCAATCGAATTCTGATTGGATAGTAAGTATGATCTCTGTTAGATTAACCACTTCATTACTTCAAAAATTGATGTTACATATTTTCTCCCCTTCTGTGGTATCAATTTTGTTGAGAATAGATGCAATTCCACATATAATATCAAAGTACCAATAAGTAAAACATATTATAGATGTATAAAGATAAATACATAAACATATAAATAAAATAATTATATACATATATAATTTATATAGCATTATCGATAATGAAATTAAGAATAAATATTAAGAAGCAATAGATTAAATAAAAATATACTTTTAAAAAATATACAGTGCCTTGCAAAAGTATTCACTCCCTGTGGCTTTGTACCTTTTTTGTTACATTACAACCTGTAATTTATTTATTTTTTAATCTGAATTTTTATGTGATGGATCTGCACAAAATAGTTTAATTTGGTGAAGTGAAATGAGAAAAAAATATATACAAAATAATCTTTATAAATAAAATTCTGAAAATGTACATGTGCATATGTAATCACCCCCTTTGCTATAAAACCCCTCAAAAGTTCTGGTGCAACCAATTACCTTCAGAAGTCACATAATTAGTGAAATGAGGTCCACCTGTGTGAAATCTAAGTGTCACATGATCTGTCAGTATAAACACACCTTTTCTGAAAGGCCCCAGAGCTGCAACACCACTAAGGAAGAGGCATCACACCATGAAGACCAAGGAGCTCTCCAAACAAGTCAGGGACAAAGTTGTTGAGAAGTACAATTCTGGGTTGGGTTATAAAAAAATATCCATCATCATCAAATGGAAAGAACATGGTACCACAACAAATCTGCCAAGAGAGGCCCGCCTACCAAAACTCACAGACCAGGCAAGGAGGGCATTAATCAGAGAGGCAGCACAGAGACCAAAAGTAACCCTGAAGGAGCTGCAGAGTTCCACAGCAGAGACTGGTGTTTCTGTGCATGTGACCACAATAAGCCGTACACTCCATAGAGCTGGACTTTATGGAAGAGTGGCCAGAAAAAAGCCATTACTTAGTGATAAAAAATAAGAAGACACGATTTGAGTTTGCCAAAAGGCATGTGGGTGACTCCCCAAATGTATGGAGGAAGGTTCTCTGGTCAGATGAGACTAAAATGTAACTTTTCGGCCACCAAGAAAAATGCTATGTCTGGTGCCAACCCAACACATCCCATCATCTCGAGAACACCATCCCCACAGCGAAACATGGTGGTGGCAGCATCATGCTGTGGGGATGTTTTTCAGCAGCAGGGACTGGGAAACTGTTTTGAGTCAAGGGAAAGATGGATGGTGCAAAATTCAGGGATATTCTTGAGCAAAACCTGTTACAGTCTGCCTGTGATTTGAGACTGGGACGGAGGTTCACCTTCCAGCAGGACAATGACCCGAAGCATACTGCTAAAGCAACGCTCGAGTGGTTTAAGGGGAAACATTTAAATGTGTTGGAATGGCCTAGTCAAAGTCCAGATCTCAATTCAATTGAGAATCTGTGGTCAGACTTGAAGATTGCTGTTCACAAGCGGAAACCATCCAACATGAAGGAGCTGGAGCAGTTTTGCCTTGAGGAATGGGCAAAAATCCCAGGGGCGAGATGTGGCAAGCTCATAGAGACTTATACAAAGCGACTTGCAGCTGTAATTGCCGCAAAAGGTGGCTCAACAAAGTACTGACTTTAGGGAGGTGAATAGTTATGCATGCTGAAGTTTTCTGTTATTTTGTCCTAAATGTTGTTTGATTCATAATATTAAAAAAAACACAACTTCACAGTTGTAGGCATGTTCAGTGAATGAAATGATGCACACCTTCAAACAATCCATTTTAATTCCAGGTTGTGAGGCAACAAAACAGGAAAAATGCAAAGGGGGGTGAATACTTTTGCAAGGCCTGTATATAGATATATATAAAAATATAAGAATGAAATAAATACAATAAAATCAACCTCCCTAAAGGTATTATATATTAATGATCAACGTAAACTAAGTCAGAATAATATATTATGTTAAAAAAGATGGAAAAAGGGAACCCCCCTCTTTTTATTGCCTCATAATACAATATGGATGTGTTGATAAACTTAACATAATAAAATAAACAACCCACATAAATTAGATGCAGATATTATTTGTTTCATATATAAATATGGAGAATTTGATGACTACCAATTTAAGCATACTTGTCAAAGAAACCCCGGCTGATGATGTCTATCTAGTTAGAGCCGTACATGACTAACCTCTTATAACTAGACCAGAGATGGGCACAAAAACAGAGTGTTCTTATGATGCATAGTAAACCACGGGAAAGTTCGGTGGGGATGGGTCCCTACAGCGTCTCCCCCCCTCATATCTCCCCTCTACAGCATCGACCATGTTACACATTATTCAATTTGATATTATCATTAAGCCCATTCAGTGTTAGGGTCCCTAATTTGAAAATCCAACAGGCTTCTTTTCTACATAATGCTTTGTACCTATCCCCTCCTCTTTTAGTAGGCTTAATTTGCTCTATTGCTTTTACTCTAATATTTTGTACATTTCCAAAAAGGCATGTAGACACATGTCTCGGCAGACTATGTTTTTTAAGATCTTTTAGGATACCCTGTCTATGGTCTAAAAATCGTATATTGAGGGTGTGTGTAGTCCGACCTACATATTGCATTCCAGGGTTGCACGATTTAAATCAAACGATTTAAATCAAATGATTAAATCATGATTTAAATCATCAGGGTTGCACGATTAAAATCAAACGATTTAAATCGCTGTAGCCCTGGATGGTGCACAAAGACGCAACTGCACAATCACTGAGGTTGTACAAGTGTGGAAGAAGCTGTTAGATTGGACACCACAGCAATGTAGTAAAGATGGCAAAGGCAAGAGCTAAAATTGCACTCACAGATGCCCACTTGCTGGCTAATCTACTTGATCCTAGCTACATGGGAAAAAACTTAGTCCTGATGAAATTGAGACTGCTATAGAGTTTGCTCATGCTAATAATCGTCAAATTATGCTGGTCATCATCAACTTTCATGCATCCATGAAACCATTTGCACCATACATGTTTGAAGTGGACACTTTACGCCAAGTATTTCCTCTAGCCTGGTGGATATCCTACGCAGCTCCACTTCAGTTAGACATTTCTGTAGCAAATCTTCTGAAGCAGATGTTCACCGCAGTTTCATGAAGTGCAGGAATTAAAAGGATTTTTTCAACGTACGATTTTGTACAATCCAAAACACGCAACAGATTGGGAAATGAAAAAGCAGCTAAGCTGGTTGCACGCTACAGAGCCTTTTCTGTTGAGGAAAAATGTGAGGACGTGGACAAAGACATGTACATGTTTGACTCAGACTCAAACAACTGAGTGAAATTCAGAGCCTCATTGTACTTCTTGATGTAACTGTTTAGTGTGTATTTATTCTATTACTGTGTTCATTTTGTTACTGTTCTCACTTCAAAAATGTTTCATGTATTACTAAAACAAGGTGTAAACATCTAAAATTAAACCATTTACTTAAGAAAATATTTTTATAAAAAAATCATATTTAAATAAAAAAAATCGGATTTAAATCAAATAAATCAATTTTTTTAGATTTTCTTTTAAAAAATCCAATTTTTATGCAACCCTGTTGCATTATGCATCCACATGTGATCACATATATCACATAGGATGATTGACAGTTCAAAAATGATTCTATAGAAAAATTTGTGGTGTCAATAGATGACAAAATGTTATCACTTCTATGCTCTGCATGTTCACAGGTGTGACACTTAGATTTGCCACATCTGAAAAAAACGTTTGGTTTGGGAGCTAGCCATGACAATCTATAATCCTTGTTGGAAACTGTATTTGTATTTTTAAGTTGACTTGGTGCCAATTTGTGTTTTAAATTATTAGCCTTTCTAAATACCACTTTGCTTACTCCATCCCATGTTGTAGTGAGGAACTTATCAAGTTTTAGAAGGGAGGAGTTTTTTTCTATGATCTTTCATATATCAGGACCTGCAGAATTATATCTAGTTGTAAAGGCCAGTGATCTATTTTTGGATTGAGTAGGAATACTTTCTTGATCTAGGATTTATTTTTTAGGTGCCAAAAATGTTAATCGTTCTATTTGTTTTGCTTCCATCAATGCTCTATCCAACAATATAGTTGGGTAGCCTTGTTCTACAAACGCGTTATACAAAGTCTCAGACTGATCCAAAAGCTCTCCATGCTAGAACAGTTCCTGCGTAATCACAGGAACTTACCTTTAGGATAGATTATTTTTTAATTTTTATGATGACAGCTTTTGTGATTGAGATATTTATTACAGTCTACACTTTTAGTGCAAGTGTAAGTACATAATTCGTTATCAATAACATTTAGCATGATATCCAAGAAATTCACAGTGGTTTTGTGACAATTGCTCGTGAATTTTAAACCATAATCATTAGTGTTAAGGTGCTCTATAAAACCAGTGACTGAGTGTACATCCCCATCCCAAATGAAAAATAAATTGTCTATGTATCTATCGTAGAGAACCAGGTTCACCCTGAATCTGCCACCCCAGATGTAGCGCTCCTCGAACCGCCCCATATAGAGGTTGGCGAAACTCGGTGTGAACCTGGTTCCCATGGCCGTGCCATGAACCTGAATTAAGTGTTGTGATTCAAACTAAAAATAATTGTGATATAAAATAAATCTAATCGCAGATAATAAAAATTCTCTTGTCTCTTTCATAAGTTTGTCTTGTTTCAGAAAATAATCTATCGCTGATATCCCTTTATCGTGTGGGATATTTGTATAAAATGCTTCCGCATCACACGTTAGTAGTTTATGTCTTTCCATTTGATATCTTTGATTTTTTGAAAAAAATGCCTTGTATCCTGCATATATGACTGTAATAGCACTACATGGCTCTGTAGATGTGTATCTACATAATATGATAAATTTGTTGTCATTGACCCGATCCCTGAGATAATCGGACGGCCTGGCTCTTATGAAGTTTTGGGAGATAGTAATAAATCGTGACAATCGGATGAAAAATAAAACAAGAAAATCACGTGTCTCTTTGGATATCACACCATCATCAAAGGCTTGATTCAAAAGTTCCTTAAGTTCAGCCTGAAACTTTGTAGTTGGATCATATAATAGCTTCCTATATAAATTATCATTATTGAGCTGTCTGTATGCTTCTTAGAGGTAGTCTCTTCTATTTTTAATGATAATTCCTACCCTTTATCTGCCTGTTTAATAATCAGATCTTTGCCAGCCATGAGTTTCTTTAGGGCAGTAAATATATATTGGAAGGATATTCTCCAACCTGAACAATGCGCATACATTTTTTTGTAAACACAGATAGAAATAAAAATTTATATAAATTTATATTAATAATATAGCCAGAATGTCTCTAAAACATTTGTCACTGAGCTTATAAAATTAAACAACCAACATAGACTGTTAAATAACATGTAAAACATGATCACAGATTGCAATGAGTCCCTGAAGAATGTCCCTGAGATTCCACAAATTCTTCAGATGATAAATACTTATTCAATCACTTTAAGATACGCTGTTGCAGTTGCACAAGATAATCATACCCTTTGAAGAGGGAAAATTGTAACATAAATCCAAATTGATGTATCCAGATCTTAGTGAGTAATTAGGTAATTTGTAAGTCCCAAGTATGATCTCTGCAGCAGCCTTTCATGTAATCCAATGTGGATATAAGCCGGTCACAGTACACAAATTGGCATTTGTTAGAGCTGGATACCGGTGAGTCTTAGTGTAGATATGTTGACATCGGCTATAGAGGACAGAGTCCATAGAGATACAATAAAGGATTCGGGGTATGCGTGAGTGATACTAATCAGACAGCCAGCCAGCTGTGCTCTACTCACAGATTTCCCCGTCCATGCTGGTAAGGATAGTCGCTCTCTGGGCTCACGTCTCTGGTGACTGCACACGCTGTCTGTTCGTGTGAAGCTGCCCTGCAGACGCCGATGTCTCGGTTCAGGTATAGGCTGCTGCACATAGATGAGTTGATAAAAAGTTGTAAACTGGGAATCCGAGACTTTGATCAGGGAAACTCAGCAAGAATCTGTTTAGTCCCAATTAGTTCTCCTTCATGCGTTTCTCAATCAGTTTAGCAAAACAGTTTCTTCTGAAGGTAGGTATGAATAGGAACTCCTCCCATGTCTATTTAAATAGGACTCAACCAATAAAACAGTCTAGTATGATTAGCTCATTAACACAATTATCATTAAACAACACCTGTTTACATATATTTTATGGAACATAGAGTAATTCCAACTCCACTCTATCTCTATGTTAGATCAAATTAAGAAACAGATTCAAAGAATCAAACGAAAACAATAATAAAACAGAGGCTTGACTTGAATGTAAAAAAATTAAAACATTTTTTTTTAAAAGTTAAAAACAGCCACAATGTAGCAGATCTATAGATTCTAAAACCTAAGAAAAATGGCATCATGCTAATAGCCGGTATAAGGTACCTTATACCGGCAGCACGCTGACAAACTTTCTCCTGCATGCGGACTAGTGTTCCCGGGTCGGTGTTCAGTAGTGCGCAGCCATTTGGCCTTACACATAGGGGCTAATAGGCAGTCAGGCTGACGAATCCCTCTGATGCACGCTGACTTCTATCCCGATGCTGATGGTCACATACGAGTGTCTTATATATGTAACCCCCCTTCAGTGTGCGGTGTGGTACATAGGTGCATTTGGAGTGATACACCTCCTATTGCCTCAGGCTAGCTCTCCAGGGTGTGGGCAATACCTGAGAAGGGGGTCCCTGCCCATGCAGGCTTTATAACAGTCACACATATAGATACAGGTATAGATAGACACATGCAACAACAGTTCTATTGAATAACTTGGGCGCCAGACCTTCTCTTATAAAAATAAACCAATTTATTTCTCTCCTCCTGCACATGACTTTACAGGAAAAGAATATGGTTACAGCAGCTTCTCCTCTCCCTCCAGCTCATATACTTGGCATGTCAGATAGTATATGACAATCTTATGGATATGGTTACATTACATCACCCTCTTCTTCACCAGCACAGTCTTTAAGCATAGTCACAATGAATGCTTTGCATTTTACCCACACAGGTCCACCTGGCCCTTTGCTGGCTGGTGCCTGTAGTTCTCCACTTCATATGTGCAGGTCCACCTAGCCCTTCGCTGGCTGGTGCCTGTAGTTCTCCACTTCATACGTGCAGGTCCACCTAGCCCTTTGCTGGCTGCTGCCTGTAGTTCTCCACTTCATATGTGCAGGTCCACCTAGCCCTTTGCTGGCTGGTGCCTGTAGTTCTCCACTTCATATGTGCAGGTCCACCTAGCCCTTCGCTGGCTGGTGCCTGTAGTTCTCCACTTCATACGTGCAGGTCCACCTAGCCCTTTGCTGGCTGGTGCCTGTAGTTCTCCACTTCATACGTGCAGGTCCACCTAGCCCTTTGCTGGCTGGTGCCTGTAGTTCTCCACTTCATACATGCAGGTCCACCTGGCCCTATGCTGGCTGGTGCCTGTAGTTCCACAGCTTCACACACATCTCACATAACTTCTTTTGCACTCTGCCTCTCCTTTGTCTCTTCTAAGACAATATACAGAGTGTCTCATACACAGTCTGCCTCTCTCTGCTCCCCTTCTCTATCACATGGGACAGCAATATACAGACTTTGCTATTGCAGCTATCAGACTCTCAGCTGCCGTCCATCCCTATCCTACAGGAATGGCTCCTATAGCCACACTGCTACCACAGTGACCCCCCCTTTAATGGCTGCTGGGGGGCTTTTATGCATAAGGGACTCCTCTGGTACCTTAACTGTAAAAGCTCCTGGGAAATTACTCTTCCCCATCTCTTCACCACATATACTTGCGTCTCTTACCCCTCTCATGGGTGCTGAACACTTCACTGAGCGGCTCACACTGCAACCTTCCAGCTCTTTCTCTGTGGTCTCTCACAGAATTTATCTCAGTGATCTCACTCCAGACCTATTTCTCCTTTGGCGTTAGATGGGCATCGTGGCAGTCACCACGGCCCCGCCAATCTCCCCCTGCCAGGGGAGCACGAGGGCTACATTTCTGCTTCCAGCTCTGAAGCTTCCCAAAGATGTCTCCTCTCCCCCAAATTCTTCTTCTCAACTCCCTTTGTTCTCTCCCCCTCCTCCCCCTGCTCTGCCAGCTACACACCCAGTCTTCCCACCCCTGCGTGTCTATCTCTCCAGCCCCTCCTTTACCTGAAAACTGATCCGGGTCTCAGGCATGTAATATCTACAACAGGAAGCAAGCTCTAACACTGAGAGGGGTGTATTTACAAATACCATCCCTTAGAGGGTGTTACATATAGACGTGGTAAACAGGAGCAGCGCTCTGTATAATTTTATTTCATTGCACATATGGGGGATGTGAATGTTTATAGAAAGAAATCAATATGAGAATTCAGTAATTGTGTTTTTATATAACAACACTGTCTACAGGTTACATTAAGTATTACTCTGTCATTTCTGGTGGCATTTCTGACTGGTCTGGGCGAATTTAACCCTTGCAATACCAAATTGGCACCAGGGATTACCTATCACCCATTATAAAGACCCTTAACAGAATACCACTGTACTATACTCTCTATAGACACTAGATTCCTAATTCTCTCATTGCCAGTTAAATATGTAGGAATAGAATAACTGGTGAAAGCAGAAGTGAGGAACACTTGAAGTGTCTTACTGTTGTATATCTATCATAAGTAACCTGTCTTCAATTTGTCTATCAAAGGGGGTGATGTTTCATTAAAACCACACGATAATATTATTAGGATAGATAATCTATGCAGACTGTCTTGTCTTTAATTACCGTGGTCCCCCTCATTATTTATCTAGACTGTTGTTATAACTAATAATTGTGCAATTTATTTACATTTTTACGTTCTGAAACCTAATCATCGGATCATATCAACAACAACATGATTGATATTACCGTTGAGTCCATTGCTGCTAATTGTTATTAAGTACTGGATTGAAAACCCTATAAATTGTGTTTTTTAACCTAAAGATACAAATCTATTAAAATAAATATTTGTGCAATATAATTGGATGCAATACACTTTTTCTACAGGGATATGTGCAATATTTGAGTTATATAACTGTTTACATCTAGGGTATATGGTTTAAGTGCAATTAAGTGCTAATTGTGTGACGCTTACTATATCATCCTAACTTCTGGGGAATTGTGCAATAAGGTGATGCTCACCATTGAAAGAAATATGTGTGCATTATAATTGGATGCAATCATGATTCACAGAGACATGTGCAATAATTAAGATGTTGATCAGTTACATTTAGGACATATGGCAATACTGAGGGCATGTGCAATTCTTTAAGTGCAAATCGTGTGACAATTGTGTTAACATTATAACCTATAGGGAAATGTGCAATATTGTAATGTCTGATTACAACTGGGGCATATGGCAATACTAAGAATATGTGCAATCTGTTATTTAATTAATTATGCACACTATTGGAATGGTTATAATATCTTGATAACCTACAGGGAAATGTGCAATAATTGATATAATTTTGTTCTGAGTCATTTTGATACCAGAGTGATCTAGCAAAGATCAGCTCTTATGCTGATATCAATACGCACACAGTTCCCTATATTTCTCACTGCTGCAATAATTATACTAAACTGCTTTTTCCAAGGGTCAAGTATATTATACCAATATTTAATGAACCCATAAGAAATCGTTATACTGAGTGATTTGCTGAACTAATGGCAATGTCTTGATGGTTTTGTGTAATTTTTGGCATTTTCAATTATATAGTTACCTATAGGACATTATACAATAACAGGTAATAGATTAATTTGCACACTTGTTCATCACCCGGTTGATGTGATGATTAGGGACATGTACTTATTTACTGAACGCAATAAATAGTATTTTCTGAACTATCACGAATGGAGGTGAATTCCTAGATATATAGATCATACAGGAATATATAGTACACATTTTCGCCTTTTATCTTATAATATTTTATAATAAAAGTAGGTAATAAAAGTTAAGCTTTAATTATCATTATCTTTACAATTTCAATTATAAGAGTGCCCCAAAAAAGGAATTTTCTTCTTTGCTCTTGCAATTCACAATATTGGTCTTGTATTTATGTTGTATTTTTTCGTATATTGCGGTTGCTATGGTTACCGCTGTGTAATGTGTGACGTCACTTCCGGCTCCTGTGACTTCTGGTTGGGAAGGATGCTGGCGTCCCACATGGGGGTGTTTCTGTGTCCATATGCTATATATTTGTGGTAAGTGTTGTGTTATGTATATATATTTTAAGCTTGACAAAAGCGCAATAAAGCGCTGAAACGTTGCTTACTAAGCACGGCTGATGTGATTTCTTTCTTGCCACGGAGTGCCGCCAGGTGGAGTGTATATATATATATACATACATCAGTATGGGTGAGCAGCTATGGCAACGGGTCACGTGGGTGACGTCACTTGTGGGCGCCACCAGGACGGACCCTGAAGCTGCTTTGATGCATGTTAATTGGTGGGGGTATAAGTAAGTGTACTGTTTGTATGTATTTTGATATCCTGATGACGATGGTGTAACATCGAAATGTTGACTTCTACATCTGCCATCTGAGTGGTTTTTTATTGAACAGAGTGCCGCCGGATTGTGTGTATATATATATATATACACATTATATATATATATATATATATATATATATATAGATAGAGAATATATTATGTAATTAGCAAGAGGTTTCAACCAGACCCAAACTTCAGATATTGTTTGACTCTATATTTTCATTCAACCCACCTGGCACTACTGTGCCAATTGAAAAAATCCAATATGCTTCTCTTTTGCACAGGGAGTAAAACCTATCACCTCCTCTTGCAGTACAGGGAATCTCTTCAATTCCCTGTACAGATAGTACTTTCACAATGCCTTCATGACATTGAACCACGTGTCTTGATACACTATGGCACAGGTTCTCAAACTCGGTCCTCAGGACCCCACACAGTGCATGTTTTCCAGGTCTCCTCACAGAATCACAAGTGAGATAATGAGCTCCAGCTGTGGATCTTTTAAAATGTGTCAGTGAGTAATGAATAAACCTGTGCACCTGCTGGGTGACCTGGAAAACGTGGCCTGTGTGGGGTCCTGAGGACCGAGTTTGAGAACCACTGCACTATGGAGACAATTTTTCTTTATAACATTCCTCCTATGTTCTAGAAACCTTATATTTAAACTTCTGGTTGTGCGGCCCACGTATTGTTTGTCACATACACATGTAATCAAGTAAACAACAAAAGTGGACATACAATGAATATATCTCTATATATTATATTTATTATTCAAAGTGGTCGAGGTGAATTGTGTGCTATGATTAGTAATAAATTGACACGTAATACAAAGCTGCTTGCTACATTTAAAGCACCCTTTTGGTCTAGTTATGAGACACGAGTCCATTTTCTTATTATGTTTCTGTTGTTTTCCTTCTCTCGCAAAAAGCTAGGAGCAAGAAGACTCTTCAGATTCCTAGCTTTGCGAAAGGTGACTATAGGATGTTCATCTACATGTGGGGCAAGGATTCTGTCCATCTTAAGATGGAAATTCTTTTGAATTAGTTCTTTTGATTTCACGTGAACAGCCATTAAACTGCGAGAAAAAAAGACAGTTGAAATTGTTGATTATTCTTTCTTTTGTTGTTCGAGATTAGAAGGGAGGTTCTATCACGATCCTCCACCTCCTTGAAAGCTTCATGCAACAATCTGCTTGGATAGCTCTGCTCAAAAAGAGCTACTGATAGTTCCTCTCCTTGTTTTATATACACGTCATTACTGGAGCAGTTACTTTTCAACCATAAATACTGACCTTTGGGTATATTATTCTTTCATTTATAGTAATGGCAACTGGAATAGTTAAGAAACCCATTACAATCAACTTTTTTCTTGAATGTTTTAGTATATAATCGATTGCCAATTACAGATAGAGCAATATCGAGGAAATTAATGTGTGAACGGTGGGTCTCATTCAGAGCCGCTGGTAAGCGGCTGCTCTTTCGTTCCGAGCGATTTTCGCACATCTGCGCATGCGTATGGATTTTAGTACGCATGCGCGAACCAGTCAGTGCGGTCAGAAATTGTGTGCTCGCAAAATAGCGAATGCCTGGTAATTTGAGTGACAGAGTGAGGCGTTTGTGGGTGGTAACAGGGGAAGGTGCTTGAAAACGGGGAGTGGAGATCCGAACGCAGGCGTGCCAAATGGTCAAAACGGGCGTTTTAAGGGTGTGCATAATTAACAAAGCAGCGTCATCGACCACGTCAGTTGGGTGTCTTTTAGCCAGAACTGCTCACATGATTGCGGTAGGAAAATGCAACCACAAGAATAGCGAGCAGTTCATTCGCCTTTCGATGTACTCGATTAATCTAATAAATAGCGGACATGACGTATGTGAGCGGCCAGGGGGCGTTTTATACAAAAAAAGTCTGCACGTTTTGTTCGCTCATTCAGACATAGAGGCGTCAACAGACCGCAAAGAGCGAACGGTCAATTTAAATAGCCAGCCCCTTTTTCTGGACGAGCGAGCGCAAATAGCGTCCGGCTCTGAATCAGACCCGGTGACAAGTGTGAGTAAACTTTAAACCAAAATTATTGGAATTAAGGTGCGTTACAAAGGCAGAAGCAAAAAGACAGTCCCAATCCCAAATAATAAATATCATCAATATACCTGCCATAGAGCACCAAGTTAACCACGAATCTGCCATTCTAGATGTACCTGTCATCAGAGACACATATATAGGTTAGCGAAACTCGGGGCAAACTTGGTGCCCATGGCAGTACCGTGTAGCTGGAGATAAAACTGTGATTCAAATAAAAAATAATTGTGCTGTAAAACAAAATAAATAGAACTAACTAAGGACAAACACACCTAGTCGTCTCGAGTCCCATATCAGACTCCAGGAAATGGCGTACAGCTTCAACACCACCCATATAGGGGATGTTGGTGTATAGTGACTCAACATCACAGGTCATCAATATGTATGACTCTCGCCATTCTACACCAGCCACCAGTTGGAGAAAGTGGGTGGTGTCTCTGATATGGGACCAGAGAGTGGAGACATGAGTTTGTAAAAAGGAATCTACAAAAGCTGATAAATTAGTAGTGAGGGACCCTACACCAGAAATAATGGGATGTCCAGGAGGTGGGGATAGGGACTTGTGTATCTTGGGGAGGTGATAGTAAGTGGGGGTAACTGGAAAAGGATTAAACAAAAAAGCATATTCCTCCTTATTAATAGCTCCCTCAGTGAGTGCCAATTCTAGATGTACTTTGAATTCTTGTAAAAATCTTTTAGAAGGATCACAGGGAAGTTGTTGATAGAACTTTGTTCAGATAATTGTCTGTTGGCTTCTTTCAAGTAATCAGAAATGTCCTTGACTACTGTCTCTCCCCCCTTATCTGCAGCTTTGATTGTAATTGATTTCTCTCATTTTGATTCAAATTGTCATGTCTAGACATATCTTTATTTTTATTACACAACGAACGGAACTCATTTAAAGTGGATCCATAGAAGGACTTTATATATGCCCCCCTTAAATTGTGTTGGATAAATTCTGATTTGTTCTTGAAACGTTTCTTCTCCTTTTGATTATCTATATCAAACAGTTTCACTATGTCACTCTCTACAGAACCAACAGCATTTTCCATTTTTACCTCAAGCATACATAATGCCTCATTATTACTTTTATCAAGAAAAATTGGAACTCCTGGAATATCTATCTGTTATTCAATTCTTTATTCAAAAAGTAACATTTACAACATAAATCCCTCAAGTATTTATTCAATGACACAAATTCAAATAAGTCTGGTTTTGAGGTGGGTGCAAATTTCATCCCTTTAATTAAAATCGATTTTTCGTGTTCACTTAGTGTACGGGAAGATAGATTGAATAATCCTTTGTTCCTTAATACAGTTTTGCGCTTTTGCAGGGACTTCTTGCGTCCTCCTCTGCAGTCTCTGTATCCTCGTTTCTGGACCTTTTTGGTACTCTGTATTTAACACTTTGTACCTGTTTATATCTGGTCTTCTGTAGTCCCGCCTTACTACTAAAAAATTACGTCCCTATTGCGTTATCTCTACAGAGAGTCCAGAAATCTTCCATTGTAGTAGAGTAAAAACTTTCTACAAACCGTCCCTGATACTGCATTGGGTAAAATTCTGATGGATTTTTAAAAACTTTTTTCCTCGGATTAATGTCAGAATTTTTTTTTCTCTTTTTCAATGTCAGTATAAGAAGCATCTTCGCTTACAAATTCTTAAAGACTCTAATACCTCTGACTTGTCTTCTCTTCCTATTTTTCCCCTCCATTTTATTCCGTATCTCTCTTTTCTTTGGGATTGGGGGGATTTTTGATGATTTGCCAGCCTCCTTTGTCCTTAAAAAACGTTTTTGTATATTGGATGGCTATCTTAGATCATCCGATGGGGGTATTTTAGGAATTACTCCTCTATCTTGCCTGGGTCGGAAATAGTGATCTCTCTTCTCTCTCCTAAATTGTTCCGGTTTATTATTTTCTTGTACTATACATTTTTTGTATGGTCTAAAATTATTTTTAGATTTCATTTTTCTTGGGCTCAATTGACTATTAAAGAAGGGGTTCTTGGTCTTCCAATTAATGTCCTATTGTGTTTATTATATGCCCTAATTCTATCATTGGCGTATCTTCTCTATCTCTAAATAATTTTGCATCTTTTATATTTATTAGATTTTTCTCAAATTCCTCAACTCTCTGATTTATTTTCAGGTCTCTTTCTTCATACCCTGGGCATTTGTCAAATTTCTTAAGTTCTATTTGGATTTGCTCTATTTCTCCCTGAATTTCTACCACTTTGTCAGATTTGTATTTACTCAGTATCTTCATGAAATTCCTTGAGCACTCATCAAAAGTGTTATTCCAATGTCATGGAAAGATTTGTCATCTCTAAATGATGAAGCTTTAAAGATCCTGAACCCTCTGGGTATCAAATCAAATCCCTATCTAGATATTTCTGAAGCGTTAATTGGTCCCACCAGTGGCGGGTTTTCACTAGACATAAGGATTCCATTTTGTTATATAGTTTATACATGTCACTGGTTACATCTAATGTTGATACATATTAATTTCTTCTTTCTAGACGTTCTGAAACACATTTTAAACTCGACATGTTAATCAATGAGCAGCTTTGGAAAACAGCAGTAAACGACACTAAAAACAACCTTGTATAAAGCGCTAGTGTTAAGCCCTATGCTGGAATATGATAATGGGATAGATATGTGACAGACTGCTGCTGTTTCAAACACCTGAGGAGCTGACCCTCATATATACAATAACAATATTAGATCAAATTGGAGACAGCGCCATCTGTCCACAATATACACAATTTATTTAGATATATGCAAAGATTAAAAGCCGGTTTTGTCCCTCATTTAGCATAGGGATATATATATAACAATAAATCAATACGTAATTATGAATATTAAGAGACCTCTGTATATTAACAGGGATGCAGTCAGGAAGCAGACGGTCGAAATGCCGATCACCGGCTTCCCGACTGTCTAATCCCGGCAGGGGTCTAATGACAGGCAGGAGCTCGACGCCCGGCATACAGATCGAAGGTAAGCCTGGTGGCAGGTGTGGGCAGACACAGGGGGGGGAGGGTTAGGTAAAGGGCTTCCGGGGGGACTTAGGGTTAGGCTAGGGGAAGGGGGTGTTAGGGTTGGCACCCCCAGGGGGGAGGTTAGGCACCCCCCAGGAGACTTCGGTTTAGGATGCAGGGAAGGGGGGGTTAGGTTTAGGCACTTACAGGGGGGGTTAGGCACTTGGGGGGGAGGTTAGGGTTAGGCACCACTAAGGGAGGGTTAGGGGGGGTTAGGTTAGTGAATATAGAAAATACTTACCTGTCGGGATCTTCACTGCCGGTGTTCCAGTGTCGGAATTCGAACCTCCAGGCATGCGTCCGGCGTATTTCATATTAACAGAATTGAATGACTAAAAAATAAACATCATGTATTGATATTTATATAGAAATTCGTTGTTGCAACACCTGTAGTGTGCACAACTTACAGATTATGGATGACACCAAACCTCAGAAGAAAATCTCCGTTATGCACTGTATATGAATAGGTTAATTGCAGGCAGAAACATGCACTTTCCAAACAGCATAACCTTCCACTTAGCCGTGGGCTGATACTTAAATAGGAAAAAGCCAGTCTTTTCATAGAGGTTAGTTGCATGCAAGTGGTTTCCTAATAGTTAGTGACAGACTATGTCTCCATGATCCAGCTCTCCTCTAATAGCAGACACAGTCTTTATATGTATGTATATTGCTGTGCATAGCTTGTTTGCCTAAATTATAAAGTCAGTCTGATAATTAGGAGAGAGGTATGATTGAGTACCAATGACTGGTACTGCCTACCGCTCCTGTATGCGGACCTCTGGGAGAAAGACTTGCTTCTGTGTGTCTCTGGAGGATAATGCATCTATTAATCTTCCAGTGCCTGGAGCAGCCACGTGTCCAGACACGCCACACCAGCTGTGGGGGCTGTAGAGGCTGCTTGCCGTACGTGTGTAGGAGTACTTCCTGGTGGTGCCGTCAATTGTGGGTGGAGCTCGATGAGTTTTCAAAGTCGAATTATGTCAGGCTGTTTCTTTCCGCCCTCAGTCTCGTGTACCTATTCATTCTCCATCTAGCCAATCGAATTCTGATTGGATAGTAAGTATGATCTCTGTTAGATTAACCACTTCATTACTTCAAAAATTGATGTTACATATTTTCTCCCCTTCTGAGCTTTTCTTCTGAGGTTTGGTGTCATCTATAATCTGTAAATTGTGCACACTACAGGCACACTACAGGTGTTGCAACAACGAGTTTCTATATAAATATCAATGCATGTTGTTTATCTTTTAATCATTCAATATTGTTAATATACAGAGGTCTCTTAATATTCATAATTATGTATTGATTTATTGTTATATATATCCCTATGCTAAACGAGGGACAAAACCAGCTTTTATTCTTTGCATATATCTAAATAAATTGTGTAGATTTTAAAAATCCCTTGTATTGTAGAAAGATCCAAGATCAAGGTTGATTCTGCAATGCAGAGTAGCAACTAGCAAGTAGTTTCAGTGGCAATAATTCATGGTACATATAACAAGCAGAGGTAAGTAAACAAGCTGTGGGCAGCAACAAGAATTCAGACAAAGGCAATATCAAAGTGCGTAGCACAATAATCTGGCACTGTCTGAGTATGACACATTATTGAATAGCAGAGTAAAAAAAACCAAAGAATTGGACACAAATCATATGTATTAAATCATTAACAGATACATGACTCTTATACATAAATGTAATAAAATAAATTAACTTAAGGTCAGAGGTCACCTGTGATGGAACTTATATTGTAAACAAGATCTACATAGTAAGAAGTTACTGTATTTACATGCTATGGAAAACATTTTATCTTTATTCTGCTGAACTAATGACCTTATGGAGAAACCATAAGGTTAAAAAAGGGGCAGACTAGATAGGCCAAGTGGTTGTTATCTGCCATCAAATTACATATTCCTATATTCCTAACTTGCCCACTTACAGTAGCAGCCCACAAGTGCAAATCAATAAAAATAACTCTTCAGTGTATATGCCAGAAGAGCAAATTGATTTAATTGTTAAATCTCTTTTTCTTCAACTGCTCATAATTATGTATTTGATGGAGATGTTAATCTACAAAAACTTGGTACCACTATGGGGACCTGATACGCTATGATTTGTATATGGGAAGGTTTGAATGGTTATTTATTTAGGATGGCCACATGGAAAAAAACCTTATTCTCTAAGACAGATAATATATGACTATTTAATTATTTGGGATGGGTATGTTATAATTTGCCACAGAAAATTGTTTCACATCTTAAATCAAATCCATGTAATATGAATTTCAAGCATATGTGTGTTATTAATGTTCTTGATTTCACCTTCTTGGTACAGGTCTCTAAAAATTATATCCTCTAAGGGGTCTATTTACTAAGCCTTGGATGGAGATAAAGTGAACGGAGATAAAGTACCAGCCAAATGGCTCCTGTCATTTTTCAAACTCAGACTGTGACATGGCAGTTAGGAGTGTGGATACCACTACGTGCAGCAGCCCTCACCGCCGTCCAGAGCCATTAGGTGATCTGACCTTTTCAATGCTCTGCACCCTCACAGTCATACGAACAGCAGCGGGACCCGGCCTTCACCGCCAACTACACACACCAGGTGAGCGGATACATTCACAAGCAGCAGCTCCCTGGTCGTGACCACCGATAGCGGGTGTTTGCGGTGATTGCCAAGTCCAGTTCCCCATACCATATAGTGACAAGATCAATATTGTGGTCAACCTTACATAATTATAAACCACATTTATATTGAACTTTCACTGGAGCGGTAGCTCATTAATGACTAGGAAAACACCACTGGAGTCCCCTTTAGGATTGACTAAGATTAACCCTGACTTGATACATTGTGTTCACTGTAGTGAAACAATGACACATGCATTTGCTACTTTCTAATCTATACCCCATACGAAGATTGAGGGGCATAACAAAGCTAATTGGAGATTCTGATCCACAGATCTCTGGAGTATACAGCTGATGCTCCTTAACATTTGTGGAAGAAAGTCTTATGATTTGCTTTTAGATATTTTCTGCATGCAAAACAGGCTGTTCATGTTATTTATAATATACTGTTATTTATAATATACTGAATTATTATATTTTAAATAATTGAATAATTAAATTTATGTTATTGCACTTAATTCTATCTAGGTGTAAGATTAATATAGTGCTTTTACCTTGGAATATCATCTGAGAAAGGAATTTTAAAGTACTTGTCCTTTTATTTATTTTATACATTGTTGTACTTATACTTGCATTGGTGTGTCTGTTAGGTCCGGTAGAGGCGTATTGGCGCTATCATCCATTAATCTACCTTACCTTTGAGGATTGCAGATAAAGGCTACAACACGCCCCTAAAATGGTTGGGACATACCTACGTTTTGTGCTGCTCCTCCCCTAAAGGGTCCTTGACTTTGTGGATTAGTCCTTAGTGAGCGGCACTGCAAAGGTAGCTTGGCACATGTGCAGTGTGACCGTGATACATGCAGTCTCGACCAATTATCGCTCAACTGCGTAAATATCTGAATAACGTACATCTCTGCATCAAGCCCTATGTTTGAGGCCTTGATAATTGTTTTTTAAATGTTGGGGAAGGATTTGCTTTGTAGTCTTATCTTTCTACAAAAAAGGAGACAGCGCCAATGATTCAGAATTTTCTCTTTTCCTTTATATATAGCAGTTTTGCATAAGTTATCTCAATACAAAATTCAGGGAATTGTTAAGGACAGTAGAGCCGAGGAATACTATTTTGTGAATCTTCTATTTCTAGGCTAGGGATGTTAAGATCTTTGGCAAAATTCTGGCTGTGAGCCTCAATAAAATAATTTTGTTAATTGTCCAACCGGACCAAACTGACTTTATGCCAGGTAAATCTACTAGTATTAAACATCTTTAGAGTACTATACAGATTTTCCTGGTTTGGATGACAAGTTGATTGTTGTGTCCTTGGATGTCGCCAAGGCATTTGATTCCATTGAGTGGCAATCTTCGACTAAATAGGTGGTTTAATTTGGGCCCAACATGCATCAGGTGTGGTCAATTAATTTATTAAACCCTTGTCTATTTAGCCTGCATAAACTTAGTAAAAATTATTTAATGTAACCTAGATTTTTAAATGTTTCAACAGGCCCCAGCATTTATCCCTCTGTATGTTTTTAAACCCATGGATCAGAATTAGGAGTAGCTCACAATTACTTTATCACTCTGCAAGGCTTAGAGAACATCCCCCAAGATCTTAGACAGGCAATAGGTCCAAAGGGACAGTAAAGGTCGCCAAGTACAAATGGTTGACAGGGTCAAACTGTCTACACAAAATGGTCGACACTTTTGTTTTCTAACCCTAATCTTCACCCTAACCATCCCCTTGGTGCCTGACCAGAACTACCCTTCTAGTGCCCAACACTAACCCTCCAGGAAGTGCCTAACCCTTACCCTCATGGTGCCTAACCCTAACCAATTTGTGTCGACCTTTTAACCCTGTCAACCATTTGTACCTATCGACCTTTACTGTGTCGACTTTTTGTCTGTCTGACATCTGGGGCCAAATGTAACAGGGTGAGAGTTTAGAAAATGTGAGTGTTTAGCAGTAATCTCTCACATTGGTTGAGTTTTATCTTCAAAATGGGAAACATCTGGATGAGATTTTAAATTGTGGAGTTTTTTTGAGTCTGAAAAACATGCGAGTTTGCATGATCTCGGACTCTATTAGATTGGCAGAGTTTAAAAAGTGTAAGAAAACTCACATTTTCTGAACTCTCACCCTATTACATTTGGCCCCTGGTGTCTGTCTAGACATTGTCAACCCTTTTACTGTCCACCTATAGACCGGATACCATGCTAGTCATGGGGCAGAGATATCTGTTGGTTCTTGATGATAATAGTGAACCAGAGTCTGCACTCTATAGTAAGTGACAATGATGTAGAATATAAAGAGACAAAAGGAGTATAATGACATGCCTCTTAGATGACTATTTTGTATCTAAACAGCATATTTATTGTCTTGACTAGTGAAAACTTACTTTTAGCTTAAATACCATTTATCCTGGACAGTAATCTGCTGGTTATATTATTAATAAAACTACAAACTATATTTTATATACTTTTGGGACATTTTTCAACATATTGGTAGCTTACATTGGGGCCCATTTATCAAGGATTGCTTTTGCAACGCGATCAGTTCATGCCAGTAATGCCCATGATCGCATTGCAAAAAGCTATGCTATCTCCCAGATGCATCACCCGGGACATGCAGGGACAAGGGCCCCAAAAGGAGCCGTCCCTACGATGTCTCCGGAGAGCTGCCGGCGAGTGCAGGGGGTGGTGCACATGCACATCCGCCATAGCCGCGCAGTGTAGCCCATAGGCTACAGTGGCTAACGCCACCTTCAGATGGCGTTAGCCAATATCTGGAATGCATCGCATTCCGGATATTGGTAGATTTGGCAGCATCACGTGCCCCATAGAAACTTATGGGGAATGCGGATGCCAGCGGTAATGGAGGGATCACAGCAGGTATCGGAGATCCCTGCTGCGGTCCCTCCTTAATACATACGGGGGATACTTAGTATTTAAGGTAAACCCCCCAAAATGAGTGTTTTCAGGGATTATACCTCAAATACACTTTGATAAATGGGCCCCATAGATTGTAAGTAAAAAGGTTTGACCCTTTGTTTATTAGAAGGCTGTGATAACTCATTGGACAGATCCACATGTATATCTCTCCTATATGGTTAGTAAGGTAATGTTTATTCACAACTCCCATATTACAATTGCACCACTCTAGACCATTAGCTAGAGTTAATATCCATTTAGTGCTGGATATATTAATTAGCAAAAGTTCCAGTTAAGGGGTTGTTGGAATCACTCCTTTCCTCTCAGGCTTCTTTTTGGGTACCCTTTGGCACCATATTAATCATTTGTGCCCTGATTTTCCAGAGAGGCAGTAGTAAAATTATGTCAAAATGTATTTTGCCAGAATTTTCCCATCTTTGGCCTTAAACTCATTTTAAGCAGATGCTTCGGAGTGGGAAATGTAGAATGCAGAATACCAAAAACAGGACATATGTTGTCCTATGTCCTAATATTTTATTATGCATGTAACAATAGGAAAAAAACAAGTTAGAACTGTAGAAAAACACAGATACACAAGAATAACTTTACAATCATACATATATAAAAAGGCACAGACCATAATCTAAATATAGATCCAAAATGGGTTATACTGCTTGGCTGTAGGTAATCCAGTTATCTTCATGGAATCCTCTCAGATCTGAAGACTTTTGACATTTGTAAACGAACCTGCAAATGGAGAAAACACATTAACTTTTTTTTAAATATGTACTATTCAGTCTTTGCATCATACATGAATAGTGTTAATGTGATCATTTACAGTACATTTGATAAGAATCTGTGGACAACACACACTTCGTGATATTTTGCTGCCAAAACAAAGACAACCTACTCTTCATGGCTGCATCATAACTTTTTTTTTTTTAGAAGAGAACAATGTTTTCATATTTATATTCCATCCCAGATCTGGTTTCCCTAGAGTAATACAAGGCTAACCATGTGTGGCAGGTACCACTCAATTCCGGCTTAATGACACTGTTGGCCAAAAATATATTCTAAAACATTTCCACCCAATTTAGTTGTGGCAATGTCAAACTCCTCTGTGACATCCAATATCTATATAATTTATTACAGGAAAGCAGTACAAACATACAGTGAATAGTTGTTAATATTATGATCTATACAGGCTTATTTATTTATTTTTCATGTCGGCATTAGGGCCGAGGTTCTATATTACAATAAGAATGTTGTCAAGGTGGTATCTGCCATTGATGTTAAATTTGCTGTAAAGAGAGTCTAGCACGTGTCCAAAATTAAAAAAACAGCTGAGGATTCTTAAATGTGAGCAATATTTTTCCTTTCATAGTATTGTGTAAACTTTGTACTGAAAGGGATTTTATAAGTAATCATCCTGTGGCATAATCTATGAACCTAATTCAACTGACCCGTAAAATGTACAAAAAGGTGAAAGTCATCCTAGGATAAAATTTAACAAGCATGAATGGTTAATAAACAACTCTTGCTTTTAACTTTTGCACAGTTAGCTATATTACATGCGTTGTTCTGTTGTGGGTCTACTCAAAATAGTGCCAGCTGTCTTGGTCACCTGAGGACAAGCTGTACTGCTATAATGGCATACTATAAACACACACACACACTTAAAAAGGTATGTTTTTGAAAAATAGTGTCAGTCCTGTAAATACACAAAAAACAGGTAATTTTGTGAAACTTATAATAACATAGAAGGTTAAATAAAAAAAAAAAAAAGTATATACTTACTGCTTTTTCTTCTGGAAGCAAAACTCCATCTACTGCCACAACCTGGTACTGTTTATGTTTTAAGCTCCCTACATATTTACGGAGATGTTTAAGAGCAGCACTGTCTATATTACGCTTTGTCAGTCTCTCCATAGCTTCAGAAGGACATCCAGGGTCAAATATTAATAGACTGTACGATTTGTTCTTCCTCTCTTCAATACCCACAATTGTGCGGCTGTGACCTGCAACAATCAAAAATCAAAAGAGGTCTAGAATTTCATCACCCCATACGTTCAGCACTACATTAGGATAAAAGTAATTTGATTGCCAGCATCACCATCTCCCTTTAATGTTCTGCAACAGGGCATCCTGAGTAGTAGCCACAGAACACAGTTTTGTAGCCTGCTGCAACAGGACAATTCTCACAGATTTTATAGTATTATACACAGTCAAGTCACATTATTATGACCACCAGCTAACAGCCAAAGTAACCGCAGTGTGCAGCACGGACAGCAGCTAGACGGGCTGGGAGTGACTCAATAAGGTGCTGGTAGGTTGGCACAGGTATCTGGAGCCATGCTGATTGCAGTGTATCCGACAGATGCTGGAGGGTGCGTGGTGGAGTATCCATAGTGAGAACACAACGATCAAGGTGGTCCCACAGATGCTCAATTGGGTTCAAGTCAGGGGAATTAGGGGCCACGGAAGTACTTGGAAGTTTTGGTCATGCTTGTCCAACCACTGTCGGACATTTCTAGCCGTGGGACATGTCTTTCTGGAAGATCCCATCCGCCTCAGTGAAGACAAATCAGCATGTTTTGGTGTATGTGCTCTGCAAGGACTCCCTAACCAAATCGGTTGAGGGTGCCTTCCACATGGATGAGTGGGACCAGAGAATGCCATGAAAGCATTTCCCAGACCATAAAGTTTCCACCACCAGCTTGTGTTTTTCCAGCAATGGTTGCAGGGTGTTTGTTCTCCGGTGTTTCTCACCTGAAATGCCAACGTCCATCCGTTTGATGAAGCAGAAGACCTGACTCATCGGAGAAGGCAACCCTTTGCCAATCAGCAGAGGTCCAATTCCAATACAGGCATGAAAATTTAAGCCTTTTCAGACGATGCACCTTCGTTAGCATAGGTGCAGTGTCCATACGTTTGCTTCGGAGCCCCATACGTATCAGGGTTAGCTGAACTGTTGTTTTAGACACACGTCTGGTGGCTTCCTAGGTTAATTTTGACGGTAAGCTGCTCCACTGTAACGTGTCGGTTGGCCCTCGCATACCACGTTCACCTCTCACATCAATGGCACGCGGAGCTCCGCAGTTTCCACGTTGGTTATTTGCAATGGTGCCCATTGTCCAGACACGATACACCTTCACCACAGCAACACGCAAACAGTTGACAAACTGCGCTGTCTCAGAAATACTGCTATCCTTGGCCCGAAAGCCAATAATCCCTTTTAGTAACTCGGATAAAATCGCCCCTTTTACCCATGACAGCAACGACTGATGTGTGCAGACATCCTATAGCACACCTTATATACCAATCAAGCCAGCGCACGGCACATGGGTTACGTGCTGCCGACAACAAATGTAGGAGGTGGTAATGTGACACGACTGTGTATAATTTACATTAATTAACATTTCCATTAATTTATGAAACATACGGCACACTGGTAGGCTTAAATCCCGAGTCTACCAAACACAAGTGCAAATTTATGCTGCTTTCCGTGTACACAATACCCTGGATGATGTATATTCTGGGCTATCGCTACATGTGCAAGGCAACATCTGAATGGGATTCTGCCTTTCTGGTGCGCTACATATAGCATTGTCATGTTAAGCAGGAGGTGTCCATACCAAAAGATACAGGAAACATTTTGTCTCATGTTTGAGGAGCTGCCGGTGGAGTACGGGAACAAAAAACAAACTGCGTCTTTGACCTCGTCTCCAATGGCACTAAATGCTAGTAAGAAGTATGCAAACAAGTAATACTATTGTTTCATGTGTCACTATACCCACTACTGCTACTAATATTTACTAGTGGATGAACAATCGTTAAAGATTAGGGAGTTCTGTACGCTAAATAAATAAACACAAAAAAAAACTGGTCCTAAACACAAGTCAAATCATTTGACAGACAGGTTAACTACCCTTATTTTACAAAGGGTCCTCTGATGAGCATATGTTATGGACTTTTGTCTTCCATTTTGTTTTTTTTATAAAAATGTCTGTTCAGTCTAGGTCTCCCAGCTTATAGTGTTTTTCAAATGTGTGATTAGTTTTGACTTTTGAATTGAACGAGTTCTAAACACACCCTTACCCATGTTAGAACAAAATGTTTATTTTTGGAATACAGTAAAACAAGATTGATAAGAAAGGGTCAGAGATGTAAAAGTAGAATGGGATGTACCTTACCTTGGTGCTGAAGGTAAATGGCAGGCTTGGAAGAACACAATATTTTGCCTCCAGTTTCACTAGCATCAGATGCATAATAGTTCAAAACCCAATCAAACAAGAGAGGGTGTGTTCCAGATGGACTGCTTGGCTTGTGAAAATCAAGAATACGACATCTATACAAAATATATTAATAATAAAAGGATAACAAAGAAAATACATATTTTCTGTAAATCTGGGGATAAATACAGTACTTGCAATGAATCACGCCTAATGCATGTCAGACAGTGAGATAGCTGTCATCTATTTAAACATTGTTTTACTTACTTTATCTTCAGAGATGTTAGTAGGCAGTAAATTTCAGACGCGCCAATCCAAGCCTTGGTACCCTGCAATTTGCCCCTGAAGTGAGAAGCCCCCTGAGGATCAAATCCTTCTTTCCAGGCATCCTCAATTAAAGCCTGAATTTTCGGTATACAAGGAATATGCCTATACTCTTGAGTAATAAAAACAATGTAAAAAGAATATATTATTAATTTATCACTTCATGCTTTTACTGTGCTACACAGTCTCTAAAGAACTTCTATACTTGCTTGATTCCCCTTAAGCACTTTGTGCTGACATTTGTCTACACTTGAAACGCTGAGGTGTTGAAACAGTGATCACACTAAGGGCCCGATTCAGACCAGCGCGCTAGGATGCGTTCGCACGCAGCCAGCCAATGTTTGCTTTCTGGTATGCATCGCAATGCGCGAACCAGTCCGAGCGATCAGGAAGCGTTTGCTCGCTGCGCATAGACAGCCCAGCAGAGTGAGTGACAGGAGAAGCTGTTTATGGGTGGCGACAGGGGCTGGCCGCTAGAAATGGGGAAGTGGAGGTGCGAATGCAGGTGTGCCTGAGCTTCTAAACGCCATTTCAGAGGCGTGCATAATAAAGACGCAGCATCATAGTACACGTCACTTAGCTGAATTTCACACTGAAGCGCTCGCAGTGCTTCCGGTAGGGTATGGTCAACCACAAGTGGTGCGTATGCATCCGACGGTACCGATGGCTGCATACACATCCTGGAGATGACGTGCGCAAGTGGGCATTTTAAGACAGGCTGGTGGGCGTCTGCATACACATAGCGATCGCATGCCAAGACGTAGAGGGCGTGCTAATGCCTTGCCGCGCGATCGCCTGCCTTGCTGTATTTGCATACGCTGGCTGCGTGCGAACGCATCTAGCGAGCGGGTCTGAATCGAGCCCTAAGGGGGTCATTCAGACCCGTTCGCGAGCAAAGGACGTGGAAAAGTGAGTTAGGATATGATAATAATTTTACCTCTCCATATGCCCATTGAATGTCCCTCAGACATCCCCACATTCCACTTTTATGACATGTCTTCCACATGTCCCTTTCATGCCATCAGATTTTCCCATTATAACACCCATTATAACTAGCTTCCGTTTACATGTTCTCTTGTGTGAAAATAGATAACAGCAATCAGGAAGTCACATTACATAGTGTCCTCATACACCTAGCCTCAGTACGCCATGCAGCACGAGATGCCTGGAGTGATTGAGCCCCCAGGTCCCAGGCTTGTGCCAAGCATCTTTTTCGCCTGAAAATGCGTCTTAGGGCCGTATTCAATTGCCGACGAAAGTCGAGATCGGCGAAAAGTTCTCGCTGGTGATGTCATTTCGCCAGGCGAGAACTTTTCCCCGTATTCAATTGCAAAGACTTTCCGCCGATGCGAAAAGTCTGCCTCCTCATTGGGTTACCTGGTTTTGAACTTGCTGCAGTCTTGTCCTACCCTCGTCCTCCATGCTCAGAAGCTCATTCTGATCCTAGTTCTGCCTCCCTGTCCCCTCATTCTGTGGAGCACATTTCCCAGATACGCACACAGGATGAAATCATGATCTCCCAAGACATCAAACGTCTGCAAAGAATGAGGGGCAACAGCAAGCTCACTGTAACTAAATACTGTCTGACAACCCCACACTATACTGTAACTATCACTTGACACTCTCGCACTGCCCCTAGCACTTGACATGTGTGGGAGTCTTCTCCTCCGCCTATACTCTACATTTGCTGCTCTGTGCACCACACTGTTAATGATCGGATATGAAAAGAGAAACATCCCCAACTGGAGCAGCACGTCCTGTGGGACCCAGTAATTTTGTGAAAATAAATCCCTCACTACCTATAGAGCATAAAAGACACACTATAGTGCATAAGTGCGAACCCTATTACATATGCTATGGTGCAAGCTTCATAACCCCTTTGTTTTGACCCAACTATTACCAATGCCTCCAAATCCAGTTGCCACAAGGTTCCCCTACCTGAGTTCAGTTAAAAGATAAGTAAATTGTACATTTAGAAAGCAAACCGTATTATATGAGTAAATCAATTGGTTGGTAATGAAGCTATAAAACCTCATTTTATTTTTCTGCATGTTGAATGGAACACTTTCGTACTGCTGGTAATCGCGGTGACTCACTCATTAACATAACTAGGCGATGGTTGTGATGAAGGCAAAAACAAATAAGTAACTTTGCACCTGAAACAATTTACAATGCCATGGGGAAAAATACATTTGCTTTTTTTTTGTATGCAGGGTAAATACTGGCTGCTTCTGCATGTAGCCCACAAATGCTGGGCAGCATTATTGTTACACAGCAAATTTTGATTTCAGTTTGGACAGGCCCCTCTCAAATCTAAATCTCTCTGCACATTTGAAATCTGCCCCATCTGCACATGGTTTTACCAAGGAGCAAAGCTACTTGCTTTTTTTTTGCTTTACATTCAACTCAGAACCAGGATAATGTAATTACTGTAAAAATATAGCATGTTATGACATTGTACATCATATCTATGACTCTCTAGCCACTTTAATGCTTTCCTGTTACTGCAATGCGGGAGGGTGTCACAAAAATTTCTGCTAGGGGTGGAGGGAGGACAGATAGAGCATAAGAACTTTTTAAAAAAAAAAAAAAACCTGTTGACCGGGATATGACCAGACCTGATCTACAGTGTGGCATGAGTAATCTCCTAGGATATCACATAATATAAATGTATACTGATTTTTCTTATTAGTACTGTTCATTCCATTATAGCAATGTTTAAGTAAAGAAATACCTTGCAAGCAATGCCTGTAAGAGTCGCTCATCAAAACGGAAGAAAGAAGCATTTGAAAATTTCGGAAGCCACAACCCCATCCTCTGTCTCCTGCCGAATTGCTGTAGTGGTCCAAAGGAGAGGAAAGCCAGACGCGACGCACTTCAGGAGCAGCAATATTATAATAATGGTGTAAAGCTTCCAGAACTCCTTTTTAAACAATAGCAGAAACAAATAATTAGGAAACCACAATGGAAACAAGTGTCTTTGCATTCTACAGGTGAGTTACCATTCTGTAACATAGTATTGATGTCACTTAAACCCAACCAGTGCTGAAATACAATGGATTGGGGTATATTGGTACATGATCCAGTTCACCCAACAATGGTATAGTCAGGTCACACAATTTATTCAGAAGGAATGATTTTCCAGAAGTACATTCAGCAATGGTTACTATACAATAACTAGCTGATGACATACCTTTTGGGTTATTAAAAACAATTTGTTTCATTATCCTACGTACTGCTGAACAAAAAAAAGCAAATAAATAAGTGCTCTGTAAATTCCATTTTTTCCAGAGTACCAGCTGCAATATAAGTGTCCTATATGAATGCAAACGACAAAACGCAGTTATCGTCAGCACTTGTGCTTACTGAAGGTGCCTACACACTAGACGATGTGCTCACGATAAGATATTGTGAGCAATTTTCCTTGAACTCTCCCCGGCAGCTCCAGAATATGATGTGGAGCAAAAGCTGCACGATGTGTCACAAGATCTATCTTGCACAATCTAAAGATTTGCCGATCTTTAGATCGTGCAGGATAGCAGACAGATGCTTGCACGGATCAGGGATATCTGTGATGAAAGCATCAGTCTGTAAAAAAATAAACACAGATGTACAGATGGATCAGTGAGAGCCGTCTGTCCTGCGGTGTTTAAAAAAATAATATAAATAAATGAAAGCCTATATGAAATAAAAAATCAAAAAGGTGTGAGACCCCCCCCCCCCCCCCAAAGAAAATGAACAACCAGCCCCGGGCTTTAGTAGCCCAGTGCTAGTTGTGCACAATATGGGGGACAAACGATGTAGGGGTCCCCCATATTTAAGCACAAACAGCACCAGGCTAGTGAGAACCAGCTCTAGTTTCCAAAATACAGGGGACAAATGATGTAGGGGTGCCCCGTATTTTGCGCAACCAGCACTGGGCTATGACCTGGTCCTGGTAATACAGGGGAATAAAAATGAGTATGGTCCCCCTGTATTCACCAGAACCAAACTTTCTAGTGGGGGGCTAATGCCACAGCCATGGGTCCACCCCAATAAAGGACCTAGTCTGATAGCCCGGGGCTATCTCGGTGGAAGCAGAGTTAATTGTGTAGTGTAGTGCATTTGAAAGTGTTGAAAATATTGTCTTTTACTGTGGTACTGCAGATCCCAGCAAGCCTCCCCCGCATGCTGGTACTTGGGGAACCACAAGTACCAGCATGCGGGGCATTATGGCCCCACTGGTACCTGTAGTTCCACAGCAAAAGCAATATTAAAATAAACACAGGATACACACAAACACACACCGTACAAAGTAAAAGTTTATTAAACATACATACACACACATTATCTCACATACTCACCTATGTATCCCTGTAGCCCATCCGTCCTCTTCTCTAAGTAGAATCCATAGGGTACCTGTAAAAAAAAATAAAAAATATCCATACTCACCATCTCCTATGCGAAGTTCGGGTCCTCTTCGTTCCATGTAGGCAATCCATGGGGTCTTGGCAAAACAAAAAAAGGCAAATACGCGAGCCATCGGAGTGCAGTCTCAAGAGGGAAATGTTACCAGTGGAGTATCTCAGGGATCTGTACTTGGACCAGTGCTTTTTAATATCTTTATTTGTGACATTGCAAATGGTATTGAATGGAAACTATGCCTTTTTGCAGATGACACAAAAAGGTATGCAACAGGGTTACACACCAGAAGGGGTAAAACAAATTATTGATGATCTAGGTAGACTAGAGGAATGGTCAAGAACGTGGCATCTACAGTTTAATGCCAAAAAATGCAAGATCATGTACTTGGGTCTCAAAAATCCAAAAGGCTAAATACAGTATTAATGGCACTATACTGCAAAACTACTGAAGAGGAAAGGGATCTAGGAGTCACAATTTCAGGTCACTTAAAGGCAAGCAAACAGTGTAACAAAGCAATGAGGAAGGCAAGTCAGATGCTTGGTTGCACAGGGAGAGGAATCAGTAGTAGAAAGAAAGAAGTGATAATACCACTGTATAGGTCATTGGTACGTCCTCATCTTGAATACTGTATTCAGTTCTGGAGGCCATATCTCCAGAAGGATATTAATACATTAGAGACAAGAAGGGCAACTAAAATGGTGCAAGGTCTACACCACAAAACGTACCAGGAAAGACTAAAAGATCTTATTATGTATAGTTTGGAGCAGAGAAGGGAAAGGGGGGACATGATAGAAACGTTCAAATATATAAGGGTTTTAACAAGGTAAAGAAAGGAGACATTCTTCAAAGAAAGAGAAGTATTAGAACAAGAGGACATGTTCTGAAACTGGAGGGTGGTAGGTTCAGGGGAAATTTGAGGAAAAAAATTACTTCAAAGAAAGGGTAGTAGACAAGTGGAATAGCCTACCATCAGACAGTAGAGCAATTTAAACATGCATGGGATAAACATAAGGATATCCTTCAGAAGAAGTAAGGATTAATAAGGGTTGAGGTAACAATATGTTTAAAAATGGGGCAGACTAGATGAGCCAAGTGGTTCTTATCTGCCGTCAAATTCTATGTTTCTATGTTACCATCGGATGCGATCGCAAAGCTTGTGGTAGACCATAACCTACTGCAAGCACTTCAGTGTAAAAACCAGCCAGGTGAAGTGTACTATGAGGCGGTCTCTAAATTATGCACGCCTCTGAAAGGGCGTTACGAGTGAACGCATCCTAGCGAGCTGGTCTGAATCAGGTCCTGAGGCTTCTTGTGAGTAGTGTTGCTCCCAGTCTGCTGTGTCTCTCCCTCCCAGCACCCCTTCTCCAAGTTGCTGTTCCTCCCTGCTCCCAGCACACATTCTCCCAGTCTGATATTCCACTGTAATTAAACACTTAGGGTGGGCTTAATTTAGTAACTTAGGGACTTCTATTCATTAGTTAAAGCCTGCCCAAACCTAACCTGTCCCTGGACCATTTGTAGTTGTCCAGAGAAATGTAAAAGGCGGGCCTATTCAACACAATTGAAGTGTCCTTCCACATGGAGTATCTTTCCACTTAAGGTCATGCACCTGTGCGGAAGTGGGGGAGGGCGCTGTCTGTAGAGCCTTGTCCCCCAAACACACCTGAAGAGGAACGTGCATTCCTCTAATGAAGTGAACTAGAAAAAAAAAATATTGTTTTGTTGATTTTATCAAATGTGTCTCAATAAATAATTTTCATGAATCACTCAAAAATGAAAAAATTCTTATAGCAAGTGACCCCAAAATACTTTGGAGATTTATTAACAGTATAAAACTTTCAAAAATGTAAAAAAAAGAAAAAAAAAAAAAAAAAAATTGGCTTTTTGAGAAAGTTTAAATTTTAAATTTTTGTATCTATTGCTGTCTCTGGGTGCCCTTTCTTCTGCTGGATTACATTTTTGTTTATCAGGTGCACCGGATCAAGTTGCTCAGATTGAGCGCCGGCAGACTGTGCAAGAATATATATTATATATATATATATATATATATATATATATATATATATATATATATATATCTGAGCAAAAAGTATAGGCGGCCAACATTTTAGGGCGCAATGCCCTTTTATCAAGGTTATAGATGGGCATTGCGCCCTGAAATGTTGGCATTAAATTAAAAAAAAAACGGTGATTTAAGGCCCTTTTTTAAAAAAGGTTTTGGTGTGCCGCACCTTTGGCTGCTTGTATCAATATCTCTAGCTTAATTAGGTGAGCATGAAGTGCAATTTCAAAAACAATTAGCAAATTTTTCATAAAACAATTGCAGCTTTAAAGGGGGCATAACTTCAAAATCAGTGTACTTATCAGCCTAAGATTTGGGGGTTCTCTTTATACCCATGGCAAGATTTATTATAGAAAATGTAATTGAAATTAGAGCATGTAAGGTAGAATTTTTTAGAATTCTGTTGATTTGATGTGAAATGACCCAGTATTTTTCTGTCCACACATGGGTACTTTATCCATCACTAGTTTGTAATTCATCGAAACATATTTAATTACTCTAGGAGCAGAACATAACCTTCATGCATTTCTTGTAGACAATCTGAGAAACCATAGGGTTGCTCAGAAGGTCAGTTATGCAACCAATGCAACGCTTGCGGCGACGTGATTAGCGTTTGTCTCTGAACAAGGCCCTAAGCCTATATACTGTGCCAGTGAACAGAATACTGATCATTTCGCTGAGTCAATTATTGCATTGTGTACTGTGGAAAGCACAGGGTTTTTCATTGGGAAATGCCATCAAATGGTCAAAATGTTCAGAGTATACTGTAGGTTGTTCCCCAACATTGAATGTCATAATAAGGAAAAGTACCAACCTGATGTCCTTGTTCTACCATCGTCTACTCCTGTAGCTAAAGATTCCATCATTTGTACTTTATGCCGGTGAAATTCCATAGGCTGGACTCGTCCCCTTGCAACTGCCCTTTCTAGATTTTGCATGGATTGCTGACGATAGCCTCCAGAGTTATCTAAACCAAATTGTCTCTGGTTGGAAAAAGTTTCAAAAATAATTATCACAATGGTGCTAAGGTATGGTTTAACATATTGACAAATACAATGACAAGAATATTTTTGTAGAAGAATAATATACTGTTGCTAATCTGCAATTCTTGATCAGCTGCTTTGCAAGATAAAGGGTTTTTTGGAAATGGAATATTCCATTGAATTACATACGCGAAGGTTTTTCCTTTAGAACCTACTCAATGTGGACATTTCCTAGCCTTATCTCACTAAAATAACACAATCTACTGCAAATATTTTGAAGGCATTAAGCATCATCGGATGAGCATTAGTGTCTTAATAAGTGCACCGTATGGTTAAGTTCAAAGCAGGAAACAACCATGCAGCAAATGAAATCTGTAGCATGAAAATGATGGTTGATTACACAGTAATATATTTCACTGTAAGAGGACAGGCTTGTAGCAGTTCTTAGACTCTTCATGAGCATCACTAACATTCTTTGACCTCTTACTAGATATCAAATGATAGGCTGTAAGTGATCCCAGCTGAAATAAAATAGGTCACTCGCTATTACAATTATCATGCCAGAATACGTACGATGGATTTAAAAACATCTGCATGATAGCTGCAATACTAACATTGTGATATCATAAAAGTAAAATAGTTACCGCCTTAGAAATCATGTACTTGGTGTGGGAGTTCACAATTCTAATTGGTGAGTGCACAAATACATATACACACATAATATATATATTACACATAAGTAACTATTACATACAAAGATTTAGTTAGAAATGGAAGAGTGAAAATAATGTTTTGTTTTGTTTTTTAAAACTGCTTTTTACACAGACATCTGCTTAAAAAAATATTAAAATAAAAATATATAAAAATTGTTTTGACATGCTGAATATATGTACTGAACTTTAAATTACAGATAATAGTAATTATAGGCATTATCAGTAATGTCAGGGACCTCTCCCATGCACTTACTTTCTGCTTACTATTGCACATAAATGATTAATTATGCATAAAAAGAGAGCCAAGATCTAGCACAAAGATGGAAGCCTGTGTGTCTGGTGGTAAGCAGGTGTGTGTACAGGACACTTTGTTTCAATTTCAGCATTGAACATTCAGGCTTAATTCAGTAAAATTGTGCACTTGCAATACTGTACTTCAGTAGAACAGAAAGAAAAAAAAAAAAGACATCTGCCGACATAAGCCTAGTGCAACTATACAGTTCTAAAACAGATTACTTGCTATGGGTTACATCACATCTGTACCGTGTCATATAGTGATTTTGCATTAATTGTCATCATCATTTAGTTGTAAGGTGCCAGAAATTCTGCAGTGCTGTACAGAACTCAAAAACTAGCAATAAACGGAAAAACCAATCATCAGTATAGCGATTCCTTCGTGGGGCACTCTTTTGTACATAAATGATTTGTTAGTATAATTAAAAATTAGCTTTTAATATATTTCCAATAAAAGAATAGGGATTCGTTGTGCTCATTTATAAAATATCTAATCGAGCTCCCTTAGCAATTAATCTCATGAACTTATAAAAATATATCTATTATAAGAATTAGCATAAAGTATGTGGTGACTATGCTTATTTGAATTCATATGCTCATATAGCTCCTGATGGGTACATAATATATTATAATAGCAGGGTCAGGTACAGTTCGTATGACATAAAAATTGTAAATAATAATTGGAAATAACTCATAAATTAGACCTGTATGTAATAATAACCACTCGGTCATTTGAGATAAATCTATACATGGAGTGTGATAATAGCGTGTCTGCTGAGTATCATCCCAAATTCATATACCATGTATGGCCAAACACAAACACATTTGCAAATGTTCCCTGGCTTGCAACATATTATTTAATCCTATACTACCTCAATGTAACCAAAAATATATAAATATACACATGAAATGCTAGCAAAGTACTCTGAAAAAAGGGGAGAGCAAAGACCACCCTGTAGGCGTAAATAACCCAGATGACCTGATACTGATTTATATCAGGATAGCAATCCCGGATGACATACTTAAATATTATAAAATACTATAGGCAGATAATATCATGTTGTGTCACATAACCCCATAGAAATTTAAATAGTAAGTACGTACAAGTACCTGGTACCCTCTGCTGTCCAGGGTCTTGTATGAGCGAACACCTGGATGAGGGATCAGGAATAACTCCGATAGAAAAAAAAGGGAGAGGTGGGGGATACCGTTCCGTACGTGGTGTTAGGCAAGGCTGTATGGCGAACAAGCCCGTTGTGGTGAAACACGTGTCCAGTCAGTCACTCCTCACTGCAGGAGGGAGCAGCACGGTAGCAGGGTGTCAGGCACAATCCTTCGGTCATTTTAACTCAGGTACTCTTCTTCGGGTGGGTCGTGACCTGGTCCGGTGGTGCATTCAGATTTCTGCAATGCTTTCAGCAACAGACACTGCCTAACACCACGTACGGATCGGTGTCCCCCACCTCTCCCTTTATTTTCTATCGGAGTTATTCCTGATCCCTCTCTCATCCAGGTGTTCGTTCATAGAAGACCCTGGACAGCAGAGGGGACCAGGTACTTTATGAGTTATTTCCAATTATTATTTACAATTTTTATATGTCATAAAAACTGTACCTGACCCTGCTATTATAATATATTATGTACCCATCAGGAGCTATATGAGCATATGAATTCAAACAAGCATAGTCACCACATACTTTATGCCAATTCTTATAATAGATATATTTTTGTAAGTTCATGAGATTAATTGCTAAGGGACCTCGATTAGATATTTTATAAATGAGCACAACAAATCCCTATTCTTTTGTTGGAAATATATTAAAAGCTAATTTTTAATTATACTAACAAATCATTTATGTACAAAAGAGTGCCCCACGAAGGAATCACTATACTGATGATTGGTTTTTCCAATTATTGTTAGTTTTTGAGTTCTAGTTACTCTATTCCAGGGAGCACCTCCAGCATATAAAATTTATCTTATGATAAAACTATGATATAAGATATGATATATATGGTACCTATTGCTGGTTTTACTTTTAGATGTGAAATATAACAGTGGTTATTATTCTTGTGTGGGATATTCTGGTTTCTTTGAGATAAGTGCTGTACAGAATACAAGTTCGGGAGTACAAATTAAGCAAAATAAGACCTGTAGGACAAATGCAACTATGATACTCACTGGTACAATGACAAGTAGCACAGAACAAGTACGCAATCCATACATACAAGCTGAACACAACAGAAGAACACTCACTAAGATAAAAATGAATTAGTAGTAGAAAAGAGGGTGCAGACATGGACATGAGATGTTAGGTAAAGAGGGTCCTGCTCGTGACAGTTTACAATTTAGAAGGAAGAGGCACAAGAGGAAACCAAAGGTTCAGTGGGATAGAGTGGAGAGAGTAGAAACAATAATGGACACCGGTGGACAAAGTCGAAAAAATAATTGAGAGAAGCCTAACAGGAGAGGCAAGAGTGAAGATGATTTTAAAGATTGCAAAGGCAAATACATATTCAATCAAGCGGTTCCTTGCCATTATGCATGCGCTAGGCATCCATCGCAAAGGTAGGGGGGTCTTAGAAACATATGCGTGATTATCCGTTTAAATGGCGTTGCATGGGCGTGCACACATTAGCCACTGCATATGCAGCTTTGCGTTCCAGAAGAGCTACCAAGGCTGCGGCAGGCCAGACCTGACGCAAGGGTAAGATGGCTGCCGATGTATGTTGATGTTGCCAATATTTACACAAGTATGAGTCGTCGCAGGCAGGTAAGAAGGCAGCAGTGGGCATCTTTATGCTTAGGTGATCTTTGCAGACATTACCATATTTTCACTGCTGCGTGGAGTACGAAAATCGCAGCTGAGATAGTCAGTCTCTGAAAACAGGCCTCGAGTTCCAAAGGGAGGGAGCAACATGAGAGAAGACTTGTAGATGGCATTGAAAGAAGGTAATGAGGGGTAAAGAGGCGTAATTCAGAGGTGGAGCAAATAAATGAGCTGGGGTGTATCCTCCTGGATGTCCCAGCACTATCTTAAACTTAACGTGTAAGAGCTCATTGTCTTCCCACCCTACCGAGTCACCCGCATCTCCATCCTTTTACTATATATTAACACCATCATCTATTCTGACCCAAAAGTCTGATCTTTAGTTCTCTACGATCAGACCCTTTCTCAGAATGGAAGCAAGAAAGAACCTCATCCCCTCACTGGTCATCTCTAGAATGGGCTACTAGTGTTCTTATCTGGCATCCCAACTTCCGCATCTCCCCACTCCAATCCAACCTTAACTCTGCTATTCAGTTAATTTTTCTGTTCAGTCAATTAATCAATCTGCTTCTGTCAACCCCTCTCAGCCCAGTCATAAAATGGCTCTCCCTTTTCCTACAGAATCCAATTCAAGCTCCTAAAAACCATCTACAAAGCTATAACTCTATCCTCTTTCCTATACATCTTTAACCTCACCATCCTCCACACTACCATCCGCTCAATTCACTCTGCCTACAACTGCTGTCTTCCTTCCCAACTGATTACTTCACCGACACTCCCCACCAGGATTTTGCTTGTACAACGCCCTATCAATGAAACTCACTTCCTCTCAGACACTCCAACGCTCTCCAAAGCTACAAACAGGCTTTCAAAGCCCATTTCTTTATTAAAGCCTACCAGCTCTTGTCCTAACCTACCCTTTTGTGTCTTCACACACAGAATGAGCCATCTGTCACCCAAGTCTGTCTGTCATATCTCACAAGTAGAGTCCTCAACCTTTCCTTACAAGAAACATTATATGCTCCCCCATACCAACAGTGTTTGTGAACCTACAGGTTAAGACTGTGCTGATTTTGATGACTGTATATACATTCATACGTATATTAGCTTACATACTGCCAAGTTCTGCATTGTAAGTTTTATGCACCTTATATCTTATGTTTACACTGGATCTATGTATGTACTTTGGAAGACACTGTAGACCCCTTGTAATGCCCCATAAAGATAATAAGTAAAATCATTATAAGGAAGAGTACCTGCAATTTTCGGAACTCCTCCTGCTCTTTTTTAGATTCTGCTGCTCTTTGCCGCTTGTATTCCTCAGCCTGTAGTTGTCTTGCCAAGATTCGGTCATTGGAGAAATTAGCTGTGGAAAGACAAGTAAATTCCAAATGCATAAAGAAAACAGTGCGTGGGGGCAGGGGTGACTTTGGTTTGCACTTAAAAGGAGAAGCTGCCACATACACACTTGTGGGGCATTCATTTTGAGAGGTGGTTTGGTATACAGCCAATTAATCTGGTAGGAATTAGTGACATGACTTTGATAAAATACCTATTCTTATGCTGGGTACACACTTAATGGTGTGTACCCAGCATGATGTCGTCCATGGCAGATCCCGGCATCGGCAAGTGTGTACAAACTTGCCAATGCCAGCAGAGATGGAACGACAGCAGGGGCCATGCTGCAATCGGCCATGCTGCAATCGGCAGCATGGCCCACGCTGACTATAACGCCCGTCGGATATGTATGCTGGATGCGGGAGGGCTCATCGTCAGCAACATAGCAGGTACACACTGCCCGATGTGGGAGATAGGTCATCGGATCGGACAACATATCGTCTAGTGTGTACCAGTCTTTAGTGAACTGATAAACTATTATTCATGAGAACTAAGTACTGTATAAATCACAAACTTGATGCCTTCACCATGTGTACAGCCATGGCCAAAAGTTTTGAGATAGACGAGTATTGGTTTTCACAGTTTGCTGCTTTAGTGTTTTTAGACCTTTTTGTCATATGTTACTATGGTATACTAAAGTAAAATTACAAGCATTTCATAAGTGTCAGAGGCAATTACATTAAGTTTATGCAAAGAGTCAATATTTGTAGTGTTGTCCCTTATTTTTCAAGACCTCTGCAATTCGCCCTGCCATGCTGTCAATCAACTTCTGGGCCACATACTGACTGATGGCCGCCCATTCTTTACTAATCAATGCTTGGAGTTTGTCAGAATTTGTGGGTTTTTGTTTGTCCACCCGCCTCTTGAGGATTGACCACAAGTTCTCAATGGGATTAAGGTCTGGGGAGTTTCCTAGCCATGGACCCAAATTTTGATGTTTTGCTCCCCGAGCCACTTAGTTATCACTTTAGCCTTATGGCAAGGTACTCCATCATGCTGGAAAAGGCATTGTTCTTCACCAAACTGTTCTTGGATGCTTGGGAGAAGTTGCTCTTGGTGGATGTTTTGGTAACATTCTTTATTCATGGCTGTGTTCTTAGACAAAATTGTGAGTGACCACTCCCTTGGCTGAGAAGCGACCCCACACATGAATGGTGTCAGGATACTTTACTGTTGGCATGGCACAGGACTGATGGTAGCACTCACCTTTCATTCTCCAGCAAATTGCAGAGGTCTTCAAAAAGAAGGGTCAACACTGCAAATATTGCCTCTTTGCATAAACTTAATGCAATTGTCAATAAAAGCATTTGACACTTATGAAATGCTTGTAATTTTACTTCAGTATACCATAGTAACATCTGACAAAAAGGTCTAAAAACACTGAAGCTGCAAACTTTGTAAAAACCAATACTTCAATGTCAATCTCAAAACTTTTGGCCATGGCTGTAGTTGAAATTCCACTGTAAAGTGCAGCTCGTTATATCTTATCACTGGTACAGAGAACACACAACTGTAGGAAAATCCCCTGTGATACCCACACAAAGGCATAATTGCCTGCTCTTTCATGTCTATCTTTTACACACAGTTAGGCTACTTACTTTTTCTCTTTACACTATGGAAATCATTGGCAAGCTGTACCAAATAGGGTGATGAGACCAATCATAAGAAAAGAATGTAAAGTTCCATTATATATAATGAACTATCTGTTAGTACTGTATACTTCAGTTTCCAAGCAAAGGTGTTACTCTATATATTACAACTTATGTTTAGTCAGGCTATTGTTGCTTCTATAATTTATTACAGTGCTACAGTATATTCACATACTATGCAGTATTTTAGCAACTAAATAAGTTCATACAATGAGGTGTCAATATATGTCCAAAACTGGATCCTTTTTTACCTGATGCAGGAAATATAAATAAATGTGAGGAAAGAATATATGCTTCCATATAAAGATCATCCAAGGGATAGTGTAAACGACATTACAATAGTAGCTGATGAGAATAAAAGGTTAAATGGCTACACTGCACATCCATAGTAGGATAACATGTTTACATCATTAATGTCAGCACCTTCAATATGTTGACATTGATAATATGTTGATAATGTGCTAATAGGCTAACCATAATGGAAATGTCGACATTTCCATTTTGGTTAGCCTATTAGCACATTTATCAACATTTTAACATCGACATTATGAGCTGTGTGTATTAGGGCAATATAAAACCTGAAGTGGCAACTTTGCCTTCACAATCTAATTGCATCAGTGTCACTCTTACCATGCCCCCCCTTAAACTAACATATACTAAGTATTGAAAAATGGGCCTGTTTTTAAGATGGACACGATAGCACAGCGGTGAAAAAATATGAAAAAGCCATAGGAGGAGTCTTAAGTAAAAGAACACCCAGTGCCGGCTTCTCTGATCTGCAGCTGCGCCCAAATACTTAGCATCGGATAATCAGTGTTACCATCGGACATCTGAGTAACCCTCAGGTTACTGCGTATACCAGGCAAAATCATGCTGCCGAAGCCAGTGAAGCTGCGTCAAAGGACGCAGCCACTGGCTTCAGCATGCCCAAAAAACACGCCCCAGTTTTCTGTAACGCCTTCTGTTGCCACCCGCAAACACAAGCACCGGGGCAGTCATGCTGCAGCCTTGGGGCACTGCGACCCACAACACAGAAATAAGTCTGCACATGCACAGTGCGACTTCTGCGCATATTTGCCAACATCGGAGATGTAAATATCAAATTTTTGATCTCCATAATGGGAATAAACCTTTTCATCTATGTAATGCAGCAGAAATAAACTAAACATTAATACAAAACAACATCTGTTAACTATAGTACCTCCTCAGAATGAACAAGAAATGCATTCAGCCACTAATGGTTGATTAGAATACAGTGATTAACCAGCGTATTTTGAGTGCCATATTTCATGTAAAAAAAATTTCAATTCTGTGTCTCTCAGTGTTGTACATTAGTGGAAAACAAATGGAGGGTGCCAAAGATATGGGTATAGATTAATGGTATCTGTTGATGTGTTAAGTTAATAAATCAATCCCACAGGACTGCTGCTTCTAAGGAGGTGCTGGGCCTCACACAATATACAGATATGAAAGAAAGAAAAGGAAAGAAGCGCGGTACAACTGAAGTATAAATACTTTACAAATTAATTTCATACTAAGAAATATTCAAACAATAGGAGTCAAGTTCAGATATCAATCAACAATATAGAAAATAAAAACATATAAAAGGAATCCAGATGGGTTAAGAAAACAAAATTGCAGCTCTGATTGCCAAGAAACAAAACCTACAAGGAAAATGACATTGAAAATCACAGTGATGATGTAGAAGCTATTAGAATTGCAGTATGGCAATGGTGGATACTGTGTATCTTACGAGTCTCACACATGGAATTCCGGACTGTATAGCCACTTATGGCAACAATATAACAAAAGGTAGTCCAAGGCACTGGATGTAGCTATGAAATATTATGTAGCGATAAGTACTGAGACAGCAAAGATCATGAAATTATCAGATCTTTAATAGGTAGACCGGGTTCTTCTCATTGTAATAATCTTTTGAAGATTAGAGACTCGCATAGTCTGTTGGTAATGTGGCTATCTAACTAAGGTACCTTACATTCAGGAGATCGCCTGGACATAGTCACAAGGAGGAATCCCAGCTGGCTGTCTCCTCCACAACCAGTGCCGGCTGAGTGATATCAACCGCCGCTGGTGAAGCCGAGGGAGTGGAGATGGATCGAATCTGTGGTGGGCGCCGACAATTAGATCCGTCTCCCAGTGGAACACAGGTGGGTTATAGGTGAAGGAAATCCCAACGTGCTGGTTCCTCGGTGGTGTCCTGCGGCTGGCAGATGGACGCCGTCCACAGCAATGTCCACCGGAACTGTCCCGAAGCTGGCAGGTGGCCGCCGACCGCAGCAATGAAGCTATGGCACAGCGTGTCCACCCGAGCTGTTGTAACGGCTGGTCAGAGGATCTCCCAGCAATAGGTTGCAGACCAGTGTTGGTTCAGTACTGCTACACGTGGTTAAAGGCTGAGTTGACGTCACAATGGAGTATAGTGTATGCTGGCACAGAAAGAAGTGGCTTAGGATGAGATCTGCTATGCTATGGTAAATAAATATGTTTTGACTGTCCATGCTTTGTAGAGAGATGAAGAGTCTGATAGTGAGCGGCAGCGAGTTCCAGTAGTGGGGACAGCACTGGCAAAATTCTGAAGGCGGGACTGGAAGAAAGTGGCAGTTGTTGACATACCAAAATGGACAGAAGTGTGAAGAGAGAAAAGGCTTTATAGGGAATAGTGAAGAGTTTGAATTGAACTCTAAAGGAAGGGTAGCCATGGTAGTGCCTGACAGAGAGGGGAGGTAGTTGCAAAGTGGTTACAGAGAAAAATGAGACAAGCAGAAGCAATGAATTGGAGTGGAGGCTGAAGCAAGGAAAGTCAAATAAGAGGAAGTTGCAACAGTTGTTGTCTTTCTTGCCTACAGGGTAAAAAAAGGCCTAACTCTGGGAATATTGAGTTGGAAGTGGCCTAAATGTTAAGATTAGAAGAGAGTGCATAGTCAGAGACAACTCCTAGACAGCAGACATGGTGGCAGAAAAGATGAGGATTTTATCAATGGAAAAGAGAAAGGCGTGGGGGACTTTGGAGGGTTAGAAGATGATGAGCTTGTTTGGCCTCCGATATCATCTCTATACTTTTCCTCCCCTTACCGCTCCTCCTCTCTTTTCAATCATGTTTACAGGTATCTTTCGTCTATTCCCTCCTTGTGGAGAGGGGAAGAAATCTAAACTGTATTGGATCAGGAGGAAGTGAGAGGAAAGAAAAAGTAGTAAGATGGCTGTTACAATTTGCTTAAGAAGTTTTATTTGCTTTCCAATTACTTTTCGGACATATGGGTGAGGGTTAAGAGTGGCCCAGATCCCATTATACTGGGTTTACAGGGGTGTCAAAGTTGGCACTACACTGAGATTTAGTTTACCTCAGTAGCTACAGCCTTGGGTGCCAGAAGAAGAAGAGTGGTTTTAAGTGTACATTGGGCTAATAGCTAAGGGATTAATAGGGTAAATGAGAAAACAGTGCAATGCATCTACCCCTTTGTAGAAAATTAAAGTAGAACAATTAACCTTCGTCACAGAAGTTTTCCTCCAAATGCAGATTTACATGTTCTTGTAGGAGATGACCATTGGCGCAACGCAAACAACACATAGGGCAATCATACTCTTGACTGGTATTTCCTAATAGAAACAAAAGTATAATGTTAAAAAAACAACATGTGCATGCAGTCAACACTTCTTTCTTCTCAGCCATATTTGGTAGAAATAACTAGAAAATCCATATACAATAATACCAGTACTCTCAGATAACACAAGCTGTGCCAGTTTACAAACCGGTTTTGTTTTAGCCCAGTCACCTAGTTGTGAGTCATTCCTCTGCAAATCCATGTTTTAACACATACTGGTAAGGGTTTAACTGTTATTACACTATACATGTACCTTGACCTTGCGTGTTTGATACATTCATTTGTTTTAATACAATTATCAAAATCGTTTCAGAACCAACTTACTCCTAAACACAGGGTTTAGGGGTAAGTAATTTCAGAAAACCATCTTTAACAATTCTGAAACTGCTTTCCAGCATGGTCTGTCTGTATTGTAGGAGAGATGCTGTAAAGTTAACACACTGAAAATGCTACAAACAAAACGCTGGGACGCCGATCATCCAACAGCTGCATAGCTGTGAATAGTAACCACAGCGTCTCTTCTCCATAACAGGCGTAGCATGGCAGAAATACTGTACACTGATAAGCTGCTGTAGACAGGAGTATATTAGGGTGGATTTCCTTTTCCCAAGCTAATCAAGGGAACACAACTGGGAAAAGTGTTTAGGTAGACTAAAATCAAACAAAACAGAATACAAACTCTGTATATTTGGTCTGGTCAAACAGGGACAAAAGTCTTTGAGCCCTATTTTACTAGATTTGTGAGGGTAAATAGTTAAACCATTTTGTGCATTGTTCTCCATCTTTTGCAGGGATCTGCAGATCTTCTCTGACCATATGATGTAACAAACTACTTTGCAGCAATTACATTTTAATAACCAGTGTTATGCAGGTCTTACATGTAGGACACTAAATCTGTACAAAATAAAAACAAACCTTTTAAGAGTAAGAAAAATTAGCTAGGGTGGATATACATCAGATGATTTGTCAGCCGATCCCGCAGATTGGAGCGACATATCGTACACATCTTCTGCTGTGTATGCACTATTGCACACTCCCAAACACCGACATCAGGGTCATCCCATCTGCTGTGCTGCACGGCAGATGGGACGACCCAGCGGCAGACAGCATGTGTATGTGCATGGAAATAGTGCAAGTGCTCACTCTCTCATTGCACGGCTTGCACTATTTCCATGCAAAAGCAGAAGTGGGGGTGACACTTAGCAGTATTTTGACTTTTCTTATTTCTTTACATTTATTCACTCATAAGTCTATTTTTGTGCCACATATGCCAGTGATTTATGTACCAACTTCTCATTTTTATATGTACACAATTTAATTGTATGATATCAACTTCTCATCAATTTTTATATGTACACATTTTTATTGTGTGACACTTGAATATAATTTTGATTCAGACTATTCGCAGAGTATTCTGAGTTGATACAAATAATAGACCTGAGACAATTTTCTTGCAAATTCTGACTAGAAACAATTAATTGCATTATTTTACAATATTTTGAGCTGACTTACAATCTTTGGTGTCTTATAGTAATCATTAAGATTATTCATCGTAATCCCATGCATAAAAAATATACTATATATTATCAGTGTTAATTTTGTAGCTGCTATTATACATATATCTATACGATAAAATATCTATATGTGAGTCTCTTTTCTTTCTCCATATATGGGATAGAGAGATAGCTCATATTACTTTCGCCTAATCTTTCCTGCTATAAATCAAGTTTTTCTCTGTAAAGCAGGGCTTTGCTATTAAAACTAGTGATTTTCAATCCAAAAAATATATTTTTTACATATTTATAGTGGACACCTTACCATATTTTTCTGGGTGTCTGGCACACTATTATTTTAACAAGTATTATTAAAAGTTTATGTTTTAAATTAACAAACTATTCAATTTCTCTACTATTATAATGAATTAACTAAGAGTGCCCCACACAATAGTCTCTTTGGCCTGCCTGTGCAGGAATTTTTTTCAGCATGTGTACCCAGCCTATCTTTTAATACTACTTAATGGCCCTGATTCAGTGCCGGACGCTCTGACCAGAGCGCTCGCTCTGAATCAGGGCCCGCCTCCATTAATATGGAGCATCCTCCTGGACGCTCGTATAGCTGTGGGTCACCACCCACAGCATATACGAGCGTGCAGGATGATGGTCGCGATGGTCTTGACCATCGCCACTGCGAGCAACAGCCTGCGGTTGAGGTTTTCAACCGCAAGGCCAGGAGTGATTTTGGCTCTATCAGAGCCAAAATCACTCCCACTGACATCACTAGTGATGTCAGTGGGGCCGGCTTCAGACGGTAGGCGTTCCCTTGGGAACGCCTCCGTCTGGCAGGCACGCCCCCGGCACGCCCACCAAAGGGGGCGTGCTGTCAGTCAACATCGACAGCACGCCCCCTTTGATGAGACACTCCGAGAGCGACTCGCGCATGCGCACGACGGAGCTCCCTCCGTCGTGCGCATGCGCAGTGCAGACCATCGACCCACTTGCGAGCGGACAGCCGCTCGCGAGTGGGTCTGAATGAGGGCCAATATGCGTTAACACAAGACTAAAATTACATTACCCTACTAAAAAAGGCTTCATTAAAGAAGCTAACAAGATAATCATGTAAATACTAGCCTTTGGGAGGTGTGTCTATGAGATCCAAATGTTCCATCCTTACATGGAGCTCAAGTTCTTCAATGGAACTTTTAACATCAAAGCAAAAAGGACACCCTAGAACAGAGTCACCATTGAAGGTGGTGTTTGGTGGAGACATAAATGTTTGAGAGTTGCATTGATTCAATAACTCTTGGTCAAAAATAGTACTGGTGAATGAAGGTTCATTTGTTGTCGGAGGTGAGCAAGAAGACTCTGCTTTACAAGGTAAATCGGAACTACTGGGAGCATTACTCAGGACATTTTCTGTTTTCAGATTGCTCTGTATTTTGTTGTTATTCAGCCCAATGTGGAGAGGTAATCTAGTTTTATTAGGAGAGACTTTGATATGGTTTCCTGGGTCAAACTTTTTAGTTTGTGTATTGTCTGAGCTACTGGTGGGAGAAGTTGGTGGCTTATGGATTTCCTCAGGATGTTCTTCATCACTACTCCAGGCCTCTAGTGTGTCTGCATGCGTTAACTGAATGTGATGGTGGAGTTCATCATAGGTGACTCCAGCAATGGTGCAAAAGGGACAGCAATTGTTTTGTTCCATGTGTGATAAAAGCAAATGGCTCTTCATATCATCTTCAGAAAGAATTTCCTGTGTACATATGTCACAAACCAGCATGTTGGATGTCACTCCTAGACCAAATTAGTTATTAATATTCAGAACAAGATACAAATGTCTTTATGGCTGTCAAAAAGGGGAGAGAGAGAGAGAAAGAGGTTACATATACAAAAATTGTGCATGGACAGCTTACTAAGGGCCTGATTCAGAGCCGAACGCAATTAGCGCTCGCTCGTCCAGAAAATAGGGGTGGCTATTCAAATGAACCGTTCGCTGTTTGCGGTCTGTTCACGCCTCTAGGTCTGAACGAGCATACAAAACTTGCAGTCGTTTTTTAGGAAACTACGCCCCCTGGCCACTCGCATCCTACGTCATGTCCGCTATTTATTAGATTAATCGAGTACATCGAACAGGGTATGAACTGCTCGCTATTCTTGTGGTTGGTTTTTGCTACCACAATTTTGCGAGCAGTTCTGGCTATAAAATAACCCAGTGACGTGGTCAATGACGCTGCTGTTTTAAATATGCACACCCATAAAACGCCCATTTTGACCTTTAAGCACGCCTGCGATCGGATCTCCACTCCCCGTTTTCAAGCACCTTCCCTTGTTACCACCCACATACGCCTCTTTCTGTCACTCAAATTAGCAGGCATTCGCTATTTTGCGAGCACATGAATTTCGGCCGCACTGACTGGTTCGCGCATGCGTATAACGATCCGTACGCATGCGCAGTTGGGCAAACATCGCTCAGAGCGAACGAGCTGCCGCTTACGAGTGGCTCTGAATCAGGCCCTAACATAGCAATTGTTTTTTCTTTTGTTTAGTCTCAGTTATGTCAGGCAGCTTTACTTTTTTGTCCCAAGAACAATTTATTGTCTTAAAACAAAACTATAAATTTCACTGCCTGCAGGTTCTCTCTATTTTTGTGTAATGAAACTATTGGTATGATTATTGCTGATATTAGTCTGGCCATTTCTAATTTGGATGACCACTGGCATTATCCATAACAAACATATAGGGGCTGATTCAACAAATGGCAAAAAGGTGGCGAACATTTCGCAATGCTCAACTGTGCATCTATCAGCAGCTCAACATCACTAGGCCGTTATGGAATGGCACATTGCAGCCAAGCTGCTAACTGATAGCTCACATATACTGTAACTCAGATTCTTTATGATTGGGAGATACAGAATCTTACCCCCTGCCGCTTGGGTGATGCTACACTCCAGCTCGGGGCCAAACGTACTCACCCGAAAACTTAACTGCTTCCAACGGACACAGTGTCCGACTGCCAGTATAGTAGCCACAGTAACCTCTTGGCTGAAATTGATAGTGCGGACATACCTGACAGAGTGAAATAAGGCGACCAAAAAAGCATGACCAGCATAGATGGAGGTCTGCTTCAAGTTGTCCACGATGGTTAGGATATCATATGGATCTGCCCTGGCTTGGATGGTCTTTGCCAAAACCGCTAAGATTGGCCGAAGAGTCGTTCCTGCAAGAGCAAACAGTGACTTAAGCAAAGTCTCACACTTAACATCAGTGGCACCCTTAATGTAGTGGAACTCGCTGGGAGAAGGCCCGTGGCCTTCGCTAATAGGGCAATAGGGGGATCCACTGAATGGGGAACCTTCCAAACAGCCGTGCCCTTATCAGCGAATGAGTATGTATACCGAAACCCTGCAGGAAGCTTAAAATGTCTGTCGGGCTTGAGCAATGCTTCACCCAACACTTCTGCAAAGTGAGCAAAGGTAGGGAAAGTAACAACCTGTGTCTTCTTTTTCTTAAAAAGATTCAGGAGCCATAGAGGCCAGAGGGCTTATCCTCTGCTATCTGTAAGGTATGGCGGATGGCCAGAATCAGGTCGCTAATCCCCATGATGTCAGGAGAGCTATCCTCCCAACTAGAATAATCAACTCAGCACTGATCTTGAATCTCCCCATCCTCACCTGAGGAGCTGCTGGAATTCTCATCACCAGGAAAATGGATGCCCAGTGCTTCCTTGAACTGGGAGCAGATGACCATGTGAAATTCTCCAAGGAGGAACAGACACTTGACAGTTTATCTTCTGGACTAAGGGCCTGATTCAGACTTGGGAATAGAGAGAGATATCTCTCTCAACTGATCATCTTGGTGAAAATATTGCTGCACTGCAGGTGGGGCAGATTTAAAATGTACAGAGAGATTTAGATTTGGGAGGAGTGTTTCCAAACTGACATCTAAATTGTAGAGTAATAATAAAGCTGTGCAGTATTTGTGGGCTATATGCAAAAGCAACATGTAAAAAATGTATGTATTTACACACCTTGCATTGTAATATGGTTTGTTCAGGTTCACAGTTGACAGAGATATCTCTCTCTTTTCCCAAGTCTGAATCAGGCCCTAAGGCCCGTATTCAATTAGAAGCAAAAAACCAAGATCCGCAAAAAAGTACCGCCGATTGTGACTTTTCGCCTGTCAGAAAAGTATCGCGGTATTCAATTCAATTCTCTTTTCGCGTACACGGAAAGTCAATGCAGTGTAATGGAGCGTACACACGGTCAGATTTGTCAGACTTGTCAGATGAACGACTGAACGATTAAACGATTTGGACGATTTGACCAAAGTTTTGAACGATTTGAACGATTGAACGATTTTTGACTGCATTAAAATGAATGGGATCGTCCAAGTCTGACTGCAAACCCATCAGATGTCAGATATCGTTATCTGACAAACGGGAACGCGCATCGTTGATCGTCCATCGTTCAGGCATGTCAGATATGAACGATTTTCCTTCAGATATGAACGACTGAACGATTTTTAAATCGTTATCGTCCATATCTGAAGAAAAAATCTGATCGTGTGTATGCACCATAATAGGCGAAAAAGATTTGCCTCTGAATAGGTGGAAAAAAGAAGTGCAAAATGTTTGTTAGGGGGGTGCAAAGGTGGGGAAAGCACTTAGAACCCTTGGAACAGCCCCCAAAAGGACAACTGCGTAAAAAAAAAGTCAGAAAAAAAAAACTTAACACCCAAAAAAATTACTTTGAATTTGGTGGGTGAAAAGTGCAAATTGGGAGAAGAAGTTAGCAAACTAGCGAAATAAGGTTTGGGGGGTGCACTCAGAAGGGGTCACATGTTTTGGGGACTGCAGGTGCATTGTTGGGGGTGCAATTTCACTTTATTTAAAAGTCCACTTTACAGACATTAAAGATGCTTGCACCCATTTTCAGGTACCCCAAATTTGACAGGACTACTTATTTTTATAAGAAAAATACTGCTTTATGCCATTCTTCACCATTTGTGCAAAAACACTAATTAGTGACAATTGTGCTAACTAAAGTACCCCAAACAGTTTTACTAGGGCTAATCGGACACTACTACATTGATCCCCAATGTTTCTGCAGCTTATTGGGGGGCTCAGGCTGATTTACCCGATACTGACACCACTTTTCGCCTATTCTGACTTCGCGTGTCTCCATTTATGCATCTTTTGGAACTGAATACAGCAAATAGCGGGGGCACACACGATAAGTTTCCACAGCTAAAATACGTGATGCAGGCGAAAAGTCCGGCAAGCGAAACTTTATCGTGGGTGCGAAACTAATTAAATACCGCCCTAAGCCAGTATCCAATGAGGCACCAGCTACAGCAGCTGGTGGAGACCGTGAAAGCAGAGGCTGCTGAAAAACATAGGAATTGAGGCACTCATCTCCAATTGGTTGCGGATGACACATACCTCATTAGCCAGAGACGCAATAAACTTGGCCATGACCTTAGCCCAGGCCAGAAACACCTCCTCAGTCAGACGTACGAGTACTCTGACTATCTCAGTCTCACAAATAACACAGAGAGGATCCTGCTCCCTGCCTCTTGTAGGGAAACCTACGATATAATAAAATATCCCGGGTGCTTTATGTGCAGGGACAGCTAAAACCCCGGGCAGAGAAACCCAGCCACACTCACCAGCTCTCTGGAGTCTGCCCGAGTTTAAAAGTGAAAGTAGCTATATCCCCTTCCGTAGATTGACCCTGACGTCATCAGCCAGTGTATACCTTAGTGACGTGTTACGGACACTAACTGATGACGTCAGCGTCCTCTCCGTGAAGGGCCTTTAGACATTACAGTTACATCACAACCTGGGAAAACCTGCAGGGGGGGGTCTGAAAAGAGGGACCTCCCCATGCTCTGGGAAAGTGACCAAAGATGGCGCCCGCCATTAAAAATAAATTTGTAAAGAAGAAAAGAGTCAATTTGGCAGCCAGCCTAATGCTGCACTCTCTGTAACTGCTCTGAGACAGAAACGGAGCCTGAGGAGCAGCCACCTCTGTAATCTGTAGTGGCCGTATTATTGAAGCCGCCCACGGCTCCCGAGCTGCGGCGCTGCAAGTGCAGCAAATAAGGGTCTCCAGCTCTACACATAGGGCCCCAGAGAACCAACAGGTACCTGCTTGGTGGCCCTCTTCCGGGGCTGCGAGCGGGCTGCGGCTGCTAGAGACAGATGACAGCTGCCTGCGCTGACAGAATGCCCACTCTCAAAAGCCTGGTCTCAGAAGAGGATTCAGACAACAAAGAAAAACACTCCTACACTAATAATCTTTGTGCCTCTCAGGGAAGCCGACGGACGGAATCCCGACCTTCGGCTTCCCGACTGTCTAATCCCGGCAAGGGGTTAAATGACAGGCGTCTCTATCCCGACGCCTGGCATTTTACCTACGCCGGGAGCCCGACACCCGGCTTACCGATCGAAGGTAAGCCGGGCGCAGACAGCTGCGGGTGGGTAGGATTAGGTTTAGGGTTCCTGGGGGGGGGGGACTTAGGGTTAGGCACCCCCCCCGGGAGTTTAGAGTTAGGCTAGGGGCAGGAAGGGTTAGGCACCCCCCTGGGGGACTTAGGTTTAGGCGGTGGGGAAGGGGAGTTAGGCACTTGGTGGGGGAGGTTAGGGTTAGGCACCCCTAAGGGTGGGTTAGGGGGTAGATAGGTTAGGAAATACTTAACCTTGGGACGATCAGGATTTTCCCTGTTGCCGGGATGCCGTTGTCGGGATTTGAACCGCAGGCCATGTGGCCGGTGGTCAATCATACTGAATCCTCTCCTCACGCACAAAATAAAAAAATGGCTAACTGGAGGAGGGGGGGCTTAGAGGAGAGTAGTGGTTTCATCTGTAACAGTTTAACTATTTAGTACCTGCTCCTCAGCCTCCCCTCTAAACCCACGGGTCTGCAGTGCCCCCCCCAGATATAATGAAAGAGGAAAGTGCTTAGTGGGGCTATTTGATTTGACACAGCAATGTTAGTTTGGGGATCAGAGAGTTGATTTAAAAATAGCAAGAGAATAAATCAGGTTGAATATTGATTGATAAGCTTGCCAGAAGAAGTGAGCTTTGCTGGATCACTTAAAGTGGAAAGTCTTTGGGGGGAATTCAGTTGTTTTTGGGCGCCCATAGCTCCTGTTTAAAGTGACGGGAACTATTCAATTGTTCGTGCTGCTGGGTGCAAGTGCCGTGGGTGCCTGTTACTTACCACGGATTTCTGCTCACAGCCTACTGAGGTGCGAGCAGAAATCCACCCATAGAGATCTTTTGGGCGCCTTAACTGTATCTTTAGACTGGATTAGCTGCTTTATGTGGCTAATTCTCAGAATTTTGGGTTCAACATCCACGATGGTGATGGGCACCCAAAAACTATTCAATAGCAGCTTACCACCCCCACCTCCCCGGCAGCACCTGTAGCCGAGTGACGGAAGCCAGTCTTCCAGATCCTGACTTATTTGGCTGTATTAATGGTGATAACTACTGTAATGTGTCTGGCAGACAGTGGTTCAACTCCACAGACCACTAGGAATCCACAGTGATCTGTATAGGCTGTGCACAGATCACCAGTTCTTGTACTACAGCAATAATGGACATTTTGAAAAAATATTTAATATATTTAATTTGGTATGTGAACGTTAGAGAAGGATGGACTTTAGATCAGCACGGCACTCCATCTTTCACATAATCATATTTTCACAAATGTAAAACTTGTATACATTTGTCAAGGCAGTAGGTAAAGAAATGGTAGCGATGTCATCACAAAAACAACAGTATATTTTAGAAGATATACAGTACATAATGTACAGTTCAATTGCTGGATCCAGTATGTTCCAGTGTCATTGCTGTTGCCATCTTGTGTCTCCTTTTGTGATTCTTACAGCCTCAATGGTGGCAACTGCTAGACATATGGAATGTAGCGTTTGTGTGAGGGTAGTTAGCCGAAAGGTCTAGGACAGTCCTGGCCAAAACAGAGATCGATCTACAGGTAGTTTGTGGGTCATCTGACAGTAGACTGTGACCAACTTAATAAAAATAAACCTGTTATGGCTTCTGTGGGCTCAGAAGCAAAGCTCCCAGTAGTGATTTATTTTAGTGTAATATTGTTAGAATTACAAATGTTGGTGATGCTCCCCGGAATCAAAAAGTACATCAATTACAGACACGGGTTTCTCTGCAAGATGGCAGAGAGAGAGTGTGATTCCATTGTGGGGGCACTCATATCATATTTTTAATATTTTGCACTTAACAATTGAAACATAACTTTTAATAATATTGTTTAAAAGACAATTGCAGCAGCAGCCATCATCTAAATTATTATAATTAATTAGACTGAATCTAAGCATGAATTAACTATGGTTCATCATGTACCTCTGATGAACCATATAAACATCTGTGGCTCACATATACTTGTGAGGAACCATTTATTGTCACTGGTTCTTATAAATAGAGCCAAAAGTACAAACAATACTTATTTATCATAAAGGCGATGTAACTAGACACTCAGTGTTGTATAGGGGTGAAAATACTTTATCAATAATATAATGTTTTAGACACACTAAAATTACTACTAAACTTCATCCAAGAGACTGAACATCTTCAAAACAGACAATTTGTACAGTAGGTAAATAAAAAGGTGAGAGGGGTGTAATTAACGAAACAATGGTATAATTACCCAAGTTGTGCGTAGGGGATTCACTTCCAATTCAATGTATATTTTATCAGTCCCCAACATACTATATCATAGTAAGCAGGTATAAACGGTTACATGATTTCACACTGCAACGTCATTAGCGTTCCCGCTAGGCTGTTTTAGCGGGGCGCTGCGCCCTGCCCTATTTCTAAAGGGCAAAAAGCACCCTGCCGTCCGGCACGGTGCCCGCTGAAACAGGGACGCAGTGTCCCGTGGGTGGGGAAAACTGCTGTGTAGCAGTCACCACTGTTGAAAGGATGCTGGGCGCATGCGCCAAGGATCCATTCACACTGACAGCAGTGCTTGGGGGCATAACGGCAAGTCCGTAAGTGCCGGGCACGCCCCAAGAATGACACTGTAGAGCGGCTACTGACAGTGGAACTTACTAAGTTAGCAGCCGCTGATTGGCTGGCGGGACTGCAAACACGTGCAGTCCCATCAGCTTGCATTTGCGAGGTATCAGTATGTGTGGCAACACACATACTGATACTGGGTCCGTGGCTCGGGTAAGACGTTTTGTTTTTTATGCCAAGTCCATGGTGTACTGCGGAGACCAGCGCCAAGATATACTGTAGGTGAGTATGCAATCTTTTTTGAAAGGTCAGTCATTAAGGATTCTAAATGGGACAAGTGGACAGACCGGCTGGTATAGGTAAGTATGTGTGAGTGAGTAGGTGTATGCAATAAAGCTTACTAGGCACGGTGTGTGTTTTGTCTTTTTTAACTTTATTTTACAGTGGGAGTACAGGTGCCGCCCGTTTGCTGGCACTTGTAGTTCCACAAGTGCCAAAGGGCAGGCATGCTGGCACCTGTAGTCCCACTGTAAAATACAATAGTTTACTTCTTATATTTCCCACTTTATTACCCCCGTACCCAACGCTCCAGGGGTGCAGGGAAGAGGCCCGGGCTTCAGTGCAAGCCTGGGGTTAAGGGAGAGGGGGGACCCCTTCTTGGGGGGTCACCACTTCCCCTGAGATCTGCGGCTTGGGCTGATAATGCTTTGGCCACCGAACCCCGGTAATAGGTTCTCCGGGCTGTGGCATTACAGCCCGGTTGTTTTGGGTCCGGTGCTGGTTTTAAATATAGGGGGTTACCTACGCATTTCCCCCCCCTATATTTAAAACCAGGACTGGCCCTGCAGCCTAGTGTTGGTTTCTAAATTACGGTGGAACCCTACACATTTTGTTCCCCGTAATTTTAGAACCCAGGACTGGCTGGCAAGTCCGGGGCTGGTTAGGCTTTAGGGGGGGGGGCTATGTCATTTTTATTTAAACTTTTATCCTTTTTTTTGACAGGCTAGAACACAAGCAGCCTTCACATATGTGCAGGCTGCTTACTCGGGACAGTTTTACAGAAAGAAGACAATTTCGGGTAAGTAATCTGCAAAACCTGCGACTTGGGGGAGAAATCTCGTTCTGCTTCACCATCGGACATCTCACTTCTTGGTAAATTTGAGAGTTTAAGGAGCCTCAAATTTCCAGAGTTTTGGCATAGCTAATCAAGTTGAAAAAAAAGCAAACTCTTCTAGACTCGATTCTTAGTAAATTTACCCCCTATAGTTTCCTGTTGCTAAGCTTGCAGGGTGACTCAGGACCAGATGAGAGGGTGTCAGGAATACCTGGATGTTCACTATGGCCCTGATTCAGCGCTCGCTCTTGAATCAGGGTGGCTGCTTTTTAAAAAAAAAGTGCTCCTGGCCGCTCGCTTAGCTGTGGGTGACCACCCACAGCTTTTGCGAGCGGCCAGGTGATGGTCGCTACCATCGGGCTTGCGACGAGACCCTTGTGGTAGGGTCTCATCTGCCGCAAGCCCTAGAGCCGGAAGCTCACTACTGACATCACTCGTGATGTCAGTAGGGCCGCCCTCAAAGGCGGGCGTTCCTTCAGGAACGCCTCCGTTTGGTCAGCCACCCCCCCTCCCCGCCTACAAAGCGGGGCGAGCTGTCGATCAACATCGACAGCCGCCCCGTTTGTAGCGAGCCCCGGAGCGAGTGAATTTCTCACTCCGGGGCTCGCGCAGTGTGCATGCGGAGTGCGCACTGCCCGGCCATCAACCCGCTTGCGAGCGGGTCTGAATCAGGCCCTATATGTGCCCAAAGTGTGCAGACAGGACTGCACACTTTAGGCACATAAACATGACGTGTTACCAGATTTGTATAAGTAGCCAAATGGTTTTTTTTTTCTGGGATGCATTTTGTGTTTGTCATTAGTTTCAACTTGTGTCCATTTTCACAGCTGCAAGGATCCCTCTGATCTGTTTTTCAAGATTCTTTATAAAACAAAAATGAGGTTAATGCTGAGAATAAAGTGTATCTAGACCACTTAACTGACGTGGACGTATGGGATGCGAACACAGCCAGCAGTGCTTCAGCTGACTAGGTGCGACCACACCGCCCCGCTGTGTTTTTGAGGAAATTTGTTCTACACATGTGCAGAACTGATCTCCTCTGACGCTCCGGACTCTCCTGCGGACCCAGCAAATTCTGACCGGTTTTGCAATAAAAATCATCAGTTAAGTGGTTAAATAAAACCAGAAACAAATCAAAGTCTGGAGACTAAACTAAGGGGTCAAATGGCCAAGAGTGGGGCTATGTGCAATTGCTACAGCATGGAAACACCAGCAATGGCACATCAACTCACACCTATCACACCCCAGACTAACAGATTTAGGTAAGCAGCTCTATGTCAGCAAAACAGCACTGTTAAAATGTATCTTTACATGTGATAAAAAAAAGAAGGTTCTAGCTGCATGCTTCCAACATTTTATTGTGAGGAGTAATTTGCAAGCATGCCATGTACGTAAACATGACCAACAAAGTGTATACAATAAAAGGGGATGCAGTCAGGAAGCTGACGGTCGAAATGCCGACCACCGGCTTCCCGACTGTCAATCCTAGCAAGGTACTAATGACAGGCGCCGAAATCCCGACGCCTATCATTAGACCTACGCTGGGAGCCCGACGCCCGGCATACCAAACGAAGGTAAGCCAGGCCGCCAGCGCAGACAGCCACGTGGTGGGAGGGTTAGGTTTTAGGGCTCCGAGGGGGACTTAGGGTTAGGCACCCCCCCGCGAGGGTTAGCTTTAGGATAGGGGAAGGGGGGTTAGGGATAGGCACCCCCGGGAGGGAGGTTAGGGTTAGACATCCCCACCCCTTCCCCCCGAGAGACTTAGGTTTAGGCTGCAGGGAAGGAGGGGTTAGGTTTAGGCACTTAGAGGGGGGATAGGGTTAGGCACTAGGGGGGGAGGTTAGTATAAGGCACCCCTAAAGGAGAGTTAGGGTAGGGTTAGGTGTACTTACCAAAATTAGCGATCGGGATCTTCACCGGGCTTCCGCTGTCGGGATTAGAACCATGCGGGCGGCGGTATTACTTATGCTGGCCATACACGCTACAATTATCGGGGCGATCCGCCTGATATCGGCGGATCGCCCCGATAATTGTAGCGTGTGGGGGGGCGACCGAGGGTTAAATATTGCTCGGTCGGGCATGCAGGATTGTCCAGCATGCCCGTCCGATGCGATATTTACCCGGTAAACTGTCGGCCGCATCGGGCAGTGTATGCCCAGCCGCGACCGACAAACAGACATTTCCTGTGTTCCTTCCTACGGAAGGAACAGGGAAATGTCTCCTCCCCCGGGGGCGGAGCGCAGATGTCTGCCGAATACACTGTGAGAGAAATCTCACAGTGTATGCCGGCGACATCTGCGGCTGGCAGCCGGCCAGATAAAATGTCTGTCGGTCTGACAGGCATTTTATCTGGCCGTGTTTGCCCAGCATTACTGATTCCCAGAAATGTACAGTATATGGAAATAAAATTCCTCTGTATGAATAAATAAAGTTGGTTAATTACCTTTATTTGTTCAAATATGTACATTTTATTTCCAGAGATATTTCTGACATTCATCACAAAGCTACCAAGCATTTTGGACTCTTATTTCAAGATAGTGTGTTTTTATAATACATCTAAATTACCAATTTATGGAGATATTTGTATTGTACATGGATATTTCCTATCTGTTTTGTTTTTAGAATATTTATGGTAATAAATATTCATTGATTGTATATTCTCACACAGGTAATTTTTCTTTGGTAGTGTGTGCACATTGTATAGCGCTGCCATAGTTTCTTCTACACAGCTACTCCAAGCTGATGGATAACCTTAAGTGTTTGTGCAGCTCAAAACACAAAGAAGGTTCTGTTAGGATAAATGGTGAAGGACAGTTATGGTTCCCACAGGTGGCTATTTTAAAATTTCTACAAGGACTAGTAAAATTTTCAAATAGCCCTGAAGGAGGCGTCTGTGGGTTTGTGAAAAAAAATCAGCGAGTCCTGAGTTACCGTAAGTACAGCAAGTGCGCACTTATTTTCATGGACAAGTCTAAAGCCGCGTATCCACTTGCCGATTAAACAGAACGATTATGACACCATAATCGTTCAATCGCTCATTAATCGTGCATAAATCGGGCAGTATAATGTCGGAAACAGCCAGCGATGCGCGCTCCCGCTGGTCGTTGCCAACATCAATCATCGCCTGAACATGACAGTCAATCTGCCGATAATGACATGTTCGGGGATGAGGGAGGGTGCCTGAACTGAACGACACACGGGATGAGGAACGACTGTACGATTACAATGTTGTAATCGTACTGTCGTTACCCCATTGGCAAGTATATACGCACCTTAATGAAATCGATCCCTTCATGTCTATACCTGTTGCAGTTTCTCATTAACAGCTTTATTATAATGTTGCAGCCCTAAAATACACTACATTCTGTATCAAGTGTAAAGCTGGGTACACACCTGGCCAACCCACCGACTTATCTAACAATTAGTAAGTGCAGTGTCTGCTGACATCAAAACTGAACGCCCCGTTGCGATTTCAGTCACTGGCAGGTCCCTGCAGCAAATATATGGGCGGTCGGCGGTTAGGCACTAGGGAGAGGGTTAGGCTGCGGGAAGGAACGGTTATGGGTAGGCTGCAGGGACGGTTAGGGTTAGTATACTTACCAACATGTGTCGGGATATTGACTAGGGCTGGCCATCGACAGTTAACAAACAACGATGGTTTACTACCGATGGTTTTGCCATCAATGGCAGAGAGCTAATGGTTTTCATATTAGGTTTAGTATCAAAATGGAAAGATAAGATCTAGAAGAACATATCAAAGAAAGCCCTACTAGATCAAATATAAGAAGGTTTTGGATCTATAAAATATAAAAAATATATGTAGTTACAATTGCAAATAAAGCATACCTAAAGTCATCTTGGCTCTTTAGGTAATGTGGGCCTGATTCAGACCCACTCGCAAGCGCTATGCGCTCACAAGCGGGTCGATGGCCGGGCAGTGCACACGCGCCGCATGCGCACTGCGTGTGCGCGAGCCCCGGAGTGAGTGAGAAATTCACTCGCCCCGGGGCTCGGTACAAACGGGGCGGCTGTCGATGTTGATCAACAGCTCGCCCCATTTTGTAGGCGGGCATGGGGGTGGCTGGTCAAACGGAGGCGGTCCTGAAGGAACGCCTGTCATTTGACGGTGGCCCTACTGACATCATGAGTGATGTCAGTAGTGAGCTTCCGGCTCAATTAGAGCCGGAAGCTCACTGGGGTTTGCGGCAGACGAGACCCTACAACAAGGGTCTCGTTGCAAGCGCGATGGTCGCGACCATCACCTGGCCGCTCGCAAAAGCTATGGGTGGTCACCCACAGCTTAGCGAGCGGCCAGGAGGCTGTTTTTTTTTTAAAAAGTGGCTGCCCTGATTCAGAGCAAGCGCTCGCTTTTTGCGAGTGGCTCTGAATCAGGGCCTGTGGGCCTGATTCAGAGCCGGACGCTATTTGCGCTCGCTCGTTCAGAAAAAGGGGCTGGCTATTTAAATGAACCGTTCGCTCTTTGCAGTCTGTTCACGCCTCTATGTCTGAACGAGCGAACAAAACATGCTAACGTAATTTTGAAAAAAACGCCCCCTGGCCGCTCACATCATACGTCATGTCCGCTATTTATTAGATTAATCGAGTACATCGAAAGGCGTCTGAACTGCTCGCTATTCTTGTGGTTGGTTTTTCCTACCACAATCATGCGAGCAGTTCTGACTATAAAACAACCAAGTGACGTGGTCAATGACGCTGCTTTGTTAATTATGCACACCCTTAAAACGCCCGTTTTGACCTTTAAGCACGCCTGCGTTCGGATCTCCACTCCCCGTTTTCAAGCACCTTCCCCTGTTACCACCCACAAACGCCTCATTCTGACACTCAAAATAGCAGGCATTCGCTATTTAGCGAGCAGACGATTTTCGGCCGCACTGACTGGTTTGCGCATGCATATTAAAATCCGTATGCATGCGCAGTTGTGCGAACATCGGTAGGCACGAACGAGCGGCCGCTTACGAGCGGCTCTGAATCAGGCCCCGTGTCCCATGTCCTGATTACTGTATAGCTGGAAGGAATTGCCAGGACCAGCAATAGATCAAGTGAGAAAACACTTTATTGTAGACAAAGGGCCTGATTCCGTGATTTACGCAATGCTGATATTTACAGAGGTTGAGCGATTGTTAGCCATTGTGCAGCAATTGCATTGCGATTACGCTCACCCAGAGGATTCACACACTACTTGAGTGACAGGTGGTCAGCGTTTGGAGAAGGAAACGGGGTGAGGGGGGATGTTTACAAAAACAGAGGCTTGTCTGACCAGTTACATGCCGTTCCATGGGAGTGCATAAATTAGCTATTGCTATCTTAAACACAGTGGGCCTGATTCAGCAGTGCATGCTAGTGCACTGCTGAATGCAGATTCCCGATGTTCTGGAATCTGCGCAGTCGCATGACAAGTTTTGCACTTGTGCAGAACAGATATGCGATCCCGCTCGCAGACTGGCAGCAGACTGTCAGTTATTGGCAGTCTGCTGCTGTTTGTGGGAGGGAAGGGGGCAGTGATGTCCTCCATTCCCCAAAATGGAGGCGTGTTGTCACTGTTGGCGGGTAGAGAAGAAGCCAGGATCTCCGTCGGCTGATGGAGATTTCCTGGCTTCTTCATCTTAACTGTGATGGCCAACTGTGTGACTCCATGGGTCACCTTAGCCGGCCGATGTCCAGCAAAATATTCGATGCTGCGTTGGGCAATGCAGCTCGGATACGTAATGCAGCAGGAGGTGTGATGCCTCCTGTGCATCACCATATCTGCAAGAATTGCAGTTGCAAAGCTGCCTGCATGCCCAGTGTTTGAGACAGGTCAGACTTGACTTAGAGGTTGCATGGCTGCCTGATGTGCATCAATGTTACCGATGTTTACACTGTTGCACGTCGTCGGACAGATATGAGAAGGCAGCAGTGGACATCTCTATGCTCGGGTAAGTTTTAAAAGCATTAGCATATTTTAGCAATTACGATCTGGGAGAGATCTCAGTTACAACTGCATTAGCGTCAATCTCGGAATAAAGGCCCAAAGCTTGCACTTACAGTTTTTGCAGCTGTATAGTGGCCTGGAATCATGTAGCAAACACGTAACCTGTATCATGAGATTAGTTTCACGGTGCAACACTTATTCCCCAAGCAACAGATGCATATAGAATAACTTTGCATGTTAAGACATGAATCCAAATGTGTCTATTGCATATTAACTGTAGGCATGTGGACCGCATTTCAAAAAGTTTTTTTTATTTTTAACACAAACACAATGTATGTGGGTAACTGTTTTAATACACACTTATAATAGATATTGCATATTACTTAGTGATGAATGCATGTATGCAAAATCATAGACCCAGATAACCAGAGATTAATAGATAAAGTAATGCAGAAAAGGTGACTGGCAGCATTTTTAAAAAGTTGATATGGACACAGAGAAGCTCATGCAGAAGGACTAATCATTTGTCATATATCTATTTATCAGGATCTGTTGCACCACTTTCTTGTTTATTTTCAGCTTGTTTACGCCACTTTTCTTTCTTTGCTAGGTTCAAACTTGTCAGTGACTCACGACGAGCTGCAGCCTGCAGAGTGGAAAAATATTAAGTAACTCATAGGTCAGACTTGGAGGTATTTTCTGCACTCAATTAACTACAGGTTGAGTTTCCCATATCCAAATATTTTCCGAAATACGGTATTTTTTTGGCTTGACTGAGAAAATTAAACTTTTGATTTTTGATAGTTCAATGTACACAAACTTTGTCTAAGGCATAAATTATTACAAATATTGTATAAAATTACCTTCAGACTGTGTGTATAGGGTGTATATGAAACATACCTGTATTTAATTTCTGTACACAAACTTTGTTTGAGCCACAAAATTATTGAAAATATTGTATAAAATTACCTGCAGGCTATGTGTATAAGGTTTATATCACACATAAATGCATTCTATGTGTATATTTGGGTCCCATTCCCAAGATATTTCATTATGATATGCAAATATTCCAAAATACAGAATATTCCATTATCCAAAATACCCCTGGTCCCAAGCATTTTGGATATCGGAGACTCAACCTGTATTAGTAGTAGTATTATTATTATTATTATTATTATTATTATTATTATTTATTAAAAAATTACATAAATGTATATTAACAAACATTATTTCCTACAAAAATATGATTGTGCAAATTTGACAAAATCTGTTTTAGAGGTTTGTGACAGGGACTTTTTATGACCTTTACCTCCGTAAAAGCCATTTTAAGCAGCAGCTCTTGCTGTACATCATGAAGAAAATAGACAATTGAACGCACTTTACACACACAAAAAAAGGCTGCATAACGTATGTCACATACTGTAGACTCTTACCCATCATTTTAGCTATTTATTTTGCTTGTGAAAGTATGAGATATGGTAAGAACTTACCCTTGTTATCTCTATTTCTACGAAGTCCATAGGGTTCCACAGGATACCTTGGGGTATAGGCGATGGCGGCAGACATCGGGCACCTCAGAGTTAATTTTTTAGCCTCCCAGGATGCACTGGGGTCCTTCTCCTATACTCCGCCCCCGAGCCAAGGCAAATCAGTTACATAAGCCACAGGCCGGAGGAGGAGAAGAAAGAGAGAGAAGAAAGTCTGGAACACACAAGAATCACATTCTCACCAGAAGGAGACGGAAAAATTGGTGACCAGAAGAAAGCCCATCTGCAGTACAGGTGCGACAGGGCGGGAGTCCTGTGGAACCCTATGGACTTCATAGAAATAGAGATAACAAGGGTAAGTTCTTACCGTATCTCATATTTTCTACTTCAGGGTCCATATGGTATACACACGATACCTTGGGGATGTCCCAAAGCAGTATCCTTTAAGGGTTGGGATGCTCCTGTGCTGAAAGGAGAATCCGCTGCCCGAAGGAAGCATCCTGAGAGGCGAAGGTATCAAATGCATAACACCTCACTAAGGTATGAACAGAAGACCATGTGGCTGCCTTGCAGAGCTGAACAGCAGAGGCATCACGACGAGCTGCCCACGAAGGACCCACAGACTGAGCTTTAACGGATGATGGTACAGGTAGGCCCTCATGAATGTAAGCCTCAGAAATCACCATGCGAATCCACCCTGCCAAAGTCTGCTTAGTGGCAGGCCAACCCTTCTTACGGAAACCACAGAGGACAAACAAAGAGTCCGACTTCCGAAATGAATTGGTACTGTCAACATAAATCCTTAGAGCACGTACCACATCCAAGGAGGCCTCATCAGCTGAGAGGTCTGGGGAATTAAAGGCCGGCACTATAATTTCCTCATTAATGGGGAAACTAGATACCACCTTAGGTAGGAAACCAGGACGAGTCCGAAGCACCGCCCTGTCCCTAGGAAAAATCAGAAAGGGAGGGCGACATGAGAGAGCCCCCCAAATCTGACACCCTTCTGGCCGAAGCAATGGCCAGAAGAAACACAGTCTTAGCTGTAAGCCATTTGAAATCCACCGAGCCCAGTGGTTTGAATGGCGGTCCTGGGAGAGCCCTCAGGACCACAGCCAAATCCCAAGGAGCCACTGGTGGAACAAAGGGATGCTGAATACAAAGTACACCTTGCATAAAGGTGCGGACATCAGGAAGAGTAGCAATCCTACACTGAAACCACACTGACAGGGCAGAAACTTGCACCTTCCGGGCGAAGACCGTGATCTAAACTCACCTGTAGGAAAGCCAAAACCCTGGATATCCCAAACACCTGAGGATCATAGCCTCTAGGGCAACACCATTCAAAGAAAGTATGCCACACTCGGTGGTAAATTCTTGCAGAAGCAGGCTTCCGAGCTCTGAGCATGGTGTTAACTACAGAGCTAGAAAAAACCCCTGGACCTTAAAAGGGCTGTCTCAACAGCCACGTCATCAAGACAGACGACCCAGGTAATGGCAAAGACCTTGAGACAATAGGTCCGGATGTTGAGGCAACAGCATCAGAGTGTTTATGGAGAGACTCCGAAGAACTGAGTACCAGTGATGTCTGGGCCACACTGGAGCTATCAACAGGAGCGTGCTTCCTTCTTGCTTGAACTTCCGAAGTACTCGAGTAAGAAGGGAGAACAGAGGGAAGAGAAACTCAAACTGGAAGGTCCACAGGACCGACAGAGTGTCTACCAGAAGAGCCTCCTTGTCACTTGTTGTTGACCCGTACACAGTCAGGAGACCATGAGGTTTATCTCTGGAAGGCCCCACGTGTTCACTAGGAATTAAACACCTTCTGGATTCCCCTGGATGCACGTCCTGATGGCTGAGGAAGTCTGCTTTGCAGTTGAGGACTCCTGGTATGAACACTGCCGAGACGGCTGGGAGATTGCCTTCCGCCAAGCCAGAATGCGGGACACCTGTGTCAGGGCCACCTGACTTCTGGTTCCTCCTTGGTGGTTTATGTAAGCTACTGTGGTAGCATAGTCTGACTGGATTTGCACGGGATTTCCGTGAAGAACTAGACTAGCTTGATGAAGAGCTCTGAACACCGCTCAAAGCACCAATATGTTGATTGGAAGAACAGATTTTGCTGTCGGCCACCTTCCCTAAAGAAGTGTGGACCTGTCACAGCCCCCCAACCTTGGAGACTGGCGTCCGTCATTAGGAGGACCCAGTCTGAGATCCAAAAGGGGCGTCCCTTGTTGAGGTGGGACGTCTGTAGCCACCAGGCCAGAGACAGCCGTACCTCTGGAGAAAGCACCATTGTCAGTGTCTTTATCCGATGGGGCAACCCATTCCATCTGGACAAGATCAACTTCTGCTGAGGTCTGGAGTGAAAACTGGGCTTTTTCTACCATGGTGAACTTCGACACCATGGATCCCAGTAACCTTATTGCCAAGTGAAGAGACACTCGGCGACTCTGAAGACAAATATGAATCTTGCCTGTAACGCAGGGATCTTTTCCTCTTTCTCAAAGATCCTTCGTTGTCTGTGAAGAACCACTTCCAGTTTATCAGCCAGCCATGATTCTGCAACACAGATAGTGTCCGTTGCAGATGGCCCTGAAGTACCCCCATAGACTCTGCTAATAGCAGAAGGTCATCCAGACAGTGTAACAGGCGGACTGCCTGCATCCGCAGGTGGGCTGCCATAACTGCCATGACCTTGGTAAACAGCAGAGGTGCTGTGGAAAAGCCAAAGGGCAGTACCTGAAACTGGAAATGTTGACTGACCACTGCGATCTTGAGGAACCGCTGGTGAGCTAAAGCAACTGGGACATTCAGGTAGGCATTCTGAGTGTCCAAGGACACCATAAAATCCCCAGGCTCCATAGCCAATATGATGGAACGCAGGGTCTCCATCCTGAACCAAGGGACCCTCAAAGACTTGTTGAGGGACTTGAGGTTGAGAATAGGCTGTTAGGACCCATTGGGTGTCAGAACCAGAAAGGGGATGGATGTAAAACCCTGTTCCTCTCAGAGACAATGAAACAGGCACCATAACCCCTTCTTGGAGCATAGAGTGCCCTACTTTCTGGAATTCCAGGGCCTTGTCTTGAACTGACTGAAGGCCTGTGGTGAAAAACCATCTGGGAGACCTTCTGCGTAAGAAGAGGGCGTACCTTTGAGAGACCACTTCTCCTACCCAAGTGTCTGTAGTAGTGTGATACAAGCACTGGGCAAACTGAAGAAGTTGGCCTCCCACCCTGGGGTCCTCCAGGGGGAAGCCTGTCCCATCAGGACTGTTCGCTGGACTTACCCTGGGCCCAACAGGGCCAAAAAGATAAAGTCCCAGACCCTGAAGGAACTTGGGCCAATGGCAGACATGCGGATTTAGCTGCTGCCAAAGTGCTCACAATTTTTTCCCAGATCAGGGCCAAAGAGGACCTCACCATTAAAAGGTAAGCATTCCAACTCTTTCTTGGAGTCTGCATCAGCTCTCCATGAGCGCCACCACAGGGAGCGGCGCGCCGACACTGCTGCCGAGGAAATTCTAGAAGTGAGGAGACCTATAACCAAGGCTGCCTCATTAACATATATGGGTCCAAGGCACCTGCCCCTTGCTCCATTCTCTGGCTACCCAGCTTAGTCATAGCTGGTCTGGAAGCCCCCCCCTGTAAGGGAGTATATGGACTTCCAACAAAGTACCACTTTGCGATACATAGCATTCGATAGAACATAGGCAAGGTTGCAGTACTCACTAGGCATGCAATGAACTACAGGAAATGGATAACCTGCAGCTAACATTCCTGTGAAATCACTGACGAAGGAAATTCCGCAGAATATTCTTTACACATAAAAGTTTTGCGCCTGCGAAACTTCGCATTTGTGAAAAGGTCTCGCTTTGGCGAAAAAGTATCGCACAGGCGAAAAAGTATCGCGCAGGCGAAAAATGTCGCTTTGGCGAAAAAGTATTGCACAGGCGCAAAAGTTTTGCTTTGGCGAGAAAGTATTGCGCAGGTGAAAAAGTTTCACTTTGGCGAATCCCAGACCGCCTACCTAGCGTGGCATACACGCGAAACTTCATCGCCGAAATGAAGAGTAGGCGAAAGGGAAGCAATATGCGGATTCTGCTTAAAGCGTGCCCCGTGTTGACTTAAGGGAAATCCCTGCAACATGGACTGGTAGTAGTAAGTCTCTGTACAAAGGTAGAGAGAGAGACACTACTGTGAACACTGCGTGAACTACCAGGGAGGGAGAATTAGCTGTTTCTCCCCACATACCTGCCTCGTAACAGGTAGAGTGGAGCAGCAGGGTGTACGTCATACCTACAGGCACAACCGCATGGTAATAGCACACAGCATGCACTGGGTATAATGCAACCACATAGCATATACATACATATATACACATTATAGTAGTAAAGCAAAATACTAGCCCTGTCTGATGCTTGCCAAGCCGCAGGAACTTAGGGGGTCATTCAGACCCGCTCATGAGCGGCAGTACGCTTGCAAGCGGGTCGATGTTCCCCCACTGCGCATGCGCACGATGGAGGGAGCTCCGTCGTGCGCATGCGCGAGACCCGCCGAGCGACGGGCTCTCCATCGCTCCGGGTCTCGCACCAAAGGGGGCGTGCTGTTGATGTTGATTGACAGCATGCCCCCTTTGGTGGGTGTGCCGGGGGCGTGGCTGCTAGACGGAGGCGTTCCCATGGGAACGCCTACCGTCTGAAGCCGGACCCACTGACATCACTAGTGATGTCAGTGGGAGTGATTTTGGCTCTGATAGAGCCAAAATCACTCCAGGGCTTGCGGCAGCGAGACCCTACCGCAGGGTCTCCGTCGCAAACCCGATGGTCGCGATGGTCAAGACCATCGCGACCATCATCATGGACGCTCCAAAAAAAGGTAGGAGGGCCCTGATTCAGAGCGAGCGCTCTGGTCAGAGCGTTCAGCTCTGAATCAGGCCCTTACTACATAAATATGGCAGAGTGAAATACCAATTCTCACAAATACATATTTTATATAAATGTGAGAAACCCTCAGTGTTCACATCACCCTCTGCTAACAGTACTGAGTATGTGGTACATTTTAGCTGAGGAGAATAATCACGTTCACTCTCAGACATGATGAGTGTAAACAATGTGTATGTGACACACCACACAGTAAAACACTTATCATATTAACTGTGAGGCAATAAGCACCCTGCAGCACCGCAAGGGAGAGAAAGACAGGGATAGTAAAATAGCTGACAGAAGTGAAGTGCAGTCAGACAGCGCTAGAATATAGTCACATACAATGCAGAAATAAATCACCTGCACTACAAGCACTATGATCAACTACGCAGACACAGAGGGCCTGATTCAGAGCCACTCATAAGCGGCTGCTCGTTCGCTCTGAGCGATGTTCGCACATCTGCACATGCGTATGGGTTGTAATGCGCATGCGCCAACCAGTCAGTGCGGTCGGAAATCGTGTGTTCGCAAAATAGCGAGTGCCTGCTAATTTGAGTGACAGAATGAGGCGTTTGTGGGTGGTAACAGGGGAAGGTGCTTGAAAATGGGGAATGGAGATCCGAACGCAGACATGCCAAGCGGTCAAAACGGGCGTTTTAAGGGTGTGCATAATTAACAAAGCAGCGTCATCGACCACGTCACTTGGTTGTCTCTTAGCCTGAACTGTTTGCATGATTGCGGTAGGAAAATCCAACCACAAGCACTGCGAGCAGTTCAGACGCCTTTCGATGTACTCGATTAATCTAATAAATAGCGGAGATGACGTATGATGCGTACAGCCAGGGGGCGTCTTTACAAAATAGCGAGCGCATGTTTTGTTCGCTCGCTCAAACATAGAGGCGTCAACAGACCGCAAAGAGCGAGCGCTCAATTTAAATAGCCGGCCCCTTTTTCTGAACGGGCGAGCGCAAATAGCGTCCAGCTCTGAATCAGGCCCTGAGCCTGGTAGGAAACAGTGCTGCATACACTGACCTCAGCGGAGGAGAGGTATGCAGGGGACCCGGACCGCGATGCCCCCTGTATCAGAATCCAGCAGCGTTCAGCATTTTTATAAAATGGCCGCCGCGGAGCTGATAGGAGACAGGCCCGGTGGAGGAACGCTGCCACAGCCTGCCAGACCGCTATGGAAAGGCACTGTGCAGTGGGGGAGGCGCCGCCTTTGAGACAGGGAAAGCACACACCCCAGGCATGTGATTAACCCCTGGGATGCTGGAGCATTTTCCATTCTGCTGCAGCCCGCTGTCCCTGTTGGTCTAGTGGAAGCAGAGGATCAGTACCTTGCTCCACACGCAGCCTGTCCCCAGGGAGCCCCCTGCCTAGGAACAAATAAGACTGTGAATCGGCGGTAACCCACCGCGGGTTCCGACAGCTTACCTGAATCCCCATGAATCCGGCCACAGTCTGGAATAACGGGGTCCCCGCTAGCTGAGACCCTGGTACCCGCCAACATCCCTAGATCAGTACCGGCGTTCTGGCCCGGCGGGGTGAAGGAGTGGCAGCATGGACCTCTAATTAGCTTGACCCTGCTGCCCGTTCATATCATCGCAGCAAAAGCTGCTGGAAGAAACTTCAGGGGCTGTCCAACAGCGCCCCTCTGAAGAGGTGATCCGACTCCGAGCCAGGCACCTACGAAACTGATTTGCCTTGGCTCGGGGGCGGGGTATAGGAGAGGGACCCCAGTTCATCCTGGGAGGCTGCAAAATTAACTCTGAGGTGCCCAATGTCTGCCACCATCGCCTATACCCCTTGGTATCTTGTAGATACCCTATGGACACTGAAGTAGAAATACGCCTTCACTAGGAGGTTTCAATAAAAACATAACTCTGGGTTCCTTGACCGTATAAATCCTAGAGTGATGTTCCATGTCGACATTTTTAAAAATCTCAACATCATAACTCGACATTGTGACATGTCAACATAGTGACTGCAACCCCTACTGGACTTCCCTTTGTCCTTTTGGAATGGACGGGGGCTAGACTCTAGTCAGGTCACATCATCAGAGTGTTCACATGATCACAGAATATTTAAAAATTATGCTGGAAAATTGTTTATTGTTCTGGTAAGTATTTCTCCCCTAACCCACTATCTAGTACCTAACCCTAAACTTCCCCCTCCAACCTTACCCTAACTTATCTCCGTAGCCTAACCCTCCCACCTGCAGCCTCCATTGCAAGGGCGATATGTCTATAGTGCATCTCCGGGTGTGTACTATTGGGGGCACTATTACAGGGAGATTATTAATGGGGGCGTTGCATAGGGGGGCACTGCATAAGGGGCACCACTCCTGGGGGCACTGCATAAGGGGGGCTCTGCATAAGGGGCACCACTACTGTGGGCTCTGCATAAGGGGCACTATCACTGTGGTAACTGCATAAGGGGCACTACCACTACTGGGGACACAGCATAAGGGGCACCACTACTGTGGGGCATTGCGTAAGGGAAACCACTACAGTGGCCTTTATGTTTAAGGGGCACTACTGCTGTGGGCATTGTATAAGGGACACTATTACTGTGGGCATAGTGTATAAGGGGCACAAATGTGGGCATTGTGTAAAAGGGGCACTGCGGTATGTCATCAAACTCAAATCAGTGTCAGACAATAGACCCATTTGTTGTAAACAAGAGGTTTATTTTGATTAAGTCACCTAGATTTGTGGAAGTTCAAATATACTAAGGCATTTTTCAAGGCCACATTGCAATTGAAAGCATAAAGGGGGGAATTAAATTCAATGCAATGTTGAATAGCTGCGGGAGGGAGCTCCCGAAGCTATTCAATTCAATGCAGTGTTTGGGCAGGCTAAGGATTTCTTCTCGCACCCCCCTGTGAATGCGAGGAGAAATCCGACAAAAGTGCCGGGCGCGCAGCTGTTTTGCTGCTTAGCACGGCACTAACAGCCCAGCACTTTAGTCAGAGAATGCTGGTTCTTGCGCCTAAGTACCCATGTTAAGTCATGAGAACTGGCATTCTCTGACTTAACAGCACGGTGAATTGAATAGCTTTGGGAGCTTCCCCCGGCGCTATTCAATTTGCATTGAATTGAATTCCCCCCAAAGAAGTGAAGGTTATTATCATAGAGCCTTGACCTAAATTAGAATTATTTCATTTAGAATGGAGCTAAGGTTAATTTGGTTATTTTACAAGGTTATGTCACTTGCCAGGGTTTCAATAAAATGGTAAAGGGTTCTGGTAGTTACTTTGAAGCAAACCATGATTCTGGTTTTATCTGGATTTCAAGGTACCATGAGAAAAGCCCAGATAGATGTATAAAGATTAGGGGTATAAATATGAGTTGTCAGTCTGCAGTTAAAATAGTAGGAGTAGTAGTAACAGTAGGAGTAAGAGTTCAGTTGACGTTGGTGCTGGAGATAGGAGGTATGAAGCCATAGGGAAAGGGATCCTCAGAACTAAAAAAAGGTAGATAATATGTGTATTCCTTCATTATCATTAACGATTGTATGCTTGTATTTTTGTTATGTAATTAGATAAGGAAGCATACATATAATTAGAATATTTATCACTACACTGCATTTGCTATTCTGTTGATTTGAATTGCTTGTAAATAAAAATTAATATTGCAGATTTTTTACATCTCTTAACTTATTTTGGAATCACTAGTTAAATGTGTATGATATATAAAGCATGTATCCAATTGCAAAAGAAAAGATAAACTGCACAGGTATCTAATATAATTACTGAAAATAAATCTGATGCCTCAAATATATCTAAATTATATTGATATTAATCAATTACCACGAGGGTGCAACTGCTGACAACAAAGTGTAATTCAGAAACATAAAAAGAAAAAAGTGTTGTCGGTTGTGCAGTGCACTCAAAAAGGGTCAATATAAATATAACATTTTACTTTTATTAATAATTATAAATAAAAAAACAGCGAAATATTTGTAAAAAATTTAATTCCACAGAATTATCAATACAAATAAGGAAACAAAAAATAATAATAATAAAAAAGGGGACATATACCAAAATAAATCCTAAAATTGAATCGGTTAGTCTCCCCTGGTCTATAACAACAAATATATTGTTTACAAATATAGAATTTAAAGCATGTATTTATAACCCTAATTGACAGTTTTCATATAAATCCAATATAGTATATCTATATAATTGATATAATTATTAAGTATTATATTGTACAGTCATAAGAGATATAGAATTAAAATATTAGGGGATCCCCTGCATATCATCTGAGATTAATATCAGCTCTATGATGTGCCTTTAGCCTGAATGTAACTATATAGTAGCCATGAGATAGAAACAAGATGGTAACATGTTTATCTGTCACAAAGTATCTTATAACCAGTGGTAGTAAATATATGGCTACATTCATCCACCAACGTAAATAAATAAACTCTAAAACCTCTATGATTGATTAAACTGCTGTACAGTATATTAGTAGAGGCAAAGGAGACTATAAATAAATATAGAGAAGGGTACTGTGACAAGTTACTGCTGCAAGGAACTGCAAAATAGAGGTAGTTAGTCTCTTGAAAAGGAATACGAAAGATGAAAGCAGCGCTTGAGAAAAGTGTGTAAACATATAATTTAACAAATCACATATAAAATGTTCAAAGCAACAATTAAAATAATAATTGAAGACAGATGGTCAAATATTCAACCAACAATTGATGAATCCTGAAAAGCCATAGATGTAAATAGACCCTGAGGCACCAATTATAGTATGAAATAAATTCAAGCACTAGTATTGAGTCTTAGGGTAGTAAGTGTCCTGCAAGGAGATTATAGTAGAATTACCGGCTCATGTACAGTCTCAAGGTTGTCCTTAATTAGCGATGGTCCCACACTGAGGTATTGCTCCAACGCAAATGGAAACAGATCCTTAAAATTAGAAATTGTCTAGTAGCTGGAAATGTATGCAATGTCCCAAATCCAGATAATGTTCCAAAGGGCTCACAAAGTGCTTGGTCATAAAGTGACACGTGCCAAAATTAACAGGGTAGGCAATACCTCAGTGTGGGACAATTTATTTGTGTAGTAGAACAATACAGTTATCTCGAAATACAAAATTTTTATGAAATATCCCAATATATATGATAATCTGTAATACAATATAATTTTGCTCCAGTATAATAAATTGAGATAAACTACTCTTTAGTGATATAGAATTCTACTTCTTGCATGAATATAATCTAAACTTTTGATTAGAGATAACATTAATATATATTTTCCTATTATGTTCATGTAGGGCAGGGATGGGGAACCTCAGGCCCGGGGGCCGTATAAGGCCCCTGGAATCATTTGGTCTGGCCCTCTGAGCTTTTTCCTGCTAGCCTCATCTGGCTAGCAGGGTGACTAGAATGGCACCCTGCGGCCAGAATCTATGCAGCAGTGCCACCTAGAGCGTTCTTAGGATGCTTCAGTCGGTCACAATGCTGCCCTTACAGCTCCCCGAAGCATCCTCAGGATGCTCCGGTATTTCTGTAATCATCGGCAATTGTGGCCCCACCCCCAGGTCACATCACACAGAGGCGGCGTAGCCTGCACCCGGCCCGCAAATAATGTTATATATATATATTCATGTACAGTATATTTATGTCTTTTCACTTTTGATCTTTTAAGCACTTTCATTATATTCATCTATTATCATATGATTTTTCACTTTTATACTGAGCATTTTATTTATATTTTGACACGTTCACATCATTATAGTACTTATTGGTATACACTTTTCACTATTGGTATTCACTAGTTGGTTTGAGTGGTCACGTCTGTACCTTAGTTTGTGTGTTTTACACTTAGATTAATTTTATAGATTATTACTCTATATTAATATATTTATTATATGTTATCAGAACCTGGGTAATTATAATTTATTTATTAGCCCTATTACTGTTATTGTATTATGTTTCGTATGTATAGTTGTTTGACACAAGTATTAGCTATTGGCAATAAGTAGGGCAATAAGTAGGGCTTTATCCCCGGAGGCCGGCAGCCAACTGACTCGGCTGGCCAGCCACCGGAGCGTTAGTAGACTCCGGGCACTAGAGTGTGCCCAGAGTCTACTGCGCATGCGCAGAACACCGGAAAAATGGCCGTGGTGTTCATTTTCCGGTGTTCTGATCAGCACTGACACCCGCCGCGGGACCACGAGCAGGTAAGTTTAAAATAATATGGGTGCAGGGTGTGTGGTGCGGGGCCCCCCTGGACCCGGGGGCTCGTGTGCCCTGCACACACTGCACCCATTATAGATATGCCACTGCATACAGCTAAGTAGTAATAAAAATTATGTTATCACATTGGAGTGTGCGTGCATGTTGGACTTATCGTGCATGGTGCCCACACACTTCCATACTCCACTGAGGCAGGTTAGCCACACACATATACACTTAATACTTACCTGCTTTTCCCTGCCATCAACACTCAATTCACACAGGCCCAAACATGCACATCGCGCACCATTGATTCACAGTTAGGTTCTAAAATCTATCTTCACAAAGTGTCCAGCCTTGTGCCATACCAAGTTCAGGTAGCAGGTGATGTAATTGCGCTATCAATGCATCTCCATCATTCACAAGTCACTATCACTGCCTGAGCACATCCTGACACAGAGCTAGAGATTAGCAGAGACAGGGACAGCAGAAAAAAGAGAGAGGTGGAAGGAAAAAAAGAGATCCAGAAAGAGATTCAGAGAGAGAGAGAGAAAGAGAGAGAGAGAGAGAGTGTATGGGTTTTGGGATAGCTGGAATAGAACAGTATTATAGATAATCTGTAAACTGTCGTGACGATTAATTAGAGACAGAAAAATGAAGAACATACCCAGAAAATGCTGGGTGCAACTCACGTTTTGTACGCAATCCCGGCACTGATTATGTTGGCGATCAGAATCCTGGCAGTGTAATTCCAAAGGTTGGAATGCTGATGCATGCAGGTAAGTATTGTAATCCTACTCCTAACCCTAGCCCACCTTTCCCAGAGCCTAACCCTCCCCCCTCCGTAGTCTAATCCTACCCCTAAACCGAACCCTTATACTAACTGTCAGGATCACAGCCATTGGGATTTTGGAGCCAGGTTTCTGCTAATTTGATTGACAGAATGTACCGTTTGTGGGTGGTAACAGGGGAAGGTGCTTGAAAACGGGGGAGTGGAGTTCTGAACGCAGGTGTGCCTAACGGTCAAAAGTGCGTTTAATGGGAGTGCATAATTAGTAAAGGAGCGTCATCGACCACGTCACTTGGTTGTCTTTTAGCCTGAACTGCTCGCAGTGATAGCGGTAAGAAAAACCTACCACAAGCACTGCGAGCAGTTCAGATGCCTTTCGATGTACCAGATTAATCTAATAAATACCGGAGGTGACGTGTGATGCGAACGGCAAAGGGGCGTCTTTACAAAATAGCGAGCGCATTTTTCATTCACTCGCTCAGACATAGAGGCGTCAACAAACCGCAAAGAGCGAGCACTCAATTTAAATAGCCGGCCCCTTTTTTGGAACGATCGTCAGCAAATAGCATCCGGGTCTGAATCAGGCCCATAGAATTTGATGGAAGATAAGAACCACTTGGCACATCTAGTCTGCCCTTTGTCACAACTGGATCTGAGTGATTTTGTGTACTCGAACTGGAGTCCAGTATTGGAATGATTAGAGAAGCTGCTCCTTCCCCTTCTACAGTCAGTGCTCCAAATAGCACAGCCTGGCAGTCGGCACCCGGATCACATGCAGTGGCGCGAGGACAATACCTAGACGATAGGCCTCTGTGAGTACATTGAACAGATGTTGGTTTTATATAAATTTCCTTTACTCACCAGGTTCTATATCAAATCCTAACCATCCATTTCCATGGTACTAAGTAACATTTTATCATGGCTTCCTGGCACATTCTCTCTGCACAACCTTCCCTAGCTTCTGGGCACTGCCAGTCACACTATGCTATAAACTCCAGCTCCTTTATAGATCCTATGAGCTAGTCACCTACCAATACCTATCCCTCTGATGCTAACATCAAACATAATGACCAATGCCCCTTCTACCTAATAAACATCTCAAGCTCTCTGGCTCTCCCAGACTCTAGGAACAAATATCCCAAGCTCACTTCAAATCTTTGTCTCTGTTTACAATCCTTGTCTCCCTGGTAGTGTCAGATAGACAGAAATAGTAGTGCGGAGAGATTGAGAGTGCCAATGAGTCAAAGTTTGGGGTTCAGCTTATAATGGGTCAAATAACCTAGTATTATATATAATACTCATATATATGCCCTCAACAGCACTAGTCACACCCCGTGGCATTGGTCAAACCCAAGCCCACACTTTACTATTCTCACCAGAGTGCTGCTGCAGGGCATCTGGGCCCAAAGCTGATGTAAGCTACAGCCATCTCTAGCTGCTGCCTGTGATGTCACAATGCAGGTTACAGCCCTATATAAAGGATGCCCAGCTGCTGGCAGTAATTATGTGGTATCATTTTGTCCTACATTGATACTTTCCGAGTAGTTCCTACTGTATATAAGCAATTTGGATAACGACTACTGATCTGGTCTTTGGATTACATCTTCCAATAAGGTTCTGTACAGTAACAGCTTCAGAAAAAGAATCTGATTAACATCTTCAGGTAAGGACTATATAACAAATTTTGGCCTGTCACCCTTACCCCTTCAGATACCTCCCTCCATTATATCTGAAGTTTCTAAATTAGAAACAATGGATAAAGCAAATTATTCATCTGATATGACATTGTGTAACTTTAAATGGATACACACTATTCCAATGCTCTTGGAATCCAACTCCAGACCAGACTGTTGACACAAACCTACTGGAGACCTGGACACCAATTCATCACCCAATATATGCCTCCACGGGAAGCAATCAGGAAGCCGACTGCCTAAATACCGGCAGCCGGCTTCCCGACTGTCATATCCCGGCAAGGGTGAAATGCCGGGCGTCTAGATGTAGACGCCTGCATTTCCCCGACGCCGGGAGACCGGCGCCCGGCATCCCAATCATAGTGATGCTGACAGCCGTGGGGGGGAGGGTTAGGTTTAGGGCTCCAGGGGGGGATTTAGGGTTAGGCACCCCCCTGGGAGGGTTAGGGTTAGGCTAGGGGGAGGGAGGGTTAAGGTTAGGCACCCCCGGGGGGGACTTAGGTTTAAGCAGCGGGAAAGGGGGTGGTTAGGGTTAGGCACTTAGAGGGGGGATTAGGGTTAGGTACTTGGGGGGGAAGTTAGGGTTAAGCACCCCTAAGGAGGGTTAGGGGGCTTAGGTTAGGTTAGTAGATACTTACCTATCCACGATCGGGATTTCCAGCGCTGTCGGGCTTCCGCTGCTTCTAACTCTGCTCTTGTCGGGCTGCCGCTGACGGGAATCGAACCGCCGGCCATGCGGTTCATACCCATTCCGCCTCCACACCTGTACAATTTTGCATAGGGATGAGCAGTCCGGATTCTGTGGAATCCAAACCGCTATGAACATGTGGAATACGAGTCCACCCGAGCCATCGCTCGGGTGTACCCGCATGATTCGTATTCCACTTCGAGGCCGAACGTCATCTTCCCAATGTCTGATTCTCACGAGAATTGGTTCTATATAAGGCGCTGGGACCAGGACTCTACACCATTTGTCAATAAGCATGCAAGCTGCGCACAGCTCTGCAAAGTCGGCTGCCAGTGCCTGTATAAAATAAAAGAAACAAAACTCCATTGGCTGTGCTGTTAATGTTAAGTGACTGTAGGGGGATGAGTCAGCACACTGATGTATGCTACACTACTCTGCTAATAATTACACTGGCTGTAGTAGCCTATGTCCACTGTCCAGACTCCTTTGGCTGTGCTGTTAAGTGGCTGTGCACTGCTGATGTATACTCAGCTGCTGATTAATGTACTGCCCATCTGCACCAATGTAAAAAAAAAGTTTTTATAAAAGTATAAAAAAATAAAATAATATATTATAATTTTGTCTGTGCTGTATCCCACTGTGTAGTATACTGTTGCTACCGTATAGTGTATACAAGCACTGTGACTACTTTTTTTGTAAAAAAAATTCAAACCCAAACCAGTCATGGCAGGTTTGGCAAATCCAAAGCCAGATGATGGATCAGAGCCAAATTCAAATCCAGCAAAAATGGTCTGGCACACATCCGTGATTTTGCAACAGGTCTCAGATCTTAATCTTCTGAAGCAATCTATCGAAAGTATTGTGTCAGCAAACATACTCTTCCCATCTTTGGCAAACCAGCTGCCACTCACAGTCAAGGATGTAGTTACAGTAGATGCAGAGAATGGGGCTGCTACATCCCAGGCCGCCTCTGGAGCCCAGTCCTCTCCCTGCACTGAGTTACACTGCTCTCTCCTAAGCCCTGGCTTTTCTATTCTCACCAGAGTGCTGCTGCAGGACATCAGGCCCCAGAGCTGATCTAAGCTACAGCCATCTCTAGTTGCTGCCTGCATGTATTGTGATGTCACAATGTAGGTCACAACCCTATATAAAGGATAAACCATTTTGTGGTGACATTTTTTCCTACATTAATACTCTCTCAGTAGTTCCTGCTTTATTTAAGCGATTTTGGGTAACAATTACTGATATGAATTTTGGACTACATCTTTCAATAAGGCCCTAAACAGCAACATCTTCAGAAAAAGAATCTGAACAACATCTTCAGGTAAGGACTATATATAACAAGTTTTGGCCTGTCAACCTTACCCCTTCAAACACCTTCCTCCATTATATTTGCAGTTTTTAAATTAGAAATAATAGATAAAGCAAATTATTCATATGATATGACTCTGCGTGACTTTATATGGATACACACTAGTTGAATCCTCCTGGGATCCAAATTCAGACCAGACTGTTGACACAATCCTACTGGAGACATGGACGCAGATTCAACACCCAATATATGCCTCCACACCTGTCTAATTTTGCAGCAGATCTTAGATCTGCATCTACTGAAAGGATTGTGTGGTACTGTTGTAATCTTTGGCAGACCAATTGCAACTTACAGGAGCATAGCTACAGTAGGGGCAGAGAATGGGGCTGCTACAGGATCCATGCCACCAATCTTCCTGCACTGAGTTACACTGCCATCTCCTAAACCCCAGCTTTTCTATTCTCACCAGAGTGCTGCTGCAGGGCATCTGGTCCCAGAGCTTATCTAAGATACAGCCATGTATAGCTGCTACCTGCATGCATTGTGATGTAACAATGCAGGCCACAGCCCTTTATAAAGGATGCCCAGCTACTGGCAGCCATTTTGTGGTGATATTTTGTCCTACATTAATACTCTCTGAGTAGTTCCTGGTTAATGTAAGTGACTTCTATAACAACTACTGATAAATAACAACTACTGATATGGATTTGGAATAAGGTCCTGAACAGCAACTTCTTCAGAAAAAGAATCTAAATAACAACTTCAGGTGAGGACTATATAATAAATTTTTGCCTGTCACTCTTACCCCTTCAGACACATCCCTCCATTTTATCTGCAGTTTTTAATTTAGATACATTGGATAAAGCAAATTATTCATCTGATATGATGCTGAATGACTTAAGATGGGTACACACTTGTCCAGTCCTCTGGGAATTCAACTCCAGACCATACTTTTATCAGTGCTACTGGAGACCTGGATTTAACACCCAATATGTGCCTCCACACCTGTTCAATTTTGCTACGGATCTCAGATCTGCATCTGCTGAAGTTATCTACTGAAAGGATTGTGTCAGTGAATATACTTTTCCAATCTTTGGCAGACTGTGACCACACCACCCCGCTGTATTTTTGAAGAGGAAATTTGTTCTACACATGTGCAGAATCGATCTCCTCTGGCTCCCCAGAATCTCCTGCGGACCCGACAATTTCTTACTGGTTTTGCTGGAAAAATCATCAGTTAAGTGGTTAAAGGCAAGGGCGTAGATACAGTAGGTGCAGTGAATGATACAGCTATGGGACCCAGGTCGCCTCTGGGGCCCAGTCCTCTACCTGCACCAAGTTACATTGCCATCTCCTGAGCCCCAGCTTTCCTATTCTCACCGGAGTGCTGCTGCTGCAGGGAATCTGGACCCAGAGTTGATCTAAGATACAGACATCTCTAGCTGCTGCATGAATGCATTGTGATGTAACAATGCAGGTTACAGCCTTATATAAACGATGCCCAGCTACTGACAGCAATTTTTTGGTGACATTTTGTCCTACTTTGATTCTCTGAGTAGTTTCTACTTTATGTAAGCGACTTTGGATAACGATTACTGATATGGTCTTTGGATTACATCTTCCATTAAGGTCCTGTACAGCAACATCTTCAAAAGAAGAATCTAAATAATATCTTCAGGTAAAGACTATATAAGACAAATTTAGACCTGTCATCCTTATCCCTACTGACACCTCGCTTGATTTTACCTGCAGTTATTACTATAGAAACAATGGATAAAGCAAATTTCTCATCTGATATGACGTTTCATGACTTTATTTGGATACACACTAGTCAAATCCGCCGGGGATCAAACTGCAGACCAGACTTTTGACACAATACTACTGGAGACCTGGACACACCATATACTGTATATGTCTCTATACCTGTCCAATTTTGCAGCAGATCTCAGATCTACATCTGCTGAAACAAACTACTGAAAGGATTGTGTCAGTGTATATACAGACCCTCCAACATGACCCGTTCCACCAGGTACAAAATGCTCTGCTCCTGGACTTCCCACCTAATGTATGATTGCAGCCACCTGGGTTGAAACACCTGTCTCATCAATGACCTAGTTAAACACAGGTGTCTGCAATCATAAATCAGGTGGGAAGTCCAGGAGCAGAGCATTTTGTACCTGGTGGAACGGGTCATGTTGGAGGGTATGTATATACTCTCTATAATCTTTGGCAGACCAGCTACCACTAAAGGCAAGGGAAGACTACCTACAGTAGGTGCAGTGAATGATACGACTATGGGGCCCAGGTCGCCTCTGGGGCCCAGGTCGCCTCTGGGGCCCAGGTCGCCTCTGGGGCCCAGGTCGCCTCTGGGGCCCAGTCCTCTCCCTGCACCAAATTACACTGCCATCTCCTGAGCCCCAGCTTTCCTATTCTCACCAGAGTGCTGCTGCTGCAGGGAATCTGGGCCCAGAGTTGATCTAAGATACAGACATCTCTAGTTGCTGCCTGCATGCATTGTGATGTCAAAATGCAGGTCACAGTCCTATATAAAGGATGCCCAGCTACTGGAAGCCATTTTAAGGTGACATTTTCTCCTGCATTAATTCTGAGTAGTTCCTACTTTATTTAAGCGACTTGCCAACCCTACCCCTTCAATCACCATAATCCATTGTATATGCAGTTTTTAAATTAGAAACAATGGATAAAACAAATTATTCATCTAATATAACATTGTGTGACTTTACACTAGTCCAATTCTCCTGGGATCAAACTCCAGATCAGACTGTTGACACAATCCTACTGGAGACCTGGACGCAGATTTAACACCCAATGTATGCCTATACACCTGTCCAATTTTGCATCAGATCTCAGATCTGCATCTTCTAAAACAATCTATTGAAATGATTGTGTCACCAAACATACTCTTCCAATCTTTGGCAGACCAGCTGCCACTCACAGGCATAGATGTAGCTACAGTAGGTGCAGAGAATGGGGCTGCTCTTGGGCCCAGATCACTTCTTGGGCTCAGCCACCCCTTTCACCGAATTACTCTGGCACTCTAAACCCTGGCTTTTCTATTCTCACCAGAGTGTTGCTCAATGGCGTCTGGTCCCACAGCTGATCTAAGCAACAGCCACCTCTACCAGCTGCATGAATGCATTGTGATGTAACAATGCAGGTCACAGCCCTATATAAAGGATGCCCAGCTACCGGCAGCAATTTTCTGGTGACATTTTGTTCTACGTTGATACTCTCTGAGTAGTTCCTACTTTATTTAAGTGACTTTGGATAACGATTACTGATATGAATTTTGGATTACATCTTCCAAAGAGGCCATAAACAGCAACATCTTCAGAAATAGAATTTGAACAACATCTTCAGATAAGGACTATAGAACAAATTTTGACCTACCAACCTTATCCCTTCAATCAACTTCCTCCATTATATCTGCAGTTTTGAAATTTGAAATAAAAGATCAAGCAAATTATTTATCTGATATGACGTTGCGTGACTTTAAATGCATACACACTAGTCCAATCCTACTGGGATAAAACTCCAAACCAGACTGTTGACACAATCCTACTGGAGACATGGACGCAGATTCAACACCCAATATATGCCTCCACACCTGTCTAATTTTGCAGCAGATCTTAGATCTGCATCTGCTGAAACGATCTACTGAAAGGATTATTTCGCCGTACATACTGTTGTAATCTTTGGCAGACCAATTGCCAGTCAAAGGCAAAGGCATAGCTAAAGTAGGGGCAGAGAATGGTGCTGCTACAGGGCCAATGCCACCTATGGGGCTCATGCCACCTACGTGGCCTGGCCTTCTCCCTGCACTGAGTTACTCTGCCACCTTCTAAGCCTCAGCTCTTCTATTCTCACCAGCGTGCTGCTGCTGCAGGTAATCTGGGCCCAGAGCTGATCTAAGCTACAGCCATTTCTTGCTGCTGCCTGAATGCATTGTGATGTCATAGTGCAGGTCACACCCTTATATAAAGAATGCCCAGCTACTGGCCGCCATTTTTTTATGACATTTTGTCCTGTGTGATTAGTTTTTGCTTTATTTAAGTGATTTAAAAAACGACTACTGATATGGACTTTGGATTACATCTTCCAATAAGGTCCTGAACAGCAACATCTTCAGTAAAAGAATCTGAACAAAATCTTTAGGTAAGGACTATATAAGAAATTTAATACTGTCACCATTACCCCTTCAGACACCTCCCTCCATTATATCTGCAGTTTTTAATTTAGAAAGAATGGATAAAGCAAATTATAAATCTGATGTGACACTGAATGACTAATTAAGGGTACACACTTGACCAATCCTCCGGAGATCCAACTGCAGACAAGACTGTTGACACAATCCTACTGGAGACCTGAACACAAATTCAACACCCAATTTATGCCTCCACACATGTCAACAATCTATTGAAAGGATTGTGTCACCAATCATATTCTTTCAATCAGTGGCAGATCAGCTGCACCCATGGCCGGATTAGCAATGGGGCAGGTGGAGCTGCAGCTCCAGGCCCTCTATTGAAAATAGGCCCAGAGGATATCAGTTGTTTAAGTAAGGAGGTACAGGCCAGTAAGCTGTTACACTTTACCTTCCGGACCTTTAGGCACCTGCCGCCTGCCAGGCGATTGTGACTCTGTATCTGGCTGGTAACACGAGCTGTCGGGGTGATCTACTGGGGCACTGACCGATTCATGCTAAGGTAAGTTTTCCACAGGGTGGGGAGCACAATACAAAACATATGGGGTGTTTCAGAGGACAATACACAGCATGGGGAGGGGGCAGAGGCCAATACACAAAACATAGGAAGAGGGACAAAGGACATTACAAATCATGGGGGGTGGGAGAGGACAATATACAAAATACACAAAACATAGGGAGAAAGAGGACAATACAAAACCTTGGTGGGTGAAGAGAAGGGTTCTGTACGTCATGCCGGCGCTCGGGATCTCGGCGGTCAGAATCCTGATGCCGGTATCCTGACAGGGTTAGGATACCGACATCTGCCTGTAGGTATCCTAACCCTTCTCCTATCCCTACCCCTACTCCTAACCCTCTCTCCCCCTGCTGCCTAAACCTAACCCTCTCCTTCTAGTGCCTAAACTTAACCCTCCCCTAGTGCCTAACCCTTCCCCCAAGCAACTCACCCTCTCCTTAGTGCCTAAACCTAACACTCTCCCTAACCTTACTACTTACCATTGGAAAGCAGGCGGTGGTGGTGGAGGGCCCGGGATTCTGACAGCCAGGATTATGACTACATCTCGAAGAGGACGATACCTAGATGTTAGGCCTCTGTGAGTACATTGAATGGATGTTGATTTTATTTAAATTTCCTTTTCTCACCTAGTTCTATATCAAATCCTAAACATTGATTTCCATGGCACTGCCAGCCACTAAATTAGCCTAGTCCACAGTGACAAAAATTCTCAGATATGTACAGTGAGAATCATTAACAGTAGCTGTGAACTTTTCACTTATCATAATCCAATTAACCGCTTTGTTTGCAATAAAGAAACTTTTGTATATTTAGCTCAATGTGTTTAAATTTCATATTATATTATTATATAAAAACAAATGTCCTGACTCACTGACGTATCAACATCCAGCTCAAACCCCTGGACCTAGAAACATGAAATTTAGGTAGTATATTTCTTTCATGACCTAAGCACCCACTAAGCAGGGATCTTTCAAAATTCATCTTAAGGTTTAAAATGTTTCCTCTCGACTGAGATGATTGGGTGACAAAGCAACATTGTTCAAGTGCTGCAGGAATGTAAACTCATTGTCTGGGATGAGAGTACTATGGTGCAAAAGTGGGGTTTTGAGGAACTGAGCAGAACCCTCAAAGACATCAGGGGCAACTATGGAGTGATGGGGGCATCACTGTGCTACTACTGTAGATGGAGAGTTCCAGCAGACTCTGCCAGTAGGGGAACTCGAGCTGAAGAAGTTATGGCAGCCTGGTGATCCTAGCATCTGAGGAGAGTAACACCAATGCGGTTTACAAAAAAATCCTTAAGTAGAGAAAAAAAGTGTTTACATAGGTCTTTTAACTCACCTTCAATTTATTCATATTAAAAATAGTTTAAAAAACTAAATTTATTTAAATGGATACCACTACGCTCCTTTACCCCAGAGGCATAAAATAAACTAAGCATATAAGTTAAGTCAAAATTGGATGAAGGAAATGGAAATATCTAAGATCTACCCACGTGAAACCGGTCACATCAGCCAGTATAGGAATAAAATTGTGACTGTGTACAGTAATTGTTAAAACAAGATAGCTGTAATCCACAGTGCAGTTCCAGCTGACTTACACATACAGCAGGTAGATGATTTGTTGATAAGTGCTGCCATACTGCTGTTTACTCAGATATAACAGTGTTTTAATTAGGGTTGGCTGGATGTATTCTGCATGTTCAACAAACATCATATGGCACTACACCTACTCCATCACTCAGGAATACTTTATAAAAGAAAGGTTAAAGCATGTCATAGTTATCCACCGGTTCCAAAGACTCATTTGAATCTGGAAAATCAATATCACCTGTAGCCAAATGGGCAATCCAACCATTGTCTGGAAGATGATGGTCGTTCAGGGTATGTGAACAACCATCATCTACAGATCTGCAGATATATCTGTGCAGTGTGTACCCAGCATTAGTCTGCCACCTTTATTGGAAAGCTATTCCTCTTAACTACTACTATTTCTATAGGTTGTCTTCCTCAAAATCCCCCATTTGCTCAGGTTTTAGTGCACAGTCTCTTGTTCTACTACTTCTCTTCCTCTGTAGAATGCTGTCTTACTAAATCTTATTTTTTTTTACATTTTTGACAGCCTGTCATATCCCTCTTTGCTTTCTGTGCTCCATGCTATACATAATGAGATCCATTAGTCTTTCCTGGTACATTTAATTATGTACACCATGCACCCTTGTAGTAGCCTTTCTTTGCCTAATCTATGGGACCAATGGTTTCTTCAAGGATTTAGTGCTCCTATTGTATATGTTTTATTGTGTATGCTAACCAAACAACATAACATGATATGAACCTACCATTCCTTGCGGATATATTTACTTGACCACTGTTCAACCCTAAGTTCAGGTGAATATTTGTTGCACCAACTGCTGCCAAAACAACACTTTATTTAATATTCATGCTACTGCACATGGAGTACTGTCATTCTGAGTTCCTGGCTTATACAATGAACTCCTTGAGACAGACATCAAGCACACTCAGAATAAATACATTCAGGATGCAGTGTGCTGGAGACAAGATCATGCCAGGGGCCAACATCATGATTGTGGGTGCCCCTTCAAATCTACTAGTTCAATGAGGGTTGCTTCCTTAAAAAAAAAAAATAAAAAAAAAAAATATATATATATATATATATATACTGTGTGTATATATATAAATCTATATACTGTGTGTATATATATATATACATATATATATATATATATATATATATTGTGATAGGATCACTGGTAAAGTGGTCTGTGGCAGGTACATTGGTCCCAGATTCCTGTCTTATGTGTTCTAAACCCCCAGGAGAAAGTCTGCACTGTAGCAGGCTTGAGTTTCGGCTTTTTGAAAAGCCAGTTTGGGACCTGGGGGTTGTGGGATACTCGATATTATGTTACGGCCGAGGTGAACATCGAGACACCATGTGGCTCTGCTATAGTTTCTGTGGGTTTGGTGCATGGTCTGGTGTATGATGCAATATTGGGGAGAGACTTTGCTCACTTCTGGAAGTTGTGGGAAAGCCGTTTTGTTCCAGAGGTGAACAACCCCGATCCATTTGAGAAGGTTGTCGATGTAGTGGAGGAGGGAGTTTCTTCTGAGTCAGAGTTATTCCCTTTTTCTACTATGGTTGGCGAACTAGAGAATGCGGAACGTGACAGTGGCCCGCCAACTGATGTGCCTCCCATTGAGGTGGGAAGTGTTGTTGGGCCAGGTGATCGTCTGCCTGATTTAGAGGTCAGAAGAGAGGTCTTTGCCGTGGAGCAGTTGAATGACCCTAAAAGCCAGGGAGAATGTAAAAGTAGTTGATGGTAAACCCGTAGACCCTGATAGTCCTTTGTCCTATCCCCACATGGCAATGTGTCAGGATTTGTTATATCAGGTGACTAAGAAGGGGGAAGATGTTGCGGAACAACTAATAGTTCCCAAAGCCTACAGAAGAACAGTGTTGGATCTGGCCCATGGTCATATAACGGCAGGCCATCTAGGGGTAGAGAAAACCACTGAGCGAATAATGCAGAGGTTTTTCTGGCCCGGGCTTCATAAAGAGGTATCTGACTTTTGTGCATCCTGCCCTGAGTGTCAGTATCATGCTCCCAGGCCACATTTTAAGGGTCCACTAGTTCCATTGCCTATCATAGAGGTGCCGTTTGAAAGAATAGCGGTGGATTTGGTTGGACCCTTAATGAAGTCTGCCAGGGGACACCAGTATATTCTGGTCATAATGGATTACGCTACCAGGTACCTGGAAGCGATCCCGTTGCGCAATACGTCAACCAAGACCATTTCCAGAGAGCTAGTTCATGTCTTTAGCAGGCTGGGTATACCTAAGGAGATACTAACTGACCAGGGTACACCGTTTATGTCCAAAGTCATGAAAGAGTTATGCCGCCTGTTCAAAATTGAACAGTTAAGAACTTCGGTTTATCACCCCCAAACCGATGGGCTGGTCGAGAGGTTTAACAAGACGTTAAAACACATGCTTAGGAAAGTGGTCGACAAGGATGGTAGGGATTGGGACTACTTATTGCCGTATTTATTGTTGGCCATAAGAGAAGTTCCCCAGTGCTCCACCGGGTTTTCACCCTTCGACTTGTTGTATGGGAGACACCCAAGGGGGTTACTAGACATTGCCAAAGAGACATGGGAGGGGCAGTCTAGTCCTTACAAAACGGTGATTGAGTATGTTTCTCAAATGCAGGAGAGAATTGCTGCGGTAGTGCCGATAGTGAGAGAGCACCTGGAACAGGCTCAACAGGCTCAGCAGAGGGTATACAACCGCAATTCTCGGTTACGCAGCTTTGCTCCTGGGGACAGAGTGTTAGTATTGGTTCCCACTGTGGAAAATAACCTTTTGGCTAAATGGCAAGGGCCCTTTGAAATCTTAGAAAAAGTGGAACAGGTCAATTACAAAGTTTACCAGCCGGGGAAAAGAAAGCCGGAACAGATTTACCATATAAATCTGTTAAAGCCCTGGAAAGATAGAACGGTACTGTCGGCCGTCCGAGACCCTCCAGTAAGTCCAGGGCCCTTAGTTCCCGAAGTGACAGTGGCAAAAACCCTGTCGGCAATTCAACAACAAGAGGTCAAGGAGTTTCTGATTAGAAATAGGGTGCTGTTCTCTGACGTACCTGGGAAAACCTCGGTCATTAAACATGACATCATCACTGACCGAGGGGTTAAAGTTAATCTAAAGCCCTACCCTATGGGTTACCAGAAGCACAAAGAGAATCGGTGTCGAAAGAAATTAAAAATATGCTAGAGTTAGGGGTTATTGAAGAATCACATAGTGAATGGTCAAGTCCCATTGTGTTGATTCCAAAGCCCGACGGGAGTGTGCGTTTCTGCAATGACTTCCGAAAGTTGAACAGTGTTTCAAAATTCGATGCCTACCCGATGCCAAGAGTGGATGAACTAATTGAGAGACTAGGGACGGCAAGGTATTTAACCACTCTTGACCTAACCAAAGGGTATTGGCAAGTACCGTTAACCGAGAGCGCCAAACAAAAGACAGCTTTTTCAGCGCCAGAGGGCTTGTTTCAGTACAAGATGTTGCCCTTCGGGCTACATGGGGCACCTGCTACCTTCCAAAGAATGATGGACAGGATTCTAAGGCCCCATAGATGGTATGCGGCTGCTTATCTGGATGACGTGGTCGTTCATAGTCCTGATTGGCAGTCTCACTTACCCAGGGTACAAGCAGTGTTGGACTCCATCTATAAGGCAGGTTTGACAGCCAACCCAAAAAAGTGTTGTCTAGGCATGGAGGAAGTAAAATATCTGGGATACACCATTGGCAGAGGCCTGATAAAGCCTCAGCTCAATAAAGTTGATGCCATACAAAACTGGCCACGGCCTCTGAATAAGAAGCAGGTGAGAGCCTTCTTGGGAATTACGGGGTACTACAGGAGGTTTATACCCAACTTTGCCACCATGGCAGTCCCACTGACTGACCTGACCAAAGGCAAACAAAAAGTCATGGTAGAATGGAGTCCTGAGGCAGAGAAAGCTTTTCAGGAGTTGAAAGTAGCGTTGTGTTCCCAACCAGTCCTGATGACTCCTAATTTTGAAAGGGAATTCATAGTTCAAACCGATGCATCAGAAGTAGGTATAGGAGTGGTCCTGTCCCAGAACAAGGAGGGTGAGGAACACCCTATTTTCTATCTTAGCAGAAAGTTGAATGTACATGAGAGAAACTATGCCACAGTGGAGAAGGAGGCGTTGGCCATAAAGTGGGCGTTAGAGGCTCTCAGGTACTACTTGGTCGGAAGAAAGTTCAAATTGATCACTGACCATGCCCCTCTGAAGTGGATGTCTGAAAATAAGGACAGTAATGCGAGAATTACGAGATGGTTCTTGGCGTTACAAACTTTTAAATTTTCAGTGGAACACAGGCCAGGAAGCCAGCTGGCCAATGTAGACGCGTTGTCACGCGTTCATTGTTTGGGGGCTTCAGTTGTTCCGGCCCACAGGTCGAAACAAAGGGGGGGGGATATGTGATAGGATCACTGGTAAAGTGGTCTGTGGCAGGTACATTGGTCCCAGATTCCTGTCTTATGTGTTCTAAACCCCCAGGAGAAAGTCTGCACTGTAGCAGGCTTGAGTTTCGGCTTTTTGAAAAGCCGGTTTGGGACCTGGGGGTTGTGGGTGAGAGGAGAGGGAGGGCTCCACCCACGGCCACTCCAGGTTTTGGTTCTTGCAGCCTGGTAACAGGCTTGATTGGGTTCCCACCTGAGAGTGGCCAATATAAGCCTAGTGTGTTGAGGGCTGATTGTCTCACATGGGAGAGCAGACAGGGAGTTTGCTCAGAGACACTTGGAAAACCTATCTGTGAGTACTGTGCTGTGCTTTGTTGCTGGCGAGGGCATTAGGCCCTGCCAGGTTCTGGTAGTGAGGGAACTACCTGTGAAGTTAGTGCCCCGACAGGGCTAGGATTTACGTTTATGTTTTCTTTGTGTTATTTCTGACATTGTACAATAAAGACTGGCGCCGACCAGCTTGTACTTGCATCCAGACTGGTGTGCTGCTTCCCTGCTGCTGTGTGTGTGTGTGTAAGGAAGGAGTCCTCTACCCAGGAGAGGGACCCCCTAACCTAACTGTGTCACAATATATATATATATATATATATAGCAAGAGTACCATCTGTAACTGCATTGAATGTTAGTTTACCCTATAATTAAAGTATACTTTGTTACATTACCTTAAATTAGTGTAAATACAAAAGGTACTGGTTCTGTTACTAAACCAAAACATTATTTAGATATTATAATTTTCATTGTCCAGCTGGTCAGATGCTGTCTCGCAACTTCAGATTTTCCAGAACAGCAAATCAGCCAAAGGAGTTATAAAATTGTGTAATCGTGCTTAGTGATTTATAAATCCTTTAATGTAGACTTGTTTACTTGAGGATTGTGTGATGGCTAAAAATAGTAATATAGAAGAGTACATCTAGATGTTGCCTAAGAGAAATGACTTCGTTTTAATCTTTCTTACCTTTTTACCGGACACAATCACAGCGAAGCATGACACGATAGTGATAGCAATCAAGATGTAGCATGCTTTAATGCGTGCTTTGTTCCGTGCTCTAACCAGCATTTCCAACCTAAATATAAGATGGACAAAAACATCATTACATGGAATATATTCTGCTTTAGATCAGTATAAATATTTAATTTATGACATATTACATTTAAGAAGGCTTGACCACTCTGGTGTTCAATATTTCTGAACATATACATATACATATATATTATATTATATCATGTACAGTAATTACATTTGTGTCATTTTTGTTCCATTAGATATTTTTTGAATTTTAGCAACTTAACAAAACCCCAAATTTCTCTTAGCTACTTCCACCTGTTGTTTCTGCACTGCCATTGACTAAATATTATAATTATACATATAATAAATATTTCTATACATAATATAAATAAGGTTGTCAATATTCTGATTATTCTGGTGGGCATGATGAAAACATCATCTGAATGAATGGAGCAGTAATCAAGGCAGATCAATATTAATTACAGGGCCAAGGGAGGGATAGGGAGCACAGCAGAATGTATAGTGGGGAGTCGTGACCCCTGCATGGCACACAGTGGGGTCTGTTCTGGGTGCTGGATGTACGGTGTGGGGGCTCCACTTAACCCAGGTGCCTGTGTGCATTGCACACCCTGTACCCATTACAGATACGCTACTGCATATGCTCTTTTTTTACAATATGGGAATAGCTACTGATATAGGCCCTCATTCAGAGCCGTACGCTCTGAGCAGAGCGCACGCTCTGAATGAGGGCCGGGCTCCATTTTCATGGAGCGTCCTCCTGGACGCTCGTATAGCTGTGGGTCACCACCCACAGGCTATACGAGCGTGCATTGTGATGGTCGCGATGGTCGAGACCATCGCGACCATCGAATTTGCGAGCCGGAGCCTGCGGTTGAGGTTTTCAACCGCAAGCTCCGGAGTGATTTTGGCTCTATCAGAGCCAAAATCACTCCCACTGACATCACTAGTGATGTCAGTGGGCCGGCTTCTGACGGGAGGCGTTCCCGTGGGAACGCCCCCGTCAGGGAGGCACGCCCCCGGCACGCCCACCAAAGGGGGCGTGCTGTCAATCAACATTGACAGCACGCCCCCTTTGATCGGACACAACGAGCGAAGGACTTTCCTTCGCTCGTCGCGTCTGGCGCATGCGCACAACGGAGCTCCCTCCGTCGTGCGCATGCTCAGTCCATAACATCGACCCACTTGCGAGCGGACAGCCGCTCGCGAGTGGGTCTGAATCAGGCCCATAGTTAGCAAAGTATAACTAATATGTTATCACAGTGCTTTCTTCAAGTAAATCCAGCAGTTACTGCAGTGTTCTCCTGGAGGTGAAGTGAAGTGTTTTTTTTATCTTTACTTTGATTGGGGACTTGCTGAGTTGTGGGAAAGCGAGAACAAATATATCTATTAACTTTACTGTGTTAGGGAATCAATTGGTGAAGGGGAGGACAGTTGGTCAGTAATGATCTGTTTGTCAGTGTACCTCATGTTTGGTACCACTGTATAAACTGATACACATTTAATCAACAAAAATGTTATGGCTGTGACTGACATTCTAATAATCATTAGACAACACCTTGTCATTGCAGTCTGGCTCTCTAGAAGTATAGAGCTAATGAAATAGCAGGAACACGGGGTGCATGCAAGATACAAAAACATGTTTAATTCATATCTGATGATTTAATCCATGTCAACATTATTACCAGTGCTGTAATTCACAAAGAGCTTTTGCTTTACAGTTTGTTTGGAGTCAAAGGGTCTCCAGGGTTGATAACCCCCCAATTTTTTTCAGATACTTTGTGTATCTACAGTACATGCAATGTTACTACACAAGCTTTACTGATATTAATATTGTAAGCATTTTTGATGCAATAAAAATTAATGTTTAAATGCCTTGAAATTTTTTTTTTATAATTGCCGCTGAAACACTATAACATCTTGTAAATAGATGATTTTTATGTCTGGAAATTAATTATCAAAGTCATTGCTCTTGGATTTAGAACACAGGAAAAATAAAACACCTAAATGGATGATAAACTAAGATCAACACACTCTTTCATCTTTAGATAAGACAGAGATTTGGCAAGATCTGTCTACAGAGCCACTCGCTAATTGCCACAGAGAATGCACACTGTCTCACAGACAGTTAGAAAGACGTCTGCAGTATTAGTGGAGATTTGAGCCATATAGTTTATTGTAACATTGTGGTTTGCATACTTGGCAGTAAATTTATTAATGAACTGGCTTGAAATCATATAAAATCCGTCAGAACTCGACATGGATTTACGGCAGGTTCTAATCACAAAAGGCAGTATTTACTAAAGTTAATTTTGACCTTCTAAATAGAAGCCGTCATCAATCCCCAGAGGTTTCTAAACCACTATCTCATCACAAACCCATTGCAATCCTGCCATGGAGTACATCCCGCACATTTTTTTGGGTGCTTTAAATTCTATTTTGAAATATTGCCAGAATATTGACATGTTTAATGTCAGTATGTCAACAATGGGATTTCCCATTCAATTTTACCATAAGCCTAACCCCAACCACAGACTAACCCTAATCTAACCATAATTGCAGCCTAGCCTAAACCCTAAAATCAGGTATTGACATTGTGGCTCTCGACATTTTAAAAATGTCGACATTGTTATCATTGACATTATGAATGTCAACATGCATGTAAATGTTAATATTCTGAATGGCGACAAACTGAGTGCATACCTAGAGTTGGGATCTGTGCAGTGCTTGCAAGCCCCCTCTCAGAGGCTGGTCATATATTTAGGTGTGTTTGCAGTAACTCAGTTTTTGAACCTCTCATTAACTATGATGTAATGTTCTGGGTTAAAATGTATTTTCAATAAGTTAAGTCGGGATTCCGGCACCTGTATTCTACGCGCTGGCATCCCCTTTGTTGGGATATTGAACGCATCCCCATTAAACTACTGTATAGACATATATATATATATATATATATATATATAAAAACTAGAAAACTCAGCACTTGCCATTGTTAAATCACTCACAATAATATATAAATAAATACTGGGGTTTTGGTTCATGGATTGATCAATGCATTTAAGCCTGCAGCCCACATCATGACAAATGAACTGATCAATCCATGAACCAAAACCCCATTTATTATTTTTATATAATTTTGTGAGTGATTTACCAATGGTGAGTGCTGAGTTTTCTGTTTTTATTTATGTAAGAGATGTGGTCACAACCCACTTGCACCCCATGCCTCGGAATGGCGAGTGCAGGTCTGCACCCCAAATCTTGGAGTGGTGAGTGCAGTGGATTTCTGACTTTGTATATATATATATTATATATATATTAATAAAGCCAGCACTCCACAATAAGAGAAACACGTGCCCGGGTGCCCTCTGATGGTCTAACAAGGCCAAAATATAAACATAGAAAAAATAGCGGCACTCACAGGACTTGAAATAAGACTCAGGACTCCAAAAGGTCAAGTTCTACTGAACTTGACCTTTTGGAGTCCTGAGTCTTATTTACAAGTCCTGGGAGTGCCGCTGTTTTTTCTATGTTGTTTCTATATTTATATATGTGTATATATATTAGGGGTGAGCGGGTTCGATTTTACTCGGATTTACTCTGACTCTTTAAACGGCATTTTATTTATTTATCGCCTATCATGTGTTTTGGTTAGCCAATATAATAAATCCGAATTTGCGGTAAAGTGGTGATAAGAACCGAGTAAATCCGAGTAAAACCAAGCCTGCACATCCCTAATATATATATATATATATATATATATATATATATATATATATGAGGGAGACAGGAAGGCACTCAAGGCTAAATAATCCACTGAAAAAAAATCTGGCACTTCAACTGCAATATAGGTTGTTCGATCCCCAATCAACCAACATGGCTGTGAAATATTTCTCTAACTGTATGAGCGAATCAATTGAGAAAGTTAATTAGAACTGCAGTTCTACTGAGGAGAAGCTGGCATTATGTAATCTTTGCCAGTATACTGATATCATTATACGCCCCACCGACAAAGGTGGGGGTACAGTGGTTCAGGATATTGAGGCTTACCGTATGGAGATCAACCGCCAATTGTCTGACCAAACGGTATATGAAGCGCTACAGCGGGACCCCACTCCAACCTTTAAGAAGGAGTAGGATAACATTCTCTCGGCAGCGGTGTCAAATTCTATTATTTCAAAAAAACTTGCTGATATGGTGGTCCGCGAGCATCCAATAATTCCAGTACTATACACTATCCCAAAACTGCATAAAAACCCTCAAGTACCTCCGGGCCGCCCGAACATAGCTGCAAGAGATTCTTTGTATTATTCCATTTCCCAGTATCTGGACTCTCTGTTGCAACCAGTTGTTCAGAATCAACCCACAGTGCTGAAGGACACTACATCTTTTATTCTTAAATTACAGTGTCTTACACCTCTCACGAACAACTGTCTGCTCTGCACGGTAGACGTAATAAGCCTCTATTCGAGCATTCCCCATGACAGAGGACTGAATGCAATTTGAAGATTACTGAACAACAATTTATCTTATTCAGGTCCGGATATTGACTTTGTTCTCGCCTTATTGGAGTTGACGCTAACACGGAACTATTTCCTCTTAGTCAGCAAATTTTTAATCCATAAAACAGGTTGTGCAATGGGTTCCTGTGTGGCCCCATGCTTCGCAAACCTGTTTATGGTGGAGGTGGAGAGAGACCTACTTTTTCATGACCCTTCATTTTCTAAATATATATCAGGCTATGGCCGGTATATAGATAATATATTTTTTCTGTGGCCTGGCAGTGACAAGACTCTCACAGACATGATGGAAATGATCAACTTAAAGGACTCTGCAATCAAATTTACGTATCAATATAGTAATGAAAAAAATAATTTTTTAGATGTAGCAGTTTCCTTAAATGAATTGAATGAGTTACACACATCAGTCTATAAAAAGGAGACTGATAGAAATACATTGTTACTTGCAGATAGTGCACATCCACTAGCTCTCAAACAGGGTCTCCCACTCTCTCAATTTTTGAGAGTTTTTCATATATGCAGTAACCCTGAAGATGCCATAAAACAAATTGACATAATGCTACTTCAGTTTTTATCCAGAGGTTACCCTCCATGCCTGTTAAAAAAAGCCAAGGAAAAGGTGTTGACATTATCCAGATCTGATTGCTTGATATCTACTACAAAGACTGAACAAAGTAACAGGATTATTTGGACACTGGATTATTCAGTATCCAATAAGAAACTGATGCACGAATCAAAGCAACGATGGCCGGTGGTGGTTCATGACCCATTGCTACCAGTCTTGAAAAATTCATCTATTATGCCAGCATATAGACGGGGTAAAAATATTAAGGATTTCGTAGTCCATAATGACATTTCACGGTTTAAGGACCCCAATCCCTCCCACTTCTTCACTCGCAAACCTGGGAACAACAAATGTCTTGGCTGCATTACGTGCAGTTCTCTTGAAATAGGGGATACCTTTGCACATCCTCACACCGGCAGTAGATTTAAGATCAAATTTCCCCTGACATGTTCTAGTAAATTTGTCGTTTACTTCATCAGATGCCCATGTGGCTTTATGTATGTGGATAAAACCACTCGTCAATTCAAGGATCGGATTGCACCACAGATCTGCCATCCGGGCAGCCATTGACGGGAAGGATTCGGACCAGCCGGTCGCCTGACATTTTCGGGACCATAAATATGGACTTTCAACCATTAAATATAAAATAGATCAAATTCAAGTACAACAGCGAGGAGGTGATCATGGGCGCCTCCTATTACAAAGAGAGTCAAGATGGATTTATACCCTCAACATGGTCCAGCCGCATGGACTGAACGAGCAGCTCTCCTTTTCTTGTTTATTATAAATACACTCTTAATTTTTTCTCTTTCATGCTGTATACATAGTGGATAGGCTTTGTAATTAAGGGTTATGTCTGCTATCGTGCTTGTAGGTTTATTGTATAGACTGTCCCCTATCAGATTTTGGTTATTCCTCTGTGAGGGTTTTTTGTTTTCCAATCTGCCTGGATATGTTGTTCTGGCATATTATGACCCCTTGTTGGGATTATTTATTCTGTTCCTCTTTGACTGATATGTTGTTTATATATATATTTTTCTCCAATACCTCTTTCCCTCTATGACTTATGTGCTCCTTATACTTATGTGTGTTTTTATGCAGCATCTCGTTTTGTTTTACAGTGTTTACTTGTACCCTTGGTGATGGGTCACATGGATAGCCGGCTCTCCTGTGGGCTGCTGGGACTGTGACTGCCGGGGCGATGGCTGATGACATCACCGGGTCTGCAGGGAGCCGCGCTGATGGAGTTATGCACAATGGGTGTTCATTCTATAAAGGTATTAACTGTGTTTTATTCAATGTGTCTTGATAAAAGAGCAGAGCTCTGGAACGCTGACAACCTAAAAAAAAACAACCTATATTGCAGTTGAAGTGCCTGCATTTTTTCAGTGGATTATTTAGCCTTGAGTGTTATCCTGTCTCCCACTTTTTTTGCATGAACTATTTGGGATAGGCACCTGGTGACACTGCTTATATTATCGTGGAGTGCCGAGCAAAATAAGGACATTTATATATATATATATATATATATATATATATATATAAACATATTGAGCCCTCTCACCAGACTTGAAAGCATAGAGAAGATTTATTTAACAGAAAGCCAACATCAGTGATGACGTTTCAGTCCTTCCTAAGACTTTTGTCAAGAACTTTTGTCAAGAACTTGAGAAAAGTCCTAGGAAGGACTGAAACGTCATCACTGATGTTGGCTTTCTGTTAAATAAAATCTTTTCTACGCTTTCAAGTCTGGAGAGTGCGCTCAATATGTTTTTATGGTTTTGGAGCTACTAAGCCCATTCGAGCCTGCGACCCCAGCAAGACTGACACCAAAACGTGAGTGTGGACCTTTTTGCTATATATATATATCATTGTCCGGCACTCGCAATCAGGTATATGTTTATTACTGGGGTGCTTTCCAGGGTAGCTTTTTCAGTTTCCCATGTATATAGTTATGTTGTCATCACGTGATGAAACGGAAACACTCTCCAGACTTGGTTAGCAGTTGCAATATTAATCAGTTTTATTAGGCATACCAAATTAATTTGCAGACGTTTCGGTTCTTGCTGGACCTTTATCACGGCATCAGTAATCTTAACATCAGAATTGTTAACTAAATTGTGGGTAGATACAATAGAGTCAGCTTATGGTCTAACTGGTCCTCTTATATGCACTCAATACAAATAATTACATCAACAATTAACACATATAAATCATTATTCGTAACATTTGTATGTGCCAAATATGTTCTGAATACAAGTGTTTAATATCGATTAGCTGTATAACTTATGTATATATGGGCTCAATATAGATGATTGTATTGACTCTTTACACACATAGATCACTATAGGTTGTGTACTCAGTGGCATCCTCATTAGTGTTAGATCAGACATTTTGTGTCTTGTATCATTTGCCTGGATGGCTGATGTGTACATATATACGGGACATTATGTTGTGACTTCATAGATGGACAACCATGTTTTATACTCATGTACATATTCCCATACCACTAATGTCTGGTTAGCTCACTGTCTGCAATTGATGTATAGCGCATTGCATAACACTGTAAGGTATGCTCAAGGCTACATAGTAAATATTAGTAGCAATATTGTACCAGCTATTAGCTCCTACTACAGGTAGAGCTTCCTGGTGCTAGGTCTTACCTGCTTCCAGTTGATCTGTGCTATGGCATGCCGTCCTGTTATTGGATCTCAATGTTGGAGCTCCGCTAGAGGTATTTATACCTCTCACCCGGAAGTTCCTCACTCGCGCCTGACCGCAACCGGAAGTGCACGCGCGCACTGACTGTGTAGTTATCAGTTGCAGATTCTACTAAGCGAGGAATAATAGATGTGCGGGGGCCTGGTTCTGAGGCTACTAGATTGCTGGATATAGTCCCCTGTGTATGTAGTTTCTCTTAGGCACCGGAAGTGGGACATGTGGTCGCGGTAACCGGAAGTGGGGCAGGTTGCTATAGCCACCGGAAGTGAGGCATGCTGATATGTCCACCGGAAGTGTGGCATGCCTAATAGCTATGTAGGTGCATTAGATTAATAGACAGTGTTGTACAATCTCTTTATCTGGACTGTTATTGATAATGGATTCTTAGCTGGTGAGTGATGTATGTACACATATAAATTCATAAAAACGCATATACATACAGTTGTACACACTACTCTATACAGTAGTGTTTACACATTACACTATTATAGATCTATGCTTATCGAGAATATTATGACTCATAAATTACATATGCATATTTATGTATGTTACATGGCACCACTGATATAAACGTATTAAAAAGGACCAATAGCCATTTTTAGCGCTATGGATTAACTTCATACAGAGCGTTGTACTAGGCTAAGTAATTGCATCACATACATACTTGACATGATAGGATAACAGGGGTATATGTACATTTAGAGAAATATATTTAATGGGCAATACTCGTTAAGCCCACGTGGTGCGACAGTGTCCAATTTAAGGATCCAATAACTTTCACTTTTTCTGAGGTTGGATAGTCTATCTCCTCCAAATTCAGGTGGAGGTACCCAGTCTATTATTTTACACTTGAGACATGATACTTGATGTCCCCTGAGCAGGAAGTGGCATGCTACTGGTTTATCGGATTGGCCAGATGATAGTGCTGCTCTGATTGATGCTCTATGGTTGGCCATCCTCTCTGAAGACTCTAGAGGTTAATCCTACATAATATAGGCCACAGGGGCATATTAGTACGTAGATAAGGTGGTCCATCCTGCAGTGTAATTTCCATTTGATTTTTATTGCTTTCCCTGTATGAGGGTGAGCCACAGTGGGGCCAGTAATCATAGAGCTGCAGGTGGTGCAACCCCCACAGCGATAACTCCCTGGTTTCCTTTGCATGATCCTGATGGTGGATTCACCCGCTTCTGGGTTGAGTGTAGGCCGTAATAAGAGTTGTTTAAGGTTTGGTCCCCTCTTATAAGCCATCATCGGTGCTTGTGTGTCCCGAAATGGTAGTGTTTGATCTGTTTTGATGATGGACCAATGACTTTTAACTGCTTTTTCAATCTGTGGGGTTGTGTTGTTATATTCGGTCACATAAAGGAGTCGACCTTCACTTGTTTGCTTGTTTGTGGGATTGGTGATTTTGTACTTAGCTTTATCCAGGCATTTGCCAGGAGGGACTTGGAGTATCCTCTTTCTTGAAGTCTTAATGTAATCTCCGAAAGTTGCATATTCGTGTTTTTTATATCTTAATTGTTGCGTAGTACACTGAGGTACTGGGAGATTGGTAAACTGTTTTTCAATGCAGGTGGATGGTGACTTGAAGATATTAGAAATAGGTTTCTATCTGTTGGTTTGCGATAGAGGGTAGTGCCTAGTTTGTTCCCCACATGGTATATTGATACATCCAGGAAGTCGACTTTGTTTGTATCTATGTGATATGTAAATTTTACAGGGTGTTTTACAGGGTGTTCAAGTTGGTATGTGTGACCATACCAATGAAGGTAGTTTCTGACCCACTCCATAACAGGAAGATGTTGTCAATGAATCTCATAAGTAGTACTATGTGTTCACCATACTTGGGCAGTATCTCTTCATTTTCATACTTGGCCATGTATAGGTTAGTGTAGGCGGGTGCAAGAGTTGACCCCATTGCCGTGCCTGAGCATTGGAGGTAGTACTCTTCTTTATATTTAAAGTGAGTATTGCCTATATTTAAAGTGAGTATTGCGGAGGACTAATTCTGCCAAATCTATTAACAACTTGGTGGGGCTTGGTGGGTTGGGGTTGCTTGTAATGCTTGTTCCATAGCTGTGAGCCCTTCTGTATGTGAGATGATAGTATAAAGAGAGCTGGATAATTGGCTGAGACAGAATCAGTTTTAAAATTAGATCGGAGTGATGCCATCTTGCAAATGGCAACAAGACTCCATCTTAGAAATAGGTCACACAGCGCCATTTTGTGAAAACCTCATAGTACACAAAACACAACGCAAAATTGCTAATAAGTAGCATGGCCAGCTTTTTAACAATCTTCCCCAAACACATACCGACGGTGTCTGACATACATAAAAATGACTTTCCAACACATTAAAATCACCACAGACTTAAATGTAAAGAAATTACTGTTTTCTGCAACTAAGGTTTAGTACATGATAAGCAAACCATATTTGGTGTTGTACTGATCTACTCAACTGTCTCAACAGCTTTCCGGTGTCATCGGTGAGAAGATCGCAACATGCATTCTCAACTTATGGACTGTAGAGAGTTAAAACACTAAAATGTACTTTGTAATATTAACAGCTTAGATTTGCATGCGGTGGGAAAAAGGAGACAAAAGGCTGTCGGAGGCTCATCTGTGTCCATTTGAATCAACCTGTTAAATATCCTGTAACAGATGGACGCATACTGGGAACCAATGGAACCATGCCACACTCTTTAGATCACAGCGTGTAACCTACTGTTTTTATGTTGAATATTACACTTTGTGCATTGGAAACACATTTCAATATCTGAAAGTTTTTATTTTACTGTATGACTGCGTAAGCAAATAGCGTCAACTTAGAAGGTATAGGCAGGAGCGTATAAAGGTTTAGAAGGTATAGGGAGGATTGTTCAGAGGTTTAAAGTTAGTATCGTTAGTTGGGGCTCATCGAGTGAAGTCACGATACCAATTTACAAGATAAATATATGGTTATCAATCTCTCATCAAAGGGTGGAGTGGCCACACACAGTTTACCTGCAACCACTTGATGCTGAGAGATCGCTCTCCATTTGTCGTGTGAGTTAAGGTACGCTGACTAGAATCCAGGGACAAGAAAGGAAAAAGTTTGTTTTCCTTTGTTGATAGAATTGCATGCTAAAAGGGGTACCGCAGTATTGCGTACATGGCTGGGTCGCATTTTTGCATATGCAGCAGAGACGCATTTTTGCATATGCAGTTAAGGGTAACAGTCATATGGTTGTGTAGTGGTCGCATTATTGTGTATGCGACTAGTCGCACAATAGCGTATACTTATTTCCGGTCTTGCGGCCACATGTTTTGAAACAAAGCCGTTGAGATTACTTTATCAATTGTTGCCAATAACTGGGTTAACATGTATTTTTCTGCACAGGAAAAAAGTGTGTAACTGTGAGTATTTGTTTAGGGTGTAACACGGGACCTAAATGTTAAGGGTATCGTAGGACCCTTAAGTGCTAGGCGCTGGAGTTGGCCTAGTCACTCGGTAGCAGCTTACCATTTACTTTACACAAGGCAGGTATATGGGTTGTTATTTTTGTTAGGGTTCGGCTCCCGGTGTGATTATAGTATTCAGTAATCAGTGTGTGATAATCTGTTAGGCTTATTTGAGCACTATAATTGAACCACATAGTTTTGGCTAAACTGTGATTGTGAACTGGTGAGAGGGTGGACGAAATCAACTGGAAAACAAAGGGTACTTTGCTGCCCCCTAGCAGTTGGAAAGTAGTCAAAAAGGGATTGCTGCATGGAAGCGGCCTTTCTTTCATAGGTGAGTGGAGGCATCTAGAGGTCTTCCATAGGGTTCGTGGATACACCCTTTTTCCAAGGCGTCCACAGGTAAGTGAAAGTATCTTGACTGTCTTTCACCAGTTTAAATCTTTATTTAGAGATGTTAGACAATGATGTGCTGCTAATGGAAGCGCCGCTTGGATCGGCCCGTCGTATTATGCATACTAAGTATGGTGCTTATGCAATAAGGTATTGTGACGTATGGTTTAAGATAATGATGAAAAGTGTTAGACCATTTCCTAGAATTGGTAGCTTTGATAAGGATGCAAAATATTACAAATGTTTAAAATTGTGGCAGCATGAAGTGGATGCATGGTTTAAAAATGTGCAAGCGTTGCAAACTAGTGTTGCGATCACATTACCAGAAAGTACACCCGCGGTGCTAAATTGCAATGCGTGCGAGACGCGAAATAACGTGCATGTGCAGCAAGGTAGTGTTGCAGAAGGTATTGCCAGTGGTTTACGTGCACCACCACCACCTTATGTGGATGGGGGTGCAGGTACAGTTATTGAAAAAACCCATAAAAATGTAACAAGTAATTTGTACCCTCTCTTAAGTAACCATAAGGAAAATGTTTTTGATGTGGATGATGAGTCTATTGTTATGTGTGCCATTTCCCATGCTGTACACATTTTAGATGCTCCACCACGACAATCACAAGTGGTGCCGCCATCTCCATCAGTGATAGTACAGGAAGTGTTAACATCCACTGCACCCGTAGAGGAAGTTGTTAACCCTATATGTAGCAGTAACAGACTAAACCCCCAGCCAGGTAATAAGGTCAAAAGTAGCAGTGTGGCCGGTCTGCATACCATCCAGACAATAATTGTTCGGAATGGGAATGCGGATGCTAACGGAGCAGTGCCCACAAGGGAAGTAGTAATGCATTGTCCTTGGTCAAGATTGGAGCTAAATTCCATAATGAATGAATTCCCCGATCCCAAAAAGGAATTAGCCAAATGTCAAAGATTTTTGCGAAATTTTGGGTAGTTCTCACGAGCTAACCAACAAAGATTGGCGAGTAGTGTTAAGGGCTTGTCTACCACACAATACCAATGTGACAAAATTTATAATGGATTGTGTATTGGATGGAGATGTTCCCTTAACAGACAAAATTAATCAAGGAAATATTTCCAGCATTGTAACTCAATTGGGTGTATATTTTCCAGCAGTAGTTAACTGGAACAAAATTTTCACCATAAAACAAAAGGAGAGTGAATCTGCAGAAGATTATTGTGACCGGGTTCTGCAGGCTATCACCCAGTACACTGGGTTAGAAGATATTAAACATAGCACTCACCACAGAGGAATGATTGCCACTATACTCATGGATGGTCTTAAAGAGAACCTAAAGACCCGGGTTCAGACCTCACAGCCTGGCTGGAGGGGAGTCACAATAGATACCCTCATAGAATCCGCTATAGAACATGACAAAAACATATCTAAAAAGAGAGATACCCAGAGCGAGAAACTAATGGTTGTAAGTATTCAAGCTCTAGAAGGAATGACGGTAACATCACAGCCAACTGACACACCTGCACCCACATCCGCACCTGCACCTGCACCTGAACAGTTACACGTCCTCACTAATCCCACACCACTGCAAACACAGCCCTACCCCACTTATCATACACAACCACATGTCCCATACTACCCTCAAACTCCATATCTCCCACAATATCCTTTCCCTCAATATCCTTACCCATACCCACCAGCTTTCTCTCCTGCTCAACCTACACAACAATCTTTTCCTTCATCCAAGCCACGAAAGTGTTATAATTGCAACCAGCTAGGACATGTAAGTAAGAACTGTACGGTGAAGAGGATAGGATCCTCTAATCAGGGAGCATCTGGATATCAACATAAAGGATATACACAGAGACCAGCAAATATCCAACAGGCACCAGCTCCAACTGTGGCCGTTAATGCTTTATTGGAGAGTGGGAGCCAATGCTAGGAGTTGGGTCATACCTGTGGTCTACAGATAGACAGGTTGACGGGAAGTACTTGGGAAAAACTGGTAATGGTAATTGATGTAACTTATACACAATCTCTGTTCTGCTTTCTTCCCTGTATCCTAACACCCTGACTGTCAGTATCTTTTTGTTTTCACATAGGGGGAGGTGTACACCACACATGGACATGAGTGTCCCATGGGTTCATAGACAACCCAGTATCTTCTCCCAGGCCTTATATGACTGTTTACAATCTTTTCAACCTGCCAATGGATCTGTTCTGATACAATATAAGGATGATTTATTGTTGTGCCCTGTTTCATTTATGCCCTGTTTAAATTATACTAAACTGTTGTTCTTCATCTCTCACACACAGGACACAAGGTTACTAAGGAAAAATTGCAGCCATGCCAGGCTAAGGTCAAGTACTTGAGAAACTGTCCAAACCCAGGGGCTGAGACACTACCTAGAGCAGTAGCTATTAATAACAGGGTTCAATTGTACAAAAGGTTGTATGCAGATACGGTATCCCAAGAGTATAGGGATACTCATTTCACAGGTGTGGTCATCCAGAAGCATGTGTAAGTTGCTGAGTAATAGTAGCACCAGGATCACCCCCAGGCCCCCTCTAAATCTGTCCCCCTTTGAAATGCTGTTTGGTAGACAACCTCATTTGATTATAAGTCTGCAGGAAGATTAGAAAGGTAACAATGAGGTAACTGTAAAGTATCTTATATCAATGAGTAAGCAGTTAAAACAGCAGCAGCAGAAACTGAAATTGTTGTCACCTGATATGCCAGAAGCAAATTGTCATAATGTCAAATCTGGAGAATTTGTTATGATCCAAAATTTCTTATGCTCAGGTTGTCCCATAGATCGGTGGGAAGGTCCGTATCAGGTGTTGCTGAAGGTGGCCGAGAGAGATACCTGGGTCCATTCCACTCACTGTAGAAAGGTCAACCAACCTGTGGAGATACGGGGCAGAGTTGAGGCAGATAACGTGAACCTGTCGATTGCGAACCTGTTCCGGGAGGGTTAAAAGGTGCGGTGAGATACCTGAGCTAAAGAAATGTGTAGATCAGTGCTTCCAGCAATGGAGTGGTCTGCTGCGGTCATCCTAGTTCTTTCTTCCAGAGTTTCTGCTGTGATGATCTGTTTGGGGATATCCAGTTTCTGTGATGGAGGACAGAGGATGGAGAGGGGAGCTGATAGTGATATCAATGAAGTGGAGTTGAGAGGAGGAGTACTATGCCAAATCAGGGGAGTATCTGACCAATCTTAGTACCATAATTGTTATGTTATTTGGGAAGAATACTTCCAGAAGTTATGACCCTCACACATGTTGAAATGCTTGGTTTTCATAAAAACACACCATCACCATATCTTCACATGCAGTATAAACACAGAGGCAAAAGAAATATGATACCTGGTGATGTGCATAAAGCCACTCAGTTAATTAGTGAGACAACTGGCTTTCAAATTTTAGTAGCTTTGGATCCCACCGGGATCGCTCGGGGTACAGTAATTTTAGATATATCCAAAATTTTGCTAAATTGATAGATAATATCACCAAGATGTATGATGACACCTTCAGGTATACAGGTAGGGAATTGCAAGTGTACAAGAAAGAGCTGGTGCAACACAGACTAGTGTTAAATTATTTAACAGCTGTCACTGGGGGGTACTGCGTAACTTGGGCCACCCAATTTGGAGTGAAGTGTTGCACTTATGTCACGAATGATACCAGCGACCCCAAGGAAGTGATAGACCGGAAGATGGATGAATTCTGCAGCTAAAATGGGAATTTCGGAAGAACCATAATGCTTCAGTGGCTGAAGTAGAGGAGAAAGTAGAGGAATGGGTTTCATGGTTGAACCCAGTGAAATGGTTCTCAGGTTAGGAGAGTGGGTCCAGGAAATAATCGCAAGCATAGGTAAACTCCTGATCCTCATACTGGTTGTCATCATAATAATTGGCATATGTGTCAGGTCTGTTCCTACTGTGTTGAAGTGTGGAAGATGTAAAAATAAGGTAAACCGGAAGAAAGAAATTATGATGGTGGTCAGTAATGACAATATGCATACTGAGGTAAATATAGAAATGCATTACAACCCTGAACTAGGAAATACCATCATATAATGTATTATATTTAGACATGCACAAAATGTATTATTAAAATGTTATTTAAAAACACCTCAAATAATGTAAGTCCCTATATCCCCCACAAGACTTCCTTTATAGGATAGGTGCATTCCCACACCTTTCCCAAGATCATCCAGGATCCGCGGTGTGCGTATAAAGGTAGTTTTATGTCCCCTCCTAGAGACACGTTATTGATGAATTAAGAACCACCGTGTGCCATCCCATACTATAACATTAAAATATGTCAAAATGTAAGTCTAAAATAAATGTAAGACTAGTGTACGATAGCATGTTGGTTGCTATCAAAGGGTGGACTGTCGAAGCTGGATCAATTTTAAAACTGACAGAATCAGTTTTAAAATTAGATTGGAGCGACGCCATCTTGCGAATGGCGACAAGACTCCAGCTTAGAAATAGGTCACACAGCGCCATTTTGTCAAAACCACATAGTACACAAAACACAACGCAAAATTGCTAATAAGTAGCATGACCAGCTTTTTAACTATCTTCCCCAAACACATACCGACGGTGTCTGACATACATAAAAATGACTTTCCAACACATTAAAATCACCACAGACTTAAATATGAACAGCACTAAAAAGTAGCAAATTAGTGGTGTTTTCCCTGCATTCACATTAACACATAGCCGCGGTTAAACAGTGCACAACGCAAAATAGCTAATTATTAGCACGTTCAGCTTTTTAACGATCCCTACACAACCAATACCGACTTAGTCCCATACACTCAGAGATACCTTTCCAGCCTAGTGTTGCTCGCTAAGTACCCCACAGACCCCCAGACGCACAACGCTATTTAGTGTCATTCTCCCTTGCATACATACACTTAAAGCAACAGTTCCGTAGCGCAAAAGGGTTATTATTATTCAATTCAATCACAATGCCAGCATGTAAAAAAATTACTGTTTTCTGCAACTAAGGTTTAGTACATGATAAGCAAACCATATTTGCTGTTGTACTGATCTACTCAACTGTCTCAACAGCTTTCCGGTGTCATCGGTGAGAAGATCGCAACATGCATTCTCAACTTATGGACTGTAGAGAGTTAAAACACTAAAAATGTACTTTGTAATATTAACAGCTTAGATTTGCATGCGGCGGGAAAAAGGAGACAATAGGCTGTTGGAGGCTGATCTGTGTCCATTTGAATCAACCTGTTAAATATCCTGTAACAGATGCACGCATACTGGGAACCAATGGAACCATGCCACACTCTTCTATTGTGTTGCTTATCCCTGTAAGAGTATAAATGTGCGTACCGACTCCAATCTGTAGTCTTCATGCTGATGCTGTTGATGGAGGTTTCTTATGGATGCCGGTAACTGGTCCCAGTGCGCGTGCGTATGTATAACTGTACCTTGGGTCTGTATAATTTTTTTGCGCAAAATTGTCTTTAGATCACAGCGTGTAACCTACTGTTTTTATGTTTAATATTACACTTTGTGCATTGGAAAACATTTAAATATCTGAAGGTTTTTATTTTACTGTATGACTGCGTACGCAAATAGCGTCAACTTAGAAGGTATAGGCAGGAGCGTATAAAGGTTTAGAAGGTATAGGCAGTATTGCTCAGAGGTTTAAAGTTAGTATCATTAATATATATATATATATATATATATATATGGAAAGGTGAAATTGAATTTTGGCGCTCCGTATAGGTTATGGTGGTTGCAACTTTCTGTCATAAATTCTGAAATATTGAGATTTCTTATCGCACTGTTCTCCTTTCAACAGGTGGCAGCTCAGGGCCTGATTCAGTACCATTCACTATCTGCGTACGCTCGCTGGATGCGTATGCAAATTGTCAAAGTGATGCCATGGGAAGCGATCGCTCGCCAAGGCATAAGCATGCCCACCATGTCTTAGCGAGCGGCCACTTTGTGTATGTGCCTGCCCAATTGCACAGGCAGAGCCTCCCACCAGCACCACGTCATCTCCAGGAAGTGTATTAAAACATTGGTACATCGAGCACCATCGGATGTGAATGCAGTGTTTGAGGTAGCTTTACAGTCAATCAGTCTAAAAAAAAGGCAAGTGACGTGTACTATGACGCTGCCTGTTAATTATGCATGCCTCTAAAACGGCATTGAAACACTCTGGCACGCCTGCGTTCGCATCTCCTACCCCCCCCGTTATTAGTGTCCTGCCCCTGTTACCACCCACAAACGGCATCTAAACAGATCATCATACGTCCTCCGTATACATCAGCAGTCTGTTGCTGCTGCTGTTCCCAAAGAAAGGACGACTGTCCATCCTCTGTTTCTTACCTGGCTAAGTGTAACATGAGAGGGTCACATCATACAGGGTCCTATCCTCATCTGCTGCTACCAATAGAGCCTCCATTGCCTGGCCCAGACTGAAGTGTTGAACAAAGACCATCTGGCTGTCTTCACTCTGATCAATCCCCACCTCCTCAAGAGCTAATAATATGAGGTTGGAAGAGCTTTTAATTAGTACACCGCACCAGCTGGATTATTCCTACCTCTTGTAGGTTGAAGACAAGTGGGAATGGTGTATTGGAGTGTAAGGGGACTGCTGATGTATACGGAGGATGTATGATGATCCATTCAGATATATTAGATACGCTTACCTAATAACCATATGAAGGGTACGAGCAATTAATTGTTTATTATTAGTATTGTTTAAAATACCACACTATCAGGTGCTCTTCCTGTACTGTTACATATATATATATATATATATATATATATATATATTATATGTATACAGTTCTATTTTTCAGCAGGAACTCAGTTGTCTGGGTTTTCATTTTATTGTTATCTTACTAAGGGGCCTATTCATCATCACTTAATTTGCATGCACATTTTCACCTGCAATTGTAAAAATTAAGTTGTCGGGCCATTCACCAAGAAGATAAAGCAGGAGATGTCACAGATGCGGATTGTCCCACTGTCCCCATACATTAGCATGGGGACAGAATTCATCAAGCTCCGAAAACATTATACTTTTGGAGCTTGACTGCGGGAACATTCACCATCTTCAGATCGCGACTGCTCCTGCTCCGGCATTGCAGACAGTGAAAACTCTTATAAAAATCTCCATGGATCAGTATATAACTCAAAAAAAAAAGCTTAACATTTTAACTTCTTCCCATAATGCTACCAAGGTTACACTGATGTAGATAACATATGGGGTGGACTTGTCTTGTTAGCAAATATGTTGTTTATTGTCTCATTTGCTTAATCTTCAATGAAAATATTGCTCACATTATATAATCGGCACAATTTCTGTTTCAATTCTTTTTCTATAACTCTTATATTCTGTAATTTATGTTAATCTTACAGGAACTAACTATATTAATAAATGTGAAGAAATACATCATACTGTATCTTACATCAATTCTTATCAATTGCAATATCTATTGGTAAAGTAATTTTTTTTTAATGCTTACGGAATTGTTGGTGGTATGTCCTCTCCTGATCTATAGCGTCCTGTCCATCTCAGTATCTTCTTATCAAAACCATTTGGTCTGTAGCTTGAAATTTCACTCTTTATGTCATCTAGGAATATAAATATACCAAAACCAGTACACAGACAGATAAGCAATGATCTACAAAACATGTTTTCTTTTTTGCCGTAATGGAACATTAACCCATGATGTTTAGTACAGTAGATGATGTTTAGTACAGTAGTAAATTTGGAGCACCATACCTAAGATATACTTTAAAATATATTTACAAAAATATCCATATTTCCCCAGGCTGCCCCTGGCATTTCTCCCCACATTATATTGTCTTACAGACCCTGCAGTAAGCAGTAATAGTAGAAAAGGAATTGTACTTATGTATATAACATGATCATTGAACTACAGCAATTATTAACCTTTTTGTCTTTATGGTTTATGAAGCTTTCGGGATACTTGTTTCCAAATTTCTAATTACCATATTTTAAGATGATCTCTGAATGAATTGCAGTTGTGGTTACAGTGTCACTTGGAATATAGTCTAAAATAACTTTAATAACATATTCCAGATACTTCATAACATACACATTTATATTAACATGCATGCTAATAATTCATCCTTTATACAATGTCTATTTTTTTTTATTTTACTACCAAACCAGTATACAAGACTTTCAGCAAATAATTACAGCATTCTGTAAACAAGTTGTATCAAAGGAAACACTTATTCTTTAAATTGGAAGGTCATATACAGTATTAATCAGTTCCTTTTATCAGCCATGTTTTTTTTAGTTCAGGTATACTAATAAGAAATGTAAAGTCATTACAAACATGTAAATAATACAGCAAATTGCAGTTTTTTTCTAATATAATCAAGGCAATTGTATCCTTCACAGAAATAGAATGTTTCTTAACATGTATTTTTTTGTAAGACATATGCTTTTCATAGTTAATGACATACTTTCTGTGTATTATCTCATAGAGTTCAATAACAATTATAATAGATCGTACCTCCAGAATTCCACTCAGTAGAGTAATATGCAGGAAGAAATTGCCTTTGTTTTATTTGGTTTGCAGTTGTCATACCAGCAAATTTAGTAATGATCTTGCTTAATCTCTCGCATCTTCTTGTTGCCCCAAACGCAAACATAGTTTCTCAGATTCAATGTGAAGTGCTGTTTGATGTGCCTTAATATTCCTAGCTTGGAAATAAATGGTATTATGGAAAAGTGCCAGATCCATTTTTTTTTATTCTTCAATTACGTCACTGCTGTATATAGTCCACCCTCTGATCCCTAGACTTTGTGTTTCTGAGTCCTGAGATCCTGAGAACAGAAATGTAAACATTCTAGTTAAACTAAATGTTGGTAGCAATAATAGCCAATGCATTGAAACACAAATTAAGATTATGAATGAGATTGTTTTATTATGAGGGAAAACCCTATCAAGTGGGTCCTTAAATGTTTCCATTAGTTTAGCACATACAGCAGCCAGGTTTTCAACTATGGTACAGTGCTTGTTATACAAAGCAAATCACTTATAAATGTAACACAAAAATTCAGAGATGGATTTGCATCCAAAACTAGAAAATGTTTTTGGTAGATTTGAAGGCATTAAAATTAAAAACCAAAGTATATTTACATTGCATGTGCAGCTGGCATATCTAGTAAGTATGCTTTAGTTTATCATTTGAGATCCTTCAACTTTATACTTTTGGTGGAATCATTTAATAAGACTTTAAGAAGCTAATTTAAATATCAGATATAGCAAATATAATTCTAAAACAAAGATTAAACATACCACATATCCACAAGTCAGAATATACACTCCATATCCAGACAATGCCCCAAAGACATTTCAATATACTTTAATAATACACCAGACTGGTGAGATAAGCCAGCTCTCAACCATCTTCACCTTAGTTGTTCCTCACCTAACCTCCTTTAACCACCAGCCTTCCTTAAACTTGTGTCCCCACTTACACCGACTCCTTCCCCTCTGCTCCTCAATTTCCTGTCTTCCTTGTCAGTCACCTACTACCACTACCTTATTCCTCACTCTCATAGCAACATTAATAATGTCGCCTGCTGCTTTGGCCTACACTCATCCGACTTTAGTAGATAAAGTTACAGGCTACATTAAATATGCAATCATAAGTACTATGATTGCAAGAATTGTTAAGCAGCTGGGCTGCTGATACTAATTTAGCCTGCAGTTTCAGTTTACTTATGGTGGTTACAATTTGTCCTAAGCCTGGGGAAAAACTACTATCAACATATGCTGCCTACAGCCACTGGTTTGTCTATAATGGGTGCAGGGTGTGCAGTGCACACAGGAACCTTGGTCCAGGGGGGCCCACACTGCACACCCTGCATCCATTTCCTTTAATACTTACCTCTCCATAGTCCCCTGGTGGCAGCGGAAGCGTTGTGTAAAAAATCACTAGGGAAATGGCACAGAGGCCATTTTTCCTGTGGACTGCGCATGCCCAGTAGACTCTGTGCCAGTGTCTACTCGATTGTGCCACTGTAAAGAAAGAAGTGGGCCCTGGAGGGAGATGGCACACAGGCCCCTCCTCACTTATTATGCCTTTGCCTACACCAGTAAGCTGCTGAGCAATGGCGCCAATACGGGGTTCTGGGGGGGTGCAGACTGCACCGGGTGTCATCCTCTGGGGAGTGACACCAAAATGACTGCTCTCCCTCGGTGCTGCACTGTGATGTTATTGTGCAGTGCCCGGTTCTGATCACTGGCTAGATGCCGGCAGTGCGGGGAGAGTCTCTGGGGGCAGTCCGGCATCTCCGAGAGTGCTGGGTACACCCCCAAAGTGACAAAACGTGGTGTGCCATGGCCACACCTCCTTTTTGGACACACACACCTCTGGCACTTGTACGCTGTCACTGTTCCCAGTGCTGCCACTGCTGCAGGAGGATTTAGTTTAGACTGCAGCATGGGCCCAGATAAGTTAGACATGATTAGACACAGACTGCTATAATAATTAAATACAGCACCACGTCTGCTAGGGAATTTTTATACATGATGTATTAAACAGGATGTAGTTCACAATACCGACTGCTGAATGCTGGCAAAGGATTCATGATAGGCGTCAATATACCAAAGCCTATCATAATCCCGACTCCAGAATCCAGGAGGACGCGTGCCCGAACAAGGTAAGTACGGGCCACGTGTTCTCTTAGCCGCTGGGGGGGGGTTAGGTTTAGGGCAGTTAGTGGGGTTAGTGTTAGGTTTTGGGAGGGGAGGTTAGTGTTAGGCACCCCCAAGGAGAGGTTAGGGTTAGTCACCCCCCCGGGAGGGTTAGGTTTAGGGAGCGGTAAGGGGGTTATGGTTAGGGACCCCTGGGGGAGTTTAGGGTTAGGCACTAGGGGGGAGGTTAGGGTTAGGCACCACTAAGGGAGGGTTAGGGGGGACACAGGGGAGGTTAGGGTACTTACCTGCCTCTGTCAGGATCTTCATCCTGTCGGGCAGCTGCCGCCGACATTTCAACCCATTCCTTAATAAACAGATTGTAAATAGTCTTTTCAGCTGTGATCATTTTGTAAACTAACTGAGAAATGTAAAAAGAATATTCTACAAAGTGGGACCAGGAGAGAGCTGAAGATAATGAAGTAGGCCAGCTGGGAACAGGGATTCAAAATATTTTCTTTGCATCAGGGGCAGTTTACGAGAGATTGCAGGCTGGCCTCCTTTGCTCTGTGATGCAGTAGACTCTGGCATTGTGCCAGACTCTACTGCACATGCGCAGGTTTCCGGTAACATGGCAACCATGCCATGGTCCTGGCGACTTCTCTTTTTTCCATGCTCAAATCTCCGGGAAATAGCCAGCATGCCATTTTCTCTGTTGATTTCTGCTGCTACATGGGTGCAGGGTGTGTGGTATTGTCCCCTGGACCCAGGAGCCCATGTGCACCGCACACCCTGCACCCATTATAGATATGCCAATGCTTGTATTAAGTAGAGCAGAGGACTGTTTCTGGGAGATCTCTGTGCATCAGGAAAAGCTTCCAGAAACAGGAATTAATGCTTATACCAAATGCATGTATTTTTACTAGTGAGAAACATTTAAAATACCTATCATGTGGTGTCAAGGTTTTTTTATTAAGAACTAATGCAGATATGGGGTGCTACCTGTGCACCTTGCAGAAATTAGGGGCACAATGACCTAGTTGCAATTGTTACTTCAATTTATTGTATTTCAAGTTTGCTTTTTAATGGGAAATACTAGACATGTTATTATAAAGTACTGATAAGATCACAACTGGTAATATACAAGAAATTAGTTTTATTTAGCTCAATGTTATGAGACTTCAGCATGTTAACTAGTTAGATCGATAGGAAAATCACTTTGCTTACTGTTCATTTGCAAACTAGCTATAGGCCATTTCTTCAGTTTCTGAGGGTTGGGTACGGGATGCGGCACATCCTGGAGGGGATGAATTGAATAGCTCTGTGTGAGAGGGCATCATATGTTGAATACATATATGAATACATTAATTGGGCAGTTAATTTGGCAGCATGAATGGTAAAATGGCTAGAATTGCTGCCTCACAGCCCTGAGGTCCTGGGTTCAATTCCTACCACGGCCCTAACTTTGTGGAGCTTGTATATTTTCCCTGTGCTTGCGTGGGTTTCCTCTGAGTACTCCAGTTTCCTCCCACAGTCCAAAATATACTGGTGGCTTAATTGGCTCCTGACAAAAATTAACTATATTGTGTATGTGTGTGTGTAAATGTGGTAGGGAATATAGTTAGTAAGCTTCTTTGGAGCAGGGACTGATGTGAATGGTGAAATATTCACTTTAAATATGCAGAATATGTGTGCGCTATATAAATGATAAATAAATAATTAGGGCAAATACCGCGAAATTGGCCATAAAAAAACCTAAAAAGCTACAATGGCCTTTTAATGAAATTTGTCACAACTCAGCAGCATGAAGTAGGCACATTCTGATTCATTTTCTGGTTTGCCAAAGCTGTCCTTGAGTCCCGGGTATGACAGAATTTTGAAATGTGTGTGTACTTAAAAGAGGATGTGACTGAAGGTGCTTGGGAGGTGGCCAGATGGAGGGGGAGTTGGCCAGGGAGGAGATAGGGGAGGCCAAGAGATGTCGGAGATAAAAGAAGAGGAAGCTACAAGTGAGAATAATAAACAAAATTTACAGGCCCCAACAGAGCCCCCTGCCCTGCGGTGCCCTGTGCTGTGGCACATGTCGCACCACCCTAGTTACGGCCCTGCTCTTAGGTTCAGTTATGTGGTGGATGATAGGGCTGTGCTTATTTTTGATTGGCAGCCATTAGCACTGGTTTAGTCTATCACACTGGCTACAAGTCCATGGCACCCAGCTTGGAAACCACTGGTATAGACAATACAAATTACACACAAATATAAGAGCAAGAAAATAATAGAAATATTAGCAATAAGCATATACAAACTGTACAATATACTCTAAGGCAGAGGTGGGCAATAAGCGGCCCCCCAGCTGTTGTAGTACTGCACATTTCAGCATGCCCTGCCACAGTTTTTCTAATTGACCATGCTAAAACTGTTTCAGGGCATGCTGGGATGTTTAGTTCAACAGCAGCTGGATGGTCACTTATGCCCATCTCTGCTCCAAGTGGTATATTTACTAAACACAGTGGTTTTTGAAGGATTTAAACAGCTATAATATTAAAACCAGTTGTGTTTTGCATTTAATATTATCATCATTTTATATTCTGCAGGAAAAACTTGGTCACTATCTGTGGATTTAAAAATGCTCGTGAAGAAAAAAAACATTATTAAATATATATACGTCCAGGTTTATCACAATTCCCATTTTTAATGCTGATCTAATAAATAATTTTGCATAAATTGGAAAGGTGAAAATATAAATTTTCACCTGAATTTAGCATTATGTCCTTGCCAGGAGGCTGGCTCTGATTAGAGCCAATCGTAGTGAAGAGCTACTGCTCATGTACGGCCATCAGCCGGCGCAGGCGTCATCAAGAGTCAATGGAGACAGATTCGGAGGATCCCACTCTGAAAAAATCAATTCTATAACAGCCCATAGGCTAGTACAGTACAGCAGTCCCATAGAATCATACGAGTGGCTGCTTTGCGGTCGGAAACGTAGCTCCTCCATGGTATATCGGCATGCAGTCGGGATGCCAACGGTCTAAATGCCGACCATCAGCATCCCGACTGTCTAATCCCGGCAAGGGTCCAATGACAGGCATCTACATCCCGATACCTGTCATTTTACCTATGCCGGGAACCCTACGCCTGGCATCCCGATCCCTGGCATCCCGATCAAAGGTAAGCCGGGTGCCAGGGGGAGAGGGTTAGGTTAGGGGCTCCCAGGGGAGACTTAGGGTTAGGCAGCCCCTCGGGAGGGTTAGGGTTAGGCTAGGGGAAGGGGGGGTTAGGGTTAGGCACCCCCAGGGGGAGCTTAGGGTTAGGCACCCTCCCGGGAGACTTATGTTAAGGCTGTGGGGAAGAGGGGGTTAGGTTTAGGCACTTAGAGGGGGGTTAGGGTTAGGCACTTGGGGGGGAGGTTAGGGTTTGGCACCCCTAAAGGAGGGTTAGGGTAGGGTATTAGGTTAGTGGTACTTATGCAGCCGGCGGTAAATCATACCGATCCCATGACATCCTGGGGATCCTTAACATTTGCAGAGGTTGTCCTTCAAATTTTCTTTAATAAATATGTCTCAGTAGCCAAAACAGATTCACTTGCTGGTTTTGAAAAGCTTTTAATGATTTCAGATAATCTATATGCTTAGGTGAGACCTACTTAAATAACTAATCCACAACTCTCAATTCTTAATAAATATATCAGTACTTTAGCTGTACCAGTTAATATTACAAGGTCTATTAAAATTTTCAATTTCAGGTTGAAGTTGTTTCCACTGGAAGTCTTTATAATCATAAATTCACTATAACTGTAATATATTTAATAGAGATGTGCGAGTTCGGTTTCTAGGAAAACGAAAACACCCGAACTTAAGGAATCCAAGCACTGGCTTGAGTCTTTCCATTAAGCTTGGAACGTGAATCAAGGCAAAACGTCATTTTTCCAGCGTCGGATCTTATGGGTGTGGGACTGGGCTGCAGGGAGGAGGGGCCAGGGGCACTTAAAAAAAAAAAAACTATATAAAGAAACCCCCTGATAATTTCACCATTTAGGACAGGAGCAGGAGCAGTGACTTGTAGGCACTGTGGGCCTGATTTAGACCCGGTCACAAAGCTGCGTTCGCATGCAGCCTGCCGATGTTTGCAATCTGCGCATGCGTACAAGATGCAGTGTGTGTGCGTGAACCATTCCATGTGATTGGGAAGCGTTCGCAGCCGGTACACAGATGCTCTGCAAGCATGAGTGACAGCACGTGCCGTTTGTAGGTGATGACAGGGGGTGGTCGATGGCAATGGGGGTGTGGTGGTGCGAACACAGGCGTGTCTGTGCATCTAAACGCCATTTCAGGGGTGTGCATAATTAAGACGCATCGTCAGCATACACATCACATGGCTTAATTAAACACAGCAGCACTCGCAGTGCTTGCGGAAGGGTATGGTCAACCACAAGTGCTGCGTATGGGTCCGACGTCAGCCGATGTTGCCGATTGTTTAATACACTTCCTGGAGATGACGTATGCTCCTAAGGGAAAGTGGGCGTGTTGTGTCAGGCTGGTGGGTGTCTAACTTCATACCGCGATGGTACGGCAAAACATAGTTGGCGCGCTAATGTCTTGCTAGCAATCACAGGATTTGCATTCTTTGGATGCGGACAGCTTCGTGTGAACGCAGCATTGCGACCGGGTCTGAATCACGCCCTGTGTGTATGTGGACTTGCTGCAACAAGAGAAGGTTTGGGGACTGGGCTGTAGCACTCATTACAGGGGCACTTTAAACAAATTCATTTTTTAATAGTTACTAGGGGCAGTGTGTTAAAGGGACAGTGGGGTTGATTCAGACTCGGACACTAAGCTGTGCTCTCTCGCTGCCAAAAGGGTCTGGGTATGCAAATTCCGCGATCACACTGTCTGGTGTAAGGACGCCCTCTATGTTTTAGAGAGCGACGACAGAGTGAGCGCACACCGGTATAAAGATGCCCACCTTTCTTTCTTAGCACACGTCATCTCCAGGAAGTGTATGATTAATCAGAACCATCATGAACCATCAAAACTGCACGCAGCGCTTGAGGTAGACTACCACACCGCAAGCACTGCGATCACTGCAGGCTGAAATACAACCAAGTGACGTACAATGACGCTTCCATGCTAATTATGCACACCCATAAAACTCAGTTTCGACGCCCAGACTAAACGGAGTTCGTTCGCAGCACCACTCCACCGTTCACAAGCACCTTACCCTGTTACCACCCACAAACGGCACTATCTATCACTCAATGTAGCGCTCAGACTTTGTGTTAAGAGCGCACGATTCCCGATCGTAATGACTGGTTCATGCATGCACACTGCAATGCATACACACACGCAGACAGCGTGCGTCCACGGCTTAGCGTCCGGGTCTGAATTGACCCCACTGTGTGTTGCTACAGCACTGTCTGTGAGGCACTCACAATTGAAAAAAAAGTTTAAAACAGTAAAACACAATAGGAGTGGACTGCAGCAATTTTGAAAAAAAATGTTTTTATGAGCACTGTGTTAAGGGACACTGGGCCTGATTCAGCAAGGAACGCAAAGGAGAGGACGCACGCACTCAGACAATGTCTTTGCACAGCGCATGCATATGCATCACACTGTGCGTGCGCGAACTAGCCAGTGCGATCGGGTTATGGTACGCAGACTACACCCATTGTGTACGCAGATCCTTCCGATATTGATTAACAGGAAGTGTCTTTTGTGGGTGATGACAGGGGGGGGTCAGGTGCATGCAGGCGTTATAACGCTGTTATAGTGCGTGCATAATTAAGGCAGTGCAGCGGCATACGCAGCCATACTGTAAGCTATACACAGGAAGCAGGCAAAATCCTGCGGCAGGTCAGGTCAACCACTATTGTGCATATGTGTCCGAACATTTTATCGATGTTTATGCTATCTGGTGTAATGATCAGGCTGTGAGTAAAGGGAGATGGGCGGCTTAGTATGGGGCTTGGCGTCTGCATCTTGTGCTGCGGTCTCCATGCCTATGCCTTGATTAGCATATTCTCGCAGCGGACGGGGTGCGTGTTTCTGCTAGCGTGCGTTCCTTGATGAATCAGGCCCACTGTGTACTGCTGCAGCACTGTGAGGAACAAAAATTTACAAAAGTAAAAAAACGCCAAAGCAGTGGACTGCAGCACTTTGGGGGAAAAAAATGATTTTAATGTCATTATTAGGGGGGCCCAGAAACAGTTTGTGTTGTGTGTTCAGTCACTGTAAAAAAATTAAAAGACCTTTTTTTGTGTTAAAAAAATATAACGTCATCATTACATCAGGGTGTCACCCTTATACTAGGAGCACTGTGATTTGATGTGGATCAAGCGATAGAAGAGCAGGAGCAGCAACTCAGTACTAGTGCAGCGTCTGCTGCTAGCAGTCTTGATAGTATTAGTACTGTACTTTAACATCTACTAAAAGTAGTCCAGAGAAAAGAAACTTTAAGAAAGGGCACATGAAATCTCAACAATATTTCACATTGTCAAAGGAAAATACATCACCCCTAACAATAAAGGGAAAATTTACTGACAAGAAATGTAAAATTGACAACATTCCATACACAGTGGCAAAGAAAGGCTCAGTCTATTGCTAGTGGTGATCCTGCTACTAATGTTTCATGCATTAGAATGACTATTGCAAAAGCCGGGGATAAAGACAGTCAGGCATCTTCTGAAACCTCACATGCAACACTATCTCACTCTAAAGTAGGGATGTGCAGGCTCGGATAGGTTTGAGTTTGCACGCTGAGTTCGGATTTTTCCCTCCAAAAAAACGGAACTCAGAACGAGGCAAAACGTCATCTTGCATGGACAAACATCATCATTCCTGGACAAAAGTCCTGGAATGATGATGTTTGTCCATGCAAGATGACGTTTTGCCTCTCTCTGAGTTCCATTTTTTTTGGAGGGAAAAATCTGAACTCTAAAGGTGCATACACGCGTAAGGATTTTCTGTCCAACCATTCAACTAGTTGATTAGTTGGAATGAAAATCTGGTAAGGTATGAAAGCAAATGACAATCAGCAATTTGCTCCCAAACGCTGGAAAATGGACAAAAAATGTTGTTTAGATCAAACATTTAACAAACTTGTCTGAATGCCCATTTTCATCTGTTTTCTGGCATTTAAGAGCAAATTACTGATCATCAGTTTATCCCATACGTTACCAGATTTTCACTCCAACCAATCAACTAGTACGTATGTACCCAGTTTAAGACTACATGTGACACCTTTAAAACAGGCCAATAGTTTACCAAAACAAAACTAAGACTGAAGAACAAACTGTGTGTTTACAAACTTCACAAATCCCTCAGGAGAATCTAAGTGTGTCCATGAGTGCTTTGTATGATGATGATTCTGACATTGAGTAGCCTCCTTCCACCATTTGCACACCCTCTGCAAATCTGGGGATGAGCAGCAGTAAAGATGGTGACTTAGAAATTGAGGATACTCGTGTGGTAGTGGAACAGGAGGATGAAGGGGGTATTTGTGCTTCTGGCACTAATGAGGATGTTGATGATGAGGAGGTTGTTGTTTGTGTGAAAGCAAGTGAGCCACTAGTGGTAGCAGTGCTTGACTGTGATAAGGCCATTGTCATGCTTGGCAAAATGACCAAAAAATCTGCCTCATGTGTTTGATTATTTCAACACATATCCTGATAACGTAAGTCAAGCCATCTGTACTGTTTATCAGTCCAAAGTAAGTAGAGGTAGTGACCTTAACCATCTAGGAACCACCTCCCTGTTACATCATTTGCAGCGAGTTCATGCATTCAAAAGTTCTTTGGGAAAATCTAAAAAATTGTGCCAAATATTAACAAGTAGTCCAGCAACACCTAACAGCAGCATGGATATATCTCAGCAACACATGGTATCTCCTCCGCCACCACCTTCATCATCAATCTTCTTCTTAATGATTGAAGGTAGTCATGCACCCAATTTGCTAAAGTTAACTGACTCCTCACTTTTTCAGGATTCTGCAAAACAATCCTTGAGCACTAGGGCTGCTGCTGCTGGGGGTGAATCAATATGCCAGAAGAAGACCAAGAAGACTAGTAGTTTCAAACAACAATTGACTTTGAAACAATCCCTTGAAAGAGGAAGCAAGTTGCTAAGCTGATCACTAAAGCTGTGACGGCTATGCTAGCATTAGATTTCCATCCATTATCTGCCATCAATACATCTTGTTTTAAATGGTTAATTGAGGTCCTATGTACCAAATTTAATCTCAATTCCATTTTACAAGAATAGCAATACCTCACCTGTACCGGGATGTTAAAAAATCCTAGTTCTTGGCCTAGAAAATGCCATTGTAACCACCATCCACTTAACCACTGATATGTAGACAAGTGGTACAGGTCCAATTAAAGATTAAACGACTGTGACAGCCCACTGGGTGGGTGTATTGCCTTCATCAGCAGTAATATCTAACACACAATGCCAGCTTATTCACAGACAGGCTAGTCTCTGTATCACAGGCTTCACTAAGGGGCATACCAGTGTCAACCTGTTATAAAATCTCAGTCAGGTCATAGCAAGATGGCTTACCCCAAAAAGATTCTCTTCAGGATTTGTTATTTTCTATGACACATGTAACATTGTGAAAGCATTACAACTGGGTGAATTTGAACACATCCCATGTTTTGCCCACATAATAAACTTGGTGGGTCAGAATATTTAAAAAAATTAAAGGAGCATGCAGAAGATCCTGTCTATGGGTAGAAACATTTTTGGACATTTTAGGCATTCAGCAACTGCATGTAGAAGATTGCAGCGGCTGCCAGAACAGTTCCATGCCACCAACAGAAGCAAGAGGTAGTGACCAAGTGGAATTCCACCCTTTATGTGCTTCAGTGAATGGAGGAACAGCAACAAACGATCAAAACCTACACAAGAAGCTATAACATAGGGAGAGGAGGTTCAATGAACCTTACTCTAGCACACTGAAGAATACTCTCTGTTTTATGCAAGCTATTGAAACCATTTGAAGTAGCAACTAATAATGTGAGTTCAGACACTGCTAGTCAGATGATTTCCTTTATAAAACTACTGGAAAAACAGCTAGTGAAACTAAAGGAGGATATGAAACAAAGTGATTCCGCTAAGTATGATGGATCAACTTCTTTGTTCAATTTACCAGGACCAGATCTTGCAATTGGGTCACTACATTTTGGCAATCATGCTTCATCTTAGGTTTAAGTCTTACGTAATATCTCTATTTCCAACTGACATAGTTCTTCAGAGATGAAAGAGGTCCTTGCCAGCAATTTGACAGCTCAACTGGCACATGATGACATGACAACCTCTCCTGCTTCAGTTTCTCTTGCAGATGCTGCTGCCAGGAAAAAACTGACCTTTCCCGAGAGACTGACTGGAGGAGTGGATGATGTCATTTTGACATCTGGTCAGGCTTAGAAGAAATGCCCACAATTATTGATACCTGTACCCTGATTCAATCTGAGACACTAATCTTCAATAGAATGGTGGATGATTATTTTAATGACAATGTAAAAATTAGCATGTTATGCAGTCCTTTTGATTACTGGGAGGAAAAAAAAGTCAATTTGGAGCCACTTGTACAAGATAGCTTTGATGTACTTAAGCTGCCCACCATCCAGTGTGTACTTGGAGAGAGTGTTTAGCACAGCCAGGAACCTTGTGAGCGATTGGTGTAGGAGGCTACTTCCTTAAAATGTGGAAAAACTCATGTTCATAAAAATGAACTACAAAAGGAAGACCTTTGCCACCCAGTGCAACAAAGTACAGAGACTTCTGTAATGGTGGATTCTAGTGGCAATGAGCTAATATTGTGCGATGATGATGTTGATAACAGTGACACTGATGAGGGTGAGGAGGATGAGGATGATAATGATGATGACATCTTAGAGATGATTAACTAACAACAATGCTGTTAGCCCCTTAAACCCATTAATAGCTTCCTTTGTGGGGGCCCAAACAAACTAAAGACTTCAGCAACAAAGTGGCAGTCCCTGAAGTACTGTAGTTTCTGATTTTTGCATAGACAAATTTTTATTGGTTATTACTCTAATATATTACTACACATTTTTAAAAAGAAAATAATAATAATAATAATAGAAAGTTAATAGCCAAGGATTTCCGACAAGGGTTAGAGAACACAAATATTAGGAGGCTGAACTGCTACTCATACTACCACCCTCCTCAGCCCTCTGATCTAGTTCTTGATTAATGATTTTTTTTTTCTATGGGATCGTATAGTATATTATTCTGCCACCCTGTCTGCCATTGCAGTGCCACTCTGTTTCCTAGATGTACCATGTTTGAAGTTGAACTGCAACATTTTTATGGCCACCCGCTGCTGTGGCTTAGCTTAGTCAGCAAGTTAGCTCACTGCAACCTTTGGCCAATATTGGTGACAACAATATTGTGAGCTATCAAGTGGTCAAAATTTACTGGAAATTAATGTTACTTAGATTAATAATACTGTAGGAACAAAAACAGACCCATAAAAACATCTTATCAATTTAAATAAAAATACATATTCAAAACCAAAAAACACTTGATGGTGGTTTTGCAAAACCCTAACCAAAACCAAAACACGAAGATGAATCATGATCCAAAACCATAACACGAGGGTCAGTGCACATCTCTTATATTTAATAGAATTTAGTAATTTACATTTCAGTTATGTCACCTCCTGAAAGAGGTGGATGGAAGTCTAACTACAATAAATACAGTATATTAATTTGCATATCATTCCAACTGAATGCTTTTAATATTAATATATTTAAAGAATAATTCAAGGAAATGTTTAATTTTTTCCGTTAATATCCATCAAGATTTATTGGAAACTAAGCCATTGTGCTACACGGAAGGTATTTAATATGTTGACAAAACAAAACATTGTTTAATATAATCACATTCAAGTTTATGGACAATTTAGTTTGCATAAAGTTTGTGTCAACATAACAAGTTGTTTCTATAACAATCATGGTCATTTTAAGACCAATATTACTCCACAGCTCCCTCACTCTGCAGAAGACTTTTACAGATTGTCAGTTTAACATACACATGCAAATGGATGTACTTTTTAATGCTCCTCTAAATTGAGTTTATATATTATAACTAATGGCTGATGCCTGATGCTTTTTTGTTTAAAAGCAGGTTGGGGAAGCTGAGTGGCAGTGAGTCCAAACATGGCTCCTAAAACTGTTAGGTACAGTATAGCAGCTCATTTGGAAAATATCTAATTTGCTAGACTGTTAGTCCTAGTCTGCCATTGGGAATGTGTTCATTTTTGTAAACTTCTCTGCATCCTAATTCTAAAGCTGCTGCAAAATCCCTGAACTAGCTCCATATGACTTGTCACACGTGCCAAGGTTTTCATGCCATGGGTTTATGTTTTTCTGTCTTGTATGTGGTGGTGGTGGTGGTCAAAGTCAACTTTTCCCATTCTATTATTCTAAATAATATTATTCTAAACAGTAAATAATACAAAAAAAAACATTTTAATTAATAGTTTGCATGGTTCATTAATAAATTTTTCTTTTAATTAGTTGCTCGATTATCTTAACACAGGAAAATAGATGTTCTATTTGATAACAGTACTGCAAATCCATAGGGAAAATAATTATGCAAATTAGCTGTCTGGTTACATATTTCTCCAGATGTTAGCAAATGCTACTGCACTGAGAACACAGCTCTTATGAAATTCTTGTTTATTTTATGTTGCATAGACTTTACGCTGGTTTTCTTGTAATATTTTCTTCAGTAAGCATCAAAGTTGAGGAAGTCGCAATATGTAAACAACTGAAGATACAGAATGTACACAATGAATACCTCATTTTTTCTCAGCATATCTTTTCTCTTAAATGGGTTTTTCAACTAAAGTATTTTTTTGCAATAAACATACTGCCTGGAAGTATACAGTTCAACTAGAAGTGTTTATATTTATGGTATACTAGTTGAAGTACCCGGCATTGCCTGGGTTTAAATCTTCAAGTTATTAAGTGTTAATATGAGATGTCATCCAAATCCATCCAGTGGAGGGCCCAGAATAGGCTCCCTGGGTCAAAGTTCTTCCCAGCGTAAACCAACAGGAGGTCTGACCAGGACCTCAACCACCTAGTATGTATTTTGGGATTCAATGTTATCAGTCCATGAGGTCTGACTGGGACCCCAGACCAATTACCACCCCTCTGTGAAGTTTTCATCCAAATCCATCCTATGAAAGGCCTAGAACAGGCTCCCTGGGTCAAAGTTCAGGCCAGCATACACCAACAGGAGGTCCAACGAGGACCTCAATGCCCTAGAATGTCTTTTGGGATCCAATGTTACCACTCTGTAAAGTTGTCATCAAATCCAACTAGTGGAAGACTCAGAACAGGCTCCCCGGGTCAAAGTTCTGTCCAGTGTGCACCAACAGGAGCAGCGACCGGGATCCTAACCTCCCTAAAACCTGGCCAGTATCCAACTGAATCACCTCGCATTAGTTTCATCCCAGTCGGTGCAGGGGTGTCATAACCGGACAGACAAACCAATAAACAGACCAATGAATTTTAAATATATGAGTTCAGACTAAAGAAGAAAATGGAACAAGTTTGTATTTGGGTGCACTCAAGCTCCCTCTAAAGTTAACTTAAAACTTAAAACAAAATTCTTTATTGGGTATGCTTTAAAACAAGTATCTATACCTTGGTATTATAATCAAAAAGCAACTAATTATTGCTAATAATTTCAAAAGTTGTATACAATCACATTTATCTGCAATAAAAGTGCTGTGAAATTTGTGTGCGCTATATAAATAACTGTTAATTAAATAAAATAAAATAATAAAATATGCCCTTAAATAGGGTTTTTCAAAGCGAAGTATAAAATTTTAAAAATATTATAAGAAAATAAAGCGGTGGAAAAGAAGAAAAATAATTATGTGAATAAATAGAGTATTACAAATAAGGCTGTGCACTGTTTTTATTCATAGATGTGAAATAAAATGGATTATATGCATGTGTTAACTTTTGAAGCCTGTTAAAGATTGTAAATAATACAAATAGTAGCAAATTTCCCTTACACTCAGTCAATAATCATCTGCCAATATTGAATGATGTAGCTTGTAACCATTTAGCTGTGTGCAGTTAAATGTTTCCATAATCTGCTACAAAGTAATATTTGACATATGGCTGTATGATTGCTAAGCTCACTGTTCAGCAATACACAAAGTGCAGATGTTTATAGCATAACCTCCCCATAGGCTATATTAATATACCTTGTGCTTTGCAGCCAGAATATAGCTGTATGTATGCAGTGTGATATCAGGGCATCATGAGACTGCTAGAAAAAAATGTGTGTTGGGATGGGTTTCAAAGGCGCAAATAACTAGCTGTCACATTTTAGTATTAAAAGAACCACCAAATTCCTAAAAGAGCACAGATAATATATATATATATATATATATATATATATAGAGAGAGAGATACTAAAACCATCAGTGCTTCCTCTGTTTCATACATACATATATATAAGTCCCAATACTAAAAAAGAGAGTCCATGTAGATATGTTGTTGTACATCAGACTCTCCTAGTGTCGCTCAATTTGGATGTATTTCTGTATGTGCCTTTATCATGAGGCCTTACAACAGATAATTACATGGCTCAGAGTGGGCACTGTTATCATGCAGAGTAGGGACTGCTGGTATCAGATAAGCCGTAAAGTGGCCTGGCAGCTTACCATGTACTTATAAATGCATGCAACAAATATCTCTGAATTCTATTACGATATAGTTTTCATGTATTGTTGCAGGTACGATTTAGTGTGCTGGGGGATATCTTGGGGATACTCCCCTTTCTGTCTTTCTGTTTAGTATGACCCCTCCCTTTCATACACCTGAAGAGTATTGCCAAATTGATTTGAGCAGCTTCCACATTATGTTTGCTGTTTTGAGAGGCATGAATGAACTAGCATTTGAGGGCATGCTGGCTCTTGTAGTGCTAGTTGGAGTTCCCAAGCGTGACTCCCAGGTAAGCTGGCTGTCAACTTGGATGTACTTCTGTATGTGCCTTTATCATGAGGCCTTAAAACAGACAATTATATGGCCCAGAGTGGGCACTATTATCATGCAGAGTAGGGACTGCCAGTATCAGAGAAGCAGTGAAGTGACCTGGCAGCTTACCATGTACTTATAAATGCATGCAACAAATATCTCTGAATTCTATTACGATATAGTTTTCATGTATTGTTGCAGGCACAATTTAGTGTGCTGGGGGATATCTTGGGGATACTCCTCTTTCTGTCTTTCTGTTTAGTATGACCCCTCCCTTTCATACACCTGAAGAGTATTGCCAAATTGATTTGAGCAGCTTCCACTTTATGTTTGCTGTTTTGAGAGGCATGAATGAACTAGCATTTGAGGGCATGCTGGCTCTTGTAGTGCTAGTTGGAGTTCCCAAGCGTGACTCCCAGGTAAGCTGGCTGTCAACTTGGATGTACTTCTGTATGTGCCTTTATCATGAGGCCTTAAAACAGACAATTATATGGCCCAGAGTGGGCACTATTATCATGCAGAGTAGGGACTGCCAGTATCAGAGAAGCAGTGAAGTGACCTGGCAGCTTACCATGTACTTATAAATGCATGCAACAAATATCTCTGAATTTCTATTACGATATAGTTTTCATGTATTGTTGCAGGTACGATTTAGTGTGCTGGGGGGATATCTAGGGGATACTCCCCTTTCTGTCTTTCAGTTTAGTATGACCCCTCCCTTTCATGTACCTGAAGAGTATTGCCAAATTGATTTGAGCAGCTTCCACTTTATGTTTGCTCTCCTAGTGTCACCAGCAATAGTCCATATGTGAATAAGATAAAAGTACACAATATATTGGTAAGGCATATACTACCAGCTTATAAGACACCTCCTTCTGTACTATAACAAATGGGAGACTAGTGCCTATAAGATGATCCGCCACCTACAGGATAAAATTCAACTCACATGTATGCTTACATGCGATATATATAGTTGAATTGAATAAAGGTATCTTTTCCTTGTATCAATTCACAAATCTCTATAGCATCTACCACAGTCAATCCCACAGTAAATTTGCTCACGTGTATGCTTACACAAATCACATCTGATGAAGCTTATAAAGGTATCTTTACAGCAGTGGTATTGATAATGCAGATGAAAACCGTATCCATCAATATTTCCTGTGTGTTAGTGGATGCTTACACAAAGCTTACTTGGGGTGCTCTTTGTTCCTGCACCCCAAGGTTTCTTTATGTGATGTATGGCCACAATCCCAGGGGTACATTCAGACTCAATATGTGGAAAACATAGGGGAACTCCATACTGTATTTTAAAAGGATTTTAATATACACAAGTAAAACAAAAAGGAAATGGGTACTAATACCAGAACTGCAGACACTAATGATTCCTGATGAAACAGAGGTTCCTATATTCGGAGCTCACGATCAAAGCACAAGATTACAGCTTAGTCAACCAACTGGAGTTACACTTTGGGATTTAGAGTTGCAAAACATTGAACATATAAAAATCTTGGTATTGTCCTGGATTGTGGCTTGACACTTAAACATCAGATGTCAGCCTTGATCAAATCCTCATTCTTTTATCTGAGGAACATAGCCAGAATCATGCATTTAGGGTCTCATTCAGACCCGCTCGCAAGCGCAGGACGCTCGCAAGCGGGTCGATGTTACCCAAATGCGCATGCGCACGACAGAGGGAGCTCCGTCGTGCGCATGCGCGAGACCCGGCTAGCGACAGCCAAGCTGTCGCTCCGGGTCTCGCACCAAAGGGGGCATGCTGTTGATGGTGAGTGACAGCACGCCCCTGAGTGACAGCACGCCCCCTTTGGTGGGCGTGCCGGGGGCGTGGCTGCCAGACGGAGGCATTCCCATGGGAACGCCTACCGTCTTGTTCCGGCCCCACTGACATCACTAGTGATGTCAGTGGGAGTGATTTTGGCTCTGATAGAGCCAAAATCACTCCAGGGCTTGCGGCAGCGAGACCCTACCGCAGGGTCTCGTCGCAAGCCCGATGGTCGCGATGGTCTTGACCATCGCGACCATCATCATGGACGCTCGCATAAGCTGTGGGTGGTAACCCACAGCTATGCGAGCATCCAAAAGGGCGCTCCAAATTTAAATAGGATGGCCCTGATTCAGGGCGAGCGCTCTGGTCAGAGCGTCCGGCTCTGAATCAGGGCCTTAATTCCCAGAGAAGAGCTGCCTACCCTTGTAAATTAATTTATATCATCAACTTGGACTATTTCATGTCTCCCGGCAAAAAAAATTATGCCTCTTGCAGCTAGTACAAAATGCAGTAACCAGGCTGTTAACTAACCAGCCCCATTCCTGTCATATATATAACACTCAATTTTCTAGTCCCTTCCCTGGCTGTCTGTAATATGGTAAATATTTTTCAAGATTGACTTACTGACTTTCAGAGCCTTACATACCCAAAGGCCAAGGTACTTGAAACAGTTTCTGATTCCTTATACCTCCAGTCGCTTACTTTAATCTGCAGATGAAGGACTATTAGCATTACCTAGAATCTCCCTTACATCCTTTCGGGGGACAAACTTTTAGCTTTATGGCTCCAACTATCTGGAACTTGCTTCCTCGCACAGACTCAAGACTTAACTGTTACTCAAGTATTTCATTAATGCCTCTTTAATTTCTAAAAATAAACCAACCAAATGCATTCTGTGGTCAATTAGTATTTCTATTTACTTTGTGTTATGTATTTAATAAAATGCAAATGTTAAGCACTTTGGACTTGATTCAGAGGTGGATCAAAAGCAAACATAGCAATGTATATTGACGGTCACCCATTTGTGAGTTTATGCAAATGGCCTACAAACTCTTGCAGCAGCGTATGAAAGAACTGAGATGCCCACTTTTAGTATCTACACATGCTGTAATATTGATTATTGCATTCTTATATGCCACCATTAGTTGCACCATTGAAACTAGCGCCAGCCCTGTGGCAGATGCAGTGTCTCTGTCTGACCCTGGCCTCTATGATCACGGCTTGCATTCACACGTCCACAACACTCCCATAATACGCTCACTCAATGGACCATTTTTGCGTGCACTAGTAGCCATCTCCCAGGAACTACATAATTTTTCTGTCACACTTCTGATACTGTCTGTCCCGATCGCAACACCATCTATGTCGGTACACTCAGGGTAACGCATGCGCCGTTGGAGAATGCAGAATTTTCCACTCAATGTGCATTTTCAAATAATCACTCAACTACGTGGGCTTCGGCATTGCGAACAGCTCTTAATTAGGCCCTTTGAGTCTTAGGGGTAAATTTACTAAAATTAGAGTTTTTAGAAGTGGAGATGTTGCCCATAGCAACCAATCAGAGTCTATTTAACATTTATGTAGCACCTTCTAGAAGATAATAGCTAGAATCTGATTGGTAGCTATGGGCAACATCTCCACTTCTAAAAATTCAAATGTACCCCTTATTGGGAGAAAAGTGCTATATGAATAACCATTATTATTATCTCTTCCCTTATTGCACTACCTTGGCTTCCCCGCTCTGCTAATCTCTCCACTATCTCCCTCCCACCCTCTTTGCTCTTCCAGTTACTTACACCTCACCTCCTTCCAGATCACCTCTTCCCACTCTCAACTTCAGGAGTTTTCCTGCGCCACTTCCACCTCTGGAATGCCATTTCACAAGCAATTACACTTTGTTAGCCTTCAAAAGTGTCCTCAAAACTCATCTCGTCATTCTAGTCTCCAACCCTTTCTCCTAAACCACCAGACTCTGTATTCGCCATCTCTGCTCCCCACTCCTCCTTTGGTCCACCTATATAATCTCTAGACTGTAAGCTATTGCAAGCAGGGCCCTTTCTTTGTTTTTCTCAACCTAATTAGAGGTCTATTTACTAAGCAGCGTTAGGAGACAGAGTGAAAAGTGATAAGAAAGTGATAAGGTGCCAGCCAATCAGCTCCCAACTGTCATCTCACAAGTTGTGTTTGAAAAATAACAGTTGGGAGCTGATTGGCTGGCACCTTATCACAGACTTATCACTTTTCTCTCTGTCTCCTAACACTGCTTAGTAAATAGACCCCTAAGTAGTCTGTAATTATAGAGATACTGTATGTATATTTATAAATTTATGAACTTGTCAGTAATTTCGTGTTTATGTAGTTTTGTGATCTGTTTTATCCCATAGTGTATGTCCCATATGTAAAACGCTACATAACACTTATGGTCCCTCATAAATAAAAAATAATAATAGAATTAATCTGCAGGGCTGATGCTACCATTAGGCAGCTTTAGGCAGCTGCCTAAGGGCGTCGGGACTTGGAGGGGCGGCCTGCTGAAGCTGCCTATTGGAAAAAAAATGAAGACTGTCACTGACATCCTTCATAATGCATACTGCTGGTGACAGCTGCTGTCACAGTTGTACCAGCTATTATTTATTTATACCTGCTGAAGCCTGCTCCTCTGGCCATCTATGTATTCAGCCGGCTGCAGTAGGCAGGCAGCAGCATGGACACTTGTCCCCTCTCCTCTCACACAGCCATGGGTTAATTGGTGCAGAGGGGGGTTAATGGCTGCTGAGAGTAAATGTATTAATAGGTGCCTGGTGAGGGAGAGGTTAATGGGTGCTGCGAGGAGGGATAATGGGTGATGAGAATGGGTGATAGGTGCTGACAGTGTTAATGGGTGCTATGATTGTAAATTGATGAATGGATTCAAGAGGAATGGGTTAATGAGTGCTGAGTGTGAAATGGTTAATGGGTGCTGGGTTGTTAATAGGTGCTGACAAGGTGGACATATGTGTTAATGGGTGCTGTGAGGGTAAATTGATAAATGGATATTTAGAGAGGAGCGGGTTAATGAGTGCTAAGTGGGGGGTAATTTGGCCATAGGCTTTATGGGTGTGAAGGTGAATGGGCATACTGGGTGCTCTGGTTCTGCAACTAAGTGCAATACAGTACATTTAAAGGGGATGTAGTCAGGAAGCCGATGGTCGAAATGCCGACCGCCGGCTTCCCGACTGTTAAATCCCGGCAGGGGACTAATGATAGGCGTCGAAATCCCGACGCCTATCATTATCCCTACGGTGGGATCACGCCGCCCGGCATACCGAATGAAGGTAAGCCGGGTGGCGGGAGTGGACAGCCGCACGGGGGGGAGGGTTAGGTTAGGGGCTCCCGGGGGGGTGCCTAACCCTAAGTGGGTTAGGGTCAGGCTAGGGAAAGATGGGGTTAGGCCCCCCTGGGGGTGGAGGTTAGGGTTAGGCACTAGGGGGGAGATTAGGGATAGGCACCTCTAAAGGAGGGTTAGGGTTAGAGGGGGGAGAGGGTTAGGTATAGTAAAAAATACTTACCTGTCAGGATCTTCTCATGCCGGTCTTCCAGCGTCGATCAAACATACCACTTCCCATTTAAAGACAGGATGTGAATATTGAAAAAATACTCACATAGTTGATATAGACTTTGGTAAACACATAAGTGTGGTTTTATGTGAATAGATTGAAAGTGTGTATTGAGGTATTAGGGTCGGTAATGTGAAGCTTTGTCTAGGGCATTCACGAACCTTGCACCGGCCCTGCTTATCTGCAGTTGTAAAGAATAGTAATTATTTATAATTCTGTACCACAAATATTACATAATTGAACACTGACAAATTTACTGTATGCATACAGAGAAAATAATTACATCTGTAAAAAACAAACAAAAATAGTTCATACAGTACATACAAAAAGTTATACTATTTTTAGGAACTTTTGACAACACACTATTCCTATAGCAGTCTGACAGGAGTCTCATATCATTCCCCTACACCAGAGTTTCCCAAACGCTGCCTGTAGGTTTTAAGAATATCCATACTTGAGTCCAGATGGTTAAATCAAATTGACTGAGGTACTAATTAAGTCACTTGTGCTTCAGCATGAATATTCTTAAAACCTAGACTGTAATGATGGGAATTTGGAAACATATGCCCTATACTATAAGTTCAGATGTTACTATTACACTGAAGTGACAAAAGTCCTGGGATAGCAGTATGTAAAGGTAATGGTATTAAGCATCACCGTACTGTGACATCTTAACAATGCCCAGACCTGCATCGGTTGTAATCTGACATCTTGTATGTCAGTTTGAACACTGCTAGGCTGCTCATGGCAAGGCGACATGAATTATTGGAGTTCAAATGAGGCATGATATTGGGTACCCGGCAGATGGGACATTCCATTTCTGAAGTTGTGCGAACATTCAACACTCCTCGATTTATGGTGTCACAATTGTACTGGGAATACCTCATTGAAGGCATTACCACCCACTGTGGACAGCGCAGTGGCCGACTATGGGTGCTTAGTGATCATGACCAGCAAAATCTGACCAGGTAACTGGTAACAGATAAGTGACACTGGCTCAAATCACATCCACATTTAATGCAGATGGTACCAGATGCATATCCAGCAGGTAAGTGCAGCGTTCTTTAGCTTCCATCGGATATGGGAGCAGAAGACCCAACAGAGTGCCCCTGTTAACACTACGACGTCGGATACAGCACCTCATCTGGGCTAGTGATTTTGCTAATTGGACACTGGAGGACTGGCAACATGTGGCATAGTCTGATGAATCACGGTTCTAGTTGTTTTGAGCTGATGGTAAGGTTCGGGTGTGGCGCAGACCCTATGAGGCCATGGACCCCAGTTGTCAACAAAGCACCGTGCAGGCTGGTGGTAATTCCATAATAGAATGGTGTGTGTTCACATGGCATGGGTTCAGTATACTATTGCGCCTGAACATATTGTTGACCGGGAACCGCTACATTGCATTGCTTGATGACCATTTTCAGTCTTCATGAACTTCATGTACCCCCCACAATGATGGCATATTACAGTAGGATAATGCAGCATGTCATCGGTCCCAAGTTGTCCAGAATCAGAATCAGTTCGAAGAGCATTCTAGAGAGTTCCGACGAATGGTGTTGCCACCACATTCGCCCGACATGAACCCGATCAAGCATTTATGGGATGTAGTGGAAAGGTCCATTGGCTCCCAAGATCCTACATTATACTTGGCACCTGTGCCATGACTTTTGGCACTTCAGTGTATTTTCATTATTTATTTTGTTTATATTCACAGTTTTAAAGACAATTATGGTAACTGTTTAAAAGTTTTGTTTGAATACGTTACCTGTCAATTTATTGTAAGCACATTTTTAAGAAATCAGAAATTATACAACAGATGATTACAACAGTAGCACCAAATGTAAGTAATTAGACATGATAAGGACATTGCATTGTTTTGAAATAGTATGAGGAAGATCTCCTGAATAAATACTTTTCTATAAATCTATGGCTTTGTAACACTCAAACTATTATTATGGTCAACAACTTTATAGTAGAATAAAAGCTGCTGCTAGCATCTAGGAATTTGACTCTACAATAACCTTACATAGATTTTAGACAGAATGTTAACACATACTTATCTATGCATATATATTTTTGTGGCAATTATTTATTTGATGGAACCTTGCAATTTATGGTAATTGACATGTGCAGCATATGTCATTAGGATATGCACCTAGGAAAATCTAGAGAGGTATATTCTGCACTGAAGGATGTATCTAGAACTAATTTCATGTCGTCTTTCCCTCTCTCATCATCATTTCCCCCATATCATGTACCACCCAATCTTCCCCATATTGTCATATCCCCCGCAAACTGTGTTACTGCACTTACCTATGAGCATATACTGCCACACCTTAATGCCCTATATTCATATTATGACATAAACAACTAGATGTTGTATTTCATTTAGTACATGTACATCTCACTGCACTGCTCTGTCCAAGGCTCCTCCTGCGGTAGGGGTAATTAGGGTGTAAAAAGATAGAGAGAGTGCCACTGTACTGCTACTGTATGCATTGTGAGTCACTCACTACACTGTTATCTCATCAGAATGCCAGTAATGGTAATGTTACTGACAGGCATGGACATAGCAATACTCTAGCAATACAAGCTGTAAAATGGGCAACATCAATCTTCTACAATGTGTTATTTGCCTGGTGGCCCACTGCTCCACAAATCACAATATTCTGTGATCACATCATAGGCAAACACAGGGGGGTTTCCATCTGCCTGGAAACCCCCCTCCCCAGCCCACACCATGACCACAATAGAAATAGTAATATAATAGAATTTTACTAGTGCAGTATCACAAATGAAATAATTAGCACCACCTGTGGATCTTTTAATACGCATCAACCAGTAATCAATAACCTGTGCACCAACTAGGAAATCTGGAAACCATGCACTTTTAGGGATGTACTGTACTGCTATAGAGCCCAATATGTACATATATGTCCAGTATAGTGCTAGGTTCTTCTGCTGCTCCCCCAGACCCCCGGACTTGCTCCAGTGCTCTGGAATGATGCCCACATCTAAAATAAATACATTCAGCTCAGGCAGGATGGCATTACTGCCGCAACTAATGGCTTACTGTGATTGCTGGTCCTGTATATGCTGGAATTATTATTATTATTATCATTTATTTATATGGCGCCACAAGTGTTCCGCAGCGCCTTACAAAGTACATGAACAAATAAGTAACCAGTGACTTATAATACAAAGCAGGACATGGACATCTATAATACACATTGCTATATTAGCGACCTTTACGCCCACATAAGCAGGGAGTAAGAGATAACACATAACACACTTTGTATGACGCATAGTAAAGCTGGTTAAGTACTAATTCTGCCCTCTTAAATAGATTGGCCACATTCGCTCTAAAATCATGCATTTGGAAACCCCCCTCTAGAATCCTGCGTTTGCCACTGCACATAACAAGTTCAGCAGTTCCTTCTGTAAGATTACATATGAGATAAACATCCATGCTTCGGTCAAACAAGAATAGCTTGTAAATCTGAAATAAGTTACATACATGGTTCAGTTTGCACAGTCTCTAGGAACATCGTACATTTCCTCTCTTGTATGGTAAAAGGTATTGGCAAGTATACCCAACATTAATGTATGTGGCAGCTATACAACTCTCAGATTTGGGGTAGCCTTCCATTTATAATTCACTTTTGTATGTTGTTCTGGTATAAAATGTAGATTTTATTATTGAATCATGTCATCAAATACTTGATAACCTTTTTCTTGGCAGTGCTCTGATTTTCGTGGAAGGTATATCTTCTGCTGCAAGTCTCTCATGAAAAGAAAAGCTGTTACTTATACAACTCACAGAAGTGCTTCCTGGTCTACCAGGTATGTATGCCACAGGATCCCTGCTATCAGGTAATGAGGGGGAACAGGATGAGGTCTGGCTTATGGTAAGAGTGCTGGCACTTTTGGATGAATATTTATAGATCATTTTAAGGAAAGCCGATTTTGTATTGGTGTCTTGTTTATATAAGATAATGTAACATTTTGGTAAAAATGTACATGACAGAATACCATAATTTGATATTAGAATTACTATCATTTCAACAGCTGGTAAATATATACCAAATGTGGTAGCATATATTGGAATAAAAGTTATCCATGCTATGAAGTAAATCAGCATACCAAATGTAATAAATTTGGCTTCATTGTAATTTTCTGGCAGTTTCCTACCCTTGAATGCAAAAATAAAACATATGAATGCCAGGATAGCAATATATACTAACACAATACTAAATGCAACTGCGGAGCCTTCATTACACTCCATTATAATGGTCTTTGGAAGTGAGAAATTCTCCTTAATATAGGGAGACCAGAATACCAGCCATGTAGTGCAAATAATAACCTGAATCCCAGTACATACAGAAACTAAAGTAAATGGTTTATAGAGACATTTTAAAATGCTGTGGACTTTGGGCTCAAATGTAAAAGCTAGCAATATTTTGATTGACTTGAGTAAAATGCATGACACTACCACTGTAAAACTAATGCCAAACATAGTTTGCCTTACTTTACACTTAAAGTCTTTTGGCTCCCCAATAAAGAACACAGTGCTTACAAAGCTGAAAAGAATGGAGAGGAGAATCACATAACAGAGCATGCCTCCAGATGCCTTGACCACAGGTGTATCAAAGTTCTTTGCGAACAACAATGCTATAGCAATGATAACAAAAACTCCCAAAACCGTAATCATAAGGAGAACGATCGCAAAGCCATCATCCCAGCAGAGATATTCAATCTTCTTTGGGTAGCATACAGAACTGTTGACAGGAGACCAGTGAGTCTTGTTGTTACATTGAATACAATAAACCATATCTAAAAAAAGATAAAATAGAAGTAAAAATGTGATAGAAACAACACAATTTGATTTTACATAATTTATAACTACATTACAGAGCCTATTCTCTTAACTTCTTTATTGGAAATAGAGAAGGGTGAATTGATTCGGTTGAATTTGAAATTCTGATGCATTTCAGTGATTTGTGATTAGCAAATCAGTAGAGAATTTTCAAAAAATTTGTGGAATAAATTTTCACATCAGACCAATTGATGTGTATTCAACAAAAATTAGCTACTGTACTGTAATCAATGAAGATCAACAAATGTCATGTGTGTATAGTTTTAGAGTAGGAAGTTATGGCACTCATGCTTTCTGGAAAAATGTTTGTGAATACTCTGTATAGAGAGAACAGTGGCAGTGCAGGAGGATGTGTTGCTATGGGATTGTGAAAATATGTTTCAGCAAAAGGTGAGAAACTGTGTTGCAATAGGTGGGGGAGGTGCAGTGAAATTAGATCCTATATGGGATGGTCACAGATTACTTGGTGGCACATCCTCCTCTGTAACATTGCACACACTTCTGTCCCATGTGGACTTTTATCAATGCTGTGAGGTATTTTCTACTATTAAATTGTATGTATTTTGCATGTTTAAGTTAGTAAAGTCTTATTGAGCCCCTTTCAATGAGTCTGATCTCTTAATGTGGCCCTCGGACTAGAAAAGGTTGTGTACGCCTGTTCTTGGACGAGGACCTATTAGTGGTGACAAAAAAAATACAGCCATGGCCAAAAAGTTTTGAAAATGACATAAGTATTGGCTTTCACAAAGTTTGCTGCTTCAGTGTTTTTAGACCTTTTTGTCAGATGTTACTATGGTATACGGAAGTAAAATTACAAGTATTTCATAAGTGTCAAAGGCTTTTATTGACAATTACATTAAGTTTATGCAAAGAGTCAATATTTGCAAGTGTTGATGCCTCTTTTTCAAGACCTCTGCAATTCGCCCTGGCATGCTGTCAATCAACTTCTGGCCACATACTGACTGATGGCCGCCCATTCTTGCCTAATCAATGCTTGGAGTTTGTCAGAATATGTGGGTTTTTGTTTGTCCACCCGCCTCTTGAGGATTGACCACAAGTTCCACATTGACCACAAGTGCATTTTTTTTAGTGTACACTATTTTATAGTGGAATAAATTTATATTTTTATATTTTAAAAACCGTCCATCATATTTACATGTGTATAGTGCTGGTCTCCATACCATTTATCTTGTGACTACTATAAGGACTGACTATCCCTTTTCCAGCTGCTTGATTAACAGCGCGTTAGTATCATTTTATATTGTTGTGGTTTATTGTCATTCACTGACGCTGCAGTTATGAGCTGTTTTTCTAGTTATGTAGATAGAAAGGCAATCTTACTTAACCCATTGGGAAGAACCCAATAATGTCATATCTGTATCTGACAAAACAGACATGATAAAGGATTTCTATAGATTGGAAGATTTGTTGAAAGCTGAATCTAGAAACTGGCTAGACAGCATTAAATTACAGAAATACAATGATAAAAAACTGATCCCCAGAGGCTTACGCCTGTTTAAACCCTCAATCTTTCAGGATAATGACACATATCAGAAAGAATGGGATGAAATATTGGATAATTGTTCCCTAACACTGATGGGTCTTATTATCAGATACAGATCAGATAAGGTTCAAAAAATTTAGAAAGAAATTGAGAACCTTAAGAAATCAATGGATGAATACAATACACATATTGGTTTTGAAGATAGAGATAGACTGATTAGTGATTAAGTTTGAAAGGGACATTTTGTAAACTAAAAAAAAGAAATTTAGGAGGGATATGAATGATTATGAAAATAATACAGTAAGATCCTTCAGATTTAAACAGAGAGTGTCTAACCATGAAAATGGAATAAAAAGTTTCCAGAAACCGAGAGAAACTATAACCAATAGACCAACAGTTAGGAAAGAAGGGAAACTAGATTTCATCAATGACTACTCCCATCATAATAGATACATGGCTCTATCTAATCCCAGGGAGGAACTACATACCAGATCCCCACAATATCATGACCGGAGAAATAGGGACATTATACACTATCAAGATAGTAGATATGATAAAACAAATGATAGGGAAGGGGAAGGGGAAAAGAAGAAGGTGGTAGAGAAAGATTTTTTAGGGGTACGTCCGAAAACGAACAGAGAAAATTTCAATCAGCAAATGGGGTTTCATGGAAGGATCCCAAAGAAACGAAGAGGCTCAACCCCAGAGGTAGGCAAGGGGGAAAAAAGAATAAGGAAAAATGCAAGAAATCTTTAATTAGTTCTAATTAAAATCAACTAGATACTAAGTATGTTTTCAACATCTCCTCTAAAGAGCTAGATAAGTCTCAATTATCCCTACTAAGTAAAGGTCTCAAATTTTCCCTGACCAGTGAACCCAATATTTTTGACCTTTATGTTGACCTGAACCACTCTATACTTACCTTATGTCACAAAAGATTTTTTGCTAAGAAACAGCTATGCAAACAGAATGATGATTCAATTCCTATTGTCCTGGATAGTACAGATGATGTTATGCTGTCCACCTTAGAAACGCTATGGGAGGAAAATAATACAGAGTGTCTAGAGAACTTTAATCAGGAAACTGAGAAGAAAATCTTTGATATAAAAACGAGCCGGAATCGATTCAAGCTTAAATCTGATTTTTTTTCCGATTAGAGCAAAAACTAGTAGTGTTGAAGCGTTCTACAAGATTACCCTGGATGATTTCAAAGCTTGGTGTTTGCAGAGAAAAGGTAGTGCCAAATTTAGCTTTAATTTTCCTAAATAAGAAAAACAAGCTCTCAGATTCCTTACACAGGACACCTCCCTTTCTTCAAAGAGGCGGACGAGGGAGGTGGTATTGTAGTAATGGATGAGATATATTACATCACTGAGGCTCAGAGACAACTGGGGGACAGCAATTTTTATTCTGTTTAAAATAGAAATAGATAAAATAGTCGTGTGCATGCGCACGACTGGGCAACATCGACCCGCTTGCGAGCGCTCAGTGCTCGCGAGCAGGTCTGAATCACGCCCAGAGTGCACTTCTCAAACAAAGGTTTATTGAAAGAGACTACTCGGAAAAGGCCATTAATGAAAGTTTGAAGAAAGTTTGCAGAAAGTTGAATCTCTCAAGAGGGAAGATCTATTACAGTATAATAAAAGGAAGGAGAGAAGTCCAATGAAAACTATTTTTCATTACGCAATATAATAGTTACACTGAAGGTCTGGAAACAAATTTAAGAAAACATTGGCATTTACTTGAACTGGACCCAGAATTAAAGGACTTTGTGACCGCTAAACCTTTGATTATATACAAGAAAGCGCAGACGCTAAAGAATATGCTCACTACAAGCTGTATACCACCTGAAAATCCTTTAAGCAGGGCGAGACAGAAGGGCTTTCACTTCTGTCTGGACTGTAAAGGGTGTAAAGAAACTGTAACAAATACAACAAAACCCTTATTACATTTTTTTTCCAACTCAAGAAACAGACGATTTAAATTGAGACATAATTTTAACTGCAACACGGAAGGTGTAGTTTATTTGTTGGAGTGTCCTTGTGGCCTTCAATACATAGGTCGAACTATTAGAAAACTGAGGACCAGGATAGGTGAACATATCTACAACATTAAAAGAGGTCTCACAACACACTGTGTTTCTAATCATTTTTTAACAAACCATCAGAAAGACCCCAGAGGGTTGAAATTCATGGGAATAAAGAAAATTGAAAAAGACTGGAGAGGAGGAAATTATTTAAAAAAATATCCAGATCAGAAGCAGAATGGATATATAATATGGGAACATTGCACCCGAAAGGCTTAAACATTGATTTTGACTTAGGAGCCTTCCTTAAGACATAAGTATAGGAGCCTTTATCTATTTTAGTAACTTTGAGGACCTGTGATTGATATGACTGCATTACGCAGTCCATTGATTAGAACAGATTCAATGCATTAATTTTAATATATATATATGTATTTATTTTTATACATATATTTATTTTTCATTATTTTTTATATTGTTATATGGATTCAATAAAATTCACATGTACATTCACACATTTGTTTTTATATATATTTATTGGGGTCATAAAGTCTCTAAAACAGAATTTATAAAGACAACCAATCAAAAAAATCCTCCAGGAATATAAGGAGGACTGACCCCACCATATTGACACCTTGAAAAAGTCTGAGTACGAAATGTGTTGGTGACCATTGAACATTTTTGTGGACATTTGGACCATCTCCCCCCCACGCCTGACGTCATCTCCCAGAGGGCGCAATTCCAGAGCACGAGCGGCACTCAGACGGAGAGCGCTCATACAGCAGAGGGACAAGCGCCATGGTATGGCTGAAGCGGGACCCACTGAACGGCTGAAGCGGGACGCACTGATGAGTGGTCTGAAGTGGAAGCCAGAAGAGGACCCGGGGCTGAGATCCATGAAGTGCGCCATAGGGAGAGGTAGGGTTAGCTTCTGCTAGCAATTTCAGTGTGCTGCTTATCTATCGGGGATGCAATCCTGTTGACACCACATTTTTTCCCAAAAGAGCTTTTAAACATTAGTGTCTGTCTATATATATATGTTGATTGTTGGTGTATGTCATACAAACATTGGTCCTCAATTACATTTTAACACTTAATACAATATATCATTTTACAAGTGCTTCTATTTTATACATTATTGGGGTTGCTTCTCAGCCAAGGGTGTGGGCTCACTCACAATTTTGACTAAGAACACAGTCATGAATAAAGAATGGTACCAAAACATCCTCCAAGAGCAGCTTCTCCCAACCATCCAAGAACAGTTTGGTGACAAACAATGCCTTTTCCAGCATGATGGAGCACCTTGTCATAAGGCAAAAGTGATAAATAAGTGGCTTGGGGTATAAAACATAGAAATTTTGGGTCCATGGCCAGGAAACTCTCCAGACCTTAATCCCATTGAGAACTTGTGGTCAATCCTCAAGAGGTGGGTGGACAAACAAAAACCCACAAATTCTGACAAACTCCAAGCAATGATTAGGCAAGAATGGGCGGCCATATGTCAGTATGTGGCCCAGAAGTTGATTGACAGCATGTCAGGGCAAATTGTAGAGGTTTTGAAAAGAAGGGTCAACACTGCAAAAATTGACTCTTTGCATAAACTTAATGTAATTGTCAATAAAAGCCTTTGACACTTATGAAATGCTTGTAATTTTACTTCAGTATACCATAGTAACATCTGACAAAAAGGTCTAAAAACACTGAAGCAGCAAACTTTGTGAAAACCAATACTTGTGTCATTCTCAAAACTTTTGGCCATGGCTGTACATTTGTAATTACATTTAAGTGCTAGTGGCTTTTCACCGTACAGTACTTTGAGGATGACCATATTGAGCCAGTAGTACTGCAATGTAATATTCATACTCTGAGATATAATGAAGAAATGTATGTATTTTCATCCCATTTTCAAAGATGGACAAATGGGCAAATGTATAGACAAGTCCACATTGTCAAATACACTGTATAAGAATAAAAACAATTCTAGTGAGACTAATAATAATAATAATAATAATAATAATAATAATAATAATAATAATATAAACATTTTTTTTAAATGTATCTGTAAACACTTGTTTATTACAAACAAATCTGTATTTTCAGCTATTGGTGACATATCCTTACAAAATGAAATTATATTAGATAATCTACTTTCATATTTTTCCTAGAAGGTTGTATTATGTGGTGATGGTGAAGAGGAAACAGTCACTCAACTAAATGCAAAGTCACATAAAATGTTTTAAAAACCCATTTGGCTGCCCTGGTTCACATTTGCCTACTCCACCCTCACCACTTAATTACTGCTGGTTCTGTGTTTCAGATTGTCTTTTAGGGGTAAATTTACTAAAGTGAGTTTTTAGAAGTGAGTTTTAGAAGTGGAGATGTTGCCCATAGCAACCAATCAAATTCTAGCTATTATCTTCTAGAAGGTGCTAGTTAAATGTTAAGTAGAATATAATTGGTTGCATCTCTTCTAAAACTCACTTCTAAACACTCTCACTTTAGTAAATTTACCCCTTACCAAGCTTAATTTGGCCTCCTTGTAATCATTTGATATGATATGCCATGGGCTTTTTTTGTTACTTTAACCCTTGAATTGGTGCTCCATATCCTTTCCATATTATTACTTACTTACTCCCTCCCTACACACACACACCTATGATACAATTTAAAAAATTACAATGTTATTTTTTTTAATCTATTTACTATTATATCACTATATATTTTAATATTATTAAAACATATTTATGCTCTTTTTAATCACTGTCATTTAAAAAATCAAAAGTAAAAAGAGCTTTCAACTATTTGACCTCCCAACTGCATTTTAGAAGCACAGCTCTCCAAATGTTATTATAACTGGAAGGCAGGTGCACTTTATCATATAGATGTGTCCACATACTCCTATCCTTAAAGTGGTCCAAATAGCCCCGTTTGGTGCAACACGGACTTTGTGACTTTTTCTTAAAATATGTGACCAATGCCATGCCTCATGCCACGCATTGTTATTTATTTTATTTATTTATTATTTATTTATTAACAGTTTCTTATATAGCGCAGCATATTCCGTTGCGCTTTACAATTGGAAACATTTATAGAACAAAACAGGGTAATAACAGACAGACATAGAGCTAAGAGGGGCCTGCTTGCAAGATTACAATCTGTTACGCATAATCTGCGGCTTTATAGCAATTCTGTTGCAACAAAAATATTAATCCTTAGTATCTATTACATTACAAGCAAATTTGTATGTGACTAATATGCAAGCAAGCACAGGAATTTCTACCCATGGCGAAGTGTCTAAGTTGCGCTGGGAATCTTGCACCATATGGTGCAAAAAGGAAAGGAGTATGAGACCACAGCTGTAGAATAGGTGATACTGATAACACAATAACAAAAAGTGGAATCACTTTCTCTGTCACCTACAACCTTATAGACAAGCACCCAAAAATAAATATTACACACTATCTAATGGACTAAATGTCACTGCAAATCAAAAATCAGTTTGGTAGTTTCGTCAGAGTGACATGGATGACATTACAATGGTAAAGTGCATAGTGCTGTATGTGCACAAAGGGTTAGCCAAAGTCACCAGAGAAAAAAGCTCAGAAAGTTAGCCCTGGTCCAACATATGGAATGAGCAATTGCCTCTGGGGTAAATACATAAGACCTGACAAACCATAGAGTAAAAATAAATAAATAAATAAATAAATAATATTTCAGTTATACATCTGGTACTGTTCTCCTTGTTGAGGGTAATGATGTTGAATGTTCTGGGATTGAACTGACAACTGATGACACTTCGGAAGTGCAATCTGTAAATTCTGAGTCATCGTCACTTAAAGTTTGTGATAATTCCATGGGAAAATTGTAAACCCGCTATGACTATAATAGAAAATGTCACTGCTAGAAGTATTAGGCAGAGGGAAATATACAGAAGGCAGCAGGACATGACCTAGAGCATTCTATTCAAATGAGCACTTACTGTAGAAAGTATTATACACCAGGTGTGTCTATAGCAGGCAACTTACATCAGTAATAGTTTGTTAGTTTAGCCTACAACCATTCACATTCCAAATAAGGATTTTAAGAACTCTCCCTTTAGCTATTCTGTGTCATCATTTTAGCAAACTTTATGTCACTTTATGTCACTTAAAGATACATAAATCTCTGGTAGAGCCACAGTCCAGCTCAGATACTACGCAGGAGACAGACTGGTATGTGTGACAACGTGCAATGCAACAAGCAGCACAAGAGATTATTCCAATCACCCCCCCCCCTCATAGTCTAATCCAGGCATGCTTTCATCCTAAAACTTGCTAAACCTACTTTGTTGGTAAATATAAAAATGCTGGTTTATATTCAAGAATAAAGAGGAATATATACACCACCGTTCAAAAGTTTGGGGTCACCCAGACAATTTTGTGTTTTACATGAAAACTGACTTTCATTTATCAAATAAGTTGCAAAATGAATAGAACATATAGTCAAGACATTGGCAAGGTTAGATATAATGATTTTTATTTGAAATAATAATTTTGTCCTTCAAACTTTGCTTTCGTCAAAGAATGCTCCTTTTGCATCAATTACTGCATTGCAGATCTTTGGCATTCTAGCTGTTAATTTGTTGAGGTAATCTGAAGAAATTTTACCCCACGCTTCCTGAAGCACCTCCCACAAGTTGGATTGGCTTGATGGGCACTTCTTGCGTACCATACGGTCAAGCTGCTCCCACAACAGCTCAATGGGGTTGAGATCTGGCCACTCCATTACAGACAGAATACCAGCTTCCTGCTTCCTCCCTAAATAGTACTTGCATAATTTGGAGGTGTGATTTGGGTCATTGTCCTGTTGGAGGAGGAAATTGTCTCCAATCAAGCGCTTTCTACAGGGTAGCCTTCCTTTTCAAAATCCTTTTTACCTTGTACAAATCTCCCACTTTATCAGCACCAAAGCAGCCCCAGACCATCACATTAACTCCACTGTGCTTGACAGATGGCGTCAGGCACTCTTCCAGCATTTTTTCACTTGTTCTGCGTCTCACAAATGTTCTTCTGTGTGATCCAAACACCTCAAACTTCGATTCGTCTGTCCATAACACTTTTTTCCAATCTTCCTCTGTCCAATGTTTGTGTTCTTTTGCCCATATTAATCTTTTCCTTTTATTGGCCAGTCTTAGATATGGCTTTTTCTTTGCTACTCTGTCTAGAAGGCCAGCATCCCGGAGTTGCTTCTTCACTGTAGACGTTGACAGTGGCGTTTTGCGGGTACCATTTAATGAAGCTGCCAGTTGAGGACTTGTGAGGCATCTATTTCTCAAACTAGAGACTCTAATGTACTTGTCTTCTTTCACAGTTGTGCACCGGGGCCCCCCACTTCTCTTTCTACTCTGGTTAGAGCCTGTTTGTGCTGTTTTCTGAAGAGAGTAGTACACACCGCTGTAGGAAATGTTCAGTTTCTTGGCAATTTCTCACATGAAATAGCCTTCATTTCTAAGAACAAGAATAGACTGTCGAGTTTCACATTTATTTTCTCTTTTTCTGGCCATTTGGAGAGTATAATCAAACCCACAAATGTGATGCTCCAGATACTCAACTAGCTCATCATCCATTAGTCTTCTAACATGCTTAGCAAACACAATGTACCATTAGAACACTGGAGTGGTGGTTGCTGGAAATGGACCTCTATACACCTATGTAGATATTCCTTTAAAAAACAGATGTTTGCAGCTAGTATAGTCATTTACCACATTAACACTGTATAAAGTGTATTTCTAATTAATTTAATGTTATCTTCATTGAAAAAAACAGTGCTTTTCTTTCAAAAATAAGGACATTTGTAAGTGACCCCAAACTTTTGAACGGTAGTATATGGCTGCTTTTCTAATATTCATAATCTTTTCTGTTTATTAAGTGTCAGCTATAATTAAAATTACAGATTGGGAGATGGGGTGCATCCACTGTGACTTAATCACAGATATCCGACAAACTAAGAAAAACACTGTCAATTGGATGTGGTACCCACAGACCACCTAATATATTTGCTTTAATACTAATTTTTATTAAAAGTATTTGTATTGCTGTATTATCCCCATTATTTGTTTATTCATAAAATTTAATGTTTCTAAATGCAGTAAATGAAGTTATAACCTTTCATTCATCCCCCCCCCCATACTTCCAATACCATAAGGATGGTTGGTATTACTGTGCCATTTTATTGATATCTCTTTTCCCATTCTTGTGACAGGTATCTTTTGCAAACTATTTAAAAAAGAGAATAGGCAAGGGGTGTTATGTAGGGAAGTGATGAACAGTGAAAGAGTAAGAGGGAGGCAGTGGAAACAGGTACTGGCACAGATAGAAAGAGAGAGACTGGCACAGACAGAGGAAGGAGAAAGACTTGTCCAGGTTGGGAAATTAAAAAGGCTTGTGCATGCTGGGGAAGAAGAGAGGCTAGCACAGACAGGCAGGGAAAAGAGAGAAACTGGTGTAGGCAAGGGAACAGCAAGGGGCAAGGACAGAGCGGTTGGTTTAATAAGGACAAAAACAAAGATTTTGGCACAAACATGGAAAGGAAAGATAGACAGATGCAGATGGAATCAGCAAAGAGGGTGGCACAGTCAGGATAAGGGTAGAGAAGCTGGGAAATGTCAGCTGTGCACACACACATTGGATGGTAGAGGGAGACAGACTGGCATAGACTGGAAAGTGACATACACTGACACAGACAGGGGAAGTAGATGAACTAGCACAGAAAGCGGGAGAAGGGACACTGACATGGATAGTGAAAGGAGAGAGACTGGCACACAACAGAATAGAGGGACTTGTACAGACAGTAGAAAGATAGAATGGCACTGACTGGGGAGGGAGGCTGGCATACACCCGGTAAGGGCAATAAGGCTGGTTCAAACAGCAAGGAAAGTGAATGTCACACACAGGGAAAGGGCAGAGATACTGGCAATTACAGGACAAGGACAGAGCTTGTAGCACAGACAGGGAAAAATCAGTGGCTGGCACAGACAGGGAAAGACCAGAGACTTGCACAGAAAATGGAAGGACAGCAGCTGATACAGAGAGGTAGGGTAGAGAAGTTGACGCAGACAGTGTAAGGCAGGGGTCTTCAAACTTGGCCCTCCAGATGCTGTGGAACTACACATCCCAGCATGCACTGCACATAGTTTTAGCATGCTGTTATATCAAAAAGGTGGCAGTGCATGCTGGGATGTGTAGTTCCACAGCAGCTGGAGGGCCAAGTTTGAAGACCCCTGGTGTAAGGGAATAGAAGCTGGTGTAGACAGAGGAAGTACAGAGAAACTGTCAGACATGGAGAGTTCTGAGAAGCTTATACAGACAGGGGAAGAGCAGAGAAGCTGGTGCAGTCAGTTAAGGGGCAGATATTCTGATACAGAGAGGGGAAAGGCAGTAAAGACAGGGGAAAGGCAAATACATTTGGTGCAGAGAGAGGAAGGACAGATTAGTTGGTGCAGACAGGGGAAGTGCAAATAATCTGGTGCATTCAGAGTAAGGGCACAGGTTGGTGCAGAAAGGTGAAGGCCAGATACTTGTGTACACATAGGAAGGGCAGAGGTTGGTACAACGTGGAAGACAAATGGCTGGTACAGGCAGGTCAGGAAAAAAGAGTCTTTTTAGGCAGGGAAAGGACAGAGCATGACACAGGTTTTAAAAACGGTACGGCACAGACATGGCATGGAGAGAGACTTGCAAAGACAGGGAGGGCAAAAGCTGGTGTAGACACAGTCAGGAGAATGGCAAAGAGGCTGGCATGGTGATAGAAGGGTAGAAAGACCAGCGCAAGCAAGAACAGGCAGAAAGGCTGGCTCAAGCAAGAGAAGGACAGGAACACTGGAAGAGATATGAAAGTCACATAGACTGACACTGACAGAATAGGAAGATAGAAAAGATATAGGAAGACACGTAAATCTTCTTCTAAGGCCCTGCAGCCCAGTATTAGTGGAGTGAAGTGGTCGGCACAAATGATGTGGCACTGGATGGCTCCTGGCCCCCTCCAGAAGAAAAGCAATGTTAATTGCACTGATGCTAATCTCAACAAAGCTGCTCCGATACCTAGTTTATTTTGAAGTTCTTTAAAAATAAGCATTTACACATGCTGACTGCTGCTGGGGCTTGATCAGCCTATGCCATCCTTGAGATGGGGATGGGGCCCTTGGATAGTTGAGCCTACTGGGTTTTCTAAATCGCTGATCCATAATCATAGTTATGGAGCCACACTTTCCCCATAATTTCATATGTAAAGCATATTCAAGATTGAATGCTCCTTAACACATCTTCTACATTCTAGGTGATAGCAAGCATGTGAGCTAGATGCCTGTACAGATACTTTGTTGCTTTCAGGGCTTGTGCACAAATCAAATGTTTATGAAGATGAAAATAAAAGGGTCACAAAGTACGATCTTAATATCTGTATACTATGTAGTGGGACAAAAATGCAGTCATGGATCTACTGTAAGCCAAATGACCAAAACCAGAGATAGTAGTAAGTAATACAAATTCATACATGGTAAGTCAGACAGAAAAAATTGCTGCATTAAAGGCATAGAAATCAGCATTATCTGGGTAGGATATCAGATACTGTAACCTCATGGGAGAAGATATGCATCCTATCTGGGAACTTTGGGCCTGATTCAGAGATGGGCGCTAATTCTGCTGCAGCTGTGAATTTGTACGCTGTGGCTGTGTGGAAATATGCAAATGTGGCAGCTGCCGGTATTTGTATTGAGATGCTCATTGGCGGCTTTGGAAATCAAAGTTGCAGTACAGTTCATACGATCTCTCTCACAGACCCCCCAAGCCGCAGCATGATTGATATACTATGGCGTTTGAGGCGTGGAGTGGGGGCGTGCCTGGCTGCCATTTCCGAAAACTAAGGTGTGTCATCTCCTTTTTCCAGGAGGGACGTAGCCAGGGTCTGTGTTACCGGACGCAGATTCCTTGCCTCTTGTGTGACCAGGTACCGGCCAGGCTGCGGGAAGCTGAATCAGGCCCAAAGACACATCATAGGTTGCAGATCAATCGATTATTGGAGTAACCATATGGTCACACAGAATGGATGCTGGAGATGCTGGAGCCATTTTTACTGTGTACGGGATCGCAGTCACAGGCTGAGACACACCCCAAAAATGGTCACGACACGCAGAGGCTTGAGTCGACATCCCAACATACTGTCACGAACTGTCGCACTGCGAATGCAGGCAGACGAACACCGGGCGAGCATTCGCTGAAACTCCTCCTACCTCTTGTCCATCATTTCGGGATCTTACTGGATTGGCTCCGGCAACTATTTTCTACTCCGGTTCTGGCATTGTCTCCTGTTATCCAGTCGTGCTCCAGTTCTCCTGTCTATTTTGTTATACTGCCGTTTGTATCATCCAGGCGGCACAGTTTGTATACCATCTACCGGTCGTTTGTGATAGCAGTCCTCTGCTGTTCCTGTCATCCAGGCGGCATGGACAGCACTCTGTATCCCAGAGTGCACAGCCGGGTGTCCGCTGCTTGTGTCAACCCGGCGGCACAGGCCACACTCCAGCTTAAGCTGCTTGTGTCAACCCGGCGGCACAGGCCGCACTCCAGCTTAAGCTGCTTGTGTCATTCCTGTAGTACAGGTCACACTCCAGCATCAGCTGCTTGTGTCAACCCGGCGGCACAGGCCACACTACAGCGTCCAAAGTATGCAATCCTGCGTACCAACGCCTGTGTCTCTCCAATGGCACTAGTCCTTCATCTGCCGCAACCAGCCAAGGTTATCAGCCCTCAAGGTTGCTACACGGCCCAAAGGCAGCATCTTGTTCCACGGCCCACAGGCCACAACCAGCCAAGGTTACCGGCCCTTAAGGCTACTACACAGCCCAAAGCTTGCATCTTTTTCTACGGCCCACAGGCCACAACCAGCCAAGGTTATCAGCCCTCAAGGCTGCTACACGGCCCAAAGGCTGCATCTTGTTCTGCGGCCCACAGGCCGCAACCAGCCAAGGTTACCAGCCCTCAAGGCTGCTACTAGGCCCTAAGGCCGCATCTTGTTCTTTGGCTCACAGGCCACAAACTGCCAAGGCTCACCAGCCCCCAAGGCTGTTACACGGATGCAAAAAGCCAAGTGTTACCTGTCCTCAAGGCAGAAGCAGCATTACTCTCCTGGACAATACCTCAAATTGTAGCACACACATGTGGGAAAAATTTATGTTGTGATATATGTTGTGAGATACTGTAAGAAGGGGTGTCGTTAAAGATATTCTGATGAGCTTTAAAGTTCTTTTTGGTAGTAAGAGTATTTAAACCAGCACCTATCCCTTTGAAGATATTCTCTGAAACTACAGTATCTGGATAAACAGATCAAATTTTGTAACTTTTTATTTTTCTAAACGGTGTATTTTTACATTGTGTAAGGGGAAATGCAGAAATGCACTGTTGTCTTTTAAGTTCATTTTTACCTGCTTTTGTAGAAATTAAGTGATAATGAATAGACCCCTTAGTTAGTACTTTCTTACACTGGCAAGGTCATATTTTACAAATAGTATAACCTGGCATTGGTGAATGGAACACTTCCTAATTATTAGCTCACTTACATGAGTAGAGACTTGCTTGCCCTGCCTCTTCTTCATGCCCAGTATTTGTATTTAATAATTTACTTATATAGCACCAGCATATTCCATTGTACTTTATACTTGGGAACAAAACAGTTATAAAATAAGATAAGCAGACATACAAACAGATAAGAGGGCCCTGCTCATGTTTCAGAGTATTCCTGCTTATATCTTCCTCTCTGCTACACAAATTTAGCTGTTTTAGTTATTTTTTTTTGTAAAAACTGCATATAAAATACATTCTTATTTTTCTTACTGTACCTGTAATATTGGTATAGTGATTTTCTGGGCAGGCGACGCATTCATAACAACATGTATGCTGACTTGCCGATGTTTTTTTCATTTGCCCAGGTTTACATTCATCTGAACATCGGGAACGGATCTTCTGTAAAGAAAATTATTTGTAATTAATTATTAATGATTGAAAAAGCTAAGTTCTTGAAAAATAAATATAAACTGTATGTACATACTGTATATTTTATATTTACTGAATAACAAAAGAGTTACATCTTTCATATTTATATTTAAAATGATTTAACAGAGAATAAGAGGCAGGATTCATTTCAAGTCAGCTGTCAAATATTCATGAGTGTGTGTTCCTCCAATTATTGGCAAATATATCTACACACCTAATGTATGATATACAGTATGCCCACATGCTGTGACATTGGACATGCAGTCCATGTTATTCAAAAGTCTATTAACATAACTTATATATTATTTAGATCAGATGAACCAAAAAAGGTGATTAATTTAAAAACTATTCAGGTTATTAAAAAGAGCAGACATTGATTTTTGTAATTATATATAATTTTAAGACAATTTTAAACATCTTTTGTTGGTCTTTTACATTTCATGCCTGTCATGAGGTCTCAAAATGGGCTGGGTAGCAGATGATGGTGCAGGGGGAGGCAGGGCCTGGATATGGTCTAGGGCTCTGATTTAGTAGTGCACGTGTGTGCACTGCTGACCGCAGATTCCCGATGGTCGGAAATCCACGCTGGAGCCGGATCCGTACTGCGCATGAGCAGTATGGGTCCTGCGTGATCGCACGCAGAATGGCAGTATACTGTTAGTGATTGCCATTTGGGGGCAGCAACGGCCTCCATTTCCCAAAACATAGCTGTGTCGCCACCGTTAGGGGGGAGAGAAAAGGCCAGGACATCCGTCGACCGACAGAGATTTCCTGGCCTCTTTGTTGTATTTGGATAGCAGATACAGTGTAGCCGCGCTAAATGAAAAGCAGCTCTATATGAGGCAGGTAGCAGCGGGAAGGAGCGCGGAGATTAACATCTCAGTACCATCGGCAGGGATCGCATCATCACCGGGACAAGACCAACGGGACTTTACTGTCACTTCCATTCCAGGATAGAGGTAGGGAAAGTCAGTATGTGATCCCTTGTACACCTTTTGGAACTTATCCTAGTAGGTCTCCATTGAATTATCTCAAAAGAGCTATAAATCATCTATGGTGTTTGTCAAACTTTTTTCTTTTCTTCTCTCTCCTTTTTTCCTTGCTTGGTTTATTTTATTGGTTTTATTACATCAGTAGCGCTCTTATCATTTTTTATCAAAACTCTTTGTTGTATCTGCGGCAGCCGACTTGCTTGACCCCATGGGTCACTCAGCCGACCAATGTGATCACAGATTATCTGATGCTGAATCCTTGGACGCAGCTTGGATATGTAATGCATGTAGGAGGCGTGCTGCATTACCATAATGGTGCTATCGCAGCTGCTAACATGTTAGCAGCTGCGATTGCACTTGTGACGGTAGCTGAATCACCCCCTAGGTCTGTAGCAACAGCACCCCCTTTACCAAGGGCAGGATTAACAATGGGGCGGGTGGAGCTACCGCTCCAGGCCCCCTATTAAAATAGGCCCATCATCATTTGCTGTGCTGCTGCAGTTAGGAAAAAAGTTTCTTACTACAGTACAGCAGCAGCCTGCCAGTGTCTGTCCGAGGCCACGTCTCCAACAGTAGGCACAGCCCCCTCCTGCGGGCCACGACCCCTCCTTCTCCCACAAGAATTACTGGCACCTGCCCGATTATGGGAAGTTAGGAGTGTTTGTCCCCCTTCACATGGATGTCGCTCCTCTCAGGTCCCCCACCCGATAAGCTTTGCTTCCCTTCTGCTCTCTGCGTCTACAGCTGCCTCGTCCCCAGCTCTTCTCTCCTGTTCCCATTGGCCAGGCATAGTGTGCATGCACTAGTGCACAGAAGATAGCACAACATCATTGTGACTGTGAGATAGCTTTGCCATACAAATAGCTTCCCCAGCCCTTCTTCCCTATACAGTCTGTCTCACTGTCCCCCTAACTATTCCTGCGTCTACCCCCTCCCCATATCTGTGCCTCTGCAACCTCCTTTTAGGTGGGAGATTTTACCTCCAGAGGAAATCTTTCCTCTGCCCCTTTCCCATATATGGTGGGCCTCTGCTGCCTCCTAATATATGTGCCTCTGCTGCCTCCTAATATATGCGCCTCTGCTGCCTCCTAATATATGTGCCTCTGCTGCCTCCTAATATATGTGCCTCTGTTGCCTCCTATTATATGTGCCTCTGCTGCCTCCTATTATATGTGCCTCTGCTGCCTCCTAATATATGTGCCTCTGCTGCCTCCTAATATATGTGCCTCTGCTGCCTCCTAATATATGTGCCTCTGCTGCCTCCTAATATATGTGCCTCTGCCCCCTCCTTATATGTGCCTCTGCTACCTCCTAATATATGTGCCTCTGCTACCTCCTAATATATGTGCCTCTGCTGCCTCCTAATATATGTGCCTCTGCTGCCTCCTAATATATGTGCCTCTGCTGCCTCCTAATATATGTGCCTCTGCTGCCTCCTAATATATGTGCCTCTGCCCCCTCCTTATATGTGCCTCTGCTACCTCCTAATATATGTGCCTCTGCTGCCTCCTAATATATGTGCTTCTGCTGCCTCCTAATATATGTGCCTCTGCTGCCTCCTAATATATGTGCCTCTGCTGCCTCCTAATATATGTTCCTCGCTCAGACTACCATATTTTTGCCTTTGCCCCCTCCTTATATGGGCTTCAGCCATTTCCCATCTTTCCTCTGCCTCTTCTCCAAATCTGTGCTTCTGCCCCCCCATATATGTTCCTCTGCTCTCCCTTCATATCTGTGCCTCTGCCCTCTCCCTATCTATGCCCCTATCCCCTTTTTCCCCAGTGTGCCTCTCCCCATTTGTGCCTCTGCCTCCTTTATCCATTTGTTTCTCTGCCCTCTCACCCAATGACTGCCGATCAGAAGAGACATGACTGAATGGAGGAGTGACCACCAGGTTAGCAAAATTTTCAATTATTAAGCCAGTATGGATTTTTCTCAATTTAAAAAAATGCTTTATTCCTTTTAATTATTAAAAGTTTGAAAATATTGTTTAACCACCTGCAGCCCCTCTCTTTGTATGTATAAATAAATACATATATATATATATATATATATATATATATATATACACAAACACAGTGTGTATATACACTGTGTGTATGTATATGTGTATAGATATTTACTGTGTGTACATATATACAGCACTTATCTCTGACCCCCCATTCCACCCTCCACTCTGTCCTGCCGTCCCCTCCCCCATTTTGCCACAGTACCATTCCTGCTGCTTAAACCTGTCCCCCCTTACACTGTCCTGCCTGTTCTATACTCCGTCCCCACCTCTAATACAGTTTTCCTTTTTTTTTAAATTAAAAAAAAAATCACATTATGTAAATATTTAAACTTGATTTTGCATTTTTTGTTAAAAATATATTGAATCAGGTTTAAAGAGCTATTATTTACATTATTTGATTATAAAAAAATTATTGACAATTTTGGGGACATTTTTGGAAAAAATATTAGCCAGTTAAATGATTAAATACTTATCTACTTTATTTGTTTATTTATTTTTTTGCCTGTGCGCGTCCATATATATATTATATACAGGTGCGTCAGAATTATTTTAAATTGGGGGGAATGTATAATTTTAGATATGTGGCCTCCCATCCCTCTCCTTCAAACTTTACTTGTCTGTGGGTGTAGGCAGGTGTCGAAGCTGAATAATTGGCTGAGACAAGTTCAGTTTAAAATTTAATCGTGGCGACGCCATCTTGCGAATGGCCGCAAGACTCCATTTTGGAAATGAGATCGCAAGACACCATTTTTGTGGTCAGCGTCAATTCAAGTTATAACTCAGGAGCTAAGAACAGATGGCAATGTTTTTGTTAACCTACCAAGGGCAACTGGAAACACAAGCTTTCTGAGTAAAAGTAAATAAGAAGAGACAATGGGTATTTTTACATACAAATTGGGAATCCCTGGATGCAGATAAAGTATAGTTGTGGCAATTGTAATATAATATCTACACAATTGGATTTGTCTGAATCCTAGACAGAATGGCCCCAAATTCCACAGCTTGAGGTGGTAATACATTTGCATTTCACACAAGAGTCTGTGAGAACAAAAGAGGTTTTGTTTTCCTTTGAACACACAACAGGTGGGGGCCTGCTGACAGAGGGCATGTAGAACTACAACCCTCAGCCATCCACACTGCTGGATGTTCACTTCGTGTATGAGAAATTATGCACTTAAATCTCACCCATTAATAACTAGCATCCTTATATCAAACCCCGAATACTCACACACTACATATTCGCAGACAAGGTTCCATTAGCATCAAATTGTATGATTCAAGTTGGTGAGGTTAGTTTAAATGCTAAGAAATAGAGGTATTTGATATCTAAGGTATTATACATGATAAGCAAGGTGTGTTTGGTTTCATTCTGATGCGTACGCTTTTTACAGAATCCCGGTGTTATCGGTGGAGAGATCGCATCATGCAAACTCAAGTTACGGATCGCAGAACTTACAAGCAACAAAATGTTTAGTTGAAGGAATGTTACAGGAGGCGTTACCAGAAAGACTCTGGCTGTTAGAGGCAGGGAAAGTCTATTTGAAACAACCTGTTAAATGTGTCGTTACATATGCTTCTCTTCTGGGAACCAATGAGATCAGCAGGAAGTTCCCCCTTTGTCCTGTTTCAGTCTGGGGGGGAATAAATACATGTGTCCGAACACTGGTTGGCCAGTTCATGCTGAATTTTGGGTGAACTGAGGATACCTAGTCAGAAGTCTATCTCTGGGTCCAGAGGCGCAGCGTATGTATAACCGTACTTGGGTCTGTATTATTTCCTTTTACGCCTAACTTGTGTATGTATAGATTGCGTGTAACTGACTGTACTGTTACCTGAATAATACTTGTGCGTTGGAAACACAGATTCCATTCCTGTCTTTATTTGCGGTTAAACTGCGTACGCAATTAGCGTTCTGTTTAGAGGTTTTAGGCAGGGTTTTGTCTTAGAGGTTCTAGGCAGGTGAATCTTAGAGGTTTATAGGAAGGAATATATTAAAAGGTTTATTGACGAATTCAACACAGGTTGGTAGCAAGGTGGAGGAGGTGGGCATCATGGAAGGGGAGGGCGGGACCACCATGAAGGAGGACCATGGTGGAGCAGGAGGCAGGGGCTGTGCATTATGGTAATAGGCTGCACAGCCCCTGCACTGCATGGAGGAAAAGGTGCAATGTGCGGTCTATTACCTTAAAGACTGCGCATTACACCTCTTCCATGCAGTGCAGGGGCTGTGCAGCCATATACTATAATGCACAGCCCCTGACCGTCCGTGGCCGCCCCCTTGCTCCCCTCTGTTCGGTGCCTATGATTATATGTGTTTGTGTTTTGACCACATCCCCACAGCATGGGTCACACCTCCACATCAGTAGTCACACCCCCATCATGTTGGTCATGCCTCCAGTGGCAGCACACTATTGGCCCTTCATACATTTCAGCTCCAGGCCCATGTGGACCTTAATCTGGTACTGCCTGTATCCACAGTAATTATGTCCCTAGGGACAGGGTTTAATTACAACCATCACATTTATGTAATCAAGCTCCGCCCCTCCCAACTTAAAATTCTGTAGTCCTTGAGACAAGCACAATTTGTTCTTAGCAGTGATGGGGTTACAAACGTCAATATATATTTATTTGTGGATGACAAACTACTTCAGGAAGGCAACTTATAGTGTCCTATAGTGGAGTTAATATATTCTCATATAAAGATACCAGAAAACCTGGAAAATACATTTTAAAATTAAATTAGTTTTAACTAGTCACAAAGAGATAGGAAACTGTAAGCATTACAGTATATGCCAGTGGTTCCCAAACTTTTTTGAATCACGGCACCCTAGAATATCAGCATTGTTTTCACGGCACCCCCAAGCCAAAAGTTTGTTATTGAGTAATTCAGAAAAAAATTAAGTGAAGTAGTAAAGTGAAGTAAATTGTGCTTACCTGTCATCCTTAGGCTCATTTATATAGTAGGTGACAGGTTTGTGCTTCTGTGTGTCCACATATTTACATTACATTGACGATAAATAATTTGATTTGGTGCTGGACCACCAACCTGAGGCACCCCTGCTAATGTCCTGAGGCAGCCCAGGGTGCCGCGGCGCACAGTTTGGGAACCACTGGTATATGCTATGATTTATTTTAAATAGTGCATTTTCCTTGCTACAGTACCTTTAAACGTTTGAACTCCTTTTCTTTCTCCTTACTAGCGAATATAAAGATGCCTTTCTGTGTGTCATACTCTGCAAAGGTGGTGATATTAATCTTTCCATCTGCGCCTTGCTTCCAGATGAGAACATCATACCCAGTATTGGCGTCTCCTCTGGAATCAAAATGAATAACCTTACCATTGTAGGTGAAGTTTACGTTCTTCAGGGACTGTAAAAGCTGTAGCAAGCAGAGATACAAATAATAATGACATAAAGGAATAACCTTATTTTTGTTAATATTCAAATTGACATCATGTTGAAATAAATGCATAACACATGGTGCATAATTCTTTTCAGATAAAGACAAATTATTCCAAATTGTTTTCAGGGCTTTAGTACAAAGCTGTGACACATATAATGGGAACTGCTGTTTCTCTGCTTGTAGTGTTGAATGTAATAGGTTGCCTCGGAGAATTTTAACATGCTCAGAGTGCCATAAGTTTTAGTCTACAAAAATTCAGCAGTCAAAAGCACCAGTCTGGTATCATTATACAGTTACAAATCCTTATTATACAGTTACAAATCATCAACCATCCAGGGGTAAATTTACAGACTTCTCAGCATGTTTAAGCAGGGAATTTAAAATGGCAATCCTATTCAAAGCAATACAGAGCGTGTTTAATTTTGAAAAGTATTGCCATTTTAAATCCCTGTATAAATATGCTGAGAAGTGGCACAATACTAAGTAAATTTCCCGTGTCCGAAATGAACAGTGGGAGACACTCTCCTCCCCCCTCCCAACTGCTCACACTGCAGTGATGGGGCAATCTAGCTGGAGAGGATGGAGTTCCACTGTGCACCAGGAATTGGGTAAAGATACAGCAGGGATGGGGCAGAATAGGGCATAGCAGGAGCACATGGAGGTGACGGGCATGTTTAAAAACCCTTAACATGTAATAATATTACTTTTAAAAGAGTTGCAAGTTTTTCACAGGAGTTGGAGGATGGGTAATCTACAGTATGTGTAACAGATAACCATTATAAGTAGAGATGAGCAGTTCGGTTGTGGCTCAGGGCTTCCCTCCAAGTTCGGATCTCAGAACGCGAGCAAAACATGTGTGCTGAGATGTCTTTGAAAGATGATGCTTTGCCTCATTCTGAAGGTGCCCACGCATATAGCGATTTTTTTCCCGATCTGGCCGATTCCGACACATTGGAACGACAGATCGGGTAAAAAATGGCCAAATCCTGAGTCCCCACTCACGATCATGATGCGATGCGCACCCCCGCAGGTCGCACATCGCATCTTCAGATATGCCATGCAGTACGGCAGATCTGGCAATCTAGGACACAATGCACTATAAAAAAGTCTGGCTGCAGGAGATCGTATGAAGATTTGACAGCATATCGTGTGCTGATCGTGTGCTGAGCTGCCAGGGAGAATTTCAAGGGAATGGGACACATCATCGGATCGTAAATATATCGGTATGTGAGACCCAAACTTGGCAGGAAGAGCTGAGCCAAAACCGAACTGCTCATCTCTAATTAGAAGAGTCATCAAATCACTTTTTAAATCTAGTAACAAAGTATGGAAGGTAAACCCCACCAAGTAATTTGCCATCCTATATGTCCAAATTTAAAAAGTAAAAAATAATTATTTGATCACTTACAATTCAATAAACACATGGTTGGTTTACTGAGGGATGTGTTACTAAATTATGCAGTTCAAGGGATGTGATCTTGAATTTACATATCAGAAAATACTTTGGACGTAACACAGGGTGGTTGCATTAAAATTTATTTGGCTACATATGTAATGTAAATTCTAATTTTAAGCAATTTTGCACAGAGATTCTCCAAGAAACATGAGAATTTTTAGAAATCAAACAACATTAATAACCATAGTCTTAAAATGACTTGTAATTATACCTCCCATGGTGCAAAAGCATTTGGATTCTTGCAGTTTCGATAAAGACAGAGATTTTGAATTGCATGTGCTATAGCAGCCACTGCCAGCTGAGTGCTAAAGACAAATCCAGGTTGCACGGTGGCCAACAGAAAATCCAGTCTCAGAGATTTGTTTTTGAGCCTGTTTGATTTAACCACGACGTCCTTCGAATAATTGGTAACACAACCATATATTTCATTGTATTTCCTTTTTGGACAGTCAGACAGAAGATATGCATATTGATCTAACAGACGATTCATCTCAAAGTCCTGGTGATTTAGATTTTTTAAATAATCCTTAAATGATGTAGTATCTCCACTTTTAAATATAAAGCCAATCACTGGCCCAATCCTTTGAATATTAGGAATGCTGCTAATTCCGCTGGATACAGACCAGCTATCACTTGCTATCCAGGTCTTTCGTATTTTCATTGCTATTACTTTTTCAAACAGTTTTAATAAAAGTGAAGGTTTCAAAAAAGCAACTATGATATTCACTCTGGTTTCTCTCAGCATTGTGTGAATGGTCTCGTCTATACGGGACTCTACTGTACTGTCAGATAAGTGAGAAGGTATGACTTCTTTAAAAGCAATGCAGACCTTGATTTTAATGGCTTGAACTCCAAAGCTCTCTAGAGCTGATCGCCCATAGTCATCATCCATGGCGATAAGTCCAATCCAATTCCATCCAGAGTAATGTATAAGTTTAGCCATTGCTCTAGTTTGATAAGAGTCATTCGGTATTGTCCTCAGGAAGGCAGGGAAGCGAAATTTATCACTCAGTATTTCAGCAGATGATGAATGACTAACCTGCAGAAAGAAATATTTCAACATACTTACTTTATAATGAAAATGCCACCAAAACCTATAAATAAATTACTTTGCAAGTATTATTTTTAATAATGGGACCTGCTTTTTTTTAGACTTTTCTAATTGCTCTCCTACTCCTGATTGTTGCTGGCTCTTTCCAACTGTTGACCAAAATTGGTCTTCTTTACCCCATTCTTCTCTATTGTATGCTACCTGTTCTGTCCCACTTATTGTAAACTGGAATAGGGATCACTCTTCACAAACCAGCAGCATGATGTCAAGGACAAATATGCATGTATATGCAGATTATTAAATAATTATATTTATAGGCATAGAAAAGGTACCATAGTTCATAATAGTTTTATATATATACACGGTATATTACACTATATTTATATATATATATATATATATATATATAGTAGTTCTGAAGGACCGGCACTCTGCTAAACTAGCAACGATGTGCCCCAGTGCCTTCTGTAAACAATTAGATAAGCAAGAAGAATCGGCGGCACTTGGAGACTGGGAAAAGGTATTTAATTTGTAACCAACACACCAACGTTTCGGGGCCACATGCCCCTTTGTCAAGGTAAGTAACAGGTGAAAAAAGGAAGAAAGAAAGAGCTTACCTTATACCCGGAGAAGCCCACCAGAAGTGAGAAGCTGGACGCTGCCTGGGACCCCACGTGACGCTGCCGGAGTCCCGCACTGAAGACGTCAACGTGACTAGCATCACAGGTAACTTAGGCAACCAGATCGCTAGCGCTACAACGTGGCTGGTCGTCCTGCAGAAAAGTAGATTGGAAAAGATGAAAGTGAAAAAAAATACAATAAAAGAAAAATGACGATCATACAAAAGTACAGTGTCTGAAACAAAAAGAAGATTATCGACCCCTATGACAAAACATTATATCGCAAAAGACAATTACACAGGTGAACTGGAATACCACTAATAATTATAATGAAAATTAAATGCTTGACCAAATGCTATGATATTAGAAATATTGGTCAATTGGACAAAAGTTGAAAACACAGTATACAAAATGGTCCATCTTAGTTGAACACATTCCAATTGATTCTCTTATTGAGACCGGCTGGACTGATGGTTTGTAGTTTGTACATCCATTTGGCTTCCACTTGAAGTAGGCGAAGTGCCCGATCGCACCCCCCTATTGGTTTTTGGCACATGGTCGATGGCCATGTGTCGGAGATCACCAAGGGCATGTTTTTTCTCTGAGAAATACCTGGCCACCGGTTGGTCTGAAGTCCTACCAGCAAGATCTGCCTTGATGGCAGAGCAATGAAGGGCCATGCGCTCCCGCATCGTCCTGGTGGTTTTTCCGATGTAACAGAGACCGCGGGGACACTGGATCAAATAGATGTGCACGTCAGCACATGCTTGATGTGGTAAGACCATTCTAAATAAGGATGAGTAAAGGTATGGCCTGTAATCATGTAAAGACACGTGGTACATCTCAAACATTTATAACAGCCTGGTTTTTTGGAGAGGAACCCACCCTCAGATGTATTCCTACTCAAGCCAAAATTAGTGATGTCGTTGTGAACAACCATGTCCTTGATGTTGTGGCCCCTAGTAAAACAAGCCAGAGGCCTCTTGCCTTTAAGGGATGGAAGATCTTTATCTGTAGTGATGATGGGCCACAGTGCCCTTGTAGTGCGGTGAATAACCGCGCTGGATGTACTGTACTGGTTTTTCCACGGGATGGTTGCCTCAGTGTCCCTCTCTTTTGGAACAAACAGAGAACTTATTGAAGTATTTAGTATCTCTTGTTTCTGTTTAAGTAACAAGGCTGAATCGTATCCTCTACATAAAAAAATTTTGACAATCAGATCCAAACTTGCTTCAACCTCAGCTGGTTCACTGGTGATCCTAACTACCCTCACCATCTGCGATTTGGGAAGACCCTTTTTAAGGGCTGGAGGGTGATGGCTGTTTGCTTGTAATAGAGTGTTTTTATCTGTAGGCTTAGAATACACGTTGGTGCAAATCCAACCCTTAACTATAGAAACTTGAATATCCAAATAATTCAGGGATTGGAAGCTATATTGATAGGTGATCCTGATTGGTGAGTCCCTTGAATTGATATTCGACATCAGAGCCAATAATTCCTCTTCCCTGCCTGACCACAGCATAAAAAGATCATCTATGCACCTGGCGAATAATAAGATATATTTGGATGCTGCATTATCGCCATAAAACATCAGTCGTTCTTCCCTGAACATGAAAATGTTCGCATACGAAGGGGTGACGTTACTCCCCATGGCGCAACCGGTTCGTTGTAGGAAGTAGCGCCCATCAAAAAGGAAATAATTCCTTGATAGAGTCAATTCAAGTAACCTTAAAAATAAAGCATGGTTGATATTGGGGACTTCTTCAACATGCAGAAACACTTTCATAACCTCTAGTCCATCACGATGAGGGATGGAAGTGTAGAGACTACATATATCCACAACACAGATTAAGGTGTCTTCAGGGACTGGGCCCACTCCGCCCAGTAATTTGAGAAAGCTGGAAGTATCCTTGATGTATGTAGATTGTTTCAAAAGAAAAGGTTGAATGATGCTGTCCAAAAATTGAGAGACAGGTTGATATAATGAGTCTCTGGCAGATATTATTGGGCGTCCAGGAGGTTTCTCAATCCGCTTGTGAATTTTCAGCACTGTGAAAAGAATTGGGGTGACAGGATGATCTGTGATTAACGACTTTAACAATTGATCAGATAACAGACCTGTATTGTTGGCCTCCATGAGTACTTCATTTAGTTCTTTCTTGAAGTTCAAAGTGGGATCACCATTAAGAGGTTGATAAGTGTCAACAACGGCCAACTGGGTTAATTTCATCCCTATACTCAGACAAATCCTGAACAACAATCCTGCCCCACTTGTCGGCGGGGCGGTTGATGATGTCCCGATAATTCCGGAGATCTCTCAGAGCATCCCGCTCCGCCCTAGAGAGATTATAATGTTTGACATTGCAGGCCGCATTGTATCTGAGAACGGCATCGTCCAACAACCAGGTAAATGTTCTGATGGAGGAATTAGAAGACTGAGGATTGAATGAAGATTTAGATCTTTTGCGATATAATGTTTTATCATAAGGATCGATAATCTCCTTTTTGTTTCAGGCATGGTACTACACTGTACTTTTGTATGATTGTCATTGTTCTTTTATTGTATTTTTTTCACTTTCATCTTTTCCAATCTACTTTTCTGCAGGATGACCAGCCGCCTCGTAGCGCTAGTGTCCTGGTTGCCCAGATTACCTGTGATGCTAGTCGCGATGACGTCTTCAGTGCGGGACTCCGGCAGCATTACGTGGGGTCCCGGGCGGCGCCCGGCTTCTCACTTGTGGCGGGCTTCTCCGGGTATAAGGTAAGCTCTTTCTTTCTTCCTTTTTTTACCTGTTACTTACCTTGACAAAAGGGAGTGTGACCCCGAAACGTTGGTGTGTTGGGTACACATTAAATACCTCTTCACAGTCTCCAACTGCCGCCGAGTCTTCTTGCTTATATATATATATATATATATTATATATAAATCAATCCAGATAGGCTGCACTCACTTGAAAGGGTGTATAGTCCAGGGTGCTCCATTAAAGACAATAAAGTCCAGAATCCAGTAAACAAAATTGGGCACTCACCATTAAGTAGAAAAATGCTTTAATAGCTCATGAATATCATAAAAAAGTCGATGTTTCGGTCCCAAAAGAACTTTTGTCAAGACAGTTCACCACCACACAACTACCACCAAGTAGACCCATGGGTCTACTTGGTGGTAGCTGTGTGGTGGTGAACTGTCTTGACAAAGGTTCTTTTGGTACCGAAACGTTGACTTTGTTATGATATTCATGAGCCATTAAAGCATTTTTCTACTGAATGGTGAGTGCCCAATTTTGTTTACTATATATATATATATATATATATATATACATTTGTAATAATATGCTATCTGATCTATGGCTTTTTTTGTCAGTATTCTGCCATTTGTTTTCTTTTTTTCCCCTATTTGAGGTTTAACAAGGCTACATTCATTTTATATTTGTAATATATGCAGCCTGAAGTCACCTGGTCCTCCAGTTTTCTCCCTCCTTCAATCAGGAGAGCAATAGAGAGCCTATTATACGCTCACCAAAGCATGATATCATTGCATAGTGTTCCCAGTTGAATACAATGTAAAAGGTCTCTATTAAGTATAATAATTGCCCTTCCAATTTGCATGGTATACAGGAAAAAAAGGACCTAGAGATAAGAGGAAAATCTCAGACAAACATAGCATAAGTGGACACTCAGTGGGCACCAGGACCAAGGCGTAATAAATAAATAGAGGGCATAGAAGACATAGGCAAGACTAGTGAGTAAACATGAAGCAATGCAGAGGCTAGACTGGCACATTAGACAACACAGCTACAGATATAAATAATGGGGCAGGCAGGCAGGCAGCACACTTACTGAAGTCCTTCACTCTTTCCCTACCATGAGGGCTGCCAGCTTCACCAGGATGGAGGTCATCATCCGTACCCACTTGATCGATGAGAGACTGGGGCTGGCAGTCCCTTATATAACTAATAGTGTAAAAGTGGCAGCCTATAGGCAAACAAGAAGGCACATCTGGCGGTTGGTCGGGTCCCGGAGGAGCATTGTTAAGCTGGAGTACCACTGGAGCTAATTCCGCAGGCGCCAGCCGGATCTCCTGCTTGGTCTCCGCAACAGGATACAGCAGCATACAAGATGTAAAATGTCAAAGGTAAGCAACCTGGTCTTTGTACAGCATTTTGTTTACCTCTTTGTTTTGTTATTTGTGTCAGTGGCAAAGGATATCTAATTGAGTTCATTCAGGTTTTTTCTGTCTTCAGTTATGTGTAGTTGTAGCACTTTTTAGAATTTTCAGTTAGCCTGCCACCACCCCTGGTTTTGCCTGTCCCATACATGATAACTAATTATATTTTCTCCTGGACCTTTTGCAACACTGCAGCTTTCATGCTGCAGGCAACAGTGTTTGTAATAAAGACTATGTAGACTTTATTCTGTTTAAATCTGTATACAATTAACATGTATTTTTTATTAATATACATAATAATCAATACATATGTTTATTATTGTCTTTGCAGGAGTCAGGCGTCACAAATGTGGCCGTCAGGGCCCTGTTGGGGAGGAGGTGACTAAAGGAGGAGGAGAAGGTAGAGTAGGAGGAGGAACAACAGCTGCCACAGGAGGAGATAGTAGAGGAGGAGGAGGAACACCAGATGCCACAAGTGGAAGTGGCTGAGGAGGAGGAACACCAGATGCCACAGGAGGATATAGAGGATTCAGCCCACTTGCACCAATCAAATTTACAACCACAACTCTATTTGTTGGATTCCCAATTGTCATCCCCAGAATCCATTTTGCCCCACCTAGCCCATCCTTAACAGTCCCATTCCCACCACCTAATAGCCCTCACCTATTGTGGTAACCCCCCCTCCCTCCTAGCCCCACCTATCTTGCATTCATTTTTGCAGTTAATCTATGTGATAATTCTCCCTCTGACCTCCTGCCACCCTACCAGCCTTCTGTGGAGGACATTGGCCTATCCAAACTATGTAAAACTAGATATTATATGTTTAGGTATGCTTTTTAGAACAACTGTGTTGTTAATTGGACTTATTTCTTACAACACAATCTCCATGAGACCTCCAAACTCTGTCCAGGTAGCTGGATATAATGGCAGAAGGTCTTACCGTTACCCACTAGGGCATCCAGAATTTTAAAACCTTAGATTTTAAGTTTATTTGCCATCATTCATTTGTATTTTGTTTTTAGATTTCAATTTAATATATTTCAGATATTGTTTGCACATATTGACATAGTGTAATACTTTGCTTTCAGTATTGTGTTCGCTAGAACTTCTTGAAAATGGTTTTTGGGGTCCAAAAGTGTAGCTAACACAACAATGTATTGTATTGTTTGTAGGATTATAACTTTTGAGTGTTTTTAGCCAAAATATGTGAAAGCTACTGTAACCAACACCTCAAAATAACCAAAGTGACACAGTCAACAAGTATTTTTTTATTACAAAAACCTATTTTAATCTTTAACTTTATTAATTTTAGGTAATGGTTTAAAAATTGTTATTTCATGTGCAAAATGGTAAATTCTGAACAAATTAAAGCCATTTGTCAAGCTTCATCTTGTTGTCCTAAAAAACAAAGTAAAATTTAAATTAACTAATTTGTGAGAACATTATAAGTTAGCCATCACAACAAATACACACAGACAAACCAATTAAACACATGCAAAGTAATGTTACTTGCCAACATTATGTCCACATGTCATATGCTGACAAAATCAGACATCTCTGTAATATTAATAATTTGCTTTCTTGTAATCTAGAGAATGCATCATTTCACAACAGCATACATTGATCAACCATTTTCTCCTTCCATGTCTGACTAAACTTATATTAAACCACAAGACTGTTGTCCACTCTTACATTCTAAGTTTCACATAAATGCATGCTTGAGGACACAACATTTTCAATCTAACTATGATATACTAATTAAAGGCAACGCTGTTAAATGATGCCTATGCAGAAAACCTGGTCTGAACTTGTTACTTGAGCAGTGTGTTTGGGAAACATTGCCTTACAATTAAAATTAATACATTGTTTATGATTTGTAAATACAAATTAGAATGAAAATGACTGAGGATGGTCAATAACAGTACTGTGGTGAGTAATGTATTGTGACCCATAAAATTGATATTATTTGTAGGATAGGTAGAATGTATAAATTATACTAACCAATTTAGGTGGGCCTGTGTCTGGCCCACACCCTTGTCTGGACCTCAGCTTGTTGGTTCCCTGTGAACACCAATAAAAGGGATAAAAATCGTTTTCAAATGTTCACTACAATTATATGACATATGCATTAACAATATAACAATAATGACATGAATGTCTGAGTATTGTGTTCTGCATAGGAGCTCCCGCTCCAGAACTGTACTCTCCAGTATAGTTCTCCTCCAGTATTTTTTAAACTCCAGTGTTTGGTTTCCTCGATAGCAGCACATCCATACCCACATTTCTATCTGCAGTGTTTTCAGGCAGAGTCCTCATACCAGCTAAGTACTTAGTTGCTTTCACAGTGGGATCACACAACATGGGGCACGACATGGACCCTCAATGAGTAAAGTCCATATCCTCTTGTAGGGATTCCTGATGAAGTCCAGTGTGGGTCTTAGACTCTGCGCCAGGGTACTTGCATGCTACGTGCTTTACAAACAGTGCTACACATCTGTGTAACTTTGTTGCATACAACGCACTACTCAACCTGTAGCAACACCTCTGTGTACCTTATTGCATGCTACGCGCTGTACAATCAGCATCCATGTAACTTGTGGTTACATTACCAATATCCTTTAATGTAGGGTACTTCACTGTACCTTCACCATTTGTGCCTACTGTGTTAATACCTTAAGGTGTTCCGTGGTTACCTCCTCTTGGAATATTGCAGCTGTTCTCACGTAGAAGCAAAATTCCAAGGTTTCACAGGGCACATTCTCCATTGCTGCAGTTGGGGTAGCCATAGAGGGCTGCTGAACAGTTTGTCTTGATGGACCTTAAAACATTATGTGTTTGAATGCACAGTATTGATGTTTGATATTTACTTAAAAAGAAAAAAATATATGTATATACTATATCTTTGGCACTTCACCATCCTTAACTGCTGTGGCTCTGGCTGAATGTCTTTTTCTAGGTTGAGCTGTAAACAGGATATAAAAAATACTTTTCATAAACATTCTGTGTGCCTATATTGATTGTGAATACTTATCAATACAAATGTAGTAAGTGAGCTGATTATTAGATTTTGTCATGTCGGTGTAACACATGTTTATAGTGGTGTATGTTAAAATAACACAAAACACTCACCAGGCTGTGGCAGACATGGGGGGACATCACAATTTCAGCTGGGATGATCCTTTGCACTCTCTCATCATATTCCAGATAATCTATTTCAGCATTTCAGTGCGCTTTGCAACCTTGCACTCCTCAGTCGTCTTAGTCTTCTCTTAATGTGCGAGAAGCGCTTACCACATTGTGAATTAGGGCCTGTTTCAGCATGCACTGCTGAACGCAGATTCCTGATGGTCGGTAATCTGCACAGGCACCTGACCCATACTGCGCATGTGCAGTACGGGTCATGCGTGTCTGCACGCAGACTGGCAGCAGGCTGTCAGTGATTGACAGTCTGCTGCCATTTGTGGACGGGGAGGGGGTGGCGACGGCCTTCGTTTCCCGAAAAAAAGGAATGTTGCCGCCGTTAGGGGAGAGGGAAGAGGCCATAAACTCTGTCTGCTGATGGAGATTTCCTAGCCTCTTTCTCTCATCTCACAGATTATCTGATGCTACGTTGTACAACACAGCTTGTATAAGTAATGCATGCAGGCGATGTGATGCCTCCTGCTGCATTACCATAATTGCAAGGATGGAATTGCAAAGCTGCTTGTGTGCAGCTTTGCAGTTTCATCCTAAACTGAATCAGGCCCTTAATCCTCTTAAATTGCCCTAAAGCTTTGACTGCCTCACTGCTGCTACCCACAGCTGCTTCTTCTGCCTGGATGAGGTACTTGCAGCCTGCCTCCCAAAGAGTAGCTCATAATATGGGATCAAGAAATTCACATCAAAAGTAGAAAATCTGTTCTGATTTAGTTTTCCCTGCATCCCTCTCCTCCTCTATCTCTGAGGCCTGCTCCACCTCCTGACCAGCCGGACTCTTAGCCAGTCATGGCTATAGTGCAGGAAACCACAAGAAGGACCTGTCAGTCAGGTAGTGTTATACTTTACAAACAGTTTTGCTTTTTTGTGGGATTCGGGCCAATCAGTTTGTTATTTTGAGAAGACCGGATTCTACATGGACAAGAGGACCGACCAGAGCCAGGGAGTAGGTAAGTATGGTATGTAGTTTAAGTGTGCGAATGTGTAATAAAGTGTTAAAACATGCATTGTGTGTGACATGTCTTTTTTTAATACTTTTTTTTACAGTGGGGGTACAGGTGCCAGTGGCCTGCTGGCACTTGTGGTTCTACAAGTGCTGCAGGGCAGGCTTGCTGGGACCTGTAAACCCACTGTGAAGAACAATATTAGTGCTATATTTAACCCATTACCTCTGGCTCCTTCGCCACCAGGAGTGCAAGGAAGAGCCCTAGGCTTTCAGACATACAGTACTGCTCCTTTTCTTAATCTACCTTTGCAGGGGCAGAACTATGGGAGACAATGGAGGCGCCTGCTGCCGGGCTCCAGCTCTGAAGGGGGCACCTCCTCCATTGCCACAATATATTCACCCCACGTAGGGATGTAATTATGTACTCAGAGTGTACCGTCATGACTGCCCAATACATGGTACCTCTTTCCGGCACCTAAGAAGCCACCATACACTAGTGGAGCGCTCTATGTCAGACCATCAGCTGCCACCTTCATAATCTATAGCCTTCCTGCATGCGAATTGCAACTTTACAGTGTCAGCGGCTGTAACTATAACTAGCCTCTGGGCATCTGGGATGAACATACAACACTATACCTTTGACCACCACTTTTTGCTTCCTCTACCAGTACACATATCCCATTGGTTCATTCTTGGTCTCCTCTCTCTTAACCTTCTCCTTTGGCAATCTCAAAATCTCCTTCATCCTCCAATATCATCTATATGGGGGTCGACCCAAGTACAGCTGGTGAGCAACAAATCCCCTGATCGCCCTTTCCCTACCTCTTACCTCTCCCCATCTGATCACCTCACTCCTCAGTGATCAGTAGAGGAGGGTGGATGTGAAAAACTTTCTGTACAGGGAGCATGGCGTATATTGCTGGCTGGGCGGCTGTGAGTGTGCAGGGAGCATGGCGCCCTACACATCAGCATATTATGTGTAATGGTTTGGCTGGTCCTGTACACTGATGACACTGAAATCAACCTCTGTTCCCCTGACCTCTCTCCTTCCATCCTCTTTTGTATTTCCAAATGCCTGTCTGGCATCTCCTCTTTGATTTCACAGTGCAACTGAAACTTAACATGGCCAAGACTTAACACATTATTTTCCTCCCTTTCAGGGCCCCTCCTCTCTCTTTCTGTTGGTAAAATCACACTCTCTTAGATCTTCTAAGTCAACTGCCTCCCCAAATTACTCTCATTAATTTCCCACATCCAGGCCATCTCTCAATCTTGCTACTTCAGCATCCAGAACATTTCCAGAATTTAGCCCTCTGTTACCCTCAATACCACCAAAAAACACTCATTCACACTCAGATGATTTCAGAAGTAGACTATTGTAACCTACAGTACCTCTTTCTTGCCTCTCCCCACTTCAATTCCTTAATGTTTCTGCTTTCATCATATTTCTCTGCTGCTGTTTGGCGTTTGCTTCTGACCTCTGTAACCTGCTTCACTGGCTCCCTAGTAACTTCCTCTTATTCTTGTCATCAAGTTTTAATAGTGAGCCACAAACTAAGGTCATACACAGGAATACAGGAACTGAGCCAAAGGATAAAGCAATAAGCAAGTCAAGAACTGGATATCAATGGCAAATGCACTGGAAAGCTGGAGACTAGGGGGTATATTTACTAAAGTGCAGGTTTTTAGATTCTAGCTATCATCTTCTAGAAGGTGCTAGACAAATGTTAAGTAGAACCTGATTGGTTATTATGGGTAACATTTCCACTTCTAAAAACCTGCACTTTAGTAAATATACCCCTAGAAGTGAAGCCTAATACTCTGGCAATTTTCTGTAACCAGAATGGCATTTAAACAGGCTCTTGTGTTCCACTCTGCTGCCTTTTGTGATGCCAGCAAACACTTGATTACAGGCAAGGGCGTCTTTAGAGAGGAGGGGGCCCATGTGCCTTCCCCGTCCGGGGCCCCCTCCTCTCTTCCCGGCAGCCAACTGATGCGGCTGGGCAGCCACCGGAGCATTAGTAGACTCTGGGCACTAGAGTCTGCCCGGAGTTTACTGCGCAAGTGCAAAATGCTGGAAAAATGGCCCCGGCTGACATTTTTCAGGATTTTTGTACAGCGCTGACACCCGGCGCAGGACCTCGGAGAGGTATGTTTTAAATAATATGGGTGCAGGGTGTACGGTGTGGGGCCCGTGTGCACCACACACCCTGCACCCATTATAGATACGCTCCTGATTACAGGTATAAGAAACAGGGCAAGGCAGGAGCTGCAGCAGACAATGGACACTTTCAAACTGAAGCATCAGGTCTAAGTCTTCAGAACACAGCAGCATCTAACCCAGTAGGTCTCATGGTGCCTGACAAGTTAGTACTTATGCTATATGTATAAGCTATAATCAGCCATTGTGCATTGTACTTATGCTCTGGTACTCATGTTGTGAAATGTTTCTTTGTTAACCTGTACTGTGCTACGTATACTTTGTGGCACATTATAAGTTTGTAATAAAAAGTATAATAATCTGTACTAATAAATTTATAATAAGAAAATTGTGTCTGTCGGTTTATTCCAATTTGGCGCAAAAACTACTGGACCGATTTTAATGAAAACTGCATCATTGTGTAGTGGAAACTCCTAGAAATAACCTGCACTTTGTTTCATCTCAATTCGTCAATCTAAAGCTGAGCAAAAACAAAAACTACATTTTTTTACATCATCAATGCAAGAGATAGTTGTAGCTCCATTCGCACAGCAGGGAGAGGAGCTTTGGGGCCCGCGTTCACTTGAATAGGGTAGGCTACATAGTAGTCTGTGTACAGGGCACACAGTGACATTGGTGTGAGTGGTGGGTAAAAACGCTGCTGGTCACGTGGGCCACTCCCACGACAGGGCCCCTATGCAAATCAATACGACTACAACACCTCAAATAAAAAAAAATGTTGGCAGAAGCGAAATCTTCGTGGGCAAAGCCGCAGACAACAGCTGGTAAAATATTATTACATTTCTGAATAACATTGATTTCAGCTGCCATAGATAACAACAGTACAATTGTACTGTAAATAATACAATAAAATAAACCTGTTGTAACATTTTATAAGAATTTTTCTTGATCACTTACCTGTGGAATTAGCTGTGTGTTTAACAACCTTGCCACAGCAATAGACACTTCAGAGTAACTATCTCCGATGACGGCCTTAACCTTGGGTGTATAGTCTGAATAGTTGCACTGGAATGCCAGGATATCCTCAGTAACATTGTGTGTAGAAAGAAATCGTAGTGCTGCTGATATGGCCAATGTGGTGTCAGAACAAGTGTCATAGATTTCGTATCCAAGTTTAATTCCAGGTATGAGGGAGGAATTGTTTATCATGTCGATCGCATGGGTCATGGCCAGTATTTGCAGGAATCCCTGCATCTCAAATCTGTCAAATACAACCAATATAAATATTAAATTATTTAAATTAAATACAATGGAATTTTTATATAAGGCTTTTTTTTCTCTTCTATGTGATGATTACAAACATCTGAGGGTTTTCTTTTTGTAGTCTTTTGAAATAATAATATTTCATTTTATTTGGATTTTCCAGTAATGTACAAATTATTTTTAAAACAATATATTTTGTTGCTAATAATATTCCCTTCTGATATAAATTAAAATCATACATCCCGACATCCTGGCTGTCCTCTCTAAGAGTACTGTGGTTCCTTTTAATATTTTGTTTCCAGGCAGACTACAGGTGCCAGCAGGCTCTTAATGTCTGGACTTGCTCGCACTTGTTGATCCACAAGCGCCAGCATGCCAGGGCAGGCTTACTTGTACTTGTAGTCTGACTGTAAAGAACATCATTATCTATTATTTTACCATTATCCCAGCCACCACCGCATCTGTTGCCTCCCTGGGCTGACCAGTTTGGGGCTGGTTAATATTATGGGAGGGTGACCCCACGCTGTCTGTCTCCCTGCTCTGGCTTGCCCAGGGTTGCCTACCCTCCCGATTCGGCTGGGAGTCTCCCGATAATCGGGTGAAGCTCCCAGCCGCCCGGAAAGACAGGCAAGCCTTCCGGCGGCCGCCGATCCCCCCGCAATTAACTGTTAAACCTCTGCAGCGGGGGGAGCAGTGACGCAATTCACGCTGAATCGCATCATTTTGGCCCCGCCCCTGCTTCACAATGCCTGTATTATCAACATTGTGTAGTGGGGCGGAGCCAAAATTATGCGATCGCATGACCCCCCCGTCACGCCTACAAACGTCAGGCATCCGCCCAGCCACGCCCTCTTTTGGCGGCCATGCCCCCCTGCCCTGCCGATTTGGCTGCTCCCTCCCAAAAGGAGCAGCCAAAAAGTCAGCAACTATGCATTAGCCCCCTTGCTGATTCAGCCTGATGCTGGTTATAGGAAAATAGGGGGAACCCTACACTGTTTCCGTCCCCTATTTTCCTATACCAGCACAGGCTGAGAGGTCCAGGACTGGTTATTGATTGGGGACAGACATTTTTTTCAAACCTATCCCTTTATTTACTTCTTACAGTAGAAAACCCTGCACATATAATAGTGATCTGTGCAGTGTGGATATCTTGACAATTTCCCATCGGTTTATGGTAATTTTTCAAACGACTATTAGTATAGTGTGGATCGTATTCTTATCTATGTAAGAAATTGATGGTGGTCAGATGTTCTGTAAACCAATTGAAAATCGCTCAAAAAGTCAAAACTGACCATTAGTAAAATTGCGCCTTTGAGCCCAATGAAATTTAGCCATAATAAAAGTTTTTCCAGGCAGAGGTGTATCCCATTCTGATGGTAGCAACTAGATACTATGGAATAATGATGGGTAATTTTTCAGTTGACAGAAATCATCTGACTCAGTCAAGGACTGGAAAAGAGCATCCACTTTGCGGTTCTTCTTATGCCCTGGTCAGAACAAGATACGCAAATCAAAGAGAGAGAAGAACGATGAATAGTAAGCTTGTGTAGGGTTCATGCATTTGCAGATATAATAATTCTTGTGATCGGTGTAGATGGTCATGGGGAATCGGGCTCCTACTAGAAGATGTCTCCATTCTTCCAATGATAGTTGTATAAACAACAATTCCTTGTCCGCCACAGTGTCATTTCTTTCTGCATGCAAGCATTTCTTAGAGAAAAAAACCACTTGGATGGAATTTGTTGTTTAAGGGGCCTATAAATCATTACATAATTATCACTAATGATAATTGTGTTTTAAACTCGCTGCAAGTTTAAAAAATCTTTCGGAGGCATTCATCAGGCCTCCAAAACCTTTTGGAAAAGTGATACTTTTTCCCCTACAGCTGAGGTATCCATAAGGATTTTCTCACTGTGTCTGACCCCCTCTACAGTGCATCCGGAAAGTATTCACAGCGCTTCACTTTCTCCACATTTTGTTATGTTACAGCCTTATTCCAAAATGGAATAAATTCATTTTTGTCCTCAAAATTCTACACCCAAATACCCCATAATGACAACATGTAAAAAGTTTTTTTGATTTGCTCAAGCAAGTCAGTAGAGCAACCCTCCTTACAGGGCAGTCCTTAATTACTAATTTATGTATCGCTTGTTGGCTTACTAGGGCCAGACTCTCAGGTCTTGCTCCCAAAGTCATTGATTTTCCAATGGCCATTCCAGTATTTTAACTAGAAAGTTCTTTGCTGACCTCAAGCAAAAAATTCTTGAACTCAGGAAGAAGCCCTTTCTCCGGGCAGGTTTAGCAGACAGAGCTGGGGGCCTGACCCAAATCTTCTGTGGCTTCGGCAAATCTCATGGAAGAGATTTCAAATCCAAGTCCACCAATTTGAAGGACAAACACCTCAACCTCTTTGTCTAATCCAGTTAGAGGAAGTATGGCCAGTGAGTACGCCTTCTCCCCATATGACTCTGTCACATAGTTTTGACAAAATGGCTCACTTCAGTCAGAAGCATTTGTATTATAGCAATTTATTAGAAACTGTGATCTCAGATACATATAACCTATATACCAGGTGTTCTTTGTCGTAGAGACTTCAGCATATGTATACAGAAAGTACTAAGCTGTTATGAGCACAAGGTTTGCCTGTTGATAGAGTCAGAATACTCCTACTTTGAGGCAATTTCAAAGCTCATGCCTTGAGCTTTTTGCCATATTCCCTGTATTATGTACAGTATCCTAATGTGTATCTTATATACTGTGGTATGATTTATTGGTTCAGGTAATTTGCAAAGTAACTGATAAAGTATAAGAATTAGTGTATAAACAATATTGTGGGGGGGGGGAGCAGTTATACCTACTCACAAACTGTCCTCATGCTGTGTGATGTCATCCTTTCAAATTAGCATTTCTGGGTGACAGTTGCTATGATACACATGTTTTAATTGAATATCTTCTAATAAAATGTCTTTCTTTTGCACTTCAAACTTTGTGGGCATATATATTTTTATAATTCCATATAAATTGGTGTTGTGATTTGGATCTCACTTCAAACTGATAAGAAGAAAGGATAACCATGTGTTTTCCTTTATCAAAGTCTGGATGGCCATGAGGTGAGGTAAGCTAAGATGTTTTAATTTGTACATACTTTAAGAAGGAAAAAACATGTATGTTGTGTCAATAATTGTGAGGAAATAGTGTAGTAATGGACAAGTTATTTTGGTTAATGCATGGAATTAGTAAATTTGACTTTGCGCCTTCAGCAGAGTCTGAAGGAATCTCCACAGTTTGACATTGCTGGATTTAAATGTATATATATATATATAACCTTATTAACAAGAGGTTGGACTGAGGATTAGAAACAAACTTCTGGTTTTATCTTGTCTGTTTGAGGGTGTCCAATGAGTATTGTCTGGTGAAAAGCATAGTCAAGCTTTCCATGTCTCAGTAAAGTAGTTGACCTGCAGACTACTGCCCAATAAGGCTGATCCAAAAAATTCTAATAAAATGAGCACCTTATCTGCCTTTGAATTTGATAGAAAATTCCCCCATACTGAATGGTGACTTCTGGCTATCATCATGTCCCAAGGGAACCTTCCCCTTTACTTTGTTGTATGTAACCCTGGATCCTCCTTAGAAGATTTTGGAATTTGCAGATGTGATTTGTGTAGCAGTTAAGTGTTCATTTAAAATGGAAGCATGTGATGTCATTTCATCTCATATCGTGCAATAAACCATGCCTGTTTTAGCTGCCATGGGCTGATAATTCTGTACAACAAAATTGCAGCCCCACAAGTAAAGACACAAAAGACATAGACAGATTCAACTCAGAAACAGGGCAGTGTCCAGCCTAATCAAATGGATACTGCTGTTGATGGACTGAAAAGTTTTGATGCAAGATATTATAACCTGTTGACACAAATTCTATACAAGGTAGCTGTAGATAATAAGCTATTAATATTATCACCAACTCCTTACACCCAGGGGAAGATGACAAGGGGATGGAGATGCTGCCACCACCACTATGAGCTGAGAAGTCAAATTGAAGAAAATGAGAAAAGACTGTGGTTGTTAGGTATGCAATATTGTGCGAGCAAGATGAGCAAGAAGCAAGAACACAGAGTATTAGAACTGTTCCTGCTCAAACCTTACTGGTTAAAATGATTGACTAAATGTAAATTCCATAAAAGGGTGACCATAAATGATTATCACTACCTATTGACTGAAATGGGGATCTGCTGTTGGGAGAGGCTCATGATTCGCCCCTGATTGGGAAACCCAGCGCAGAGGGTTCCACTGAGCATGCAGTAAATAATGAAAAATGGAGAGTTATAAGTGCTAATCACTGTTTAGAGCTCTGTGCTGTCTCTATTACAACCTATGATCCCATGCCAGTAAAGACTAGAACTGGCACTCTGTAATAGTCACGAGAGCATGCTATTTAATTAACACTTAATGGTACAGGCAATGGTGTAAATAGGATCTAAGATAATTTTAAACTGATTGTTATAGACATACTCAATCCATTCATTAATCTAGAAATGTGGATAGCTCACTGCAAATAGTATGACCTCCAAAAAAATCAAGATAATGTATGTCCACACAAACTTAAGATATCAAGAGAGAAACTGGGTTCACCTGCTAGATATGCATTTGAATTCGTGAGGCTTGGTCACTGCCCATTAAGCTAGTGAAGACATCTGGGATTTATAGTACTCCTCCATCCAAAATTTTGGTGGTAGGGAGTGTATAATAATTTAGCTGTGTTGATTGGTTGGCACCGCTGCGCCCTTTCACCAATCCCATATGAGATCTATGAATTCATTCAGGACTACCAATCCTGCAATAGCCCACCCCCATCAGGTTGTACGGAGGCAAAAGAATACAGTTGTTAGTGCTAAGATGATTGACAGGTGTACATGCCAATCCATGGCTTCATCACTCTGAAATAAAATGCAGGACGGAGAGCCTTTCATTATAGGGGAGGAGAAGGGAGGGTTTTTTTTTGTCTGTGTCTGGGGGGGGTATCGAACCTAACAGTGCTTATGAGGTAGCATTGTAATTTGGTTGTTACACAACCTGACGGTATAAACAGTCTCATATGGATTCCTCCATTTGTATCCTAGGGGGGCATTAAATGGTGATTCATTACTGTCTCGTTTCTAGCTTTTACAGGTCATACATATGGCCAGAGGTAATAGAGGTAACAGACCATCCCGCTGTATATTGCATGATAGTGGCAAATTGCCAGTTGTATGGTTCATCTCAGTAGGCACTGGAATGAGTGCTGTGATGTAACCCAGCTTGTCTGTAAAATGTACACATTAAATATTGGGTTTGATGCTATACAAATTACCCACTTTATTGGTCTGTTAAAGGATAATTTGGGTCATATGTTTCATAATCCTAGGTGTTATATACAGGCATGAAGCGCCTAATAATTACATTAAGTTTTATGTAAGTACCAGTATATATAAATATATATTATTCTCTAATCTCCATAGGGGATAGGGATGTAAAAGTTTTATCGAGATACTAATAGAAGATGTTGTAAGATATCTAGTTTTGTAGTGTCTATATGGATGTACAGAATAGACATTAACACGGAAAAGCTTTATTTTGTAGTTTATCATAAATATGGCTAACCATAGCCTGATCATCTATCAATCTATCTGGTATCAGTGGTGGTGATGAGTGGTTTTTAACAAATATAGACATACTTTGTGCACTATGGTGTTAAGTGAGAAGAAGACTAAGGATTTATAACTAATGCATCAAATTAAGAGGAGTAGGGGCATCATTTTAAAGGCAAAACCAAGGTTTTGCCTTTAAAGTGATTGTTGCTTTACAAATTAGGGAACACTCGCATGTATTCCCGCAGTGCCACAAGCTTGAACCCTATTACGTAAGCCTCTATATAATCATAAATCTTTCCTATGTGTTTCTAAATTGCAAATCATGTTGAGAATCAAATTAAATTTTAACAACTTTTGAGAATGTTTTCATGATTCTACAAGCGCTCAAAGACAATTGTAGAGCAATATTGGGCCTGATTCAGAGTTGTACAACATTGCACAGCTGCAGGGAAGCGACAGGAGGAGTCTGGTGTAAATAGACGCCTCCTGACAGCTTTGCATATCTGAGTGCTGTATCCTAAAGTGCAGTATTGAATCTTCTACAAGACTATCGACCATCTGAGTAACCGTGAGGTTAGTCAGATCGCCCGTTGCAGCTCCGTAGCCTAGGCCAGGAAATCTGCATCGACACTCCCAGAAAATAGGGGTGACACAACTTGTTTTCCGGACTGGAGGCCAGCCCAGCCCATTCCCCATCTCCAAACAAAAGCAGCCTGTCAATCAGGCTGCGGCTTTGGGGAACCACGAAAGATCTCGATCTTCTAACATCGGAGTAGTACACAAACCATCGGGTTTGCGTACTACTCTGAATCATGCCCATAGTGCAAATATTAAGTCAAAACAACTCTTGCTGAAGTAACAGCTATTATATTATTTTGGTAGAGTGCCAGAAGTTTATAAAATATATTCTATAATAAAAGTTGGTTGATTTTCTCTGCCCTGGTGTAGAAGGGTAGTTTAATGAAGATAAAAGGTTGGCACACAATGGGATTATATATCTGTCTGGCAGTTAAAGCCCATACATTAAACATTGTCATTGTGGTGGTCACCTTTGTTATAATTTGCATTCTAATAAATGTTGAATCCACATATTATGTAGCTATTATATTAAAAACAGATTTTACATAAGAATTTAAGATTAGCTACCCAGCTCTTTTAAATACTTCATAACACTTCAGATGTACTTGACATTATTAAATGTGGCTATAAAAAAAACCCTAATAAAATTTAAAAAAGTAACAATTTCTAAAATATAGCTTTGGGATTAAGATGGATGTTTAAGTAAGTGTTTGAAAATGGCATGAGCAAGTGATTTTGAAAGAACCGAGAACTAACTGTACACATAAAAGTTAACAGAATTAGAAGGTATATTGTAAGTGAAACGCAGGTACGGCAAATGCTAAAGGAATGATAGAGAAGAGGATGGGTTTTGTGAAATAGTTTGTGATGAGGCATGTAGTTATGAGACCTGGTGGCACGATGCCGCCGGTCCATGTAGTTATGAGACCTGGTGGCCACGATGCCGCCGGTCCATGTAGTTATGAGACCTGGTGGCCACGATGCCGCCGGTCCATGTAGTTATGAGACCTGGTGGCCACGATGCCGCCGGTCCATGTAGTTATGAGACCTGGTGGCCACGATGCCGCCAGTCTAAATCCCGACGGGGGAAGCCCGACAAGGGACTTAAGATAAGCATTGATATACCGATGCAGGAATCCAGGAGGACGTCAGCCTGAATGAGGTAAGCCCGGGGTGCCCTTAGTGTTAGCCGCGGGAATGGGGAGGGTTAGGATCAGGTAGCATAGCAGGGTTAGCATTAGATTAGGGGGGGGATTAGGGTTAGGCACCCCTAGGGGGTAGGATTAGGGTGCAGGGAGTAGTGAATGGGGGTTGTTAGTGGTGCAGAGAGTAATTGAGGGAGATATGTTAGTGATGCTTGAAGTAGTGATGGGGGGTTGGTTAAACACAAGAATTATTTTTTTTGCCAGAAATGCATCTTAGTCGCACAGTGATGTATCTAGGAGACTTCACTGATTTATTTGATATGTGACACTTGTATATCTGTGGGCGACTGAATATCTGAATCTGTACACAAAATGCAACGATGCACTTGTGTACAGATTCAGATACATGGACAGAATGTCAACATATGAAATGTCGGTACGTATGTCAATATGTTGACATTAGGGTTAGGATTAGGTTTAAGGATTAGGGTTAAAGTTACCTACTGGCCATGTTGACATTTGGTCGGTGTCAACATGGTAAATATCGCATCAACACAAAAGAAAAAAAGTGGGGTGTTATATGTGGTGCACAGTGAGAATCCCTAGTCACATCTATTATTTGGCTATGTTGCTTTGAGTTTAAAAATGAAGAAATCTTTATTGGTATTCCTTAAAATATATTTTCAGAACAATAGGGTGAAATATTTGTTGAAACATTAAAATAGCTGTGTGAAAAAGATATGAAAAGTGTATTAAAAAGAAAGTTTCATTTACCGCTGATCTATTGCATATATTTTTATATACTCTTCACATGTATCAGTACAATAATGCTCCCAAAATTATGGATGATGTTGGTTTAGTTACACATATATCTACCTAGCTGTTACTCTACCATAATTAAAATATATATACACTGAATCTAAATTAGTCCCAGGTGGCCACCTATTCTTAACACTGTAAATCAGTGTTGTTCAATTCTGTTGCAACTTTAATGCCAAATTTATAGTGGCTTTGAATGAATTTGTATCAATTCCTCAACCTGATACATTGTAAACCAAACAAACATCAACATATATTCTCCAGAGTAAATATTTGGTGGTGGGATATATGGTGCCTTGTTATTACTACTAATTATTCAAGCTTGAAAATATATTTAAGTCAGTTGTTTAATGATTCAGTGATTTTATATTCGTATGATAGATAATATTTGTGTTATGTTCAGTGCATCTGTGACTCTGGGCCTGATTCAGAGCCGGACACTATTTGCGCTCGCTCGTTCAGAAAAAGGGGCCGGATATTTAAATAGAGCGATCGCTCTTTGCGGTCTGTTGACGCCTCTATGTCTGAACCAGCGAACGAAACATGCGTTCGCTATTTTTTAAAAAACGCCCCCTGGCCGCTCGCATCCTACGTCATCTCTGCTATTTATTAGATTAATCGAGTACATCGAAAGGCGTATGAACTGCTCGCAGTGCTTGTGGTAGGATTTTCCTACCGCAATCATGCGAGCAGTTCAGGCTAAAAGACAACCAAGTGACGTGGTCGATGACGCTGCTTTGTTAATTATGCACACCCTTAAAACGCCTGTTTTGACCGTTTGGCACGCCTGCGTTCGGATCTCCACTCCCTGTTTTCAAGCACCTTCCCCTGTTACCACCCACAAACGCCTCATTCTGTCACTCAAATTAGCAGTCATTCGCTATTTTGTGAGCACACAATTTCCGACCGCAATGACTGGTTCATGCATGCGTATTACAACCCATACGCATGCTCAGTTGTGCGAACATCGCTCGGAGCGAACGAGCGGCCGCTTACGAGCGGCTCTGAATCAGGCCCTCTGTCTGTAGCTATGTAGAAAATTGCTGTAAAGAAATATTTTGATCAATATATAATACAATATGTTCTGCTACATCATAGGTTGCACTTTTACTGTGAACTAAATCATACTGAATCCAACTTGTTCATTAGATGACAGTCTGTATTGTCATCTCATGCACCGCTCTCTCTTTTATTAATGTTGTTAGCTTCTACATATAACATTGAGCGGTGCTTCCGATATTAGGAGCCGTGTTACCAGTCACTGCACTAACACTGCTGTGCGCGGCTTCTCGTATTAACTAAACCACTCCCGCTTTTAGTATAAGTACCTGTGCATAATACATAGTTCCGTCACATCTGTTATAACTTTAGATACATGTGGAGCTTAGGGTTAAATTTACCTTCTGACCATGTTGACATTAGGTCAGGGTCAACATGGTAAATATTGACATTATGATAATTTCATCATATTCAATGTCGACATAATGACCATGTCTACATTATAAATGTTTACATAATATACCAAATTTATGGATATGGACATCCAATTGACATGTTTGTTCCCCTACAGCTATCCCTGAATAAGATGCAGTTCAATCTCCTAGAGAACATAAGAGAAAATTATTGTACCTACTATATTACTTAGTGACCACCTTTTTTTTTAAAAAAGATTCTACGCTACAGTAACATTTTCAGGGAAATCTAGTATTGACTAGCACTGGAGGAAATACTCTGATGATGTGCTTATTATTATGTATACTTCACTTTTTTGTTTTTGGTTTTTGCACCATACATTTTTTGTTTATTTTTCTGCCTGGGTTTTTGCCAAACTGCTGGGGCACTTCCTTGGATCAACCTGTCTGTAAAAATGTGCTTCCTTATGTTACCATCTTGTCTTCTTTTTGTTAAGTCCTTAACTCCCCTCTATATAGAGCTAAAGAGCTACATCATCCTAATGTAATACATCTTTATGCATCTACAACTTGTGCTTGTGAAAAGCAGGAGCTCTACTGTTCTTTCCTGGATTTAGACTGCCAGTAATTACTGTGTGCCATTTTCCAATACCAGGATCAATTTGATTAAGTTCAGTATAAGGGGTATTTTTACTTAAGTATGGGTTTTTAAAAGTGGAGTTGTTGCCCATAGCAACCAATCAGATTCTAGCTATTATCTTCTAGAAGGTGCTAGATAAATGATAATTAGAATCTAATTGGTTGCTATGGGCAACAGCTCCTAATCTAAAAACCAGCACTTTACCCCTAAGAGTGTAAAATATGAATTTTGTGTTCCAAATGTGAAAGCATCACATGTGTTTGTTAAGAATACTGTTATAGGTTACTGCACGTGCATAAGGTCATACACTTGCAAAGCAGAGAACATTTTAAAATCTCTAAAGCACCTAAGTTAAGATAGATGGCTCAAATTACTAATCTGATACTGACTTGAATGTTACTGTAGTTAGAACTAAAGCAGTATGACAAATAAAGATGAGCGGTTCGGATTGTATGCAATCCGAACTCGCTCAAACTTCAGACATCCAAATCAATCCGAGCGGTGGCTCAGGTCTTCCCTACTGACTCGGATTCCACTTTGAGTCAAAATGTCATCCTCGCAGTGTCAGTTTCTCGAGGATTTTGGATTCTATATAATGCACCACGGATGGGACTCGGTGCCATTTCCCTGTCAGGCATGCTGCTGTATGCTGCACTGTACTCTGTTGTATAGGCTGTGCTGTGTCCAGATTCAGTAACAAGTGTCTGTGCTGGTCTTAGTCAATGTATATGGGGGTGCATGCTGCTCTATGGTGCGCTGTACTCTGCTGTATATAGGCTGTGCTGTGTCCAGACTCACAAGTGGCTGTGCTGCTCTTATTCAATGTGTATAGGAGGGCACGATGCTGTATGCTGCGCTGTACTCTGCTATTTGGACTGTGCTGTGTCCAGACTTACAAGTGGCTGTGCTGCTCTTAGTCAATGTGTATAGGGGGGCATGCTCTTGATGCTGCGTTTCACTATGCTGTAAATTGGCTGCGCTGTGTCCATCAGTAAAGATGTTCACATGCATATATAAGCCCTGTGACTCCACGCAGTTTGAATTGAGCTGCGACCTCAAAAAATCAAAATAAAAAAATATATATACAGTATATAGTTCATTTCTATTGTTTCTACTGTTTGGTGTGCTTTACCCTAGTGTGCTTTGTTCATGTGCATATGTAAGCCCTGTGTCTCCAATGTAAGCCCTGTGTCTCCATGCAGCTTGAATTGAGCTGCGACCTCAAAAAAAATAAAATAAATATATATATATATATAAAGCTTTATTGTTTGTACTGTTTGGTGCGCTTTACCCTAATGCAATTTGTTTGCGTGCATATATAAGCCCAGTGTGAGCAGTGAAAGATGAACTGCCACATGATTGTGCCACACACTGCTGTTGCTTAGCTTAATCAGTCAGCTAACTCACTACAACCTTTTAGCCCACACTGGATGAAAACAATATTGTGAGCTCTGAGGTGGTCAAAATTGTCTGGAAATGAATGGAAATTAATGTTATTGAGGTTAGTAATACTCTAAAAACAAAAAAAGGCCCACATTATGTGATTTTAGCTTTTTTCTGCCAATTTTTGGAAAAAAATCCAAACCAAAGCCAATCATGGCAGTTTGGCAAAACCAAAACCGGCTGACAAATTAGAACCAAAACCAGCAAAAATGACCCGCGCACATCTCTAATTACAAATTATACAGTGTGAAAATGCTGAGGCATACTTGCCTGCTCCTCCAGAACAGCCGTGAGGCATCCTAAAATTGGGTGGTGCTCCCGGCTGGCCAGAAAGGTGGACAAGACTCCCGGAGGGTTGGGCCACCCAGCATTGAATTGCATCGCTTCACAAGGTGGGTAATCTCGGCATTGCATAGCGTGGGGTGGAGTTACAATGATGTGATTGTGTCACCATGCCCCCAGACCCGCCCACCTCCACTGAGCCCTGCTGCCTCCAGACCCGCCTACCTCTGCTGAGCCGCGCCCCCTGCAGTGTTGACTTGGCTGCCTCCTCCCGTAGGTGGCCGCCAAAAGGTCGGCAAGTACAGTATGTGTTGAGGTAGATGCTTAACAGGTTTCATATGCATTCACTCAAAAATGAAAGAGGACAGTGACTACTGCACCAGACTTTATAGTCTTCATATTGTACGAGACAAAATAACCCCATATAATTCAATAGGTATTTAAGATAATACTGTATCAAAGCTTATATTCCAACTGGGGTGCTAAGAAACACTCAAAACAAAAGAGTGAAAAGGAGTTGTCACTTTATGGCGCACTATTTTGGAATTAAAATAGAACTTTTATTTAATTCCAATAAAATATAAGGATTTGCAGCGAAAGATTAAAAACCAACATACTTTGCTGCAAATCATTATATTTTATTGGAATAAAATAAAAGTTATATTTTAATTACAAAATAATGCGCCATAAAGAAACAACTCCTTTTCACTTTTTTGTTCGGGTTTCATATGGACCCATCTACCTCCCTACTAGTAATTAAGGAATTAAATGTAAATAAAATAGTAAACATTCGTAATTAAAAAAGAGGAAAAAATACTCTGGGTTTCATATGGTCATGGAAAACTGTATAAAAAGCATATAGAATTAATGAAAACCTAAAAACAGGATGTACTATTATCAGGGGCGCCGAGAGGGGGGGGGAGCGGGTACAATTTACCCGGGCCCGGGCTTCCAGAGGGGCCCGGCGGGGGCCCGGGTCTGGCGCCGCCCCCACTCCCTCCTCACTATCTCCCAGCACACAGCGTGTGCTGAGATGCAGTGGGAGATTGCTGTGGCTGCTGCTTAGCAGCCGCGAGCAATCTCCTATGCCTGAGGGGGGGAGCGATCACACTGATCATGCCCCCCCTGGCTTTGCGCCGGGCTGAGGGGCTCGCAGCGCCCCCCTCCCCATCGTGCAGCGCCGCTACGCGGCACTGCAAATGTATACTTTTTTTACTTTTTCATTCGAGGGGGCGTGGCCACGCCTCCCGTGATTAGGCCACGCCCCCCTCTTTACCAGGGCCCCGCAGCGCTCTCAACGACCCTGACTATTATCACAACGTGGACATTCATAATGTGGACATCATAACAATGAAATGGTCAGAATGTTCTCAATGAACATGTCAACATGCAAAATGTTGACACTGGCAAAATGTCGACATTGTAAATATCGACACATTAAATTAGATTTGGTCTTAGGGTTAAGGTTAGGCTCCAATTATGGTTAGGAGGCATTTAGGGCTAGGGGTAAGCTGAAATATGATTGTTAACATCCTGATTGTCGACATTCATAATGTGGACATAGTGAACATGTCGACAATTTGTCCGTGTCGACATTGTGACTTTTGACATTCTGATTGTCGGCATTCTATTCATATCAACATGGTGTTGACAAAATGAATGTTGACATTCAGAATGCCAATATTACATACATATGTCCACATACATCTAGCCTCTTTGCGCGTTAAACAGCCCTTCTAGTCGCGCCATGCCGTGGCGAGACTCGGTAGCGCCCAGAGGCCCTGATTCAGAGCCGGACGCTGTGACAGAGCGCTCACTCTGAATCAGGGCCGTCCCTCTGAATTTTAGAGAGGCCTCCTGGCCGCTCGCATAGCTGTGGGTGACCACCCACAGCTATAGCAAGCGGCCAAAAAGATGGTCGCGATGGTCAAGACCATCGCGACCATCGGGCTTGCGACGAGACCCTTGTGGTAGGGTCTCATCTGCCGCAAGCCCTGGAGTGCTTTTGGCTCTATCAGAGCCAAAAGCACTCCCACTGGCATCACTTGTGATGTCAATGGGGCCTGCCCCAGATGGTAGGCGTTCCCATGGGAACGCCTCCATCTGGCCGGCCACGCCCCCGGCACGCCCACCAAAGGGGGCGTGCTGTCACTCACAATCCACAGCACGCCCCCTTTGTAGCGAGACCCATAGCGACGGCTTGCCCGTAGCTATTCGGGTCTCGCGCATGCGCACGACGGAGCCGGGTCAGTCGTGCGCATGCGCACTGGCCCAACATCGACCCGCTTGCGAGCGTTCAGTGCTCGCGAGCGGGTCTGAATCAGGCCCAGAGTCTTTTTGTGCGTTGTTTTACCTTAAGATGCATCTTATTCGATGTGAATAGATAGCACAAGCAGATTCTGCTGATTAAAATGATAAGCAGCATGACTACTGTATGTTCTCTGAGCAAGTATTGGTGTATTTGCATGCAAAATGTTACTTTACAGTGTCAGCAGCTATAACACTGTAACGTAGTGTTTAGCATGCAGATACACCTGCACTCGCACACAGAACATATGCATGCTGCATATCATTTTAATTAGCACAAGCTGCTGTGCGAATAAGATGCATTTGAATGTAAAAATAAGCACGAAAAGATGCTCTGAGCTACCGAGTCAAACTAAGCTCCCCCATTATGTGTGGTGTGACTTGTAGAGCATGAAGGATAGATGTATGTGGGCAAATCTGTACCACTCCCCTAAAAACCAAAGAAGCATCACTTACTGAATATAAGGCTGTTGTTGTACATGCAGCAATGCTACAATTCCTACAATCTTGAATTTACTTTTTTTTTGTTTCATGTAAAACTAGGACCATCACGCTTCCTGTATTTACTGTCCACTATATTTCAATGTCCCAATATTGTGGTCTGTATTACTGTATGGGAAAATGTGAATACTGCTTTAAACACTTCAATTACAAAGCCCCTGTCTGGGATAGATTAACACACATGTCTCATGTCCTGTTATGGTTGCCTTCTGATATATAAGGATTGGGATGGATATCCTTGCGCACAGAGCGTGTGCTTGTAAAACTAAGGTAAGTGCTACCAACATGAGTGGGTTATACCCATTCCCACTGGGTATACTAGAAAATTGGGATGTGTAGTGCTTAGACCTATTACTAAGTGGTATTGTTTCAAATGATTGGTTAATGTGTAAAGAAGAAGGGATACAAAATATTGTGACATAATAGTTTAGTGGTCTCAATAGACCTCAACAGTAAACAGTATATTGGTGACTCAAATCCACATCTTCCATACCAAGCTAGCGCGAACACCCACACCGGGCCGCCCCACCCACCGGTCTGAGCCGATATCACTGCAGAGCACCAACTATACCAACACCCAGCAGGAATCAACCTGCAAAACCCCAGGATTGGGGATTCATGTCTCATCACACCGTGCCAGCAACGTTCCCGGATGTAACAGACAAGAAGGATGGATACACCACGGTGAGTCTACATTTGAACTGCCGAAGAAAGCATCTCCTGAAGGTCCCCATTGTGCGAGATCAACATCACATGGTTAACCACACCAGGCCATCCGTGCCCACGTCTCTCTGCTACACATCCACAAGCATCCAGGTACCAACCACGCATAACCAGGACGACTATACAGGTAAGCGGAACGCCGCCCCTAGCTCTGAAAAGTTCACAAAACTAGTTGGAAATTAGACTCTGCTTAACCACGTATTGGACTCTCTGAACACCAGAATAGACTATCCCGGGTACTGCTAATACCCATTACCACCTTCGACTTTACGGCAAACACATGCCAAACCATCATTGTTACTGGACATTGCCACATTGACTTGTTTTGTATTGCATTTGTTTTGTTTTGCTGCATCCTGCATGTCCAAGAGTGCCCCACTTGTGTAATTCTGTACAATACATTATTGGTTCATACCCACCAACCCACATTTATGATTGCTACATTTCTCTGTAAAAGCACCAATATTCTGTTTACTGTTGCTGTCTATTGAGACCAGTAAACTATTATCTCGCAACATGTTGTGTCCATTCTTCTTTACACATTAACCAATCATTTGAAACAATACCACTTAGCAATAGGTCTGAGCGCTACACATCCCAATTTTCTTCTGATACAGTATATAACCAAAGTACACTAATCAGCATATTGTTATATAATAATACTCACCCTACACAGTTCTGAATAGCTGGTTTTTGTGGATATCCCTTAGAAGAGTCCATCATTTTACCATGTACTGCAAAAAGGCCGCCAATAATAATGTCACCATGAGCCCTTGCTCCCACAAAATCATCAGGAATCAAACAGCAGTTTAATCCACTCATCAGTATCCCTATGGTGATAGTCAGTCCATACAGTGCCATGTCTCTAGATCACACTACTGCTTCTGGATGTGAACTCAGGATAACAATTAGAACTTGAACATACTTTCTATGTCATCTGCTAACAAGCAGTACAAGCCGGATGCACCTTGCTTAAATTAATCTCTGTTATGGGGACAGCTGCTTCTGTGTTTCTGTAAAGCTTCTACATGTTCAGATAACGACTCTAGATTAAGATTACACGCACATGCAGTAAATGGCTTTATTTACAAATAACAGTATTACAAAAACGTTATAATGGCTATTGAATATTATGGCATCTGTTCCATTACCTCACCTCAACATTACAGACAGTACAATGAACAAATTCATTTATCCTGTTATCTTTATTAACATTGATTATTTGGGGGGGATTTTGATGCATGTCTTATTTCTAAGCTTTAGGTAATTCTAGAGCTATAAAACTACATCTGTTCAAACTCAAATTGCTGACATCATGTCAATAATGATCTCCATGCTTATGAAATATATGATGTTCCAGTTTGTACCTAGCCCTAAAATACACTGGCCCATTTTTATTATGGTTCATTACGTATACTTTTTTATTTCCAGGTTGTCAATTAATGGCTCTGTAATTAGGAATTGATACAGAAAATAATGCACTCTGAATTGTTATAATAGATAAAAGTAAAGAGGGAGTGTGCATCTTTAACCACTTAACTAACAATTGTTTTTTTAAAAACAACATCAAATATTGATGATTTTTTTTCACTTAATTAAGTCAAAAACATCTTTATAAACAAATATGAAAAACATATGCCTCAGGGGTTTCTAGCACACTCATAGGGATATAGGGCCTGATTCAGAGCCGGACGCTCTTTCAGAGCGCTCGCTCTGAATCAGTGCCTGCCTATTGTATTTTTAGAGCGGCCTCTGTCTGGGCAGCCACGCCCCCGGCCTGCCCACCAAAGGGGGCATGCTGTCACTCAACATCGACAGCATGCCCCCTTTGGTACGAGAGCCGGAGCGACGGTTTGCCCGTCGCTATCCGGGTCTCGCGCATGCGCACGATGGAGCCGCCTCCATCATGCGCATGCGCAGTGGGCCAACATCGACCCGATTGCAAGCACTCAGCGCTCACGTTCTGGTTTTTAGAAGTGGACTTGTTGCTCATTGCAACCAATCAGATTCTAGCTATGATCTTCTAGAAAGTGCTAGATAAATGATAAGTAGAATCTGATTGGTTGCTATGGGCAACAACTTCACTTCTAAAAACCCGCAATTCAGTAAATATACCCCTTAGTGTCCATAGTTCCCTATTGTAAAATGACTCCCCTCTTCATCAAGTGGCAATAGATCCCCTTTAGGCATTGCCTCCAATCCTTAATGGCCATAAGTCTTTATTGAAGTTCCACACTCCTCCCCCCAAAGGCAAAAATGATGCATGTCAAAAGAATCCCCACAGTAACAATATATACTCTTTGGGAATTAAACTCCACCCCCCAACTCCCTCAGTGGCGATTGATCTCCCCATTTGTCATAGATCCTAATTTCCCTATTGCAGGAGTGGTTCTCTGGGGGGACTGATCATTTGTTCCCCAAATTATCTAAGCACAATTAGTAAAGAGATCGACAATTGTGCTCAATAAGCTCTTTGCACTTACTTTACTGTCCGGCACATGCAATACAGAATGCTATTCGCATGGCATTGTGGAGCACAAAACCATCAGAGACCAGAACAGCAGTAGGAAATCAGTTCTGCTCAGATACTTGGCAGAGCTAGAGAAAGGCATCAGCATAAGTATTTATTTCTTTGATAGATCTTGTAGCATTTACCATCCATCATAACAGGTGGTCTCATCTGATCACATGGAGACAGCACAAACACATAGTAGGAGCTGAAATATGCTGACCAGGTGATGATACATCAGTGGGACTGGTGAGATTTTCCATATCTAATACCTATCGGGTCTATTAGGAGATAAAGTGAACAGTGATAAGGTACTAGCCAATCAGCTCCTAACTGCCATGTCACAGGCTGTGTTTGAAAAATGGCAGTTAGGAGCTGATTGGCTGGTACCTTATAACCGTTCACTTTATCTCCTAACACAGCTTAGTAAATAGACCCCTTTTTTCTGGTATCAGCTCCATAGTGACAGCTTCTCCATTTTTATAGTCTTACTTTACTAACTGATCAAGGGGTATCATTTAGTAAAGTTATATAAGGGCTCAGATACGGCTTTTCCATTTGTAGTGCCGTGGCTGAGCGTTCATTGGCTGAGAGAGGTCAGCCCCTGCTTTCTCTCAGCCAATAAACGGCTCCCACCATTGAAGTCAATGGTGAGAGCCGCAGGGTTACTAAAGGTTATTCTGCGGTTCTCACCATTGACTTTAATGGTGGGTACCGTTCATTGGCTGAGAGAGGCGGAGGCTTATTTTCCAAAGACCAAGGATGCCTACAGGGAGAAGAGAACCGGTCCAGGTAATGTAGGTGAGTATGTGTGAGTGAGTGTGTATGTATGTATTAAACCTATACTGTCACGCTGTTTGTGTATTGTTTTTATTTAAGCATTTCTTTACAGGTGAACTGCAGGTACCAGTGGGCCCTTAATGCCCCGCATGCTGGTACTTGTGGATCTCCAAGTACCAGCATGCGGGGGAGTCTTGGCGGGACCTGCAGTTCTACTTTTAAAGACAATGTTTCCACTTATCTTTTTACAATACACTTTTACACTATCAACCGGGCACCCAACGCCTATGGGTGCTGGGGAGAGCCTCGGGCTATCAGCCTAGGCCTGGGGTGCCCTGGAGAGGGGTCCCCAACTCCCCAGGGATCCCCGGCCTGAGCTGACTAGCGGTCAGGAGTAATGTTTCGGCTGGGGGACCCAGTGATAAGGTTTCCCTGGCTGTGACATTACCCCTCCCCCACTAGAAAGGGTCCGGTGCTGGTTGTGGAAATGTCCCTATGATTTATTTCCCCTGTAATTCTAGAACCAGGGTCGGCTTAGAGCCTGGTGCTGGTTGCGCTAAGTACAGATGAATCCTACACAATATTTCCCCTGTACTTACACAACCTGGACTGGCTATAAAAAGCCCGGGGCTGGTTGTGCTGGGGGCCCCCACTTAATTTTTTTTTCAAAAATTAACACTTAACAAGCTTTTTACAGTAAGATACATGCATGCATCTCACTGATGTATGCATGTATCTGTGTCAAGTTGAACTGCTGATGCTGAAAATCAAAGCAGGAAGCAGTTCTATTCATTTGATTTCGACATGTACATGCAAAATCCAACAGCAAATCCCCTCTTAAACTGAAACAAAATTGAATTAAAGTTGAAAATCGAAAGCAAAATCCATTATCAGTAAATTTGAGATTTGCTAAGGGATTTTGCTGTTCGATTTCAGGGCCTGATTCAGACCCGCTTAGAATGCAAATTCCGCATCGCACGAAAGGCATTAGCATGCCCACTATGTCTTGGCGTGTGATCGCGGTGTATATTTAGATGCCCACTTTCCCTTAGTGAAGCACGTCATCTCCAGGAAGTGTATGCAACAATCGGCAACATCGAGAACCAACGGACCCATACGCAGCACTTGTGGCTGCCCATACCCTACCGCAAACACTGCGAGTGCTTCAATTCAGCCATGTGACGTGTACAATTCAGCCATGTGACGTGTACTATGATGCTGCGTCTTAATTATGCACGCCTCTGAAATGGTGTTAAGACGCTCAGACACGCCTGCATTCACACCACCACTCCCCCATTTCCATAGACCAACCCCTGTCACCACCCACTTAATCGTCCTGTCACTTAATATAGCAAGGCGTCTATGTACAAGGGGCGATCGCATGGACTGGTTCATGCATGCACACAGCATCTTATACGCATGTGCACATTGCAAACATCGGCAGCCTACGTGCGAACGCAGCCTAGTGAATGGGTCTGAATCAGGCCCTCAATTCGATCTCAGGAGATTCAGAGATTCATAGAAATTAATCTCTAATCGAACTTTAGTAAATTTACTCCCAGGAGTGAGTTGATGTACTAATAACTATAGATGTGCACGGACCCCTGTGTTTTAGTTTTGGTTCTAATTTATCATCGTGTTTTGGTTTCAGAAAAACCACCATCAAGTGTTTCGGTTCGGATTTGGTTTTGGATTCCTTAAAATCAATGAAAATCTATAAAATTCGTTACAAATCGATAAAACTGCTAAAATTATGTACAATAATTTGGACCTGGTTACATGCAATCTAAAACCTGAGTTTGTTTTTTAAATCTGAGTACCGAACTGACTGCAAAACAGAACGGGGACTTGGTTCGACAAGGAACCCCAAAGTGATTCTGAACATTGACTCAATTAGACTTGGTACCCCTAAGCTCAAGTGTGTTCAAATTTCAGGAAAAAAAAATGCACACTTCTACTAGTAATGCTGGTACCTGTTAATGATATCTGCTGAATTTGATGTCCTTGTTTTTCTTAAATGAATGAACAAAAGCACTGTGGTCACTGTAACTATATAAATGTATTGCAGCCTCATTCACAACATTAATACTTCCAAACATGAGTAGGTTGTAAAGGATACTGAATTGCAACGGTGTGGATTTTATTGGTGGTTGTATGACTTCCATCAGGACACCTTTTTCATTTATATTAAGACATAATCAATAACTAATGTAGCTTATTTATATACACATCTGCATAAAATCCATTGAAGAAATTTATTCTGTAGATAATTAATAGTAAGAGTCTTAAACATTTTGCTGTAGACTATAGAGTAGTGGTTAGATATAATTGCCAATTTATGACTAACTGCTTCCTATTTAAAATTGTTTATAAAATAGAATTTTAGGGGCAGATTAATTAGCCGTGGGATTTACAGCGCGGCTGTAGCTCTGCCCTTAGCTATTCATTTACTGGCCGCTGCCCCACGCAGTATGCCCTGAGGGTGTCCATGCAGTAATCCCCAGAGGGTGCACTTACAGGAAAAATCCACGTTAAGCGCACCCTCCGGGGCTTACTGTACATGGTAATTTCATTGCTCCGGGCAGTTAATCCGGGAGCTATGCATTATCATGCGTTAGCCAGGGCTTACCATGAGTGGATATTGCTAAGTAATTGAATCGCTCCAGGCACTAAACCCTGTAGCTGCAGTCCAGTGACTAATTGAATCCACCACCAAAAAGTAAAATGAATGCATTTTTCATTAAGGACTGTGGTGTGATTTATAGTCACTTCCCAACTAGTGCTCAATTCCAATTGACATCCCCAAATTGTTTGCCACGTATTTCTACCTTGTTTTTTTTATACTTTCTAAAAACATGTGTTTAGGGTAGGGATGAGCAGGTTTGGTTCCCTGAGAACTAAACCCGCCTGAACTTTGGGTATCCGAGTCAGATCCGAGTCGGCACGGGTTTTCCCGCCTGACTCGGATCTGAAAACGAGGCAAAACGTCATCATTCCACTGTCAGATTCTCACGGGCTTTGTGTTCTGTGGAGAGTGAAGAGGGAGGGAGCTGGGACCTGTGCTGTGCTGTTGCCGATGCTGTGCATAGGGGCTAGCTACTGTTGTCACTCAGGGGTTGGCTGCTTAATATCCATATAGGGGCTGTATTATCTACAACACGGATCTAGCATCAGCGTCATTGGGGCATTCATCTCCTCTGTATGCATAAGAGTGATGGCATGCACAGTAGACTGATTGAAGTGCATTGCAATATTGACAGTATGCATATTATGAAAAGGCATACTAAGTAAAACGGGATACACCCGCTAATTGCACATAATTTATTTGCTTCCACAATTACTAGAAGCGGGGGACGGACCCAGCAAACAATAGCTGGTCCTTATCTCTGTGTATAATTGAGAAGGGACTAATTGTTGTGCACTGACGAATTATATAAGTGGCACGCATATAAACTTTAGTAACAACATTATACTCACTATTGATATATTATATTTTTTATTGAGACAGAATGGAGTATTATGTTGTCATTAATTAGTCTAGCGCAAGCATTAAAAAGCCACATTATAAATTGACACATTACTGATAGTAACATACAGTCATTATTTTGTTACTACCATGAGTAATATAGTATCCCAAATCCTTTAGCTACATCTATAGGTGGATACATTTCTTAATTGGATTAAATAAAGTGTCATTAGATAGTAAAGACGATATATTTATCATATTCACATGACCACATAATCAGCAGTTATATACATCTTAAGCCACGATTAGGCTGATATTATTTGATTGGAATTGGTGAGTTCCTTATACATCACAGAGTTTATACTTACATTTGTAACTCTTTTATGCGATTTATGTATGATGTTACTTCAATAAATCGTTGTCATTATTAAAATATGGGAACCCCACTGCTGTACTAATTTACAGTTTACACTGATTTATGATTATAGGGGAAGGAAACACAGAACGAGAATTGTTTTAACCACATCTAGTTTATTATTATGTCTTCACAATTTATATTTATATATATATATAGGAAGTTTTAATATTTCGCTGTTTCCCTTATTTTTTATTTGCTACTAATAAAAGTTATTTTTTAACATTTATACTATTTATGTATTGTGCGCCCCAAACAAGACAACTCCTTTTCTCTTCTCCATTTTCTAAACATTGTTGCTAGCTGTCTCAAGTGCTGCACCCCCGTAGATTAATAATACTGTAGGAACAAAAATAGGCCCAAATTATGTGGTTTTAGCTGTTTATATAATTTTTGGGAAAAAATACAGATCCAAAACCAAAACCGAAAAAACAAAACACCAAGGAAAATGATCCAAAACCAGATCCAAACCAGGGTAGATCCATATTTAAAACCAAAACCAAAACACAGGGGGTCGGCGCACATCTCTAGTAGGGATGTGCGCCGACCCGCGTGTGCGCCGACCCCCATGTTTTGGTTTTGGATATGGATCTCCCCTGGTTTTGGATCTGGATTGGTTTTGCCAAAACCTCACATCCGTGTTTTGTTTTCGGATTTTGGTTTTGGATCTGGATTTTTTCTTAAAAATTAAAAAAACAGCTAAAATCACATAAAATTGGCCTTTTTTTTGTTCCTACAGTATTAATAACCTCAATAACATTTATTTCCAATAAATTTTGACCACCTCACAATATTATTTTTTCCATCTAGTTACAGCCAAAAGGTTGCATCCAGCTTGCTGGCTGACTAAGCTAAGTGACACAGTGGGCAGCACTAACATGTGGCAGTTCAGCTTCCAATTTCCAACACAGATGCAGTGTGTTATACAGTGTGGTTTGGATATACCAATAGTGCACTTACTGTGACAGCAGTGTCGGCAGAGCGGGATTGCTGACAGTGTCCTCAGTACATGGAATGGCAGTGCAGGGTATCGGTGGTGTCAGCAGAGCGGGGATGCCAGCGGTGTCTTCAGTGCAGGTTTGCTGGCTGTGTCGGCAGTGCAGGGGTTGCTGACGGTGTCCTCAGTACATGGAATGGCAGTGCTGCAGTGCTGGCAGTGTCCTCAATGAAGGATACTGGCAATGTTGGCAGTGCCAGTGGTGTCTTTAGTGCAGGTTTGCTGGCTGTGTCAGCAGTGTGGGGGTTGCTGATGGTGTCCTCAGTACATGGAATGGCAGTGCTGCGGTGCTGGCAGTGTACTCAGTGAAGGGTACCGGCGATGTCGGCAGTGCTAGTGGTGTCTTTAGTGCAGGTTTGCTGACTGTGTCAGCAGTGCAGGGGTGTTCACAATGCAGAGTGCCGGCGGTGTCAGTAGAGTGGGGGTGCCAGCAGTGTCCTCAGTGCAGGTATGCTGACTGTGTCAGCAGTGCAGAGGTGTTCTCAATGCAGGGTGCCGGTGGTATCACCAGAGCGGGGGTGCCAGTGGTGTCCTCAGTGCATGTGTGCTAACAGTGTTGGCAGCTCAAGGGTGCTGGTGTAGTCCTCAGTGTGGGAGTGCAGGCAGTGTCGGCAGTGTGGGGGTCGCTGATGGTGTCCTCAGCACATGGGGCAGCAGTGCAGAGGTGCCGGCAGTGTCGGCAGCAGTGGTGTTGGCGGCGGGGGATGCTGCCAGTGGGGGTGCCGGTGGTGTCGGCAGCGGGGGGTGTTGGCGGTTGCTTCCTGACTGTGTGCATATTAAATGGTCTTAACGCTGATTGGCTGAGAGCCGTGACAGATGGCTCTCTCAGCCAATCAGCGTTAAGCCCGCTCAATACAAAACCTCATGACCCACAGTGGGATCGCGAGGTTTTGCCTTGGGCGAGTGATCCTGGGCAGGCAGGGAGATCCGAGCTTGGCTTGGCTTGGATCACCCCGGATTCTCTGAGAGCCAAACACGCTCATCCCTAATCTCTAGTTTAGGGTAGTGTGTGTTGGGGAGAGGGGTCGGGGTACTGAGCTAAATCATTGGCTCATGTGAAAGAAAGTTTTACTTTGGCTCTTGTTAACTATTAATTTTCTTTATCTGTGAATGTTATATGTATACTGTAATATTGTTAGCCTTGCATTACCTTGCAGTGAATAGTATTTTACAAAGTAAATACTGCCTAAGTATGAGCTTTGCAACATATACTATTCAGGAAGGTCCCTGAGATTCAAACATCTAGGGGCCTATTCATCAACACTAAAATAAAATTTCTAAGGACATTTTCCTTAAGTACCGTTATTTTAGTATTCATGAACTGCTTTAATTTCCACACTCCCCATACATTAGTAATCAAATTCCGAAAATTATGTATTTTCGGAATTTGATGGAGTTACTATACGCCACTCCAAGGTGGCGTACAGTGGGTTATACTTACCTGCTGTCAGCTGGGCAGGTCCTCTGCCAGCTCCCTCTGTCACTCTGCTCACTTCTCAGGCTCTGTCTGATGTGCTGACACTGTGTTCTCCCGGCAGAACACAGTAAAGTTTAGAAAAAAAAAAGTTTTTTTTTTTTTTTTGAAACTTTACTATGTTCTGCCTGGAGAACACAGTGTCAGCACAGCAGATGGAGCCAGAGGCGGCTGCAGCGGCCAGGTATGTGGGGGATAGGGGGGGGGGCGAGCGGAGGGGGGAGGGGGGTTGGGGGTGGACACAATTACTGCAGCTGTAGGCAGTGCTGTGTATGCGCTGCTTTTACGAATGTAACAGCGCATGTGCAGCACTGATTACAGCTGTGGTAAGTTAGTTGAGTTGAGTAGATAGGGAAAAGTATGTCTCAAAAATGACAGCTTTTCGGAATAGATACTTATGGAGAGGAGGAATGATGAATTCCTCCGGTACTAAGGTAGAACTCCATGCGAGTTCTAAACCTAATTACCTCCAGAGAATTTTTAGTTATGATGAATAGGCCCCTTAGTCTGAAAAGTGCTAGTTACTGTGTTTATTAGTAGTGGTATACCTCAGAAAAAGGAGTGTTGGCATGGTTGCTATAACAGGGAGGCTTTTGCATCATAATAATCATTATATTCATTATGTAACCCCCACTGCTTTACTTAAATTATGAACTGGCAGTGATTTTGTTAAATCTACAGTATGCTAGCAGTGTGAGGAGCAGAATTAGAAGGTTGCCATGGAGATTGTGCATGAGTCCAGAAGTTTAAAACTCAACTGTGGACAGTGACAGTTCAGAGGCAGTAGAGTTCGGGATTATCTGAGTAAAGTGGCATGTTTCGGAGTAAAGAGGCTCCCTGAGGCAGTGGCCGCACATAGTAGTGGGTGGAGGTAATTGGGAAGAAAGGAGAATTGGAGCCCAACTGACATGTCCCTACATCTCCGAAGACAGCAGGGGCTGTAGTGTGTCCTCTTGTGGGACGGAGCTGCCCAGATCAGCAGTGCTGGAGGTAATACCACAGGGGCATTAAGTGAAATAGCCCAGGGATCCAGAGTATCATGCTAACTACATTATACCCTACTTGAGCTCCATTAAAGTACCATGACAGGCTACTCATCCATGACAACAAGCTGCCTCTAGTCCAGTCCATTATAGAAAACTGCACAGTAAAATAGTGGACCAGGGTCCATGTGCTTACCGTGGAGAAAAAGGCACTCCTGCTTCGCCTGTTATCACTGTGAATGAAGCAGGAGGCGGTTACCACGATGTGCACTAAAAATATCCCTGATGAGGAGCATGAGCATTAAGTCCCTCCCCTCGGTAGTGACAGCAGGGACACATTCCTGCTCTTCCTGACTCCACCGTGTGGACTCTCTAGGTGAGTGCACACTAGAGGATTCGCTCCATGAGCGATATCGTCTAGTGTGTCCGAGGTAGGGGTGTGCTCAATGTCGTTAACGACATTGAGCATACACACTGAACGATATCATGAAAGATATCGTTCATTGCCAGGCACCCTGCCTCATTACTGAACTTGCAACAACCTGACAATATCGTCAAGCTGGCTTGCATGTTCGGACAATGAATGACAATGATCAACGACCCACGGGAGTGCGCATTGTTGGTCGTTCAGTCGCTCAAAATATCGGCAAGTGTGTATGCATCTTCTCACTCCCCTCTCTACCGGTATGCAGCTGCAGCAGTGAGGTTTTTATTGTCAAACCTTTATTGACAAGCAGTCAAAATTACAAATAGCTCTCTCCCTGCTTCTCCAGTAAGGAGAGGCAGATAACAACGGCTAGAGGTGACAAAGCTGGCGCTGGAAAAGACAGCTGATGGTAAGCGACCTCCTTAGTAACACCTGGGTCAATTAGCACTGCCATAGGTGCCAATGCACCACAATATTCTAGACTGCTCTTAGCAGTAGCAGGGAGAAGGCAGAGAAATCACTTTAGTACATATTGAGAAACATTATGCACAGAGATTTTTTCTACCTTTTTTGTTTATTCCCCTTATCTCCACTTAGTACATGGACCCCTAAGTACTGGAAGAGACAACTGCAATTGTATATAAAGTAGCAGAGTTACATATAGCACCTACTGACAATTTAATTATTACTGGTTTACCCAACATATCTAGCCAGGGATGAGGAGGAGTGTACGTAATTTCTTTTAAGAACACTTTCTACTAATTTCCTGCTTATACATAAGAAAGCCTAAAGGTGCATACACACGCAATGATTTTTTGAACGATTATCGTTTAACGATATCGTTTAACTATAATCGTTTGAAAAAATCGTTCACTTTCTGAGTCAAACGATGAACGATTATGGTTCATGCGCGTTCACGTTTGTAGTTTGTAGTTCAGTCAGACTTGTCAACTCAATGATTTTCATTAAGTTAATATGCAAAAATCGTTTGTAGTTCATAAAAATCGTTCATTACATTTAAACGAACATAGTAAATGAACAACTTTAGTAAACAATTTAAGTTCATTTTTTCAAGGTAGAAAATCGTTTACTAAAATCGTTCATTAACTCAATCGTGTGTGTATGCAGCTTAACTTTTCATGGCCACAATTAAAGGCTGAATTAAACATAGTGCAGTAAGGATATACCATCCCTCCAACTTAAGTGCACAAATGACAGTTTGGCCATATAAACATTTTCTTTTATCTAATTAAATAAGAGTAGTAGAAACCCATCGAAATAGTCGGTTATTTTTAAAAAAAAAAGATTAATGTAAATTAATGTAAACTTTATTTGATTGACAAAAAAATTGTACAAATTCATTCAAAGACTTCAGTAAAGACAATGGACCTCATTCAGAGGCGGTCGCACGGAGCGATTTGTCGTAGCGAGCGATGTTTTTTTCAACTGTGCATGTATGTACATGGCAGTGCACGTGCGCAAGCCTGTCTTCCCGACTGCAATCCTCTTGCTCGCTAGTCACTACGAGGTCGTAGCTGTGATTGACATTTTGTGTTATTTGTGGGTGGTTACAGTGCTTGTGAACTGGGGTGTGGTGGTGCGCACGCAGGCGTGGTTGACCTTAAAAAGGGCGTTTTAAGGGCGTGCATATATTACTGAGCGAGTCATCACACACATCATCTCGTTGCAATAATGACGCTACTGCTCGCAGAGCTAAGGGTAGCCCAGGGTCTACCTTAAGCATTGCGAGTGCTGGCGATGGTTTCTGCCTCAACCGATGTTTGTAGGTATTTAACAATGTAACAGGTGTTAATTGTGCTGACGTAGGTTGCCGCCTGCGACCGACTCTGAATTAGGCCGTAGAGATAAGGGTGTGCTTTCATTGTTGTGGGTGTTTCCGCGCTTACGATGTGCGTTACGACTGAGCGCTCATTTTGCATATTCTCGATCACTTTGAGTGCGACCTATCGCTCCCGTGCGTCCGCCTCTGAATGAGGTCCAATATTTTGAGACCATCCAATTGCGGCAGGTAATCCAGGTGCATCTTCATGAGTGATCTTTACTCCAACAGAATCCTTTGATCTTGCTTGAGATAGAGCATCGTAGAGCATACCATGTGAGAAGACTGGTTCTGGCAGGTACAGTATATTTTATAAACCAAGAGAAAGAGAGAGAAAAAAGGACTCTTCGTGGAGAACACAGTAGGTATAGAGATTTTATAGTCAGTTACACCTGATAAAAATTAACTTTTATTGTATATCCTTAAAAGAGGTAAGCAGCGGTAATTCAACATACAGACAAACAAACAGATAAACAAATATATAGTATATAGATCAGGGGAGATATATTCTCCAGAAATAGATATATTATCTCCTGTCAGTGAAAATAAAAAAGCTGGGAGAATTAATGGATAATTTAATCAAATACATGTGACTGTGTACTATTTGAACCACAGATATCATTTCGCCAATAACTCACAGTCTAGGCATGTTAATATGATCAATAACACATATATATCTTATGATATGGTATTTATCATATGACTCCCCTCAGGGAAGAACAAATCAAAATGTATGTGCAATTATGAAAAACAAGAGAATTGACAATCAGGCGACTAGTTTGCTAGATGTGTAAATTCACACACAGTAAAATGTACAGTAGATAAGTTAATGGTTTACAAATGTAGTTATACCTCAAAACCATATAGAGGGGCATGTTTCACGCTAATTAATAAATATAATAAACCAATAAATAGCAAAGTGCTTAGTGCAAAATATGATATATCTGATTACATCTAGATAAAAAAAAAATATATATATTTTGTTGAACTCATATAGACAACAAAGTGCTAGTGCAAAAATATAGTGAATCTGAAACAAAGTGCTAGTGCCAAGTATAATAAAAATTATGACAATTTATTGAAAAACAGTGCACATAAAAATATATAAATAAATATGACCATAAAAACAACGACTGGCAGTAAATAGATAAAAACAAAGTAGAGGAAAGTTGATATTTTTAAGCAGCTTATCTGATTGAAGGAGAGAGGTAGTTCTCCACAGTGCATGAGGCAGCCAAAAGTCCCAACGCGTTTCGTCACTATGACTTCATCAAGGGGATATTGCTTCAGTATGTGCAATTATACCTGCATACATATGAAACTATACCATAGTCAGAAAGAATGTGCTCTCATGCCTGCATGCACATAAGACTATACCTTAATCAAAAAAATAAGGGCTACAGATAACCGGTAGATCTTGCAGGAATGGTATGTCTGCAATAATCGATGGTCATATGTTGAAATACATGTATACATACATCTCCTATACTGTAGGTATCGCTGCTTATAAGATGCCCCATACCAGAAAACTGCATCAAACTGGACCCAAAATCAATAATAACTATTCAAATAAATGTAGCACACTTGTATGTAAATGGAAAAAAACTGGTCTATACTGGTACATAAACATAACACAGAGGAAAGAATATTCTAACAGAGATTGTTCCTCATAATAGATAACGAATATGTTACAGTATAGGAGATGTTTAGTAGTGTGTATAATAAATAAATAAAATGCTGTCAGGACTCGTGGCCGTCTGCCCTGATGCGACACGCGTTTCGCTGTTAGAGGGCTTGTTCAAAGTCCCAACTATGACCATTGACTCCTGGAGCATAGACTGGAGAATGATTTGCCTACCCTCTCTCCATGATCTCCAGTTTGGGTGACTCCTTCTGATCAAGAAGAGCCCATACAGCTGAGGAAAAGTGAAGAAGGCTATCACTGGGGTTGTGTCTTTACTGTGGTGGTAAAGGACATATGGCGTATGCTTGGCCAATCAAGTTGGGAAAAGGCAAAGTCTAGATGTTCAGGGAGAGTAACATTTATGCTTTGCATCCATCTCTCCCAGTAATTCAGTCCTCATTCCTTCAGTTATCCAGGTTCTCGATAAAGAATTAAGCATATCTGCCTTCCTGGACAGTGATTCTGCAGACAATGTCATGGATATTTATTTTATAAGTCATTAGGTTTGGTTCCAGAGTGTTTACCTGAAACTTTCTGTTGTCAGCCTGTATGGTAATCTCATTACCCAAGAAGTAGTCAACTCTCGCTTCTCCGCCTGTCTGACTCTCTATTGGAGCTTTATATTCTGTAAACATAATGTTCCTGTTGTTTCATTGTCCTTTGGCACATGTAATCCTAGGATTACCATGGCTTAGGAACCACAACCCTGTTATTAACTGGCAGTCGGGTGAAGTGCTTAAGTGGGGGTCCACCTGTCCCTCTCGATGTCTTGCTCTGCCTGTTCAGATAGCTGCTATCATCCAGTTGGAGTCCTCATCTGCTATTCCTGCTCCTTACTGCGACCTCACTGATGTCTATTCTAAGAAAAAATTGGATACCTTGCCTCCACATCGTCCATATGACTGTGCAATCGAACTACAGCCTGGAGCTAAACTTCCAAAAGGCAGATTACATGCTTTGTCACTAGCTGAGAGTTAATCTATGCAGGATTACATTCAAGAGGCTCTTCAGAAGGGATTCATTTGTCCATCCAAATCTCCAGTTGAAGCTGTTTTTTTCTTTGTGCAGAAGAAGGATAGATCACTTTGACCCTGTATTGATTTCCATGGGTTAAATAATATCACCATAAAGAACTCTTATCCATTACCATTCATTTCAGTTCTTTTCAACCAACTTTGTGAGGCATCCATGTTTTCCAAAATCGACCTACAAGGGGCCTATAACCTTATCCGGATCAAAGAGGGTGATGAGTGGAAGATAGCCTTCAATACTAATTCTTGGTCTGTCAAATGTTCCTGCCATCTTTCAGCACTTCATTCTCATCTATTCTAAATTCCTGGAGCAACATTGCCAGCATGTGAGACAAGTCTCACAAAAGAGAACAATCTATATGCAAAACTGGAAAGAGGTGAAGAAGGTCTCTTTTTTGGGTTATGTCATCTCTTCCCAATTTAAAAAGGCCTTTTTAACATTTGTGCACAATAAGCATGTTTTTATAAATAATTCTTCCTTTTCTGGCTGAAAATATTAACTAACCAGTTGGGAAAAGGAATTGAGAGTTTTTTTAGGTCATCTTAAAGACTGTTGGTAATTAATATGTATATATTGGAAGCAATCAGCTGAAATAAATTAGCATTGAATACAGCAAAATATTGTGAATGTAATATGAATTAATGCCTTTTATGTATATATAATTTAAATTGATTAATTATTAATATCTTTTAATAAATTTAATATCTTTTTGCAAGTGAAATAGCGCTTTCTCTTTTTTATGAGGTTTCATGAAATTTTTTATTTTTGTTCAATGATGTTCGGGAATTCGTCATGGCCTGTGATGTTTGTGCCCATAATAAAACTCCTCGTACTGCTCCTTCTGGCCTTCTTCTTCCCCTCTCATTGCCATCTAAACCTGGACTCATATTGCAATGGATTTTATTGTGGATCTACTACCTTCTTCCTCTTGGTGTTAGGTCATTTGGACTGTTGTTGGCCATTTCAGTAAAATGGTTTGTTTCATTCCACTCTCCAAACTGCCCACTGCCAAAGAGTTATCTGTTTTGTTCATTAAACACATTTTCAGACTTCATGGTTTACCTGTGGCCATTGTTTCAGATCAAGGAACTCAATTTGTGACTCATTTTTGGAAAATGTTCTGTTCTTCTCTTGGCATCAGCCTCAGTTTGTCCTCAGGATACCATCTTCAGTCCAATGGACAGACTAGATGGGTCAATCAGTCCTTGGAGCAATTTCTCTGTGGTTTTATCTCTAAATATCAAAATGATTGGGTTTCTCATTTACCATTGGCAGAATTTGCCTTCAATAACTCTTATCATTCTTCATCCACCATTTCTCCAGTTTTTTGTAATTCCGGACTGCATCCTAGAGCAAATTCTTTTGAAGCCATCTCTGGAAGAACTTCCTTTTCTACGCCAGTTTCCAGGCTCTGTTCGCTTTGGAAGAAGGTTAGGCAGTGTTTTCTCAAAGCATCTTTTCGTTTCAAAACATTGTCTGATCGACATCACAAGCCATGCAAGTTCAAGGTTGGAGATCTGGTTGGCTGTCTTCAGAGAAGACCAGCATTCATCAATGTTCACAAAAGTTGGGTCCTAGATATATTGGTCCCTTCAGAATCATATCTCAGATCGTCAAGGAGGGGGTACTCTCACAAGAAGCTGCTGTGTCTTGTCTGACAATGGTGCTCTGGGTGATCTTTTCAGGCCCATTACTAGGAGACAAAAATGCCCAGCTGCCGCTCCATGAGGTCTTCCTACCTGACTGTTCTGTCTCTGCCTCCCTGCACTGATTGGATCTCCTTCCTTTATTACCCCCGCTGGTTCTCTGCTCTGACACCGGCTATAGTTTTTCGTATGAGGCTTCCGGTTCTAGTAAGAAGTTATCCTCCTATTTGTTCCAGCTTTTCATGTCCAGCATCTATGTATCTCCATGCAAGTAACATCTACCAGTGGCTGCCGCTTCATAGCATCTGTATGGATTCCCAGATTCCCGGAAAGTAACACCAGAGTAGTGCCTGCCACACCTTAGCATCAGGGTAACTCCCTGCAAGTAACATCTAAGCAGTGGCTACCGCTTCTCAGTGTCTGTGTGAACTCCCCGCAAGTAACACCAGAGCAGTGCCTGCCACACCTCAGCATCTGTATAACTCCCTGCAAGTAACTTCTAGCAGTGGCTGCCATTCCGCTGTGTCTGTGTGGATTCCCTGCATGTACATCATAACAGTGTCTGCCGCACCTCAATACTGTGTGAGATTTTTGATTATTTAAGCAGTCTCAGCCACTCCACTGTGTCTGTGTGGCATCTCAGCTAATTAACAGTCAGCTGCCTTCGCTGCCATTCAGTGTTTGTGTACACCATCTGATATTTACATATCATAACTCTCAGTAGTAATTCTACATCTGTGTGTACAAGCAGCAACTGACATTTACAGCAGTATCTGATATACCTCAGTGCATATTGGCTCTCAAGACTGTAAATTGCCAAGTGCATACCAGCTCTCAAGGCTGCAACTTGTCAAGTGCATACCAGCCCTCAAGGCTGCAACTTGCCAAATGCATACCAGCTCTCAAGGCTGCAACTTGCCAAGCACATACCATCCCTCAAGGCTGCAACCAGCCAAGTGCATACCAGCCCTCAAGGCTGCAACCAGCCAAGTGCATACCAGCTCTCAAGGCTGTGACCAGCCAAGTGCTTACCAGCTCTCAAGGCTGCAACTTGCTAAGTACATACCAGTCTTCAAGGCTGCTACCAGCCAAGTGCATACCAGTCCTCAAGGCTGCAACCAGCCAAGTGCATACCAGTTCTCAAGGCTGCATCTTGCCAAGTACATATCAGCCCTCAAGGCAGCATTCCAGTCAACAATCACTCAATCTTCATACTGTAACTCCTTATCAATTGACTCCTCAAAGAATCTTTATTAAATGACTCCATATCAATTAACTCCTCAGAGATTCTTAATCAATTGACTCTCCTAAGCTTCGGTCTTACACAACCGTGCGTGAACTGTAACAACTCTAGAGTTTTGATTATAAAAATGATAAGAAAAATTGAAAGAAAATGTTATAAATATCGTCTTTGTATTACTCTAATCATTTTTATAGTCAAAACTCTGGAGTCAAAAGTGTAAGGCAGGTGAGGGACTGCCTCCCCTGTCTACCTTTTCTGCACATCCCTGATCAAAACACACCAAATTTCCAGCACTAAGCACTATATACTGCTGCACCTTTGAATAATGCCCACATGAACCCTCAGTTTCATGTATGTATAGGTTGAGTCTCCTATTTCCAAAATCCTTGGGACCAAGGTTGTTTTGGATATTGGAATATTCTGTATTTTGGAATATTTGCATACCATAATGAAATATCTTGGGAATGGAACCCAAATATAAACACAGAAAGCATTTGTTTTATATACACCTTATACACAAAGCCTGCACGTCATTTTATACAATATTTTTAATAATATAGTGCTTTAAACAAAGTTTGTGTACATTGAACCATCAAAAATCAAAGGTTTCATTACCTCAGTCATGGCAAAAAAAAAAATCTGTATTTCGTAATATTCTGTATTTCTGAATATTTGGATACGGGAGACTCAACCTGTATCTGTAAATCTAATTCTGATACTAGCCAGTGCCTCCCTAGCCATTTTCCTCACTGCATGTCGCTGGGTTTGTTGGCCCCATTTTCCGGGAGTGGCAAGGCTAGGGGCTGCATCCACGGACCCAGTTTCCTGTCCTTGCAAGCTGGCCAACCTGAGTAAGCTGAGGCTTACTCAGCTGGCCAGTGACCTGGCGTTGTTTACAATTGCAACTGATAGTCATGATATTGATCCCAGCCTGTGACCTCAGTCGCAGTGCTGTGATCGCAAATGCAGCTGGGCTGCAATGATGCTTTGTTTGTATCTTGGACATTGGGATCTTCCACCCAGAGAGAGGGAACTTTATGTAAGTTAGACATACTTGCCTACATCCTGGCTGCTTCCTTCGATGTAGCAGGGGGGCGGGGCCTGTATAGAGGGGCGTGGCCGGACACATTACAATCCATTTATGGTTGGGACTGGGGGCGAGCCATGCAATCACGTCATTTAGGCTTCGCCCCCACTACACAATGCCGATATTTCCGGCATTGTGATGCAGGGGGCGGGGTCATGATGACGCGATTCAGTGCGAATCACATCATCAGCCCCTCCGCTGCAGGGGTTTGGAGCTACATTGCAGGGGGACTGGAGGGGTCTGGAGGCCTGCCTACTTTTCCGGGGGCCGAGAGCGACACTCGATTTTCAGGAGGCTCCCAGTCAAATCGGGAGAGTAGGCATGTATGAAGTTAGAGCCAGACAGGCTAGGATTTATTTTTTTCATTTTATACTGCTAAATGAAACTTGCTGCAGACACTTTTACCAAAGCACTGGATTGGTGTGCTTTTGATTGACTGCTATCATTTTTATATTTTGTTGTTTTCAAATACATTGTTATTATAATTATATTGGTCTATATAGAGGCTTTCATTAACTAAGACTATGGGACTGATTCAGAGATGTACGCTAATGCAATCGCAACTCTATTCTCTCACAGATCGCAGTTGTTAAAATATGCTAATGCCTTCCAAAGCATAGCCAAGAATTAGGATGCCCACTGCTACCTTCTCATATCAGTCTGTCAATGTACAACAGCATAAACATTAGTACTATCGAAGCACTTCGGGCAGTGACGTAGCATGTAAACCAAGTCTTACCAGCTGCAAACCTTGCAGCTCTCCCGACATGCAGAGAGCTCTCATACTCCGAAGGTGATTGCAATGGCTAAGTTGTGCACGCCCATACAACGGTGTTTAAATGATCAGACAGGCTTTCGTTTTTCTAACCACCTACCCCTCTGTACCACCCCCAAGTGCTGACTACCTGTCACTCACTTAGTGATTGCTATATATGAGAGTAATCGTAATGTAATCATTACACGTGTGCAATGTGGCTTTCACACATGCGCAATAGCAAACAACTGATAATTCTGCGAAAATATCGGCATTGCGTCCATATCTGAATCAGGCCCTATTATCAGCGCAGTGATTTTTTTTACTTACAGTATCTTGTAGATCAGCTGTATCAGCTAAACATTCCATTGTAGTATGTCACTGCGTGTATAGTAATGCCTAGTACAGTGGTTCCCAAACTGGGTGCCGTGGCATCCTGGGGTGCCTCAGGGCACTTGCAGGGGTGCCTCAGGTCGATGGTCCGGTACCAAATAAAATAATACTTAGTCAGTGTGATTGGCAGTCATTAGCAGTGGTTTTGCCTATCAAAAAATATGCGGACAAAAAGAAGCCCAGCTTCCCCTGTCAACCACCACATAACTGAACCTAAGGATGACCTATAAGCACAATTTGCTTCATTTAATTTCTGGTGTATTTGTAAATAAGAAACTTTTGGCACAGTGGTGCCATGGAAAAGATGTTGATACTCTAGGGCGACGTGATTCAAAAATGTTTGGGAACCATTGGCCTAGCACATTCTTAAAAATAATTTTGATGAACACATTTCTGAAACATCAAAGTCCTTTAATCTCTTTGACCCAGTGTTCTGTTTGCACAATGACTCTTTACTAGAGCAATTTCCTTAACTTGATTTTTTAATTTAAGAAAAATCATACAGTCATTGCTCATTAGTCACTTTGTGAGTATAAACAAAAATGGATTTGTTTTATATCAACTTATTGCCAGATATATCTGGTCCAAACATGCATTCACTAAAAGTCTTTGGTAAAAATGTAGTGCCATACAATCAGTGTAAGTCCCTTTAAATGGCTTACATACTCACGTATCTGACCTGTATATCACATTATTAATTTGTTGTTTATTAAACTTTAATAGAAATTCATTTAATAATGCCACTGATCTAATTTCAGAAGAGGCACTAAAAGGGAATTTTAAGAGCCATTAGCAAAAACAGAGGGAACCCAAGTGAAAAGAGACAGTGACGTGAAGGGAGAGAATAGACTGCACAAAGGGCCTGATTCAACAAGGATCGCAGTTGCTAATATGCACGCAATCGGGCGACTGTTGCGTTCTGTGCATGCGTACGCATTGCAGTGCGCGAACTAGCTATTAAGATCGGGACTGCGATTGCAGAGGCTACGCAGACCCATCGCAGAGTGATTGACAGGAAGTGCCGTTTGTGGGTGGTGACGGGGGAAGGTCGAGGAAACACAGGCGTGCAGTGCGTTTGCACGCCGTTTCAGGGGCGTGCATAAATTAGTCACTGCAAAGTAGGGGTGTGCACCGGCCACTTTTCGTGTTTTGTGTTTTGGTTTTGGATCTGGATCTTTCTTCGTGTTTTGGATCTGGATTGGTTTTGCCAAAACCACCCTTGCGTGTTTTGGGTTCTGGGTTTTGTGTTTTGGATCTGTATTTTTTTGAAAAAAAGCATAAAAACAGCTAAAATCACAGAATTTGTAGGTTTTTCTGCTCCTATGCTATTATTAACCTCAATAACCTTAATTTCCACTCATTTCCAGTCTATTCTGAATACCTCACACCTCACAATAGTGTTTTTATGTCCAAAAGGTTGCACCGAGGTAGCTGGATGACTATGCTAAGCGACACAAGTGGGCGGCACAAACACGTGACCCATCTAGGCGTGAAACTGCAGTGGCAGACAGGATGGCATTGAAAAACTAGGCCCCAAACTGTACATAATGCAAAGAAAAAAAAGAGGTGCAAGATGGAATTGTCCTTGGGCCCTCCCACCCACCCTTATGTTGTATAAACAGGACATGCACACTTTAACAAACCAATCATTTCAGCGCCAGGGTCTGCCACACAACTGTGGCTGAAATGATTGGTTCGTTTGGGCCCCCACAAAACAAGCTGGCAATTTATCTGTCCCTGCACAAACTGGCTCTACGGAGGCAAGATGTCATCCTCATCCTCCTCATCCACCGATTCCTCACCCTCTTCAGTGTGTACATCCTCATCCTCACAGAGTATTAATTCGTCCCTGCTGGAACCACAGGTCCCTCTGTACGTTCTGGAGGCTGGTCTCCCTGGAAGAGTTGATAATTCATTTTATGAACATCATCTTCTCCACATTTTGTGGAAGCAACCTCCTACGCCTTTCGCTGACAAGGTTCCCGGCTGCACTAAACACTCTTTCGGAGTACACACTGGAGGGGGGGCAACTCAGGTAAAATAGAGCCAGTTTGTACAGGGACCTCCAAATTGCTTCTTTTTCCTGCCAGTACAGGTACGGACTGTCTGACATGCCTACTTGGATGCTGTCACCGATGTAATCCTTTAACAGACAGACGCACGCTTGTCGCTGCTGCTTTGAGGATTCAAGTGCGGCTACAGCCCACACAATTCACAAAGACAGAAAAAAAAAAGAATATTTTTATTGTTTGTGGAGCACACTTTGAGGGTTACACCACCCTTTAACAGACAGACACACGCTTGTCGCTGCTGCTTTGAGGATGCAAGTGCGGCTACAGCCCACACAATTCACAAAGACAGAAAAAAGAAGAAGAATATTTTAATTGTTTGTGTAGAACACTTTGAGGTGTCACCACCCTTTAACAGACAGACGCACGCTTGTCGCTGCTGCTTTAAGGATGCAGGTGCGGCTACAGCCCACACATTTCACAAAGACCAAAAAAAAAAGAACAATATTTTAATTGTTTGTGTAGAACACTTTGAGGTGTCACCACCCTTTAACAGACAGACGCACGCTTGTCGCTGCTGCTTTAAGGATGCAGGTGCGGCTACAGCCCACACAATTCACATAGACAGAAAAAAAAAGAACAATATTTTAATTGTTTGTGTAGCACACTTTGAGGGTGTCACCACCCTTTAACAGACAGACGCACGCTTGTCGCTGCTGCTTTGAGGATGCAAGTGTGGCTACATCGCACACAAGTCACAAACACATTAAAAAAATAGTTTTTTATTTTTTGGAACACTTTGAGAGTTACACCACCCTTTAACAGACAGACGCACGCTTGTCGCTGCTGCTTTAAGGATGCAGGTGCGGCTACAGCCCACACATTTCACAAAGACCGAAAAAAAAAGAACAATATTTTAATTGTTTGTGTAGAACACTTTGAGGGTGTCACCACCCTTTAACAGACAGACGCACGCTTGTCGCTGCTGCTTTAAGGATGCAGGTGCGGCTACAGCCCACACATTTCACAAAGACCAAAAAAAAAAGAACAATATTTTAATTGTTTGTGTAGCACACTTTGAGGGTGTCACCACCCTTTAACAGACAGACGCACGCTTGTCGCTGCTGCTTTAAGGATGCAGGTGCGGCTACAGCCCACACAATTCACAAAGACAGAAAAAAAAAGAACAATATTTTAATTGTTTGTGTAGCACACTTTGAGGGTGTCACCACCCTTTAACAGACAGACGCACGCTTGTCGCTGCTGCTTTAAGGATGCAGGTGCGGCTACAGCCCACACATTTCACAAAGACCAAAAAAAAAAGAACAATATTTTAATTGTTTGTGTAGCACACTTTGAGGGTGTCACCACCCTTTAACAGACAGACGCACGCTTGTCGCTGCTGCTTTGAGGATGCAAGTGTGGCTACATCGCACACAAGTCACAAACACATTAAAAAAATATTTTTTTATTTTTTGGAACACTTTGAGAGTTACACCACCCTTTAACAGACAGACGCACGCTTGTCGCTGCTGCTTTAAGGATGCAGGTGCGGCTACAGCCCACACATTTCACAAAGACCGAAAAAAAAAGAACAATATTTTAATTGTTTGTGTAGAACACTTTGAGGGTGTCACCACCCTTTAACAGACAGACGCACGCTTGTCGCTGCTGCTTTAAGGATGCAGGTGCGGCTACAGCCCACACATTTCACAAAGACCAAAAAAAAAAGAACAATATTTTAATAGTTTGTGTAGCACACTTTGAGGGTGTCACCACCCTTTAACAGACAGACGCATGCTTGTCACTGCTGCTTTAAGGATGCAGGTGCGGCTACAGCCCACACAATTCACAAAGACAGAAAAAAAAAGAACAATATTTTAATTGTTTGTGTAGCACACTTTGAGGGTGTCACCACCCTTTAACAGACAGACGCACGCTTGTCGCTGCTGCTTTAAGGATGCAGGTGCGGCTACAGCCCACACATTTCACAAAGACCAAAAAAAAAAGAACAATATTTTAATTGTTTGTGTAGCACACTTTGAGGGTGTCACCACCCTTTAACAGACAGACGCACGCTTGTCGCTGCTGCTTTAAGGATGCAGGTGCGGCTACAGCCCACACATTTCACAAAGACCGAAAAAAAAAGAACAATATTTTAATTGTTTGTGTAGAACACTTTGAGGGTGTCACCACCCTTTAACAGACAGACGCACGCTTGTCGCTGCTGCTTTAAGGATGCAGGTGCGGCTACAGCCCACACATTTCACAAAGACCAAAAAAAAAAGAACAATATTTTAATAGTTTGTGTAGCACACTTTGAGGGTGTCACCACCCTTTAACAGACAGACGCATGCTTGTCACTGCTGCTTTAAGGATGCAGGTGCGGCTACAGCCCACACAATTCACAAAGACAGAAAAAAAAAGAACAATATTTTAATTGTTTGTGTAGCACACTTTGAGGGTGTCACCACCCTTTAACAGACAGACGCACGCTTGTCGCTGCTGCTTTAAGGATGCAGGTGCGGCTACAGCCCACACATTTCACAAAGACCAAAAAAAAAAGAACAATATTTTAATTGTTTGTGTAGCACACTTTGAGGGTGTCACCACCCTTTAACAGACAGACGCACGCTTGTCGCTGCTGCTTTAAGGATGCAGGTGCGGCTACAGCCCACACAATTCACAAAGACAGAAAAAAAAAGAACAATATTTTAATTGTTTGTGTAGCACACTTTGAGGGTGTCACCACCCTTTAACAGACAGACGCACGCTTGTCGCTGCTGCTTTAAGGATGCAGGTGCGGCTACAGCCCACACAATTCACAAAGACAGAAAAAAAAAGAACAATATTTTAATTGTTTGTGTAGCACACTTTGAGGGTGTCACCACCCTTTAACAGACAGACGCACGCTTGTCGCTGCTGCTTTGAGGATGCAGGTGGAATCTAGACGGGATTTGGAACCGAGGACACACTACCTCCATCAATTGTCTAAATCCCACTGCACTAATGTCGGATACCGGACGCACGTCTAACACCAACATAGCAGTCAAGGCCTCAGTTATACGTTTTGCTTCAGGATGACTGCTGTCATACTTCATCCTCATCGCTAGGGACTGTTGGAGGGTCAATTGTTTAGTAAAAGTAGTGATGTTCCTACTTCCTCTCTGGGATGATGAACAACTCCCAGCAGCAGCAACAGCACTAGGAGGAAGTGGTTCTTGATCTTTCCCTATTTTATTTTTATCGGAGAAAGTTTGGTCCTCCATTTATGTTATATTGATATATATACGTGCGGCTAAAGCGCACACAAACACAGAAAATATTATTTTATTTTTGCTGGAGAGTAGTGCACTTTGTGGGTTACACCACCCTTTAAGAAATGAGCCAGCCGGCTCTTTACTTATGGGACACAGGCGCACGCTTGGCGCTGCTCCTTTGTTGATGCACGTGCAGCCACAGTGCACACAATTCACAAACACAGAAAATAATTTTTTTTTGGTTTGGACTGGAGTGTACTTTCGGGGGTTACAGCACCCTTAACGGTCAAGCCAGCCGGCCCTTTACTTATGACACAGGTGCACGCTTGGCACTACTTTGTTGATGCACGTGCGGCTACTGCGCACACAATTCACAAACACAGAAAATAATTTTTTTTTGGTTTGGACTGGAGTGTACTTTCGGGGGGTTACAGCACCCTTTAACGGTCAAGCCAGCCGGCCCTTTACTTATGACACAGGCGCACGCTTGGCACTACTTTGTTGATGCACGTGCGGCTACTGCGCACACAATTCACAAACACAGAAAATAATTTTTTTTTTGGTTTGGACTGGAGTGTACTTTCGGGGGTTACAGCACCCTTAACGGTCAAGCCAGCCGGCCCTTTACTTATGACACAGGCGCACGCTTGGCACTACTTTGTTGATGCACGTGCGGCTACTGCGCACACAATTCACAAACACAGAAAATAATTTTTTTTTTGGTTTGGACTGGAGTGTACTTTCGGGGGTTACAGCACCCTTAACGGTCAAGCCAGCCGGCCCTTTACTTATGACACAGGCGCACGCTTGGCACTACTTTGTTGATGCACGTGCGGCTACTGCGCACACAATTCACAAACACAGAAAATAATTTTTTTTTTGGTTTGGACTGGAGTGTACTTTCGGGGGTTACAGCACCCTTAACGGTCAAGCCAGCCGGCCCTTTACTTATGACACAGGTGCACGCTTGGCACTACTTTGTTGATGCACGTGCGGCTACTGCGCACACAATTCACAAACACAGAAAATATATTATTTTTTTAGCACTTGGGGGGAGCACCCCTGATGGACAGAGCACCCCCTGGACAACACTGCAGCACTCCTTTAGGACTGGGACACTGCACAGGACTTTGGAGTGGACACAGCCCCTATGGAGAACTGACTGCACAACACAGTCCAGCCAGCCCCTATGGACTTTGAAGTAGTGGACACAGCCCCTATTAACAACAGCAGCACAGCACAACACAGCCAGCCCCTATGGACTTTGAAGTAGTGGACAACAGCAGCACTACACTACACTACACTACACAGCCCTAACTCCCACCCTCCCTCTTCACTGTCCACAGCCGAGTGAGAAAATGGCGCCGACGTGGGTACCTTATATAGGATCCAAAACCCGCGAGACTCGGAAGGCGGGATGATGACGTTTTGCCTCGATTTCAGATCCGAGTCAGGCGGGAAAAGTCGAGCCTGATTCGGATCGGACTCGGATCGGGGGGGCTCGGGGGGGTTCGGATTTCAGAAATCCGAACCCGCTCACCCCTACTGCAAAGCCATACGCAGCCTGAGGTCTCATAGCGTGCGTGGCTGTTAACAATATCTGAGTAAGGTCAGGACTTGTGCAAGTGTGTGTATGGCTGCGATGGTACTTGAGTGCACCGATGTTTTCGCTACTCTGCTAAGTATTATGGATGTGCGTATGGTAAAGTGGGTGTCCTCATGCAGTGCTGAGTTTGCATTGCATTCACAGTGGATTAGCCTGCTATCGCTGTTAAACTGCGTGTATATGCAGTATTGCGTTCCGTAGTGAATCAGGCCCAAAGTAAGTGACAGCTGAGGACAGAGACAAGAAGGTGAGAGTTGAAGGGACAATATTGGTCTAAGAATGTGATAAGGGCAGAACCTGACTGATAACTTGGGAAACACAAGAAAGTGGCTCTGGCTCTTATACCAACGTGACACAAAAATGGGCATGGTTTGTCTAATGAGGCAGTGGTTTACATAGACAATTAAATATATGACAAATGGTTGTTTAAGAGCCATAATCAAATACAACACTTACCAGTTTCCATATGATTAGTCTTCATATCAGAGACTACTAAACAGACCTCTATATAATGCACAGACTCTTTTTACCTCCATACTATTCCCAGTGCAAGGACAGAACACTAAATAACGCCCATACAAGCATTTGTTATTACTCAGTGATGCAAATCTGTTCTGCTCTCCTTAGCTCACATGGGCTTCAATTACCATTATCTGAAATAATTGTAGGGTTAGACAGTGTCTAAACTATCTGAGTTGCAGTGTGTACAAAGTTTATGGTTCACCTCTCACATCCACCACTGCTAATGAAATATATACAATACAGAGAACATTTTAAGGATCAATAAACAGCACAGACATTTAAGTGACCCCTAAACAATACAGAGAACATTTTAGTAACTTCTATGCAATACGAGAGTACTCTAGTGACCTCTGTAAAATACATTGACCAATATGCATGCACATATTATTACAGTGGCTTCTTTACAAAACACAGAGCATTCTAGTAACATCTGAACAATACAGAGAGCATCACATTGACCAATACAGTATGACGCTCTCACCAGGAAGCATCCTAGTGACTGATATATTATACAAGGAGCATTCTAGTGAACAATTTGCAATCCAAGAACATTCTAATAACCTGAGTACAATGCACAGAGTATTATAGTGAACTATATACAATTCAGAGAGCATTCTAGTACTGTACCATTGATTCAAAACACAGCTGTCGAATTGCTGTAAAGTGTTTGTGTTATGCTAGCGTATTAGCGTGCTGCACTTTACTATACATCTACAGACCAGGGGCAAATACACCACAGTGATGATGATGATGATGATGATGAATACAGAAACATGACCTTACCGATTCTCAATGTATGGTTGCTAAATCATCTGAGCAACTGACAACACTGCATTCATTACTTGCTCCAATAGCAGCAGATTAAGGACCTGATTCATACATGGTTGCTAAGTTGTGCTTGCTTGCTATGAGCGATTTTCGCCCGTCTGTGCCTGCATATAATTCGCAGTGCGTGTGCGTAAGCCACTCTTTATGATCTGATTTTGGTTGCTCGTAAGCCACTATCAGGTCGCTACTTTGAGTGACAGATACTGCTGTTTGTGGATGGTAATGGAAAGGTGCTTTTAAACGGGGGAGTGGTGTTACGAACGCATGCATATCAGGCCGGCAAAACGCTGTTTAAAGGGCGTGCATAATGCAGGGGTGAAGATCGCGATCGCTAATTAAAGTAAGTATCGCTAATTAAGGTAAGTACTGCTAACTTTAAACGGTGAAATAGGACCCCAATTTTATAAAGTTACAAATATTTTCTCTCTCCGCGATCACTGATAATGCTGTTTGTCATGAAAATCATGATTCTGATTTTGCCCCTGTCACTATTACTACCCAGACAAAACTATAGTTGCCACAATAATCCATTGTGTAGTATTTGTGTGTTATTTTGAATATGCACTAAAACTTTGATGAATTATGTATTTTTCAACATTTATAGATGACTCTTTCTCTCAAAATTAAATCTGCTCAATTGTCTGTGTGGGATGGAAAGTGTAAGACACAGAGGTTTTTTTTGTATGCTTTCTAATTTTGTTTCTTAATGATGCAAACGATGCGATGTCGTGAACGATTTCCTCTGACCTCCCGAGAAATGATCTAGTGCATACACACTGTGCAATCTAAATATTTTGCATCATTTAGTGGTTAGATCATTAACTATATAATGTAACCATGTCACCTGGTGGTCCGGTAGTGCGTACACACTGCAGGATCTACGGTGAATCGTTAACGAGATTGACAGATCTTCCTGCATGTACAAAAGAGCTGAAGATGCAACAGATGATGCCACAGGAGCGTTATTTGCCTCCTGACCAGCCTCTGAACTTTCAGAAGTTTTTGAGCCCCAGGCTCACTAGAAAATCAGAGAGATCTGCCCTGCACTTTTTTACAAGTAAAAGCAGATCACTAACCTTGTTATCCAGATTTATTAGTCTTCGTGCCATGCTGGGCACTTATTGTGGTTTGGGTATGGGATGCTGGCACTCGGGATCCCGGCGGTCATAATCCTAACCCTCTTAGTGCCTAACCCTAACCCTCCCACCTAGTGCCTAATTCTAAACCCCGATCTAGTGTCTAACCCTAACCCTCCCGCCTAGTGCCTAATCCTAACCCCCATCTAGTGCCTAACCCTAACCTCTACCCTAACCATCCCCCTAAACCCTCAACTTACTTTCGTGCTGCCGGCGCTGGGACTCTAAGCACCAGCAACCCATGTGTTGGGATATTAACCCAGGCTTGCCTACCCTCTTGATTTGGTCGGGAGCCTCCCGAATATCGGGTGCCACTCTAAACCCCCCGGAAATGCAGGCAAGCCTGACACGATCGTGCGGCCCCGCCCCCATATCGGACCCATTGCCCGGCCACGCCCCCCGGTGTATGCAGGTATTCAGCTCCCTCCCGGAAGGAGCGAGCTGAATGTCGGCAAGTATGTATTAACCGCATCCCCTATTATGTTTCATGCTTGTAAAGCTGCCTGCAGAAATCCAGTTATTGTTAAGATTTCACAATACAGACTAGTTTTAAACACAGAGCTACCGAGCATAGCTGTACTCATCTTGTTATCCTTTGCTGCCATCAAGTGACAATTTACATACTGCTCTTTTTCATAACAGCAACACAGCCTTCTTATTTTTGTCTAATTCATGCAGTCATTTCTTACAGTGACTTTGCTTGCAGAATTCAGAGCTTCAGCATAACATCTCTAGTGATTTCACTACATATCTGGAATTCTTGGTGACAAACTCTAATCTATTTGATTACCATACACTGCAGGCTGTACCACACTGCTTTCCATTGGGCATTCTGAACATGTCTACTGCCCTGTAGCAATGATGATTGCATGGAACCCATATCTCTGGTCAACAATGACTGGTCAGGATTATGCCATCAGGGGGCCGGGGCACTTAAGACAGGGAGGCCCAAACCTCTGGTCCTCCCTCTCTTGTCAGCACCGCCCCCACTCATCATGCTGGGACTTATAGTGCTACAACTGCAGGTGGTGACCACTGGTAGCTGTGCCAACAGGATGCAGTCACTATATGAGTGACTTAATTCAGGGTAGTCCAAACTCACCTGTCCCCAGCTGCATAACAGTCCCTTCACATCCTGCGCTGACTAAGATCGTCCATATCGTTGACTTTTTTTGCACTGAACGACCAACAATGCGCGTGGCCGTATGAACGATAACGATATCTGAGGTCAACCGTACAGGCTGGCCAACTTGCTCGATATCTATGAATTCTTCATCATTTAAATACTGTCAGAAATCGTTCATCGTTCATAAAATCGTTCATGATCTTTGGTGAAATCATTCAACAATATCATTCAATTTTAAATAGAAAAAATCGTATAACGATATATATGATCGAGCAAGTCGTCCCGTGTGTATGCAGCATTACTCACTGACTGTAATTGTTGCGACTCTCACACAACACAAACCGGTGTAATGTCCACTCTCATTGGTCAGATCACTAACAGTCCACCTCCCTTCCCAACCTCACACACAGGGGATCAGGGTGCCCAACCCCAATTCTCATCTGGCCAGCCCCCACTACTAGACTGCACAGTGCCTGCAGCAGGGTGCTCCGGCTGGAGGGGGTGAGGGGATCCTGAATCTGGCTCTGAACACTGATGGCTGCCTTGGCTTTATATGCGGGGGACGTGGTCAGTGACAACTCACGCTTTATAACGTACACAATCATGTTGCAGTGAGGCAAATTTGTCATCATCTAAATATGTATTTTTACAACATTTTTCTGTCATTATGTAAAATCTAGTATCTAGTACAATGTGCTTTGTCATGCTTTTAACAAATAAAATATCTAGTGGTTACATAATTGCACCCCCATTTTGGCTGATGTCCCCATACTTTAGTTCACCATGTTATTAACATTACAAGTATAGAATCTCCAGATTTTCTAAAAGGCAGGTTTAGAATCCACAGCAAAACCATCACCAAGCCCACCCAAATAAATTACCTGCATCTGGCAGTCAGATTTGAAGGAAGCACTGCACAGATCATTAGGATCTGTGCATGCTTTTATGCCTACAATGTATAAAGTTGCAAATACTGTATGTAAAAATAAAATCCAATCCCCCCCCCAAAAAAAAAAAATGATAACCAAGCCTAGGCTCTTTTAACCTAGGCTAGTAGTAGTCTACCTCAGCCTCAGAGCTGTAACTACGGCACGCGCTGCCCGATGCAGGCTACATCCCATCCATGTGACATCACATAAAGGGGCGGGGCTACAAACAAAGAGCATTACAGCAATCCTCAGGTTGCTCCTGGTGGCTATTAGGGCAGGGATGTGCACGTTTGAAGCATCTTAGGGATGCTCCAGGCAGCACTGCTGCATAGATTCTGGCTGCAGGATGCCATTCCAGGCACCCTGCTAACAAGATACAGGAGCCATGGGTGAGCGGCGGTGCCACCCACTGGACTCTGCACTCTGTGCGCACACCCCTAGTTACGGCCCTGCTCAGCCTCTTACACTCTCCAATTCTTTCATTCTTGTTTCCTGCCCTTTGCTCCCCTTTGACTCACTTCTTCTGTCTTCTCCTCCCTTCTGTTCTCATTACCTACTTCTCTTGTACACCAGCTACACTCTATACCTCCGTGGATTATATGCCCATGGACTCCACCCTTCTGTTGTTTTTGTTTCTTCAGACAAACTAGACTCATCTGCACCAACTCTAATAGCTACAGATAACAGTTTATGGCGAATATTTCCATTGCACCCCTTGCATCAGTGTCTGTGTTGAGATTTGTAGTGTTATTTGTTACTTGTCTACTGTTTTGTACTGTACTCTGTTTTACCTTGTACTGTCTTATTGTTTTGCCCTCTGTACAGTGTGTGGACCATTTGTGGCACCCTATATATAAAATGTAATGATAATAATAATAATAATAATAATAGTTAAAAATATTTTTTCACTAACCATTATTGGACTGGACCAGCCAGGACTGATTACACTATTTAAGGGAAACAGGCAGCTTAGGATTCCCCTGCCATAATGTCAGCCAGCCCTAGAGTGGTCAACCCAGGGCTGGAATCCCTAGAGAAATTAGGACACCCAAAAATGGAAAATGCCATGATCTAACCAATAAGCGTGGCCATATGCATTTTTGTGGCAAATGTCTGTGAGTGACCTCTCATTAGAGGCGTGGTCCCACAAGGGACAAGTAGGGTTGTCAATGAGGTTTTTTTTTTCTTTGCTTAGTACCATTGTGTGAGTAATAGATATAGACAAAGGAGTGACATGAGGGAATGTTCATTTCTTAAAATACTTTTTTTAATCTGTGTTTGTGTCCTGGGTTTATTTTAATATTTTTGTTACATGCAGGGGCAGATTGGGCCGCCGGGACGCCGGGCTTGTTCCTGCTCGGCTGGTCTCCTTGGTGGCCGGCGGCCGCCCAGCCCACCCCGCACTCTTCAATCACTATCCCCCTCCGGCTCTCACCTGTTGCGCTGCTGCAATCAGCTCCGAATGGGCAGCTGAACAGCGCAGCAGCACGGCGGCCACCCGACCCTTCATCAGTCTGACCCCCCCAGCCCACCTCTCCTCCCACAATATGTGTGTAACCAGGAAACAGTACTAACTGCAGTCCAACAAGGGAGGGTATCCCGTGTATTACCGCATACACCAGACTGGCAGGTATAGCCACAAGCACATTAAACACATGCACAGTGTAATAAACTGTATACGAAAAAGGGGAATCATACATGGGTATACACATACAGTTATAGCTATACCAAAGAAAGGGAATACGTATATACAATTACCAAAAAGCATGAATTAATATTTACTATAAACAATTCCAGTTTATCTTTTCATTCAAGCCTTTAATAGAGACACATGTCCAACCTAAGAATTCCAGCGTGCTTCAAGTAGAAGAAGGGCCTTAGCACGATTACCTCCTCTCGGGGAAACTGGGATATGATCTTATACTTGAGTGCTGAAAGAGAATGCCCACAAGACTTAAAATGCTCAGCCACAGGCTGGTCTATATCTCTACCTGAAATGGCTAAATTAATCGCTGACCTATGTAAGGCCATTCTTTCGTGGAATTTTCGTGTGGTTTGACCTACATAATGCAGGCCACACGGACACCAGATAATGTACACCACAAAGGAGGAAGTGCAGGTTAATACATGTCGAATAGAGTACGTTTTGTTTAGATAAGGATGTTTAAAACACTTATCTGCAACTAGATAACGACAAGTAGTACAATTGTGGCAGCTGTAGCAACCTGGAGGCTTAACATATACATTAGAAGGTATTGTAACACCTCTCCCCATGATGTCAGTAATCATAAGGCGATCCTATAGATTCCACCCTCTACGAAATGCCGCAACAGGTTGCAAATCTTTAAAAATTGTAAGGTCAGGGTCAGATCTCACGATGGGCCATAATGCTTTGGTCGCATGTCTGATGACAGGACTGGCGACCGTAAAGTTACTGGACCAAGGGATAATATTATCATGGTCCCTACTTTTAGATTGTAACAATTGAAATCGTGACATCATCATCACCTTGTTTTTCTGCTCTAATAAATTATGAAGTACATAACCTCTAGCCACAAATTTTTCAATTAGTTCATCTAAACGGGCAGGGATCTTAGTACTATCACTCATGATGCGCGCTATTCTCATCCTTTGAGAGAGCGGTAAACCTTTTTTAAGAGCAGGGGAATGGTGGCTGCTATGTATAAGGAAAGAGTTCTTCTCAACATCTTTGCAGAACACATCAGTCATGATAACACCATTGTGAAAATAAATATGCACATCCAGAAAAGATATAGATTCATTACTACATGCATACATGAACTTAATAGTAGATTCAAGAGCATTAGTTTCTGCTATGAGAGACTCAAATTTTTCCAGGCCCCCAGTCCACAACAGAAATACATCGTCTATGTATCTAGTATATGAATAAATGTATTGTTTAACCTCCGGTTCAGGAATATGATATCTTCTTATTCGAACATATAGATGTTTGCATATGACGGTGCAAACGCTGACCCTATAGCGCAGCCGCACAATTGGAGAAAGTAGCGACCGACATAAAAAAATTGTTTCTAGATAACATAAGTTCAATGAGAGACATAAAAAGATCAATATCAAAAGTCATACGATCCGAATGTTTAGTCAAAAAAGTCCTCATTGCTGCCAAATCCCCTGAGTGGGGAATTGAGGTGTATAAACTGCAAACATCCAGGCAGCATAAAAGAGTCCCATCCGACACAAATTTTAGATCCATCAGAAGTTTAAGAAAACTGGTAGTATCCTTCAAAAAAGATGTTTGCTCTTAAAAAAGGTTTACCGCTCTCTCAAAGGATGAGAATAGCGCGCATCATGAGTGATAGTACTAAGATCCCTGCCCGTTTAGATGAACTAATTGAAAAATTTGTGGCTAGAGGTTATGTACTTCATGATTTATTAGAGCAGAAAAACAAGGTGATGATGATGTCACGATCTCAGTTGTTACAATCTAAAAGTAGGGACCATGATAATATTATCCCTTGGTCCAGTAACTTTACGGTCGCCAGTCCTGTCATCAGACATGCGACCAAAGCATTATGGCCCATCATGAGATCTGACCCTGACCTTCCAGTTTTTAAAGATTTGCGACCTGTTGCGGCATTTCGTAGAGGGTGGAATCTATAGGATCGCCTTATGATTACTGACATCATGGGGAGAGGTGTTACAATACCTTCTAATGTATATGTTAAGCCTCCAGGTTGCTACAGCTGCCACAATTGTACTACTTGTCGTTATCTAGTTGCAGATAAGTGTTTTAAACATCCTTATCTAAACAAAACGTACTCTATTCGACATGTATTAACCTGCACTTCCTCCTTTGTGGTGTACATTATCTGGTGTCTGTGTGGCCTGCATTATGTAGGTCAAACCACATGAAAATTCCGTGAAAGAATGGCCTTACATAGGTCAGCGATTAATTTTATCCATTTCAGTTAGAGATATAGACCAGCCTGTGGCTGAGCATTTTAAGTCTTGTGGGCATTCTCTTTCAGCACTCAAGTATAAGATCACAGATCATATCCCAGTTTCCCCGAGAGGAGGTAATCGTGCTAAGGCCCTTCTTCTACTTGAAGCACGCTGGATTTTTAGGTTGGACTGTGTCTCTCCTAAAGGCTTGAATGAAAAGATAAACTGGAGTTGTTTATAGTAATATCAATTCATGCTTTTTGGTAATTATATATACTTATTCCCTTTCTTTGGTATAGCTATAACTGTATGTGTATACCCATGTATGATTCCCCTTTTTCGTATACAGTTTATTACACTGTGCATGTGTTTAATGTGCTTGTGGCTATACCTGCCAGTCTGGTAGATGCAGTAATACATGGGATACCCTCCCTTGCTGGACTGCAGTTAGTACTGTTGCCTGGTTACACACATATTGTGGGATCTGTTAGTGTGTGCACTGAGTTCGCCGTGGAGAGCGGACCCGACAGGTTGCTGGTACATGTTTTCCGGCCGCCTGGTGGATTGGCTGCCTTTGTGGTGACGTGTGTGTGTCTCTCTGGCTGGACTGCAAGCTGTGTGTGGTTGCTAGGGAACGCCTACCAGCGGGGCCCGAAAGTGTGTGTCTCGTGGAAGCAGAGCTGCACTCGGCTGGATTTGGTTCGCTGCAAGCTTTTTCCCTCAGGTATTTATTGTTGTTAAATGTTCATTTTGTGTTGTATGTTATTTAGTGTGTCCTGACGAAGGGGCTGGTGCCCTGAAACGTAGACATTTAAATACACTTTTTTCTGCATCTTCAATCGTGCCTCTGAGTGCCTGTCTGTTTCTGTTGGATTGATATACATTTCTTGACATTGGACACCGAGGCCAGATGTTTTAATACTTTCTGAGTGCTGGCAGTTTGGGATTATATATATATATATATATATATATGAAAAAGGTGGAAAATAGTGACTCCTAGTGCAGTATTTTTAGTAAAAAAAGAAGAATTCCTCCACCAAGGCTTAGCACCCTCTATGTGATGGAGGAATACCTTAAATGGTGGACTACACCACTTGATAATTCACATATAATGACTCCAATAGCTTTGGATAACAAATCACTGGGTCCTTATCCCTTTGGTACAGTACCAGGATTAACCATCCAGTAAGACTCAGAGCAGGCATGAAAAAAAGTGAAATAACATAGTGTAATTCTACACACACAGATTTATTCACAAATCAAATCATATAGCAAATGCCCATTATGGATTCCTACCTATCGATTCCTACCTACCTATACCTTTTAAAATTGTCGCTATTTAGCATAATGAGTCACACAAGAAATAAATGCTTTCAGACTTTGAGTGTGGTTCCAAAGCACAAAATGTTATTATTCAATATAAAAACAAATGGTTACATGCTGTGATCTAAATACAATTAGCGCAAATAAATCATACAGACCCAAGGTACAGTTGTTACATACACACGTGCTCTGAAGCCAGATACCGGCATCAATATAGAAACCTCCGTCATCAGCAAGGCAGGAAGACTGGCATCCAAGTTTAGAGAGCCCACATATATACTCTTACAGGGATAGGCAATACAATAGAACAGTTTGGCATGATTCCATTGGTTCTTCTTCCCGATTCTTCTGTTACAGTATAGTTCATAGGTCAATTAGAATGGACACAAACCAGCCTCCAACAGCCCTTTGTGTCCTTTTTTCCCGCTGCATACTAAATCTAAGCTGGTAACATTACAGAGTACATTTTAATGTTTAACTCTCTATAGTCCATAGTTTGCAGACACATGTTGCAATCTTCTCACCGATGGTACCGGAAATCTACAAAGACACAGTGGATCAGTACAACACCAAACACGGTCTGTTTACCATGTACTATACCTTAGATATCAATATACATTTATTTCACAACATTAATAATACTGAACAAACCTTGAATATTACACTTTAAAGCTAGGGAACCTTTTATGTAAGTGTGCAGTGTGTAAGTATTGGGGTTTTGGGAAAAGATGCTAGTTAGCATTGTGCGACTACATGTTTGTGGAGTACACCATGGTACGTGTTTTGCAGGTTTAATCATTTTATATGTTTTAGTGACTGTTTTTATATGGTGAGGACTTTCAACTTCTTTCTATTGCGTGGGAATCGCACAATGCTAAATAATAGCTTCACCATATGTACTTATAATGGGCGAGATTCACTAAAATGGCGCTGGGCGGCCAGTTGCAAAATGGTGTCTCATTGCCATTTTCAAAATGGCATCATGCAGATTTAATTTTAAACCGACCCTGTCTCAGCCAATTATTTGGCTTCGACAGTCCACCCTTTGATAGCAAACAACATGCTATCATACTCAGATTTTAAAATTAATTTAGGCTTACATTATGACATATTATTTAATGTTAATCTATGGGATGGCACAAGGTGGTTCTTAATCCAACAATAATGTGTCTCTAGGAGGGGACATAAAACTACCCTTATACGCACACCACAGATCTTGGAAGATCATGGGAAATATGTGGGGATGCACCAATCCTATAAAGGAAGTCTTGAGGGGGAATAGGGACTTAAATTATTTAAGATGTTTTAAAATAACATATTTTTATGCATGTCTAAATCTTATACATCATATGATGATACCTTCAACAGATGTGTCCACATACACCTTTCCTAAAATCGAGCCGTGTCACCAAATTTGCCATGCCTTTGAATCTGTGTATTATCCACTCCTTGTCATTTTTCTTAAAATTTGTTACTTTAATCTGATACTTTATATGAATACATTTGCAGGAAAAAAAAATTGGGGATCTATCTAATTGCTACTTGTCATGGTGCATCTTAGCCGTGACGGCATCTTGTGCCAAATTAAGAAAAAGAGGAAAGGTGTATGAGGACACATCTGTAGTTCAGGGTTTTAATGCAGTCCTACATTTACCTCAGTGTTCATATTGTTACTACTGACCACCATCATAATTTAATTTTTTCAGGTTTACCTTATCTTTACATTTTCCACATTTCAACACAGTAGGAACACACCTGACACATAAGCCAATTACTATGATGACAACCAGTATGAGGATTTGGAGTTTACCTATACTTGCAATCATTTCCTGGACCCACTCTCCTAGACCTGCGAACCATTTCACTGGGTTCAACCAAGAAACCCATTCCTCTACCTTCTCCTCTACTTCAGCCACTGAAGCATTATGGTTCTTTTGAAATTCCCATTTCAGCTGCAGAATTTCATCCATCTTCCGGTCTATCACCTCCTTGGGATCGCTAGTATCGTTTGTAATCTAAGTGCATAATTTTACACCAAATTGGGTGGCCAAAGTTATGCAATACCCTCCAGTGACAGCTGTTAAATAATTTAACACTAGTCTATGTTGCACGAGTTCTTTCTTGTAAGCTTGCAACTCCCTACCTGTATACCTGAATGTGTCAAAATACATCTCGGTGATATTATCTATAAATTTAGTAAGATCTTGGATATATCTAAAATTGAGTGTACCCCGAGCGATCCTGGTGGGATCCAATGCTACCAAAACTTGAAAGCCAGTTGTCTCACTAATTAACTGTGGCTTTATGCACATCACCAGGTATCATATTTCTTTTGTCTCTGTGTTCATACTGTGTGTGAAGATATGATGATGGTGTGTTTTATGAATACTATGCATTTCACCATTTGTAAGGGTCATAACTTCTGGAACTACTCTTCCCAATTAACACAAACCTTCGGAACTCGGAGAGAGCCACTTATACGCTTTCCTTCCACATATAAAATATACATTATCGGGAGAACATAAGGTATATAATGCATCATGATCATCCAACACAGTTCCCTCACAAATGATCCTATCCCAGGTTCTCTCATCTGGCTAATACATGTTTCTGGTTGTATAACCCTAGCACAGTACCCTTCTGGTATTCTGCCAACCATTTCCTTGGTGTGACTTAGTGTATATTTATACTGGAAGTGTCTTCCACCTGACCTAATTGTGCATAACAGTTCATAATTCATAGGCTCACGATCAGTTCTTTGTGAGAAGGTCATCGTCTGATTATTCCCAGTTACCTCCCAACTTCCTGGTTCATTGGAGTTGGTGATGTTTAAACATAAAAGTGTTTTATCTGCCTGGTACTGGTGGAGTTTAAAATGGGGTGGTTTGGTATTCATAAATTTTCCATCCAGTGTCATCCCTTTTTGCATTTCTAAAATTTCAGAGATATTTAATGGAATTGGCACTAATCCTACATTATGCTGTCCTTGGGGCATGTGAGAACACACCCAACAGTCGGTTTGGTTCAAAATTTTGCCCACCATAGTGTGATAATCCTCTAAAGGATACCCACCCCAATACTGGTTATACTTTGGTTGGCACTGTTGGATGCATCTCTTGTTGACTACGGACCCATAGAACTCACACATACAATAATCCTCAGCCGATAAACCTTCACACTGTCTCCAAGTATCCAGAATAGCAGATCTCTTAACAATTACTGTACTAAGATTGGTCAGACACTCCCCTGATTGGCATATCACTCCTCCTCTCGACTCCAGTCCATCAATACTGCCAGTAGCTCCCATCTCCTCTATTGGTCCCCCGTCACAGAAACCAGAAATTCCCGAACAAACCAGGATGATGGGAACTCTGGAAGAGAATACAAAAATGAACACAGCAGACCAGTCCATTGCCGTAGCAAGGATCTACAATTTTTTTTAGTTTAGATATCTCACTGCAACCTTTTAACCCTTCCGGAACAAGCTAGTGATCGACAGGTCCACGTTATCTGCCTTGTCTCCACCTTGTATCTCCACCGGTTGTCCTTCTTACAGTGAGTGGAATGGACCCAGGTATCTCTCTCTGCCACCTTCAATGAGGTTGTACTCATCAACAACACCTGATATGGACCTTTCCACCAATCAGTCAAACAACCTGAATGCAAGAAATTTCTGATCATAACAAATTCTCCAGGCTCAACATCATGACAGTTTGTTTCAGGCATATCATGTGACAACAATTTCAGTTTCTGCTGTTGCTGTTTTAACTGTTTACTCTTTGTTATACAATACCTTACTGTTACCTTGTTGTTACCTTTCAAATCTTCCTGCGGACTTATAATCAAATTAGGTTGTCTACCAAACAGTATTTCAAAGGGGGACAGATTAAGAGGAGACCTAGGAGTTGTCCTAAAAGTGGTAGTGCTTCTGGCCAACCTAGTCCAGTTTCCGACATGATTTTACTTAATTTGTTTTTAATAGTACTGTTCATCCTCTCCACCTTGGCACTGGCTTGCGGTCAGTAGGGGGTATGAAGTCAACTATTAATACCCATCAGTTTACACATATTTTGGAAAACATCCCCTGTGAAATGAGTACCCCTATCACTCTCAATAATTTTACTGATACCGTATCTGCATACAAACTCCTGAACAATTTTCTTGGCAGTGAACACAGCAGTATTAGTGGCAGCTGGATATGCCTCAACCCAATTAGAAAACACATCAGTGCAAACTAATACATACTTGAGATTCCTGCAGGGTGGTATTTGGATGAAATCAATTTGTATTACCTGAAAAGGTCCGTCAGTCAGAGGAATGTGGGATGGTTCGGTAGGGATCGGTTTCCCAATGTTTTTCTTCAAGCAGGTCAGACAGGACATTGCTCTCTTCTCCACTTGAGAAGATAAACCTGGTGCGCACAAGTATGCTCTCACCAATTTGCACATACCCTGCTTTCCCAAATGAGTCAGACCATGCGCTGCCTCAGCCAGGCTTAGGGTAGTACACCTTGGGAGCCACTGGCTTACCCTGTCCATCTCTCCAGAGTCCAGAAGACTCTTGCCCACATCCCTTGGACTTCCAGACTGCCTTTTCCTGAATGGAACACAAGTTTTTCATCTCAATTAATTTCAGCATGTCAATCATTTGAAAAATCATCATTTGTTCAGTTGGTACATTCGTTTTTAACCCTGCTGCCCATTTTGCAGCTTTGTCTGCCCTGTTGTTGCCCAGTGACACCGTATCATCCTCACATGTATGGGCTTTACACTTAATTACCACCACTGTCTTAGGCAATTGGATTGCTGTCAATAGTCCTTTTAGGTGCAATTGGTGTGCCTGCGGCTGTCATAAATTTCCTCAGACGCAATAGAGCACCGAAATTGTGTACTACCCTGAAGGCTTACCTAGAGTCAGTGTAGATATTAGCAGATTTACCTTCCGCTAATTCACACACCCTCTTTAGTGCCACCAGTTCCACCTTATGGGCTGAGTGTGGTGGGCCTAAAGGTTCAGCCTCTCTGATGACCTCATCATTTACCACAGCATAACCTGTACATAATTCTCCAGTGTCAGTTTGTCTATGACAACTCCCATCCATGTAAAATGTCACATCTACATTTTCTAAAGGTGTATCCCGTATATCAGGTCTTGCAGCAATGGTTTGATTCAGATATTCCATACAATCATGTGCATCAATATACCTGCAGAACTCACCTTTTGCCAGCGACTCACCTCTCTCCGCCCTTCGTGCATCATGTTGCACATATGTTACATACTTAGCTGGATTTAACATACTGCACCTTTTGATGGTGATGTTTGCAGGTGCTATTAAGGCTAGTTCCCATTTTGTGAATCTAGCTGAGGAGACATGTCTGGTTTTGGCAGAGTTTAGCAATGCAGATACAGCATAGGGAGTATAGACAATCATATCATGCCTAGTACCACATCCTCACTCTTACTGACCAATAGAGCAGTTGCTGCTACACTTCTTAAACACTTTGGAAGTGATCTTGCCACAGTGTCCAATTGTGCACTGTAGTATGCTACGGGCCTACTGGCATCACCATGTTTTTTTGTTAGGACACCTGCTGCACAACCATCAGCTTCCGTACAATACAAATCAAAAGGTTTTTCATAATCAGGTATTCCCAATGCAGGTGCTCTTGTCAGACTATCCTTAAGATTAAGGAAAGCCTGCTCTGATTCCTCTGTGTGTATGACAGGATCGGGCTTTGAGGAAGAGACTAAGGCCCTGATTCAGAGCCGGTCGCTCTGACAGAACGCTCACTCTGAATCAGGGCCGGTCTTTTTTTATTTTAGAACGGCCTCCTGGCCACTCGCATAGCTGTGGGTGACCACCCACAGCTATAGCAAGTGGCGAGGAAGATGGTTGTGATGGTCAAGACCATCATGACCATCAGGCTTGCGATGAGACCCTTGTGGTAGGGTCTCGTTGCCGCAAGCCCCAGAGAGATTTTGGCTCTAACAGTGTGATGTCAGTGGGGCCGCCCCCAAATGAAGGCGTTCACATGGGAATGCCTCCATTTGGTCAGCCACTCCCCCAGCCTGCCCACCAAAGGGGGCGAGCTGTCACTCAACATCGACAGCTCGCCCCCTTTGTTGCGAGACCCAGAGCGACGGAGTGCCCGTCGCTATCCGGGTCTTGCTCATGCGCATGACGGAACTGGCTCTGTTGTGCACATGCACACTGGCCCACCATCGACCTGGTTGCGAGCACACAGTGCTTGCGACTGGGTCTAAATCAGGCCCTAAGTCCTGTAATGGTAAGGCCAAAATAAAAAAACCTGGCATCCACATTCTGCAGTATCCACACATTCCCAAGACGGTACAAATTTGCTGTTGATTCTACGGCAGTGTCATGTTCTGTATGGCTTGGATCCTATCATTTGTCAGATGTCGTAACCCCTGGGTTAGGCAATATCCCAAGTATTTAACCCTGGACTGGCATGGCTGTAGTTTGTCCTTAGCAACCTTGTGTCCTGTTTGCGAGAGATGAAGCAATAAAAGTTTAGTATCTTTTAAACATGACATAAACGAATCAGAACATAACAATAAATCATCCACATATTGTATTAGAACAGATCCATTGGCAGGTTGAAAATATTGTAAACAGTCGTGTAAGACCTGGGAGAAGATACTAGGGCTGTCTATGAAACCCTGGGGAAATCGTGTCCATGTGTATTGTACACCACTGTATGGAAAAGCGAATAGGTACTGACAGTCAGGATGAAGAGGTACAGATAAGAAAGCAGAACAGAGGTCAATGACATTGAAATGGGTAGCATTTGGTGGGATCTGCATGAGACAGCTGGATTTGGCACTACTGGAAATTGGCTCTCTACTACCTTATTAACCCCTCTAAGGTCTTGTACCAGTCTATAAACCCTCCCACCACTCTTCTTCACAGGAAAGATGGGACTGTTGGCTACACATGCTGTATGGACTAAAATTCCCTGCTGTAATAATTGCTCAATTATGGGATAAACCCCTAATTCTACCTCCTGTTTTAATGGGTACTAGGGAATTTTTGGAGCTTGCCTACCACTTTTTAGGTTTACCATTAAGGGAGCTACATTTGCCATTAATCCAGAGTCCTGTCCATCCTTGGTCCAAAGTAAATCTGGAATTTGGGATAACATTTGATCTACCTGAAGTGGATTTTTACCTGAACCAGTAGAGTGATACATTATCCTTTGGGGAGTGTCCAATATATCCCTCACCTCATGCGCAACTCTCTCTGGGATATCTAGAAATATACCATCAGGGGTACAATATATGACACATCCCATCTTACATAACAAATCCCTTCCCTGTAGGTTAGTAGGAGCTGCTGCTGCCAGGAGGAAAGAATTCCTGGTATGCAATGGCCCAATAGTGACCTCTGTGGATTTAGTTAAAGGATAATGTTGCACTTTACCTATTACACCCATTGCTGGTACTGTCTCGCTGGTCACCTGTAAATTAGGTGGAGATTTTATCACTGATCTGGTCGCCCCTGTGTCTACAAGAAAAGGATTTTTAGTACTAGCTACATCAACCATCATTACCGGTTCTTCCCTAATACTTCCTGTTAACCTGACTGTAGACTACAGGTATGACCTGACCCCTAGTGTTGACTCTCACTCTACAATACAGCATTTAAGGCCACAATTGGAGCTGGTGACTGTTGTGGATTTCCTGTACTCTGTGTATATCCCTTATGGGGATATCCAGGTACTCTCTGGTTAGGGGGTCCTACCTTCTTTGCCTTACAGTTCCTACTTACATGGCCAACTTTTTTGCAGTTAAAGCACCTTCGTGAGTGGTGTGGGTGAAAGGGTTGCTGTGTGGGTTGAGCAGTAGGGAAAGATTGTGGGTGTGGATAAGGATGTTGAGGGTAATATGGTGGTTGTGGGGAGTATGGGTTTTGAGGCTCTGTGTGATAAGTAGGGTAGGGCAGTGTTTGTGGTGGTGCAGGAATGATGAGGACGTGTAGCTATGCAGGTGCATGTGTGTCTGGTGGCTGTGATGTTACAGCCTTTCCTTCTAGAGCTTGAATACTAACAGCCATTAGCTACTCGCTCTGGGTCTCTCTCTTTTTGAGAATGTTTTTATCATGTTCAATAGCGAATTCTCTAAGCGTGTCTACAGTAACTCCTCTCCAGCCAGGTAGTGAGGTCTGAACTCGGGTCTTTAGGTTTTCTTTTAGACCATCCATAAGTACAGTGATGATCATTCCCCTGTGATGTGTGCTATCTTTAATATCCTCTATCCCAGTGTACTGGATGATAGCCTGCAGAGCTCGGTTACAATAATCTTCTGCAGATACACTCTCTTTTTGTTTTATGGTGAAAATTTTACTCCAGTTAACTACTACTGGAAAATATACACCCAACTGAGTTATTATGCGGGTAATGTTACCTTGGTTACTCTCGTCTGTTATGGGACCATCTCCATCCAATACGCAATCCGTGATAAACTTTTTCATGTCGGTATTGTGTGGAAGACAAGCCCTTAACACCAGTTGCCAATCCTTATTGGTTGGCTCGTGAGCACTACCCAAATTGTTCAAAAATCTTTGGCATTTGGCTAATTCCTTTTTAGGATCAGGGAAATTATTCATTATGGAATTTAGCTCCACTCTTGTCCAAGGACAATGCATTGCTACCTCCCTTGTGGGCACTACACCATTTGCATCCGCATTCCCATTCGGAACAGTTATTGTCCGGATGGGATGCAGACCAGCCGCACTGCTATTTTTGACCTTGTTACCTGGCTGGGGATTGAGTCTATTACTACTACGTATGTGATTAACAACGTCCTCTACAGGTGCAGTGGATGTTAACACTTCCTGTACTATCACTGATGAAGATGGCGGCACCACTTGTGCTTGTAGTGATGGAGCATCTAACATGTGTACAGTGTGGGAAATGGCAGACATAACAACAGGTTCATCATCTGCATCATAAACATTTTCTTTGTGATTACTCAAGAGTTTGTAATTACCTGCACCTCCATCCGCATAGAGTAGTGGTGGTGCACGTGACCACTGGCAATTCCTTCTGCAACGCTATCTTGCTGCACTTGCGTGCTATCTCATGGCGCACACGCACCGCAGTTTAGCGCTGCATGTGTACTCTCCGGTAACGTGCTCGCAACACTAGTTTGCGTCGCATGCAAACCTTTAAGCCACGCATCCCCCTCACGCTGCCATAATTTTAAACACTCGTTATATTTGCCCTTTTTCATTCGAGAGCACACCATACAGATGCTATCTCGGACATTGTTCAATACCTCCTTATCAAAGCTGCCAATTCTGAGGAACGGTCTAACATTCTTCATCGTCATTTTAAACCATACATCACAGTACTTATTCGCATAAGCACCGTACTTAGTATGCATAATATGCCGTGCTGACCCATGCGGCGCTTCCAACAGCAGCACATCATCTAACATCTCTACCATTTGCTTGGCTCCAATCTGGGAGAACCCTAAGCTTTTCAATAGAGATTTAAACTGGTGAAAGACAGTCAAGATACTTTCACTTACCTGCGCACGATATTAACCGGATACGCCCACACACCTATGGAAGAATAACCAGGCTGCTTCCACGCACCTAGGGCCTGATTCAGACCCACTCGCGAGCGGCTGTCCGCTCGCAAGTGGGTCGATGTTATGCACTGAGCATGCGCACGACGGAGGGAGCTCCGTCGTGCGCATGCGCCAGACGCGACGAGCGAAGGAAAGTCTTTCGCTCGTTGTGTCCGATCAAAGGGGGCGTGCTGTCAATGTTGATTGACAGCACGCCCCCTTTGGTGGGCGTGCCCGGGGCGTGCCTCCCTGACGGGGGCGTTCCCACGGGAACGCCTCCCGTCAGAAGCCGGCCCACTGACATCACTAGTGATGTCAGTGGGAGTGATTTTGGCTCTGATAGAGCCAAAATCACTCCGGAGCTTGCGGTTGAAAACCTCAACCGCAGGCTCCGGCTCGCAATTTTGATGGTCGCGATGGTCTCGACCATCGCGGCCATCACAAAGCACGCTCGTATAGCCTGTGGGTGGTGACCCACAGCTATACGAGCGTCCAGGAGGACGCTCCATGAAAATGGAGCCCGGCCCTCATTCAGAGCGTGCGGCTCTGAATGAGGGCCCTAATCTCTTTTTGACTACCTTTCAACTGCTAGCATGTAGATATTCCAATAACACCTACCCTTTTCAGTGATTTCGTCCACCCTCTGCTCAGTTCACAATCACAATTTAGCCAAAACTGTGCGGTTCAATTACAATGCTCAAAAAACCCTAACTGATCACTGAATACTGTAATAACACTGAGAGCCAAAACTACAACAAAGACAACAACTATAACTGCTTTTGCGGTATCTACTACCGAGCCACTAGGCCGACGCCAGGCACCTAGCACTTAAGGGTCATACGATACCCTTAACTTGGGAACATGTTACCCCTACCAACAAATATTCACTGTTACACACCCTTTTAATGTGAAGAAAAATACACGTTTTCCCAAACTATGGCAACACTGATCAAGGTATTTACAACAATGCTATCTATCAATATCACCGTGCACTCTCAGTGGCTTTGTTTAAAACATGTGCTAGCAATACAGGAAATATGTATACGCTATTGTGCGACTAGTCGCATACACAATAATGCGACTACTACACAAAACATATTATTACCCTTACGCTATTGTGCAACTTCCCCTTTTAAACATAAAAATCTATCAATGAAGGAAAACAAACTTTTTCCATCCTTGTCCCTGGATTCTTAATCAGCACTCCTTAAGCCACAATAACGGGTAGCAGACTCTCAGCAACAAAGTGGTAGCAGATTTTCGAAAGCACAATGCGTTCTCCTGCTATGGCGCCTCCACCCTTTTGCTGAGAGATCACTGACTGAGTGTTACCAAGTGATCGGTAGCATGCTTCACACTGCGAGCCCCCAACTATGGATTCCTACCTATCAATTCCTACCTACCTATACCTTTTAAAATTGTTGCTATTTAGCATAATGAGTGATAACGCGAGGTGTTTTGGATATTGTTTTTAAACCTTACTTATTATTAGAAGAAATGGAATAATTCACACCAATACCAACTTTAAAATAAATGACAATGTTTTACTTAAAAAGCAAATCAATTCTACATGTATTATGGTATTATTGACAAAGCAGACCTACAATCCAAAAAAAACATTAGTTCAGCAACAGTGACAAAATGATCATTTGCAATGCCTAGCATAGACTCCCAAGGTGACAGTCAGCCCTGTTTATACTTACAGCCCAGCGCCCCCCGACTCTCTCGACCTACGATCTCTCCTGCTCAGCCCGACTGACCGACCCCTCCCCTTTTTGATCAATCTTTTATACTTTTTTCCTCTCTGCTACTGACATATTCTAAAATGGCGAATATTAATTAATTCAATATTCATGCGCACTAAACATTTCACTGATAATATATTTTAATCATAACAAAACCTATAATCTCCTTTCTATGTTCTCAAAATACTGGTGACCGCATATAGGCCAAGGCTGTTCTGATTAGCTCCCTCCTTGTTTAGCCAGATCTGAGACCTACTGTCTCCTAGTCTGTTCATACTCAACTAACCCATTATTCTGTCTTGCTAGAGAAGAAGTGGTTTTGATCAGTTCTAATTTATTTTATACCTATTTCTGTAATAACATTTATACCTTTAGATTATACAATATTAAACAATAATTACTGTTGCTTCAGACACACACCTGCCTACTTTAGAGAGAAGGTAGACCTCATCTCTAGGCTTGAGGCCATTCGACACATGTCGGTCCTCCGCAACTTACAACTAATATATATTCTGAATCATTTCTATGTACTCTTAATTGCAATGAAAATAATGAAAGACATAAGCATGCATATATTCGTGAACTGCTGAAGGAATATGTACGGTCACATATTCCGCGTTATCAGTTCCATCCTCATGAAATTTGAGGGGTCATAACTCCGAAAAAAGTTCATATCTCTGAAGAAAGTTCATATCTCTCATAGGTCGCATCGTCTGATTTCTTCTTAATGCACTGGAAAATCTTCTTGAAGCATCTCACTAATATATAGAAAATCAACAACATTATCATGACAAAAAAATATTAATCTTCCCATTGCCTGCATAATGCCGCCAAACCAATTTTGAACCCATACGAACTAGGTACTGGGGTTCGACCAGGTGAACCAGCTGTTGGGAATCGTACCATCATGTTTATTTATTCAGCAAATTCATTTTTTTAACCTGAGTAATTTCATTTAACCTTTATTTTATGTCTTCTGCATCAGAAGAATTTGTGATGTATGTACAACACTTTAACTCTTATACTGTTTGTAATGTGACACAATATCCAAAGTTACAGCTGTAAGGTAGTGTGTGCTGCATTTTAATTCAGTGTTTATTTGCTTGAAACTCTCTTACCACAATGTCTGCGATATTGTTTATTAATTCCCTATGTACCAAATGTTGTTATGTTACCAAATCCTAAACCAACCTTATAACAGTGTAAAGAGGTGCTTTTACTTTTCCATATACCATTTGTATTTCTATTTACCTTTCTTACACAGTAATTATTTCATGTTTCTTTTAGATTTTTCTGTTGTATTACCTTTGCATCAGGTAGCAATGTTCTTATAAGACCCATTTCAAAAGAATTCACCGGTAACCATTTATAAGCCTTATGCCCACACATATAATTTAACCCCTGTGGTAGTGTCATGGTTTATTAGACAATGTGTTAGAAAAGCATTATAAGGAACATTACAACGGGCACCCTTTTAATCCACGCTTTCTTCTTGCTTGTTCCATTCTGCGATATGATGACTGTATGTTTTATTGTACCCCAACATTCCTTCTGTTATTACACAGTTTATTAATGCACACACATATAATTTTTTTATTAGGTTTTTGTGTATTTAATAATTTCTAAAAGATCCCCAAACAAGTTTGATTCAGTAAGATCCTCCTTGTAAGATTGTGTTACAAACACTGGTTCCCAAATAAATACCTTCAGCTCCTGTACCATTTTGTTAATAGACATGATGTTGTCCTGATCATACCTTGGATACCTTGTTAATTTTAAACGTAGGGAACCTGTGACATTATAAGGTTCAAGTGTGTGAGTTCCACATCGTGAGTGAAATGTTGTTTGATTTGAGTGTAATGAAATAAACATTAGCACAACATTCCCTGAATAACATTGTGACTACATACCCAACAATCAACTTTATTGTTCTTTCTATAAGCTCATGATAAGTGTCCAGGGAAGAAGTGTCAGTTTGTATAGAGATGCTTTTTTTGCACCATTGTATACCCCTTTTTTGAATTTAAACCACAGTATTTACATTTACACCTTGGAATTGTGAGGCAACCCTTCACACCTTTGCCTTACAGTAATGGCTCTTTTTTTTCCCCGATACTTCATCAGATGTATCTTGTACGTAGTACCAGTATGAGACCTTATTTACCTGTATTTTGTTATTTTAATGTATTTTCTTTTCAACCATTTTAAGAATTTTTTTCCCTTGGTCTTTTGACCATCCTCTGATCCGCACCTATACCTGGGAGTATCAGTAGTAAAATGAGTGTGTGCGTCTTTTATGACTCTTAATGTGATTAAAACCATATCCCTTATGATCATGAGTTTTAAAATAGGAGTGGAGTCTACCAATATGACCCCGGCAGTACCCCTAGGATAACACTCCACACTGTCCTCATCGGTCACCAGTCCTTGTCAGCTCCTATTCACTATAAAAAAATGTAAAAATTAAAAAATGGAAAAAAAATAACTTTCCCAAGCAATGGATACACTGTGACTTGATCACCAATAGACATCTTTCCTTTTCTTTGTTCACAACCCGCAGAACACTACTAATAATGTCCCCGATTCTGTGAACCTTATCTTGGCCTGAACTGTGACTTTGATCAGGCCTATCATCAAATAAGTTTGTTAAATTTAAATCACAGTCAATGTCTTTATCTGCATCTTCTTTGGCTTTAACTGACCTCACCGCCGGGTCGACAACCTTCTTGCAGTGAGATTTTGTGAATCCAATTGTCCTTTTCAGCATCGAGGTTGTTAGCAGAACCTGGAATGGGCCTTGCCATCGATCTATGAGACAACCAGAACATAAGAAATTTCTCACCATTACATAGTCTTCAGACTGGACTCCATGACAAGGTTCTTCTGGGAGTCTCTTCATAAGCTTTCCTTGCTTTTCTTCAGATGCTGTGAGAATTGTATAACATAGTCCGTAGTTAAATCGTAACAGTGACAAGTCTGTTGCTGGACTTACAATAAGGATAGGCAGTTTAAAAAAAAAAAAAAAAAAAAAAAAGCTCATAAGGCACAGGTTAAGTGATCGCTTTGGAGTGGTGTGGATGCTATACAAAACCAGAGGTAAAAGCCCCCAGTCAACTCATGGTAGTCTCCATACCCACCTCATCTAACTTGTACTCAATGTTAGTGTTTACACATTCAATTTTGCTTTTTTATAAACCCATATATTGACATATTGCTTGTAATACCTTCCCTGTAAAATGTGTACCTCTGTCACCTTTAACAACACATGGGATACTATATTATATCTGGAAACATAAATAACTGCACAATTTCTTTGCTGTGAATGATGCTGCACATGATGTAGGATTTCTGTGACAACATCCGGAAACTGTGAAGTCCTCACAAACAATAAATGGTCACATAAACACAAGGTATCCAGGACACACTGAACCTGCTAATGATAGTGAGATTAGTTGCAGGAAGGACACAAATATCAGTAATAATCATCAATTGAATCAGCTGAATCAGATCTAACAGTTCACTTCTGGGGAATAGTCATAAACAAATTGTTGAATAGAATAAACAGGCATAACTATAGCAGTAAGCTTAGACATTTTAGTTAGCTTCAGAGACAATAGTCTGTGAGGTACAAATCTTGGAATGATTATTAATTAAAATAAGCAAGTATAGAGAAAGCAAAAAGCATAAGCGTTACATCAATATTGTCATCACCAGAGACAGGAGTCTCTGGGGTTCAAATCTTGAAAAAAAAAAAAAAGGGGGTCAGCTGGGCCAGCTGTGAGAGCCGGGGGCGCTGCCAGTGCTGTTGGCTGACTGCCACCTTGTTCCACCTCCCGTTGCCATATTGCCAGACATTGCAAATACTTAACCCTATTCTTCACCAACCTAGTCAAAATAATTGTTGCTTTCAAAGCTTCCAGAACAGATTGGTTAAATGTGCCAACCATGGGGAAATGACCAGAGGTCCATTCAGTCATCCCACTCCACCCTGCAACAAACCTCACACTCTCATCTCCGTACTTGTCTTTCATAACTGCATACATACTGGTCATTCCTAATCACATATGCTTTTGTTGTATTATTATTCCTAGATCCCGCATTACACTACCCTCATTTCCCATCCTCTGTTGCATTTCTTTAAACATTTTTTTTAAAATAACTACCCTCTTAACTTTCTGGCAACTCACTCGATGCCATATTAAAAAAATATCTTTCTCTCGGTCTGCTGCAATAATAAAACTGCATTTTTTTTCCCCTCAAATAGCTAATCTCTATGACCTTCAAACGGGAACACTCTTCCAGCTCCTCAAATAAGCTTTTACACTTGCAATGAGAAACTTAATTCTTTCTTAAGTACAAGTTTTGTTAGTGGGATACCTTTACAATTTTATGGTAAACTACCCTGGAAACAATTTTCTGTTTCACCAAACCAATTCCTTCTCACCTTCATTCAAACAACCATTACCATCCAGGTGCATCACGCACCATTCTCCCCATACTCTGTAGCTTATCAAGCTACAATCCACCTCTTCACCCTCAAATCACTTACTCTTACCCTCTTATAACTTACAAGAACCAACTCCAATCCCATACATGTACTAGACAATGTTGCCTTTTAAAAATCAAATGAGATTAACTGTTTCTTTCACTGTAAAATTGTGACACGTCTGTCAAAATGAAAAACCCAAAAAAACTCTACCCTCGTGTTACCTGTCTTTCGTTATCAGGTCAACACCTCTCATGTACAATCTGACCTCGTTAACAGATTTGAACCTCAGTTACCTGGTGCCTCCCCTGTCCTCGTTATCAGGGTTCCGCGCACCTGTTACACCTGTGACTATACATATACCTTGTGCACCTGCCCTCGTTATCAGATTTAGCACTTTTACATCAATATTATCTTGTTCTTAAATATCTGCAGATCAATTTTACACTATCTAGCCATGTGGACTTCTCTTCTTTGTTTATAATATTACCCCGCAATTCACATAACCAGATTTATGCCTCTCTACTCCACTTCTTATGCAAGGCATACTACAGGGGAAAATGGGAAAAGCCAGCTCACCAAATGCCTCTCGTCCTAACCCCCTGCTGACACTTAATTTTTGTAACCACAAAACCAACCATCAAAAAAACTCAACAATACTACCCCTAATTTCTTGGAAAAATGAGTCAAATACAATTTAAAATTTCTGGAAACCAGAAAACAAACAACAATTCTAATGAACTGCTTCTGTCGGAACCCAAGTCCAAACACTGAATCAAATGACAAATCACTCTCTAACAACACTATTGGATCGAAATCCTCAAACCTGAATTCCTCAATTTCCAAAAAAACAAAACAACATTGCATATGTCATAAAATATTAGGAAAAACTCTTCTATGGTAATCAAATCCCTAACTAACTCTAACACAGCAACATATGCACAATTAAGACACATCAGGGGTCCCTGTCAATGGGGCTGTCAATGAAAGAGAAAGACAGAAGAATGAGGAAAGGTAAAAGACAGTATGCACATCCTTTTTTTTTTAAGAAAAAGAGTAATAGATCACTCACACAAGTTGCATACACTGCTGTCTACATTTTTTTTATAGTGTCTTTTTTTTTTTTTTTTTTCTGACACAGGACCCTAATCTAACCCCAACTCCAAGCGGAAGCCGTAAGCGATACTTGGGTGGGCTTCTTGCCAGACTCTGCTGCCGTGAAGGTCAGCCAATTACCCAAACATACGTCATTCAACCAATCATACGTCACTCTTTCATACAGAGCAGGAAAGGAAGAAAAAATGAAATAGAAAAATAAAAAAAACTGGTTTGTGCAAAAAAATTTTACATTTCTCAGAGAGAGCAGAAAAAGAAAATAGAAAGTATCAATAAAACTTCTTAACAAAACATCAATCTACCAATAATTTCAGAAATAGATATCTCAAATAACAAAAATGACAAGAAAATTACTGAACTTGCAAATTTAAAAATCCTCTCTATTCTACACTCAACATATTTCAGTGCACGGGGAAGGAGAAAAAAAAAACCCTCAGCAAATACCATTTACCTTCCCTATCTATTGGGCACACTGCCCAGACCAGAAAAGGAGGGGAGAATCCCTCCTCCTAACACCATTTCTCCAAAATACAAAACTTTCTTATACAAACTACACAATGGAGAAAAACCTTATTTTAAGAAACAAATCCTACCAAAACAAAACAATCAATACAGCACAATTTAACTTAACCACCATATCAATGACTGAAGGAGAGAGAGAAAACAAAAACTGCACGTTTAAAAATAAAAATTATCTAATGAGCAAAATAACTCACTGCCGTGGACTCTCTCTCAATCACCGATACAGCGGGCGTTAACCTGTGTAATCTCGCTGGGGCCTCCATGATTGATAACGCGAGGTGTTTTGGATATTGTTTTTAAACCTTACTTATTATTAGAAGAAATGGAATAATTCACACCAATACCAACTTTAAAATAAATGACAATGTTTTACTTCAAAAGCAAATCAATTCTACATGTATTATGGTATTATTGACAAAGCAGACCTACAATCCAAAAAAAACATTAGTTCAGCAACAGTAACAAAATGATCATTTGCAATGCCTAGCATAGACTCCCAAGGTGACAGTCAGCCCTGTTTATACTTACAGCCCAGCGCCCCCCGACTCTCTCGACCTACGATCTCTCCTGCTCAGCCCGACTGACCGACCCCTCCCCTTTTTGATCAATCTTTTATACTTTTTTCCTCTCTCCTACTGACATATTCTAAAATGGCGAATATTAATTAATTAATTCAATATTCATGCGCACTAAACATTTCACTGATAATATATTTTAATCATAACAAAACCTATAATCTCCTTTCTATGTTCTCAAAATACTGGTGACCGCATATAGGCCAAGGCTATCCTGATTAGCTCCCTCCTTGTTTAGCCAGATCTGAGACCTACTGTCTCCTAGTCTGTTCATACTCAACTAACCCATTATTCTGTCTTGCTAGAGAAGAAATGGTTTTGATCAGTTCTAATTTATACCTATTTCTGTAATAACATTTATACCTTTAGATTATACAATATTAAACAATAATAACTGTTGCTTCAGACACACACCTGCCTACTTTAGAAAGAAGGTAGACCTTATCTCTAGGCCTGAGGCCATTCGACACATGTCGGTCCTTACTTACAACTTACAACTAATATATATTCTGAATCATTTCTATGTACTCTTAATTGCAATGAAAATAATGAAAGACATAAGCATGCATATATTCGTGAATTGCTGAAGGAATATGTACGGTCACATATTCCGTGTTATCATGAGTCACACAAGAAATAAATGCTTTCAGACTTTGAGTGTGGTTCCAAAGCACAACATGTTATTATTCAATATAAAAACAGATGGTTACATGCTGTGATCTAAATACAATTAGTGCAAATAAATCATACAGACCCAAGGTACAGTTGTTACATTCGCACACGCTCTGGACCCAGATACTGGCATCAATATAGAAACCTCCGTCATCAGCAAGGCAAGAAGACTGGCATCCAAGCTTACAGAGCCCACATATATACTCTTACAGGGAAAGGCAATTCAATAGAACGGTTTGGCATGATTCCATTTGTTCTTCTTCCTGGTTCTTCTGTTACAGTATAGTTCATAGGTCAATTCGAAGGGACACAAACCAGCCTCCAACAGCCCTTTGTGTCCTTTTTTCCCGCTGCATACTAAATCTAAGCTGGTAACATTACAGAGTACATTTTAACGTTTAACTCTCTATAGTCCATAGTTTGCAGACACATGGTGCGATCTTCTCACCGATGGTACCGGAAATCTGCAAAGACACAGTGGATCAGTACAACACCAAACACGGTCTGCTTACCATGTACTAAACCCTAGATATCAAATTACATTTATTTCACAACATTATTAATACTGAATAAACCTTGAATATTACACTTTAATGCTAGGGAACCTTTTATGTAAGTGTGCAGTGTGTAAGTATTGGGGTTTTGGGAAAAGACGCTAGTTAGCATTGTGCGACTACGTGTTTGTGGATTACACCATGGTACGTGTTTAGCAGGGTTAATCATTTTATATGTTTTAGTGACTGTATTTATATGGTGAGGACTTTCAACTTCTTTCTATTGCATGGGAATCGCACAACGCTAAATAATAGCATTGCCGTATGTACTTATAATGGGTGAGATTCACTAAAATGGCGCTGGGCGGCCAGTCGCAAAATGGCGTCTCATTGCCATTCACAAAATAGCGTCATGCAGATTTAATTGTAAACCTATCCTGTCTCAGCCAATTATTCGGCTTCGACGGTACACCCTTTGATAGCAAACAACATGCTATCATACTCAGATTTTAAAATTAATTTAGGCTTACATTATGACATATTATTTAATGTTAATTTATGGGATGGCACAAGGTGGTTCTTAATCTAACAATAATGTGTCTCTAGGAGGGGACTTAAAACTACCCTTATACGCACACCGCAGATCTTGGAAGATCATGGGAAAGATGTGGGGATGCACCAATCCTATAAAGGAAGTCTTGAGAGGGAATAGGGACTTACATTATTTAAGATGTTTTAAAATAACATTTTAGTAACACATTTTTATGCATGTCTAAATCTTATACATCATATGATTGTACCTTCTAGTTCAGGGTTGTAATGCAGTCCTACATTTACCTCAGTATTCATATTGTTACTACTGACCACCATCATCATTTCATTCTTCTGATTCACCTTATCTTTCCACTTTCCACATTTCAACACAGTAGGAACACACCTGACACATAAGCCAATTGCTATGATGACAACCAGTATGAGGATCATGAGTTTACCTATACTAGCAATCATTTCCTAGACCCACTCTCCAAGACCTGAGAACCATTTCACTGGGTTCAACCAAGAAACCCATTCCTCTACCTTCTCCTGTACTTCAGCCACTGAAGCATTATGGTACTTTCGAAATTCCCATTCGCAAAATGGCGTCGCACAGATTTAATTTTAAACCGATCCTGTCTCAGCCAATTATTCAGCTTCGACACCCGTACATAAAATAAATTCAATAAAAGTTTATCTGAAGTATATCTTCTCCCAATCGGTAGAGGATGTAGTGTATGACCTTATTGCCTCAATGTGTTTCATCCTTGTGTCTTAACCCTTGGACTTCATCAGGAGGAATAACATAACAGTATGCTCATGCACATATAAATACCCTTATCTATTAGCCTGATTAGTAGGCGTGTGTACCACGTAATCGCGGTTTGCATTCTATGTACTGGAAGTAGTCCGGAAGTGATCTCACTTCTTGGAGCCCAGAGAGATCTTACAATACTCGCTGCTGACAGCCGCATCCTTATTACATACTAACAACTCTTATTACGCTTTCTGCACCTGTTCACCCATGCACAATGGATCTGTATTATGCGATCACATTGCCGCCAGTTCCATTAGTCATGGGTGTCCCGGCTCAGATCACGCGAGAGTCCCGGTGGCCATTTTTTTTAGTCTCCTACTCCTAGTAACTGCATTTCCATTGCAGTGGCCATTTTGTTGGAGTCTCTTGTTCTTGTTGACTCCAATACCTCTGCTGTAACCCTTTTCTAATATGGTACATGGTAAATCTTATCAATTACTATGATAATGAACAGGAGTAAAGTGCTATGGCATACAATAAGGTCCATTAATCATAACAATTATATAAAAGAGACTTGATATATAGAAAAAACAGACATATAAGAGAAGATTATGTTAAAAGGTATATCTATAAAAATATGATCTCTAAGATCTTAAAAGCAAGAGTCAACATAGCTATAATAAAATATATATATGTTAATTATAAAAATCAATAAATTACCATACAAATTTCTCATAAAAACGGGGCAATTTAATAATTGTCATTAAGACCATTAGGGATAAGGTATTCAACTCATAAATCCAAAACATTTCTCATCTAGACAACTTATTGTCATGATCTCCCCCTCGTTCACCTAATGACACATGTTCAATGGCCTTAAATCTAAGGCCTTCTACATTGAATTATGGAACAGATTAAAGTATCTCGGGACACTATGTGTTTCTAATCTATTTTTTATGCTCCGAACATGCTCCTGTATCCTTATTTTCAATAGATGTTTAGTTTCACCGATATATTTGAGTTTACATGGACATTCGAGGACATAAATGACCCATGTGGTCATACAATTAATTAATTATTTTATTTGGTAACTTTACGAATCATTGTAATTCCCAAAGGAACGAATATTGTGATGAGTATACTTACAGATGTTACAATGACCACATCTATAAAAACCTTTGCAAAGGTTCTCCCAAGGAACCTTGTTTTTGGGGACCATCTGTTGCAGCTGGCTAGGGACCAAAATATCCTTTAAATTCTTAGCCTTTTTAAAAACTATATTTTAGCTTATGTGGTAGGATGGTGTTCAGTACTGTATCCATCTGTAAAATATTCCAATGTTTGGTTAAAACCTTTCGTATTCTTTTTTCATCCATATTAAATGGAGTGATGAACAGTACCTCCCCACCCTTATCTCTGGTTTTAATCTTTTATTGTAACAAATATTTATGTTTGGTGTTCCTTGTCTTAATAATGGAATCCCTAATAAGTTCTTCTGGATAGCCCCTCTCCTTAAATCAATTCATATACTCTTCCAATTGTGTTTCACAATGTTTTTGAATACTACAGTTCCTTTTTACCCTTCAAAATTTTGAATATGGTATATTTGTTTTCCATTTTAGAGCATGGCCACTCTTATAGTGCACTTAGGAGTTGGTACCAATTGGTTTGACAAAGCTCTTTGTTTGTATCTCATTATTTATATTCATCAGTACCAGATCTAGATATTCCACTTGGTGTTTATCAATCTTATATGTAAAGGCTAAATTATATGTACGGGATAAAATGGACTACCAGAAGGGTAGAGTGTTAAAATGGAATGGCAATTTAGAGAGAGTTCAGAATAGATGTAGAGACGACCCCTACCCTACTAGACAAAATGAATGGAAGAGGGTACAATCAAAATCGTACTTTGGATATAAGAAGAAAATGGGGACACCCAAATGGGTCAATTTTGAAAATAGAAATAGATTCTCAACATTAAGCCGGTTAGATTCAAATGCCAACTCAGATTTTTTTTATCACCAATGGCCTCAGACCCCAGAGAAAAATGCAAAGGGATAATAGACTGTCAAGAATCAGTGAAGAGATCCTCAACGTTAAAAAGAAGACATGTATACGATGGGGACGAAGCAGGGGCGTTAAGCGAATACAAAAAAAGGAGAAATCTACAGAGCTAATAGCTAGTATAGATCTTAAACCAAAGGGTATTTTTAATTTGTCTGATCATGTACTCACAGAATTTGAGATCTCCCTTTTAAATAAGGGTTTATCTTTTGCCCCCACAGAAAAATCTAATAATTTTCAGCTTTTCACTGATTTGAACAAATTTATTAGGAAATTAACATTGAAACAACAAGGTATAGGTAATATATCTAAATCTGGTCTCAAACTACCATCTAAATATTATCCTATAGAATCAAAAAGCAGTCAAGTAGAAATGTTTTATGAACTAGTTTAAAAGACCTCTGTAGAGTATAAAAATTCTGAAGAAACATCAAATAAAAAGTAATTTAACTAACTTTGAGAAAAATGCTCTAAAGAAATTGAAAAATAATAATGAAATAGTTTTAAAACAAGCAGATAAAGGGGGGACTGATGATTATGAATCATAAGGATTATGAAAATGAGGGATTGAGATAATTGAATGATCTGACCTCCTATAATAAACTAAAGAAAGATCCTACGCTTGGATATAAAGAGGAGCTTAGAGTGATCCTACTAAAAGCATTCAGAGAAGAGATTATCAATAACGAAGAATATCAATATCTGGTCAAAAATAATCCAGTTATTGCTATATTTTATTTTCTTCCCAAGATTCATAAGAGTTTAATTAATCTACCTGGAAGGCCTATAGTAGCTGGCATTGATTCATTAACTGCACATATTTCTCAATATGTAGACATTTTTAAAAAAAAGTATGTACAAGAATTAAGGTCATATACGAGAGATACGACAGCCATTTTACAAATATTAAAAGACTTTAAATGAGAAGAAGATTTTTTCTGGGTGACTATTAATGTTCAGTTTCTCTATACATCAATAGATCAAAGGAAGGGAATCGAGTCTTGTAGGGAATTTCTGAGTAATGATACAGATTTGAGTGAACCCCATAAAGAATTTATATGTGATTTAATTGATTTTATTTTAAAACACAATTATTTTACATTTCTGGGCAAGTTTTATTCACAGACCTGTGGGACAGCGATGGGGACAATCTTTGCACAAAGTTTCGTTAATCTACATATGGGCATTTGGGAAAATTTGTTTATTTATGGTGAAACTTCAATTAGTGCTAACATTGTTCTCTACCAAAGGTACAAAAAAAAAATTTTGATCGTCTGGAGGGGGCCAAAATGCACTTTTGGAGATTTTATGGGTTACATTGGCAACTATAACTATAATTTAGCCTTTACATATAAGATTGATAAACACCAAGTGGAATATCTAGATATGGTACTGATGAATATAAATAATGAGATACAAACAAAGAGCTTTGTCAAACCAATTGATACCAACTCCTATGTGCACTATAAGAGTGGCTATGCTCTAAAATGGAAAACAAATATACTATATTCCCAATTTTGCAGGGTAAAAAGGAACTGCAGTATTCAAAAACATTGTGAAACACAATTGGAAGAGTATATGAATAGATTTAAGTAGAGGGGCTATCCAGAAGAACTTATTAGGAATTCCATTATTAAGACAAGGAACACCAAGCGCAAAGATTTGTTAAAATATAAGAGTAAAACCAGAGATAAGGGTGAGGTGGAACTGTTCATCACTCCCTTTAATATGGATGAAAAAAGAATACGAAAGGTTTTAACTAAACATTGGAATATTTTACAGATGGATACAGTACTGAACACCATCCTACCACATAAGCCAAAGATAGTTTTTAAAAAGGCTAAGAATTTAAAGGATATTTTGGCCCCTAGCCAGCTGCAACAGATTGTCCCCAAAAACAAGGTTCCTTGGGAGAACCTTTGCAAAGGTTTTTATAGATGTGGTCATTGTAACATCTGCAAGTATACTCATCACAATATTTGTTCCTTTGGGAATTACAATGATTCAAAAAGTTACCAAATAAAATAATTAATTAATTGTACGACCACATGGGTCATTTATGTCCTCGAATGTCCATGTAAACTCAAATATATTGGTAAAACTAAACATCTACTGAAAATAAGGATACAGGAGCATGTTCGGATTTTTATAATTAACATATATATTTTATTATAGCTATGTTGACTCTTGGTTTTAAGATCTTAGAGATCATATTTTTATAGATATACCTTTTAACATAATCTTCTCTTACGGTATGTCTGTTTTTTATATATATCACATTTCTTTTATATAATTCTTTTGATTAATGTACCTTATTGTATGCCATAGCACTTTACTCCTGTTCATTATCATAGTAATTGATAAGGATTTACCATGTACCATATTAGAAAAGGGTTACAGCAGAGGTATTGGAGTCAACAAAAACAAGAGACTCCAACAAAATGGCCACGGCAATGGAAATGCAGTTACTAGGAGTAGGAGACTAAAAAAAATGGCCACCGGGACTCTCGTGTGATCTGAGCCGGGACACCTGTGACTAATGGAACTGGTGGCAATGTGATCGCATAATACAGATCCATTGTGCGCGGGTGAACAGGTGCGGAAAGCATAATAAGAGTTGTTAGTATGTAATAAGGATGCAGCTGTCAGCAGCGAGTATTGTAAGATCTATCCAGGCTCCAAGAAGTGAAATCGCTTCTGGTCTACTTCCGGAACATAGAATGCAAACCGTGATTACGTGGTACACACGCCTACTAATCAGGATAATAGATAAGGGTATTTATATGTGCATGAGCATACTGTTATGTTATTCCTCCTGATGAAGTCCAAGGGTTAAGACACAAGGCCGAAACACGTTGAGGCGATAAGGTCATGCACTACATCCTCTACCGATTGGGAGAAGATGTACTTCAGATAAGCTTTTATTGAATTTATTTTATGTACGGGCATATGCTATTTGATTTGATTTGTGAATAAATCTGTGTTATTTCACTATGTTATTTCACTTTTTTTTCATGCCTGCTCTGAGTCTTACTGGATGGTTAATCCTGGTACTGTGCCAAAGGGGTAAGGACCCAGTGATTTGTTATCCAAAGCTATTGGAGACATTATATGTGAATTATCAAGTTGTGTAGTCCACCATATAAGGTATTCCTCCAACACATAGAGGAATGATGATGTTCGTCCATGCAAGATGACGTTTTGCCTCTTTCTGAGTTCCGTTTTTTTGGAGGGAAAAATCCGAACTCCACGTGCAAACTCGAACCTATCCGAGCCTGCACATCCCTAATATATATATATGAAATAAATGAATGGAAACAAGCGCACAATAGTGTAAATCATTACAATAATGGTAGGATGCAACACACATATAAAATCAGCGTACCATGTTGCCCTGGTACATAAGCATGTACTAGGTAATCTTGTAAGGATATCCCTTCTGGTACCTCCAATAGTTCAGTATAAAAGTTGTCACAGGACCCAGTCAGTATATGGAAAGATAGATAATACTCTCATGGTGTAGTAGTACACACAATTTATTACAAATACACAAACACATAAAAAATGCACAATTACATTAAATTAAATTGCAATAGGCTTATCTGGTAGTTGACCACGCCAGTAAACAAGAGGTCACTCTGTGCTCAACGTGTTTTGTCTCTAACGCTGGTATAGCTGGACTTCGTCAGGAGGATAATATAAGGAAACATATCCACATTTTATATACCCTAACCCCTCATTAAGGTAAGCCCATACATGACCTGGATGTCCAATGGGCACCGCCATTTTGACAGTCACCGCGCATTCGCTCCAGAGGTATCTCTAGGCACACCTCTCACATTGGGAGCATGACGGTTCTCTGAGTCATGCACGTCTTTGTTGGTGCTTGCTCTAGTGTCCTTGTGGTCACTAGTATAGTACAAACCTGCCGGTAGCCATTTTCTAGAAGCCTACTATGTTTTTAATGGGTGTCGCCATTTTATGAGAGTCAAATTCTCATGGTTTTGTGGGGATTTATAAGAGATAGGGATTTATAAGAAATGGGGATAGTTTCACTAAGGCTGATTATACATAATGTATTTCAATGGCAGTGTATGTTGGACATTTACAGTTTTACATATACACTCATATTAATACATTTCACAATGACAACCACATATAAAATTAATATATATAAAAAAATCTATAAAAGGGACCTAGACATAGTAAAAGAACTAGATGATGATAAAAATAATTAAAAATATAAAATATAAATATCATAAAAATGACGTAAATTCATAGCTTTCATTAAGACCATAAGGCACAATCATATTCAAAGAGTAGATCTAGTACATTTCATGCTGTGACAGTTTTCTCTCTCTATATCCTCCTCTGTCATTTAACTGTACACATTCAATGGCCTTATACTTTAAGCCTGCTGGATTGCTATTATGGTATTTAGAAAAATGCTTTGGTACAGAGTGATTGTCTGCTTTGTTTTTAATGCTCCTCACATGCTCTTGTATTCGTAGTAAATGTGGTGTGGCTATTACTTACGAATTTACACATATTGCAACTTGTGCATCTAAAAACCCTTTTGTTTGTAAGAAATGTTTAATACTATTTTCCAAGGGTTTTAAAGTGCTAGGTGCTAGATGGGTTTTTGAATTCCTTGCCTTTCTGAAAGCAATTGTAGTTTTACCGGCAATACTTGATTTAAAATGGGATCCGTTTTCAAAATGTCCCAATGCCTGTTTAGGAGCCTTCTAATTTCTTTTTCTTTATTGTTATACTGTTTGTAAAGATGATATTCTTACCACTATTCTCTTTATTCTTATATTGTAATAGTGTATCTCTCTCCAATAGGTTGACTTTATCTTTTGCTTACTGTATAATTTCCTCTGGGTACTGTTTTTCCTGAAATCTTTCAGAAAAAAAACTCAATTTGTTCTTGGCAAACAATGTCATTAGTACAGTTCCTGCGAATTCGACAAAATTGTGAATATGGAATGTTAGTTTTCCAATGATTTGCATGGCCGCTTTCAAAATGTACATAGCTATTGGTATCCACATGTTTGATATAGTTCTGGCTGGTGATTCCTTGGTTATCACTGCTGATCACTAAATCCAGATATTCAATCTCTTTCAAACTGAATTTATACGTGAAAGATAAATTGTAATCATTTATTTTCAAATACTCCATAAAATCAGCAAATACATCTTCTGTGCCATTCCATATAACCAATATATCGTCTATGTATCTTGCGTACAATATAAGTTGATTTTTTTTTTAATTTTTATTTATTTGTGGAAGCAAATAACACTATATACAAAATTTGTCACATCGACATTACCAATCATTATCGTAACATTTGTCATACATGAGTATATTCAATATAATAAACTTTTCTAGCACAGCGTATAACCATAGATACCATTGTTATAAACATATAATTTCAAAATCTGAGTAGAATTATAAACACATGTTCAACAATAGAATATAATTCAAGATATCAAATCTAAAAATTAGCTGTATCACTAATAACAAAATTAAAAACAAAATTATTATATTAAATATAAAAATAATAAAATACTGTCTGACGCTTGCCCACTAGACAACATTATAGGAGGGCCCCCCGAAAGAACCTGAGTCTCATACCACTGGGTCAGTTGCATACTATGATGGATCTGGGATTGTGATGAAATTGGCAGGGTAGCTATGAGACTCTCCCATGTGTCGAAAAAAGAGGCAGCTTTCTTTTCTTTATCGAACATAGTTTCCACCCAATCCATCTGAAAAATGAAATTCAATTTTTCCAATCCCTAATCTAACTGACAGTTAGATTAGGGATTGGCATCACGGACTATTATAGCTGCGCAATACCAACAGGACGCTCACTGCCTCAAATTAGTCTAAATAGACTATAAACATCTAAATATGTGATTGTTTTTATTTTATTTCATTATTCTTTTAGCGCTCAATCCTATTTTATAAGTTACCATTTTTATTATTTATTGAGCTGCTGACACTACAAAGCGCAAAAGCACATCCCCCAAATTCTTTTATTCCTGCTACCCTTAGTTAGTCTTTGTCCCCTTGGAAATATGCCCAGGACAGCCCATTCAGGGGTAAAAGGCACATAATTAACTAAATGAGTCTCTGCATCATATTATACTCATCTACAAAACCCCTGAACTACTGGACATTCCCAAAGGCAATGATAGAGGTCCGCCTCCTCACCCGCACATCTAGGGCAGGTATGAGAATCAGACAGGCCCATTTTATATCGCCTGTGAGGGGACAAATAGGTCCTATGATACACATTTAGAAAGAGTTCATTATACACACTGGCAGTCAGTAATGATCGTGATCTCGTCAATCCACGTATTAAATCTGTAATTGAGAGTGATGGGAATTGCATTAACCATTGGCGCATTCCTTGACTAACCAGGTTGTGATCTAAATCTTCACTGAGAAGTTTGTAATAGATGGATATGGCCTTATGGATAGGTGTCAAACGCGAAAAACATTGGTCTAGCGGGTTTTGCCAGTCAGCCGCTGAAAATGTCCGCATCACAGAGGCTACGTAGTGCTGTGCTTGGAAGTAAGCTAAAGGATAAGCCCGCAGGGTCTCAAATTTGTCTGTTGCCTCGTGGAACACCAGGGGCTGCCTCAATTCCAAGTCTAATAGATGACTTATAGTGTGAATACCCCCCACTCTCCAAATCGTGAAAGGATAAGTTGATGCTCCCTCTTGAAACCCTAAATTACGCAACAATGGGAGATGGATTGATTTATAAGCATTTAGATTGAGCTTATGTCATACTATATGCCAGAGGCATCTAGTAGTCATTAGCAGGGAGTTATCACAAACTTCTGGTGGAACTTCTTGGTCGTGAATGTGTAAAAAATATTTTAAGGCCATTGTAGGAAGGAATTGTGATTCTAGGCATTTGTTGGCATAGACCTCCTGATTATTTAGCCAATCAGCCAAAAACCTCAAGAAAGAGGATTGATAGTGTACCAGAATATTGGGTAAGTTTATTCCACCATTAGATTTAGGTTGACATAATTTACAGAGACTAATGCGGGCCTTATAACCCTGCCATATGAATGACCTGAAGAGCTTGTTAATTAATTGGATATCTTTTGTGGTAAGTAGAATGGGCAATGTCTGTAACATATATAAAAGATGAGGAAAAGTCATCATTTTGATGAGAGCAGCTCTACCTAAGTATGAGAGAGCATCAAATGTTTCCAACCCCTGAGCTCCACAGTAATACTTTGAATCAGTTGTGATACATTTTTATCATACAGTTGAGCAGGGTTCTTAGGCAAAATAATGCCCAGGTAATCTAAATGTGAGGAGGCCCAGGAGAAGGAAAAAGACGAGCCCCACGAAGGAGCAGAAATAGTGGGATGAAGAAACATTGCGCGTGACTTGTCCTCATTGATTTTCAAGCCAGAAATGTCGCCAAACTGCTCAAACTTATGCATAATCAGGGGTAAGGTGTATTGAGGGTCAGTGATGTATAAAAGGATGTCATCCGCATATACTGTCAATTTAATACTGTGTGTACCAACCTGGATTCCTCGGAATTCAGGCCATTGCTGTAAAATGCAAAGAAGAGGATCTATAGCCAGGTTGAAGAGGAGGGGGGAAAGACGACATCCCTGGCGTGTTCCTCATCCCAGTTCCATGGGTGTACCATGTAGCCCATTGATCAGCAATGACGTGGAAGGGGAATGGTAAAAGAAACGCAGTAATTTAATAAAATATGGGGCAAGTCCCCCACGGGTCAGAATTTCAAATAAATGAGGCCAGAGAATCATGTCGAACACCTTATGTGTATTGAGACTAAGAAGCATATTCTGAGCTTGAGAGTCTCCTCTGGAGGCGATTATAGCGGCCAAAGCAGTGCAAATACCCTTAACCGAGTGCCTACCGGACACAAACCCTAATTGGTGGTCAGTTAAAAGGGATGGTAAAATTTGTTGCAAACGCATAGCCATGATTTTAGCGAGAAGTTTAAAGTCCAAATTCAGCAGTGTTATAGGGTGATATGAACCTAGTAAAAGAGGGATTTTCTCTGGTTTGGGCAGAAGAATCTTGTGTGAGGAGTTAAATAGGGAAGTGAAGGAGAATGGTGATGTATATATCGAAATAGGTCCAGGAGAAGCGGAGAGAAGTCTTCTTGAAGAATTTTATAATAGTCACCAGAGTAACCTTCTGGACCGGGTGCTTTATGAGCAGGCAAGGCTCTTATAGTATCTCGAAGTTCCTGATCAGTAATGTCTGAGTCTAGAATGTCGCATTGGTCTTGTGTAAGTGTAGGTAGATGGGCCTCGTCTAGTAGTAGCCTTTGTAGTTCCACATTGAGTGGCTGGGGGGAATATAGAGTAGAGTAATAAGTAGTGAAAAGTGACAGGATGTCCTTTGAATCAGTAATTGTAGATCTAGTGTTGGGGTGAAGTACTGCTGTAATATGCTTTCTAGGCTTTCAAGATTTGGCAATATTTGCTAAAAGGTGGCCCGACTTTTTGCCCCAGCAGTAGTATTTGTGTTTAGAGACTTCTAGACTATGTTTCGCCTGTGAAAGACGGAAACCTCTAATAATTGGCGGGCTAATTTATATTGATGCAGTTTATCAGGTGATGGGTCTATTGTATAGGCCACGAAGGTTTGGGTGACCGCAGCTCATTGTGAGGCACAAGTGGCTTATGTTTCCCGTTTAAGCTTTGCCATGTAACTAATGATCTGACCTCGTATTACTACCATTGAGGTTTCCCACATTAAACCAGGGTTGTCCCAGTGTTCTAGGTTATCGTCGACAAAGTCCGACCATTTTGACTTAAGGAATGATCGGAAATCTGCTGAAGAGGCCAGAAGTGTGGGAAATCGCCATATGTTATTATGGTAAGAGTCTGAGGGAAATGTAAGTGTCACAGTGAGAGGAGCATGGTCAGAAATTGTGTTATCATGCATTCGAGCACTATGGAGTCGGAACATTAATATATCAGATAAAAGATAATAGTCTATGCGCGACAAGGAGCCATGTGCTGCCGAAAGATGCATGTAGGAGCGGTCAGTCGGGTTTAATAGATGCCAGGGATCTGAAAGGTGTAATGCAGTTAATAAAGATGGGAGTACCTGCCAAGTGCTAGAAGCCAGTCTAGCTGGTGGGGGAGCTTTGTCAATTTGGGGATCTAACACTGTGTTGAGGTCTCCCCCTGTGATTAAAGGGTAATTTTCCCTCTGGTGTAGTAGTTTAGTTAATTGATGAAAGAAAGATGAGGAGTCAGTGTTTGGAGCGTAGACATTAACCAATGTGAAACGAGAGAGTAAAATTTCAACATCGAGAACAATAAATCTACCATGCCTATCCACAATCTGATTTAAAATAGTAAATTGTAGACCCCACTTTAACAGAATGGCGACACCCCTAGATTTAGTGAGGAATGGAGCTGCAATGCATAAATCTAGCCATGGGGCACGAAGAGTAGCCTCATCTCCTATGCACCAGTGAGTCTCCTGCAAAAACGTTATATCAGGGTGTAGCCTCTTAAGATGAGTAATCACCCGTCTGCATTTTATGGGCGAGTTTAGACCTCCAACGTTCCACGAGACCAAGTTTAACCTAATTGGGCTACGGGATGAGGATGGATTCATTACTGATGCGAGTGTGCTGTCTCTCAGTGCCATTTAGAAAATTGTTGAGCCATAAGCCCACAGATGAGCGCCAGACACATAACAAAACAAATATCGATATATAATTTAGAGAAAAAAAAAAACAGTAAAATGGTACAATAACAATAATACATAGTGCTCTGCCTCATAAAACTCCAATTTTCAATTTTCCTTCCAACAAATAAAAAGGGCAGGTGTCACCTGAAATAGACGGCATGTAGCCAGAAAAAAAAACAGCCCAAAAAAAAAAGTAATAACATTTGAGTACCCTAAGAAATAGGGGTATCATGAATGTAACTAAATATTACAATGTAACTAAATTCTATTACTGAGAATACATGGACCTAAATTGAACTGAACTATATGGAGTATATCCATCCCATTCCACAATTGTATTAGTAGGAAGTGCTCACTCCAGAATTTATTTAGCTTACAGGTCAAAAGTGACTAAGAACAATATTATCTGAGTTCAAATCAGATATAAACAATCGTGTCTAATCTAAGTGCCACATTTTGTCAATTTGTGAATCGAAACCCAGTTAGGGGGTTTCGGCGATAGTCAAGGTGATGAGGGTGACCGATAAGGTGAGTGAGATGGGAGAAGATGGCCTTTCGCCTGTGCAGATCACCAGAGAATAGTGGATTGCCATCTTCAAATACTCTTAGTTTTGCCGGGTATAGCAGGGCAAATCTACGATTCTGGGAGTGTAGGTAATTGCAAACTTCAGAAAAATCCTGAAATATCAATATTTTGTGGGAGTGTACCATTAGAGAGTTAGACTTGCGGTAAGAAGTTAAAATTTGTTCCTTAGCCCGATAGTGTAGAAATTTTGCTATAACCGGACGGGATCTGTTATTGTCTCCCTGTCGTTCTAGGCCTAGGCGATGGGCTCTTTCAATTTGGGGGGTACCGAGTGTATCTGCTATGTCTAAGGCTAGAGGTAAATCTTTGGCAAGTAAGTCAAGAAGCTGTGGACCTTTGTAAGACTCTGGGATACCAATAAACCGCAGATTATTTCTACAGTGACGATTTTCCAAATTGTTGATTTTCTCCTTTAGCGATTGAATAATGGAGGAATGGGAAGATGTATCATCTTGAATTATTTGGACTCTGTCCTCTGTGTCACTAACCCTCGTCTCCAATGTTGTTAAGCGAGCAGCATGTGTATCAATTCTAGTTAGAGCCACCTCTATCTTCATTTCAGTGCTCTCAAACCTTTTATCGAACTGGGGCATTAGTACTTTGGAGATGGTCTCAGCCATTTCGAACATGGGTAGAGATGAGATGGGAATGGTGCCGGAGTCTGAGGAGTCAGGGGGGCTCACAACATCCTGAGGCTCGAGAGGGGATGGGGAGGGAGTATTCTTATTTGAAGACTTATTTGACTTTCCCATGGTAGCTGTGTGAGGTATGTCTGAGCATGACGAGGCTTTAGGGAAATATCTATCCATGCCCTGTTGGCCAGGTGGCCAGCACAGAGAAGAATACCAAGTTAGGCTAAGAGGTCACCAACTATACACTAGATTTAAAAAAAATGTATCACGTGCAAATTATGTGGATTACAATTTAAGATTGTTTCGATACCCCTAACAGAAACAACATAATATTACATTTTGATCAATCTGCCAGCAATAAGGATAAAAGTAAATTCAGGTTACCCCTAGGTGTTATTATTGGAAAACAACTCAGCAATAAACCTGAGATAGTTGCAAGTGAAGATATATTTTTTTTCATCAATTCTCAACAGCAAATACTACAAGTGAGGGTTTTCTTACAGTAACTGAATTTACCCTGAATCTCCACTAGGTGGGAGTGTTGTATAAGAAATAACACAAATTATGCTCTAAATTTAAGCATTTACATATTATCAAATGCTCCCGATAAATGTTGAGGTTATTTTAGCATAATTTAAACAGACATCAGAGTATTTTCTGAAAAGGAGGATACTGGAGAAATTCCAGTATCGTTAGAGGGTTATATTGAGACAGGTAACAAAGCTATAATGGGCAAAAGACTAGGAGTGGATAAAGGGTGTAAGAGGGTAAGGGGTAACACACAAGGAGGGTAAGGGACCAAGTAGGGGAAAGAGAAGAGAGTATTAGTGGAGAGGGAAGTTAATAGAATAATTTGATACCAGTGAGAATGTCTTCTGGCATTAAACAGCAGGGTTCTTCAGGAAAAGTGAAAGTCAGCAAACTTTTAGTCCCTAACATCAGATGGTACCACTCCTCATCCAGCCAAACTCAGCCGCAGTTCCCACGATCTGTCCGGCAGGAGACAGCACCGGGTGAAGAACAAAGGAGACAGTAGGGATATCGCCGGGCAGCCGTCAACAGGATTCAGGGCTCCATGTAACCATCGCAGGGAAGGAACCAGACGAGCTGTCAGGGACAGACTGTGCAGCTCTCCAGTTGGTGTCAGAGCCCCACCAGCAAAGCGGGAGCAGCAGGTCCACCGGCAGTCAGCGCACTGGTACACAACTTTTCTGTAGTGTAATAGGCAGCCAGCATGTCACAGCAGCAGGTCAGAGCCCAAACTGAGGGTGCCCATCTCAGATCTCCAGACAGAGAGCTGGCCCCCAGCTACACACGCGGAGCCACCCGCAACAGTATCAGATGAGAGGACATCGGTTGTGGATGGAGCCAGCAGCACCTAGGATCCGGTAAGTTCTCTGCAGCCAGGTCAGGCAGGGCATCAGCGGCAATATGTTCAGCTGGGATATATGCACCACAATTCCCCGCTGACACTGCGGGAGCCGCGCAGACTGGAGACAGGACAGCCAAAGCGGGTAAGTCAGTCAGGGGTACAGGTGATAGTTCTCCACTACCAGAATCACACTCCGGAGTCAGTAGCAGTGGAAACCTCTAATGCACTGCCACACCACAAGGTCTCATCCATGCCTATTTTACCCAGCACCACTGCACCGATACGAGACTAGTTGTCTGGGTCTGCTGGCAATCAACAGGTGGGTGATCCCTCCAGAACAGGTTTGGGAGTTAAGTGCAGGGAAAGCTGTCAGCTATCAGGGTATTTTCGCACCCAACAATCTGTTGGCAGTCATACAGGCCATCAAACTTTATGGCCAGACTTCCGGGGAAAAAAAGAACGCTCCTAGTCAATATAGGTATCTGTAGAATCCTTGAGCAGAGAGGAGTGTTAGAATGACCGTAACAGGTCCATATGTTTGAGAGTTTTACAGGATGGCTCAAGATTCAATATCCGTTGTGAGGAGCTGAGTTAAAAAGCGGCCATACTGGATGCCCCGCCCACCGGAAGTCTTATATAAGTTGATTTTTAAACATATGATTGCCATAGATATGTTTCTCCTCCCAGCTTCCCATATGGAGATTGGCAAAGCTGGGAGCAAACACAGTACCCATCACTGTACCTTCTATTTGTATAAAAAAGGATTCCAAAAGTTTTAAATAATTGTGACTTAAAATAAATTTAGGTATATATATATATATGTTTACTTTATATACACATACTTGCTTCTGAGAAGAGAGCAACCTGCCCTCTCACCAGACTCCGCCCCTCAATAGACCCCACCCCTCAATAGACCCCACCCTCATTAGGGCTGCACCCACAAATTTCCCGGGCTTTTTTTTTATACCCAATCCGCCCCTGTTTACATGTGGCTAAAAGGACCTGCTGGAATGTGTGGTTCTCCTAGTGCCATAATCCCTGGCAACATTGATGGAGCAAGTAGTTCACATGTTAAGTTCTATATTATTATTAATATTAATTATTAATTTCCAACGTACCCAACACCCTGAGGGTATGGAATAGATCCCTGGTAGACCTGTAGACAACATTCCTGGGGGCCTCCACTGCCCTAGGGTTTCTAGCCCTGGCTTGAGCATTATAGGACTTATTAACATTATGGCAGAGGGACCTTATGTCTCCCTGCTATAGAGTCACAAGCTCTGGCTGGTTCAGCCTAGTCCTGATTATTGAAAAATAGGGGAGGACCCCATGCCATTTTCCTTAATATTTCTCACTGCCAGTCTAAACTAAGATGCTTAGGGCTATTTATAAATTTAGAGGGATAAGCATGCTATTTTTATTTTTACATTCTAATGATTTTACACATCTTTTGGCATAAAAGCCTGCACAGTTGTTATTGATCTAGGCAGTGCTTGAAAACTGCGGTGGATTTATGACAGATTCTTGTTGGTTTGTTGGAGGGTTTGCAGCAGGATTTGCAGCAGTATCGGGACTTCAAAACTTATGGACATCGACTGTGGTTTAAAAATAATAGCCAAAACTGATGCTTAGTAAATATTGTATTTTTAAACAATAAACCATTGGGGTTGGGTACGGGATCCTGGTGCTCATAATGCCGGTGGTCAAAATCCCAGCAGTGTAATTCCTATGGTGCATATAGATAAGTATTCTAACCCTTCCCCTAAACCTAACCTACCTTTCATGCAGCCGAATCCTAACACTCTCCCCCACAGCCTAACCCTACCCCCCACACAGCCTGCCCAATACCCTCACCTCCTAGTGCATAACACTAACCCCTAACCCTAAAACTTACCATTGGGTAGCAGCAGTTGGGACTGCTGTCAGGATTCCGGAGTCAGTATTCTGACCGCTGGCATTGTGTGCACCCAGTAGCACATGCAGGAGGGGTTTCTAAATACCCAGAAACCTCCCCTGATAGCCTGGAGTGCAGACGCCATGTTCTTAAGCCCCACCCCCTAGTGACAAATTGCTGTGATTGGTGGTTCAATATGTAGGAGGCGGAGCCAGTATGATGTGATTCCGTTAGAATCGAGTCATTTGGCCCTGCCCCCTCCTGATTGACCTGCAAATCACTGTATTTTGACATGAGGGGGAGGGGTGGGGCCTAATTACAGGGTGCCAGCCTGCTAGGTCCTGTACCGATCAGATTTGCTGCAAGGTAAGTTTGTTTGTAATATATATCTGACATATATGTGTGTATATATGTGTGTGCGTGTAAGGTATGTGTGACATATATATGTGTGTGTGTGTATGTATATATGTGTGTATATCTATATGCATGTGTATGTATGTATGTTTGCCGGGCACATCCCCAAAAGCGATGACGCATTTTGTCAAACTGCCAAATGGCCAGACTTCTTCCTCCTGAAGAAATCTGGCCATTTGGCAGTTTGACAAAATGTGTTGAATAGTTTCTGGTGTGAGGAGTGGTCCATACCCTGCGTTTGGTGACCTGACTCATATATTTGCATATACATTAGTTAGTTTTTATGTCACATGTTTATCTGCTGCTATATTCCATGCATTCATATTCCCTTTGGGTTTTGGTCTGTTAGTTCACTCATTTCCCCCTCTGGGGAGACGTGGTGGTGAGGCACTATTCTGACACTCTCTATATTTATTTTATGCACTCAGCATCTATCGGCGTCCCGATTACCATGGTGACATGGTGCTCTATATGCGGTGGCATCACTAATGCTGGCTGCGGTGACAGCTGGTGACAGACTTCCTGAATCCTTTTGGTGTGCGCACATTGTGAGGGCTTCTCCCTATATAAGGTTAGTGGTTTTAATACTTGTATATACACCTTGATTAATGGACGTGTGTGTCACGAAATGTTGGGCTATATATTGATTTCAATACACTTTTTGAACTTCTACTACCAGTCTCTGAGTGGTGCTGCTTGTCTGTATACTGTGTATATCCATTAGTATTCCAGAGGGCACCGGGGCATGCTGCCATGTTGAATTGAGTGCCAATCCAAATATATATATATATATATATTAGGGGTGTGCACCGGCCACTTTTCGTGTTTTGTGTTTTGGTTTTGGATCTGGATCTTTCTTCGTGTTTTGGATCTGGATTGGTTTTGCCAAAACCACCCTTCCGTGTTTTGGGTTCTGGGTTTTGTGTTTTGGATCTGTATTTTTTTGAAAAAAAGCATAAAAACAGCTAAAATCACAGAATTTGTAGGTTTTTCTGCTCCTATGCTATTATTAACCTCAATAACCTTAATTTCCACTCATTTCCAGTCTATTCTGAACACCTCACACCTCACAATAGTGTTTTTATGTCAAAAAGGTTGCACCGAGGTAGCTGGATGACTATGCTAAGCGACACGAGTGGGCGGCACAAACACGTGACCCATCTAGGTGTGAAACTGCAGTGGCAGACAGGATGGCAGTTTGAAAAACTAGGCCCCAAACTGTACATAATGCAAAGAAAAAAAAGAGGTGCAAGATGGAATTGTCCTTGGGCCCTCCCACCCACCCTTATGTTGTATAAACAGGACATGCACACTTTAACAAACCAATCATTTCAGCGCCAGGGTCTGCCACACAACTGTGGCTGAAATGATTGGTTCGTTTGGGCCCCCACAAAACAAGCTGGCAATTAATCTGTCCCTGCACAAACTGGCTCTACGGAGGCAAGATGTCATCCACATCCTCCTCATCCACCGATTCCTCACCCTCTTCAGTGTGTACATCCTCATCCTCACAGAGCATTAATTCGTCCCCGCTGGAACCACAGGTCCCTCTGTACGTTCTGGAGGCTGGTCTCCCTGGAAGAGTTGATAATTCATTTTATGAACATCATCTTCTCCACATTTTGTGGAAGCAACCTCCTACGCCTTTCGCTGACAAGGTTCCCGGCTGCACTAAACACTCTTTCGGAGTACACACTGGAGGGGGGGCAACTCAGGTAAAATAGAGCCAGTTTGTACAGGGACCTCCAAATTTCTTCTTTTTCCTGCCAGTACAAGTACGGACTGTCTGACATGCCTACTTGGATGCTGTCATCGATGTAATCCTTTAACAGACAGACGCACGCTTGTCGCTGCTGCTTTGAGGATGCAAGTGCGGCTACAGCCCACACAATTCACAAAGACAGAAAAAAAAAGAAGAATATTTTTATTGTTTGTGGAGCGCACTTTGAGGGTTACACCACCCTTTAACAGACAGACGCACGCTTGTCGCTGCTGCTTTGAGGATGCAAGTGCGGCTACAGCCCACACAATTCACAAAGACAGAAAAAAGAAGAAGAATATTTTTATTGTTTGTGTAGCACACTTTGAGGGTGTCACCACCCTTTAACAGACAGACGCACGCTTGTCGCTGCTGCTTTGAGGATGCAAGTGCGGCTACATCGCACACAAGTCACAAACACATTAAAAAAATAGTTTTTTATTTTTTGGAGCACTTTGAGAGTTACACCACCCTTTAACAGACAGACGCACGCTTGTCGCTGCTGCTTTGAGGATGCAAGTGCGGCTACAGCCCACACAATTCACAAAGACAGAAAAAAAAGAACAATATTTTTATTGTTTGTGTAGCACACTTTGAGGGTGTCACCACCCTTTAACAGACAGACGCACGCTTGTCACTGCTGCTTTGAAGATGCAAGTGCGGCTACATCGCACACAAGTCACAAACACATAAAAAAAATAGTTTTTTATTTTTTGGAACACTTTGAGAGTTACACCACCCTTTAACAGACAGACGCACGCTTGTCGCTGCTGCTTTGAGGATGCAAGTGCGGCTACAGCCCACACAATTCACAAAGACAGAAAAAAAAGAACAATATTTTTATTGTTTGTGTAGCACACTTTGAGGGTGTCACCACCCTTTATCAGACAGACGCACGCTTTGAGGACAGTATCATATGCAGTGACAGTACACTTGTCAGAAATTGTTGGCTCGTCCTTCAGTCCGGACCAGATGTCCAAACCAGCCCTTGACTTATGACACAGGCGCACGCTTGGCGCTGCTACTATGTTGATGCACGTGCAGCTACATCGCACACAAGTCACAAACACATAAAAAAAATAGTTTTTTATTTTTTGGAGCACTTTGAGGGTTACACTACCCTTTAACAGACAGACGCACGCTAGTCGCTGCTGCTTTGAGGATGCAAGTGCGGCTACAGCCCACACAATTCACAAAGACAGAAAAAAGAAGATTATTTTTATTGTTTGTGTAGCACACTTTGAGGGTGTCACCACCCTTTAACAGACAGACGCACACTTGTCGCTGCTGCTTTAAGGATGCAGGTGCGGCTACAGCCCACACATTTCACAAAGACAGAAAAAAAAGAACAATATTTTTATTGTTTGTGTAGCACACTTTGAGGGTGTCACCACCCTTTAACAGACAGATGCACGCTTGTTGCAGCTGCTTTAAGGATGCAGGTGCGGCTACAGCCCACACATTTCACAAAGACCGAAAAAAAAGAACAATATTTTTATTGTTTGTGTAGCACACTTTGAGGGTGTCACCACCCTTTAACAGACAGACGCACGCTTGTCGCTGCTGCTTTGAGGATGCAGGTGGAATCTAGACGGGATTTGGAACCGGGGACCCACTACCTCCATCAATTGTCTAAATCCCACTGCACTAATGGCGGATACCGGACGCACGTCTAACACCAACATAGCAGTCAAGGCCTCAGTTATACGTTTTGCTTCAGGATGACTGCTGTCGTACTTCATCCTCATCGCTAGGGACTGTTGGAGGGTCAATTGTTTAGTAAAAGTAGTGATGTTCCTACTTCCTCTCTGGGATGATGAACAACTCCCAGCAGCAGCAACAGCACTAGGAGGAAGTGGTTCTTGATTTTTCCCTATTTTATTTTTATCGGAGAAAGTTTGGTCCTCCATTTATGTTATATTGATATATACGTGCGGCTAAAGCGCACACAAACACAGAAAATATTTTTTTATTTTTGCTGGAGAGTAGTGCACTTTGTGGGTTACACCACCCTTTAAGAAATGAGCCAGCCGGCTCTTTACTTATGGGACACAGGCGCACGCTTCGCGCTGCTCCTTTGTTGATGCACGTGCAGCCACAGTGCACACAAGTCACAAACACAGAAAATATATATTTTTTTGGTTTGGACTGGAGTGTACTTTGGGGGTTACAGCACCCTTTAACGGTCAAGCCAGCCGGCCCTTTACTTATGACACAGGCGCACGCTTGGCACTACTTTGTTGATGCACGTGCGGCTACTGCGCACACAATTCACAAACACAGAAAATAATTTTTTATTTGGTTTGGACTGGAGTGTACTTTGGGGGTTACAGCACCCTTTAACGGTCAAGCCAGCTGGCCCTTTACTTATGACACAGGCGCACGCTTGGCACTACTTTGTTGATGCACGTGCAGCTACTGCGCACACAATTCACAAACACAGAAAATAATTTTTTTTTTGGTTTGGACTGGAGTGTACTTTCGGAGGTTACAGCACCCTTTAACGGTCAAGCCAGCCGGCCCTTTACTTATGACACAGGCGCACGCTTGGCACTACTTTGTTGATGCACCTGCGGCTACTGCGCACACAATTCACAAACACAGAAAATATTTTTTTTTTTGGTTTGGACTGGAGTGTACTTTCGGGGGTTACAGCACCCTTAACGGTCAAGCCAGCCGGCCCTTTACTTATGACACAGGCGCACGCTTGGCACTACTTTGTTGATGCACGTGCGGCTACTGCGCACACAATTCACAAACACAGAAAATTATTTTTTTTTTAGTTTGGACTGGAGTGTACTTTGGGGGTTACAGCACCCTTTAACGGTCAAGCCAGCTGGCCCTTTACTTATGACACAGGCGCACGCTTGGCACTACTTTGTTGATGCACGTGCGGCTACTGCGCAAACAATTCACAAACACAGAGAATATATTATTTTTTTAGCACTTGGGGGGAGCACCCCTGATGGACAGAGCACCCCCTGGACAACACTACAGCACCCCTTTAGGACTGGGACACTGCACAGAACTTTGGAGTGGACACAGCCCCTATGGAGAACTGACTGCACAACACAGTCCAGCCAGCCCCTATGGACTTTGAAGTAGTGGACACAGCCCCTATTAACAACAGCAGCACAGCACAACACAGCCAGCCCCTATGGACTTTGAAGTAGTGGACAACAGCAGCACTACACTACACTACACTTCACAGCCCTAACTCCCACCCTCCCTCTTCACTGTCCACAGCTGAGTGAGAAAATGGCGCCGACGCGGGTACCTTATATAGGATCCAAAACCCGCGAGACTCGGAAGGCGGGATGATGACGTTTTGCCTCGATTTCAGATCCGAGTCAGGCGGGAAAAGTCGAGCCTGACTCGGATCGGACTCGGATCGGACTCAGATCGGGGGGGCTCGGGGGGGTTCGGATTTCAGAAATCCGAACCCGCTCACCCCTAATATATATATATATATAGTATATTAATCATGCACCTAAGTGCAGGGGTATATTTAGAGCCGAGAGCGGTTGTGGCCGATGCGCAAGTTCAGTAGACTCTGGGCACTAGTCTGTGCCCAGAGTCTACTGCGCATGTGTAGGACACTGGGAAAATGATGTGGCAGCCATTTTCCCAGCAATTTCCATACTTGCATGTGCAGAACGCTGGGAAAATGTGTAGCGCCTCTCCAGCTGATGTGGGACTTCGGGGAGGTAAGTATTAGAAATATGGGTGCAGGGTGCACGATGTGGGCCCCCCTAGACCCAGGGGCCTGTGTGTACCACATACCCTGCACCCATTATAGACATGCCCCTGCCTAAGTGGATAAAACTCTGGGGAGTAAATTTACTAAGCTGAGAGTTTGGGAGAGTTTGCAAACTCTGGAGAGTTTGGGCATTATTTCCCACTCTCTAATTTACTAATGTCAAACTTGGGAGAGAGATCTCCTTTGCTACGGGAAAATACTGGAGAGTTAGCAAACTCTATTCAATTCACCATCGGCAAAACTTGAGAACCTTTTCACTGGTGAAGATAGGATTCTGGAATTTACCAAGCAGAGAGTTTCAAAACTCTCATGAGATGGGCAAACTCTCCTATAAAAACTTGTAAAAAAATTACACCTGCCTGTGATCTGAGAGTTTGGCACAAACATACACAGATCGCTGTGAGCCATGTATGTTTCTGCCTGTAAATATAGAAAATAAATGTAAATATCTGAAAAAAAAATGACATAGGGTCCCCGCCCCTAAAGCTTAACCAGCCCCAGGCTTGACAGCCTGTCCTGGTTTCTAAGATTACGGGGATCAAAATGTATAGGGTTCCCCCGTAATTTAGAAACCAACACCAGGCTGCAGGGACAGTCCTGATTTTAAATATAGGGGGGAAAAAATTGCATAAGGTCCCCCTATATTTAAAACCAGCACCAGACACAAAATGGCCGGGCTGTAATGCCACAGCCTGGAGACCCTTTCCACGTGGGAACTGTCAGTAGCCGGAGCCAATTAGCGGCCGCTGTACAGTCAGCACGGCCGCTGATTGGCTGGCGGGACTAGCAAAGCCTGTGCAGTCCCATCAGCTGGCATTTGGGAGGTATCAGTATGTGTGGCAACACACATACTGATACCCGGTGCGTGATGCGGTAAGTTCTTTTTTTTGTTTTACAAACTCTATGGATTACTGCGGAGACCAGTGCCAGGATATAGGTGAGTATGAAATCTTTATTGCAGGCTCAGTCAACACGGATTCTACTGGACAAGGGGACAGAAACATCTGGTATAGGTAAGTATGTGTGAATGGGTAGGTGTATGTAATAAAGTTATACTTTGCACAGTGTGTGTGTTTCGTGTTTATTTAACTATTTATTTTACAGTGGGGGTACAGGTGCCGCCCATCTGCTGGCACTTGTAGTGACAAAGGGCAGGCATGCTGGCACCTGTAGTCCCACTGTAAAATACACTAGTTTACTTAAATATCCCCACTTTATTACCCCCATACCCAATGCGCCAGGGGTTTGGGGAAGAGCCCTAGGCTTCAGACCAAGCCTGGGGTTAAGGGAGAGGGTGGACCCCTTTTTTGGGGGTCCCCACCTCCCCTGAGATCCCCGGCTTGGCCTGACCGGCTTGGGCTGCCAATGCTTTGGACCCGGAGCCCCAGTGAAAGGGTCTCCAGGCTGTGGCATTACAGCCCGGCTGTTTTTGGTCTGGTGCTGGTTTTAAATATAGGTGGGACCTTACGCAATTTTTTCCCCCTTATATTCCAAATCAGGACTGTCCCTGCAGCCTGGTGTTGGTTTCTAAATTACGGGGAAACCCTACACATTTTGTACCCCGTAATCTTAGAAACCAGAACAGGCTGACAAGCCTGGGACTGGTTAAGCTTTAGGGGGGTCCTATGTAAATTTTTTTAACCTCTTTTAACCCATTTTTTTAAAGGTACAACACAAGCAGCTTACACATATCTCACTGATATGTGCAGGCTGCATGCTAGGGAGAGTTTTGCAGAGAGAAAACACTGCAATCTCGAGTGAGTCATCTCCTGCAAAACCAGCTACTCGGGGGAGAAATCTCCTGCAAACCCTGCTACTCGGCAGAGAAATCTCGTTCTGCTTCACCATCGGCCATCTCACTCTCAGCTAAACTCACTTCTTTGTAAATTTGAGAGTCTCAGGAGCTTCAAATCACTCGAGTTTAGGTGAAGCTAATCGAGTTGAAAAAAAATGAAACTCTCCCAGACTCGATTCTTAGTAAATTTACCCCTATGTAATGTATATAAAACAAGAAAACTGAATAAGATGAATAATTTTTGTAGAAATAACTCTCTGGCAGGATTGTGGCAACCTAACTATATGATTCTAATGTTGTTAATAATAACTTAAGATGAAAATGCTACATCCATGCAAGCAAGATAACACAGTGTGTATTTGCATGCCTAGTGAATGGTTTGCAATTACACTCACAAATGATTCACCCGCAAAGTAAGTGACAGGTAGTCAGTATTTGACTGAGGTAACTGGGGGTGGCTAGGTAAATGCAGGCGTGTTGGGACTGTTTAAATGCCGTTTCATGGGCGTGCATAAACTAGCCATTGCAATCTCCTTTGCAGAATGAGAGTTCTAAGTGTCAGTAGAGATGTAGTATTTGAGACAGGTCAGAAGCTGCATGGCTGCCCGATCTGTGTCGATGTTCCTGATGTTAATGGTGTTGCACGTCATTGGACGGATATGAGAAGGTAGCAGTGGGCGTCTCTATGCTCAGATAAGCTTTGGAAGACATTAGAATATATGTTTGCATTTGCAATAGGTAAAAGATCTCAGTTGCGATTTTATTAGCATAACCTGAATCAGGCCCCTACTGTCCCTATTATGTACATAATTGCAAACCTTGGAAAACTCTTTACATTTTTGAGAAATCATTAAAACTTTTTATTTTGTTTTCCTTAACCACAAAATTTTGGGATGTACAATAGGAGGATATAATTTTTTCTTTCATTTTATAGTCCAGAAAATTATTAATTACCATGCATGGCCATTGCCAGTTTCCTTCCCTTTCTGGGATTAGCTTGTGTGCGCTTACAATATGTGGCACATGATCCCCAAAGCAGCAAATCAATCTGTACCGAGGGCTTAATTCAGATGGTTTGCATACAAGTCCAATGGTGTATGGTCTGCACATTCACTGGGGCCATAGTGTGCATTTGTTGTGATGCCGTTCGCAGTACACTAGATGACACCCTTTGGCTGTTTGGGGAAGGTGAATGGGTGGAGATGGGGAACATTCCACAAAATGGAGGCATGTCATTTCTGTTTTTTGGGAGTGTTGAGAGTGAGACCAGGGTCTGCATCTTCTGATGCAACTGCTGTGAATCAGGTCCTAAGAAAGTATGAGTTGGTCCCCTTTAAATATTTTCAGGTATCCCCAAAAATCTTAGGTTATTCCAGTGATGCAGGTTTTCCATGCAATCTTCTTTATCCAGGAGTTGTAGAAATTAATATGATCCTTAGCATTGTTTATTCTAGTATATAAGGCAGCAATGCTAGATGCATGAGAATCTATACGAGATAGAGCTGTCCTTTAAACACATCTGTTAATCCTCAAGGTTTCAGGGACATCAGCATCCCCGATCTCATAGATGAAGAAGAGTAGATTTATGGGATGAGGATTTTTCTCTGCCCGCCTTGGCTAAGGAAGTGGATTACATAGATGGCATGAACGTGTCCATTTTATCAACAAATGTATCCATGCCCAAAGTATATTGTGTAACAGGTCACTTAAGTAAAATACGAGTGCTCTCAAACAGCAATGATCCCAATGATCAGACCCCAGATATTACTCGGAATTTACATTGTTAGATAAGAATCACAACACAGAATATAAGTTTTAAAAACCAGTAGGCAAAATGCAGACACAGAAAAATATTACAGTTCACAGTAGTATCAGCAACTAGCCACAAGATGGCAGATCAAGCCATAATGTGGAGGAAGTCATTCTTAAAATAACAGAGTACAGACAGAATACAGTATATCAAAACGTGCTTATAAAACTGTAGCCTATTAAGAAAACAACACAGTTGGCCTGATTCTAATTCAGACGCTAACCGCAGTCAATGCCGATATGCACAGAATTGGCCAATGTTGTAAGTACTGAGCATGTGTCCGAGTCGCACTGCATATGCATCCCGATGGTTACTGCATGGAGACGCAGAATGTATTAGTACGCAGTGAGTGATTTTAGTTGGCATTCCTGGAATGTAACAGAGGGGTAGCTAGGGAGACGCGGGCATTTCGCTGACAGCAGCTGAGTCTAAAGATGCCGAACTGCTCATACAGGATGCCATGTTCAGGCTGAGAAACTGTGTCTGCCATAGGGCTGGTGCAAGTTTTGATGGTGCATCCGACGATGCACCGACTTTTAAAACTATTGCAAGTGGGTGTTTCACTATGAACAAAATTGGTCATGGCATACTTCCAAAGCTAACAATATATTCTTTCCCCCATGTCAGGGTGAAAGTCTGACCTCCTCCCTCCTCTTTCTTCCACATACACCCTTGAACCCCATAGCCCACTTGGTCAAATTATCCATCTCCCTAGGTACCTTTTCCTCATTCTTCAAGCATGCCCTGGGTCTCCCTCATACTTAAGAAACCTGCCAGTGACTTTTACTCCCTCCCTAATTATCCTTTCCTCTCTTTCTTTCTATTTGTCTCCAAGGTCTTTAACCACTTAACTGACAATTTTTTCCCCAAAAACCGCTCCAAAATTGGCAGCTTTTTTTATGACTGAATTGGGTCAAGAGCATTCTTTTAAAACCTATCCAACACAATTTTATATATAAATATATTTTTAAACACCATAAAAATAGCAATTTTTAGATTATACTGTAATGATGGCCATTGATAGCCGTGGACGCCACTGGACCCTCCGACAACCCTGTCGAACCCCCTTGTACCCCGTTGCGAACACTGCTGGATCCCTGCACCCTTCCATGGATGCCGCTGAATCCCCACACTCTGCCATGGATGCAGCTGAACCCCCGCAACGCAAGCTGGACACCTGACCCCACCTACGCTGACGTACCCCAAGCTACTCTAAATGCTGAAAACATTCCATATCTGATATGCTCCTGGTTCTGAGCATTTAGGATATGGGAAATTATCTACCTGTTTATATATATATATATATATATATACAAAATATATATATATATATATATATATATATATACACATATATATACAACTTCCTGCGCAAGAAAGCCACCCAGCAAAGGTTATGGGGACACCTGCAGTTGAAGACCCCGAAAATCCAGAAGAGGTTGCTCCGTTCCCCTCAGTCGCGCCACCCGCGGTTAGAGAACCCGGGACTTATCTGGCCAAAAAGGTCTGAGAGGGATATATGGACTATTTTAATGGGGACATTGCAGTGCCATGGCAAGAGAATATTATATGATAAATTTGTTACTTACCGTTGATGCGTCTGCAGATGCCACAAAATCCTCTTCCAGCAGGCTGCACTTCTCTGACTCAGCCATCACCTGTGCAGAAGATCTCAGGGGATCCTGCTGCACCAGGAACAGCATCATGTCATAATACCAAAGTTTGGGTTTGTATATGCTGTCAGCCCCGGCTCCAGACATTTTTGAATCCTCCACCTTCTTATGTTGTTTGCCAAAGATTGTATCTTATTGTGCACCTACACTAGGGACTTTGCATCTTTGTGATATGGCATACTATACTCTGACAACTCCTTTAAGGCATGGTCATGCTTAAGTCTGTTGCTGTACATTTTAGACTTGGTACGCCAAAGACAGTCATGGTGCCTGTATAGCTCGATAAATCCAGTTATGAATTCTGGTTCCCGATCCAGAACCATTCCTATGTGGAAAAAAAAGATATAAATATGAACTGTGTAAATGGGGCCCCAAAGTGGTCTTATATTCTGGCCACCCCCAACAGTGGGGGTGGCCATTGAACTGTGTAAATGAGGCCCCCAAGTGGACTTATATTGTGGCCACCCCCAACAGTGGGGGCGGCCATTGAACTGAGTAAATGGGGCCCCCAAAATGGTGTATTGAACACTTTTGTTGAAATTCTTGATTTGTTATTAATAAAGTTGTAGTGTAATGTCTTTCAGATGCATATAATTGTCTATGGGGTGGGGCATCAATCCAATGCAGTATCACAATGTGCTTTCCATGATTACATTTATAAAACATGTTGGGGGGAGGGTGGAGTGGCAGATGGGCATTGGTTCAAAAACATAGGTGGATGGTGATCAATGGCCATTAATGGGCAAACAGAGGTGGGCATTGTTGGGTAAACAATAGCTACATGGTTGCCATTGCTGGGGAATAGATGGGCATTGCTGGGCAAAAATGGATGGGCATTGCTGGGTAAACAATAGCTAGATGGTGGCCATTGCTGGGGAATAGATGGGCATTGCTGGGCAAAAATAGGTGGGCATTGAGGGTAAACAGAGGTGGTCAGTGTGTGCAGTGCTCAAACCAATGCCCACTATGCATATGCTAAACATTGGTGGCCAGTGGTTTGTATATGGGAAACAAGTGGCCTGCAAATACTACACAATACCTGCACAATTGTGTCTGCCGCTCACTTTGCTGATCCTCTCCGCTTGGGCGCTGTCTACAGTGGGCGTAAATAGGAACTTGTCACTCAAGTGACGGGGCACGGCCGGTCGGACGCACGATGCATCGCATGCTCAAAAACACGGCAAGAAAAGCATATGAATATGACGGAGAAGATGTGCTGCTCATCAGATCATATGATCAAATTTAGGAGCTGCAGGAGCGCGCATCGGATCGTATACAGGGAAAAAAATGCACGATTTCTACAGGATTGATCATACGGCTCATTGAAATCGGATAGAAATCGCGTAGGTGTATGGCCACCTTTACTGTAATCAGTATGCAATGAACTAGGGGTCTGATTCAGACCCACTTGCAAGCGCTATGCAGTCGCAAGCGGGTCGATGGCTGGGCAGTGCGCATGCGCGAGCCCCGGAGTGAGCAAGAAATCATTTGCTCCGAGGCTTGCAACAAAACGGGGTGGCTGTCGATGTTGATTGACAGCTCGACCCATTTTATAGGCGGAGAGGGGGGGTGGCTGGCCAAACAGAAGCGTTCCCTAAGGAACGCCAGCCGTTTGAGGGTGGCCCTACTGACATCACTCGTGATGTCAGTAGTCAGCTTCTTGCTCTATTAGAGCAGGAAGCTCACTGGGGCTTGCGGGAATGAGACCCTATCACAAGGGTCTCATTGCAAGCCTGATGGTTGCGACCATAGCGACCATCACCTGTCCGCTCGCAAAAGCTGTGGATGGTTACCCACAGCTTAGCGAGCGGCCAGGAGGCCGGATTTTAAAAAAAAGCGGCCGCCCACATTCATAGAGAATCAGGCCCTATGCTTAACCTGTTGGTGTTTTAACTGAAATATACCACAAACACTCAAAAATGTAAAGATATACCCATAATTAATAATGTGTATATAGCACTCCCTTAGTACAGGTGTCAGCTCTCACAGTAAATATGTAACGGTGGTGATCCATTATTAATAAGAATATATAATAATTGGAACTGTGCTAAAGCGCCCAATGTGCTTGTATTACTTAACTTGGTGAAACAATATAACAAGATAAATACAATATAGATCCAGACTAGTGTTGTGCAAAATGCAATCTGTGCAAATATGCAAAAGGAAAACCACTATGTCATACATTAATAGCTCATGTGTTAAATAATATATATTACATATGTAACGTGAAAAATGCAATATAAAACTAAAAAACTTCACTTTCAACTATATAAAAAAACTATGTAACTATATAAAAAAACACATAATTTCATATGGTAAAGTGCAAAGTGCAAAAGACAGGCTGTGTAAAACAATCACTTCCCCAAAATGCCAGTATAAATTAACATTTAAAAAAGAATATATAAATAAAAAATGTGCAGTGAAATGTATCAAACCAAGTCTGTAGATTGAGTAAAAAATCAAAGTAAATTTTTAATACAGATGATATCTAAACATAAATAAAAAAATACAATGTATTTTTCGAAATATTAAAAAAAAAAAAAAAAATTAAGAGAGCTTATCTTGTGAAACAAAGGTAAGTTCATGAAAAGGCAAGTGGAGGCTCCAATTACAGTTCCAAATATTATATACATATATACAGTATATATATATATATATATATATATATATACACACACACATATATACACACACACATATATACAGTATATATATATATATACATAAATACATATATATTGTGTATGTGTATATATATATATATATATACATACATATATATATATATATATATATATATAATGTGTGTGATTTTTTTTATGTTATACAAAATACTATGTCCGATCACTGTGACCAGCAGTGATCAGGACATGACAAGGGGGATGGACATGGGTGGACTTGTAGCCAGAAGGAGGGGATGGGGACAGAACACTAGCAGCCGCGCAGGGGAACAAGTACTGTAGAGCAGCAGCAGCCGCAGGATGGAAGGGGTGGGAGCGGCCAGGGACTGAGCGCGGCTACTGCTTCTCTACAGTACTTACAGTATATCAAGTCAGAGAAGCAGCAGCCGCGCTCTGTCCCTGGCCGCTCCCACCGCTTCCTTCCCAACGTGGCATACAATTACTATAGAAAAGAAGCTCTGTCCCTGGCCACTCCCATCCCAGCATGGCTGCTTCTCTACAGTACTTGTATGTTGCGCCGGTAAGGAAGGGATGGGTGCGGCCAGGGACATAGCCCAGCAGCCACTCTGGGATGGAAGGGGTGGGAGCGGCCGGGGACATAGCGCTGCAGCCGCGCCGGGATGGAAGGGGTCGGAGCGGCCTGGGACATAGTGCGGCTGCTGCTTCTCTATAGTACTTCTATGCACCAGGAAGGAAGGGGTGGAAGTGGCCTGTGACATAGCGCAGCTGCTGCTTTGTATCAAGCCAAGCAGCCATGCCATGGTGGGAGGAGCGGCCAGGAACAGAGCTGGGCTGACAGGTACAGGAAGCTATGCCGGGAGGGGGTTCACGCCGGCAACAGCTGCCACTATCGGGAGCTGTTGCTTTCTTCTTTTGAAAACAGGCTGCCAGGAGGGGGTCCCGCTGGGTGCCTGATCACTGTGGCCAGCAGTGATCGGGACACACTGGCGGGGAATCTGAAGAAGCAGAGGGACCAGCAGGTCCCTCTGACATAGGCGGCTGTGGGAAGATTAGCTTCCCGCAGCCGCCTAGTGGGCACTTCTGACTGGTCGTATAAGATACGACCATTTCAGGGAAATCCCAGCCTGCTGTGGTCATATCTGATACGACCGCGCCAGGCAAGTGGTTAAGTGTTTTGTTTTCCACTACCTTACCTCCTTCTTCTTCTTCCTCTCCCTCCTAGACCCACTTTAATGGTTTTCAATCTCTCCATTCCATTGAAAATGCCTTCACCATGGTCACCAATGACCCCCTCAATATCAAATTTAATGGTCAATTAATTCTAATCTTCCTCAACCTTATCCATTGCATTCCCAATATCTGCTTTCCTCTACCCCTCTGTGTCAACCCACATTCCCTCTAGATTGAAAGCTATTGAGAGCATAACCCTCCTGTGTTTATCTCTATGTAATTATATCATTTATGGGCTGTAATTATGTATTTGCTGTATGCAAATTTGTGAACATCTCTGTAACAGTTTGAACTTATGTCATTTATGTTGTATTCTCTATTGTGAATGTAAGGCACTATAAAACCTTGTGGTGGGATTTAAATAATAATAAAAAATAATAGTATATTGTGACAAGAATTAACACAAAGGTAGCAGGTTTATGGTCAGTGTCTAGTCTTCTTTTAGCAGGATATAAGTGTCATCACCAAACAAACACAGAGGTTAAAGTACTTTAATTGCCAGACAATTATCAGACAAAAACAACTACAAAATGTGTCCTCATAATGCTCACTTTTGTCGCACCAAACAGCCCATCTCCGCGGACAAAGTCCTTGGCAACTCGACTACACTGAGAGTCTTTCTTGCTCAATATGTGCATCTTATCATTGGCAGAACTATGTTAGACAATGGAGGTGCCTGCTGCCGGGCTCCAGCTCTGAAGGAGCACCTCCTCCATTGTCCACAACATATTCACCCCACTTAGGGCTGTAACTATGTGCACGGCCGCCCAATACATGGCACCTCTTCCCGGCACCTGAGAAGCCACCATACACTAGTGGAGAGCTCCACATCAGACCATCAGCTGCTGCCTTTGTCTACCAATAGCCTGTCTGCATGCAAATTGCTTCATTACAGTGTCTGCAGCTGTGACGAGGGGGGGGCACCAAATTATAACTTGCCTCCGGGTGTCATGGATGAACTTACGCCACTGCATCTTATTCATATAAATAAAAAAACTGGAAGTGACAAACTACTTTGCAAGATTGCAGTAATCAATTTAATGTGCAAAATTTGTACATCTGTGTACAATGGAGTGTAAATCTGTATATGAAGTGCTATGATGCAGAGGTTGAGACAATTTGTCAGGACACCTTTATTCAACTGGATACAGAACCTTGTTGACCATAAATAATAATAACATATATAAAGAAAGATCCTCAACATATAAATCAGCACTGTCAATGGTAATGCAGTGACTATAAACAGAGAGGGGTGAGACCAGTTCTTATTGAGTTTGTGTTTATTTAGATACAATGGGTCATAATTGGCAGTAATATACAGTAGTTCCCAATTATTGTGTGTTGTTATCAAGGTTAATGAGTGCTGTAGTGCAGTATTTGCAGTGGTGGATCGTCTGTATCCTCACACACTCATACATGTACATAGATAAACATTAAATACACAGACAACTTAAATAAATAAAAATTGTAAGGAATGAAAAGGATAAATTGGAAAAAAAAAAAAATAGAAAAACATTAGAAAAAATTGGCATGCAATATTGGAGAAAAGTATGTCTAGTACTTGTGTCACTCTGATGTATTGCTTATAGGGGTAGTGCCCAGTACAGACCTCAAGTAGGTCATAGGTGGTAATATGTGTGATCAAGTGGGTGTTGGGGTGGGGCATTGTCCCGTACCCCCAGTTGCACAACTTACCCTTCCTTCTGTAGCACTCACCTCCGGGTGAGCAAGATGGCAATCTCCGGTGGCTCCATTCACTGTCTGTGCCGCTAGTAGATCATTGTGTGAGGACTCATGAGTATTGACTGGGGGAGTGTGTAGGCCGGATCTCGGCGAGACTTCCGGGTTGCCTCATGTTGTGAGACTCCGCGACTCCCGGGTCTCAGCTGTTCTCCAGCCGCTCGACTCGCACCATCTTGAGGAGACTTGGGTGTATTGGAGAGCAGGGGTTGGAGTATACACCTGAAAGATTCAGGTGATAGATGATGTATGTATATGTCTTCCAACATGTATCGGCCTCTGACCTTCCTCAGGGAATCCTTATGTTACACTATAGATGTGATGGCTATTTATATGGCGCCATCTTTGTTGTGGTTTCACCTCAGATGCCATTCTCATAGTATGGTAGCCTTCTTTGTAGTGGTATGACCTCAGATACCATTCTGATAGCATGGTGGCCATCTTTGAAATGGTATTGATAATACCTTTGCCCTTATCATAAAAACATATAGTGTAGAATCAAGAGAATTATAATGGAAATGTCCCCATTTTATGCTGGAATTAAGATAACACAGAGAATTGCTTGGTATGATGCACATAAGTTAAAGGAATTCAATATACAGTTGTACATACTTATGCTGTATATATGGGTGTGTGTACTGATATTCTTTTTTTATGGTGGTTGTGATGTAATTTGTGACCGCTCAGATTCCAGACTATATGTAGTATCCCTACACGTTAGTTATACCATTCCTGTGGATATATTAGCTTAAAGTACTTTGATTGGATATCTTTATTTTTGAATATTATACAAGGGTGCTTTATAATCAATCCAACTCTATTTGTTGGATATTATCTATCTGTATCAGCTGGTGATAATAGCTTTAATCTCATTGTCAGCACTGAGAAATCAGGGTCTCAGGGTCTTCAGGGTGAATATCCACTTAAGCTCATTGTGGTTGAGTGCCTTCTTAAAATCTTCCCCCCCTCCAGTTCTTATCTAACCTCAAGATTCCCTTAAATTTTAGATCTTCTGGGTTTTGGTTATGCTTGTCTTTGAAATGTGAGGAGACATTATGGGTATCTAAGCCTTGTGTTATGTTTCGCTGGTGTTCTGAAATCCTCATCTTTAGTCTCCTTGGTGTCCTGCCGACATATTGTAAGCCACAGGGGCACTCTATCAAATAGATCACCCCTGTGTCATTACAACTTATGTGTTGTTTGATCTTATATGTCATACCTGTTGAATTATATTGGAATTGCTTGATTCTTTTTGTGGTAGTGTGTCCTGTTCTCTTGTTCTGGCAGTTACCGCAATAGTAAAATCCTTCCTTTATGTTTGTATGGTTCAGGGTAATTTGAATTTTTTGTTCTTTTCTTATAGGGTTCTTCACTAGATATTTGAGATCCTGTGCCTTTCTGTATATTATCTTGGGTTTGTCTGGTATTATGCTGCTAGTATTTAATCTTCCCTTAGTATGTGCCAGTGTCGATTCAGGATCTGTTGAAGTTTCCTTGTGTCTCTGTTGTACTTAGTAATAAATGCAGTTTTGAATAAATCACTGTCCCCCTTTGTTCTATCTTTGTATGAAGTGTATTTCTGTCTAGTTTCTCTACTTTATCGTAGGACTCCTCCATCTTTTTGTCGTATCTTTTTCTTATGAATTGCTCCTTCATGTTCTGACTTTGAGTTCTGAAGTTCTCTATTTCATTGCAATTGCATCTAAACCTGGTGAACTGGCTTACCAGAATGCTGTTCAGCCAGTTTGGGTGATGGCCACTAGTGGAGAGAAAGTAGCTGTTTACGTCAACAGGCTTTATGTTTTTGTGTGAAGTTGATGATTCTTAATGTACATGTTAATGTCCAGGAAATTTACACTTGTCTGGTTATATTCTGTGGTGAATTTCAGATTGTGTATGTTTGTGTTAATATGGTTCAAAAATTGATACAACGTGTCCTTGTTTCCCTTCCGTATGAAGAAGACATCATCTATATACCTCCTCCACAGGACTAGATTTGCACCAAAGCTATACCCAGACCAGATGTTACTGTCTTCCCAATGACTCATGAATAGGTTGGCATAGCTTGGCATAAATCTAGTCCCCATCGTAGTGCCTTTTCTTTGCCTGAAGTATTGTCCCCCAAACCATAAGTAATTATGCTTTAGTATGTAGTGGATCAATTTAGTAATGAAGTCTATCTGTTCTGGTTGTAATGTATCATCTTGTGCCAAACACTGTTGTGTTACTTTGAGTCCCTGTTCATGATCTATAACTATGTACAAGGACGTGACATCACTTGTACACAGACAGTAATCATCTTCCCATTTGGTGTGTTGAATGGTACTCAGTATGTCTGTGTTGTCTTTGATATAGGATTTATGATCTTTCACATAAGGCTGTAGAAAGTTGTCAATGTATTTTGATAGATTGGATGAGATCAACTCTATGCCTGAAATTATCGGGCGGCCTGGTGGCCCTGTTGTGCTTTTGTGCACTTTGGGTAAATAATAGAACACATGCATTATTGGGTGTCCTATGTTCAGGTAGTTGTGTTCTTTCTCTGTCAATATGCTCTGGTCTTGTCCTTCCTGTAAGCGTTTCTCTAGAGTCTTCTGATACTGGTCAGTTGGGTCTTTTTTGAGTGGTTCGTATGTGTTTGCGTTGCCTAGAATCTTATTTGCCTCTTTGTTATAGTCCTTGGTGTTGAGGACCACAATGCTACCCTCCTTTTCTGCCAGCTTTATTATTAGTTTTTGTTATCACTGAGTTCTTTTAGTGCCCCCCCCAAAAAAGACTCTAGAGAAACGCTTACAGGAAGGACGAGACCAGAGCATATTGACAGAGAAAGAACACAACTACCTGAACATAGGACACCCAATAATGCATGTGTTCTATTATTTGGTCAAATTCATATGTCTATTTATGTGTATCTTGTGTCCACAGGTTTTCTGTATGTCACTTGGTTATTGCTGTAATACTTTGCTAATGTTAGCTTGCAGATAAATATATGTAGGTCCAAATATGTTTGGAACTTGTCTAGCTTGGTTGTGTGGGCAAATTTCAGTCCTTTGTTTAACAGTCTTTCTTGGTTCTGTGTGAAAGTGATGTCACTCAGATTGATTATGCTGTCAGTGTTATGGTGTTTTTCTCATCCTGGGTTTTTCTAGTGTTGTTTTTGCCTCCTCTATGTTTCCTTATAGTTTTTCTAGTTTTCTTTTCTGTGTGTTGTTTTCTGGTTTGCAGGTCTGGTGACCTGCTTCCTGCTCTAAAAAAATGTTCCCCCATTCTTCGTCCTCTTCTATATTAATTTCTGTTGTGCTTGTGACTGAAAGCCTTTACCTAAAGATTGGCGGGCTAGTGTATTGTATGTTTCCTCCTCCTCTATGCTGTATGTTGAGAAGAACATGTCGGTAGTCGTATCCAAATCTAATTCTGACTCTAGTCTTTGTTTGACTGTATGTGGTGTGTCCAGGACCCTTGTATGTAGCTGTTTCATGTACTGTTGATAAGTCAATTGTAGTTTTTTGTATATTGGGGTTTTGTTTATCTTGGGTCTCGGTTGCTTCCCTTTTGTGGTGTTATGCTGTGGCTTATTTCTAGGTTTTTGTTTATGCTTCATGATGGTTCTTTACCCTATTTGTGTTTATCCCTCCCACCATCTCTATATCTTAGTATTTGGGATTTTTTTTGTTGCTATAATGTTCTCCTCATTCTATTTCAATCTGTTGTGTGCCAGACTCTCCAGTGCTTTGAACTCTTTTTCTTCCATGTATTGTTCTAACTTCTCATTCAGTGTGATTATCTCTTTATGTATATTGTTCAGTTCACTATAATGTGTCTCAATAATCAGAGTGATCAGGTTCATTGAGCCTTCCTTTAGTATGTTTTTTTATTTTTCCATGAATTGTGTGTTTTCTTTATTGTGGGTCAGTGATTTTTTAATTTTTAGACCTTTTGGTATAACTGAATTCATTTTGTTCCAGTCTAGTAATGCCTTTAAATTATTTATTGGTTCATAGGGAACCCACTTGGCTGTAAGTAAGAAGAAAGCAGTGGAACACTTCACTACAGTTGCAATAAGCAATCAATATATGTCAATTACTGCATTGCTGCAATACTGTGAAATGGGATGCCAAGGGGGCGTGACCTTTATTTTTAACTGTGTCTGACACCTTGCTCTTTACACAACTGTTTAGAGTGTTCACTCATTACTCAAATTTCCAGTAGGTGAAATATATCTGTCCCTTTTCCAAAAAGGGTTGCAACATTCCAGAATCTGGTTCAAATAGCAACAGACATGAATACACACGAGCAGCACCAGATACAATAGAAAGTAGTTGCAAATAGACACACAGGTGCTATAAATAGTATAACTTAGTGTATCCTTAAATATAGGAAATCCTCTATTAACCCTTTTACACCAACCTAAAATCCCGGGTTGATGCACATCATCCTGTGATTTTTGTTGGTGTAAATGAATCTACACAAGTCCAGGGGCCTGGGGATTCAACTCGGGTATTTTGCAGGGTTGGCCACGGGTCGTTCCCGTGCCACTTTGAAGTGTAAACAGCATGATCAGGGTCACAATCACCCTGATTGTGCTGCATGCCGTCTGATTGGCTAGCTTCAGTGGCGCTTGGAGATGACATCATCTCCAAGCATCCACTGCAATGCCAGAAGAACTGGATCACTACAGCAGTCTGATCCGGACTGGAACTCTGTTTCAACCCCCAGGTCAGACCCGGAACTTTGGTATAAAATTGGTATAATTGATTAACAAATAGAAAAATCTCAGATTATCTAGATCTTCTTATGAACATCTATGTAGCATGGATATGGAATTTTTCTCCTTTTCATGAAATCAAATGTTGAGTAGACAAATGCACATATGGGGTGAGGGCACTGCCCACTCAGTATATCTGTTTCCCCAGTCACAATTTGTTCTCCAAAAGATATTGGATACCCTTAGAAGAAAAGCTTCCAATAGTGTAACACTGTTTTAATCAGTAAAAATCTTCCAAATAAGTACAGTTAAAATATGTAAGCTAAATCAGTGCAATATTAAAAACAACGGTAAGGGTATAAAAAGCTCATTGATTGCAATGCTATGAAACATAACATTATTCTGTGGCAGTAATTAATTGCTGACTTAACAGAAGGAACTTGATGTATCACATTCATAAGTATCAGTGAAAGCAGATACACTGTGTTAATGCTTTGTAACTAGCTCTACCTACAGTAGTAGCATGTGCAGTCCATAAACCACATAGAGAGTTACAATGTCTCTGAATAAGATTAATAAACAATTATGACTACTAACCTGCCCACAAGAACTTAATTATTGTAATGTTATGAAACATAACACTATTTTGTGGCAGTAATGAATTAATTTGGTAGATTACAAATACTTTATAAACACAGTGTACTGATTTATATTATCAGATTGTTCTTCTGCGCTCAGATAACCAGCTTAATATATATGGGTGTTTACACATATGACACTGTATTGTGAATATTGCTGCAGGAGAATCTGCCACAATGGTATGTAATGTGTAATATAGCCAGCCCTTGTATGAATAACACTCTATATTGGGTGTAATATATTAACATATTATTATTGACCTGAATTACCAGCATTGAATCAATTAACACTCAATATCACACAGATGCTATTGTACAACAAATAAACACAGTCGGTCAATATGTTTTTTAATCACTTTATTCACCTTACCATTGTTTTTAATAAATCACTGATTTAGCTTACATATTTTAACTGTACCCAATAAAAGATTAGATTTCATCAATTAGTGCACCAAACAGGACAACACTTATTTTGTTCTTTGGTGTTTTAGGTCTTACAGTTGACAAAAGGCTGCACTCCCTTTAAATATACTCAAGAATTTGTGGTGAACAGTAAGGGTCCAAATCCAACTATTATAATACTAACGGTGTTGGACTTGTACAAGGATCCATTATTCCAGTTTTCCCTTTTCCCGGAATTTTGAACTTGAATTCTACAGGAAAAGTCTCCACAGATGCCCAGTTGATATTGTTGCCCATTTTGAGAAGGTCAGATTAGAATACAAAGTCCATAGAAACTAGGGGTGAGCGGGTTCGGATTTCTGAAATCCGAACCCCCCCGAGCCCCCCCGATCCGAGTCCGATCCGAGTCAGGCTCGACTTTTCCCGCCTGACTCGGATCTGAAATCGAGGCAAAACGTCATCATCCCGCCTTCCGAGTCTCACGGGTTTTGGATCCTATATAAGGTACCCGCGTCAGCGCCATTTTCTCACTCGGCTGTGGACAGTGAAGAGGGAGGGTGGGAGTTAGGGCTGTGTAGTGTAGTGTAGTGTAGTGCTGCTGTTGTCCACTACTTCAAAGTCCATAGGGGCTGGCTGTGTTGTGCTGTGCTGCTGTTGTTAATAGGGGCTGTGTCCACTACTTCAAAGTCCATAGGGGCTGGCTGGACTGTGTTGTGCAGTCAGTTCTCCATAGGGGCTGTGTCCACTCCAAAGTCCTGTGCAGTGTCCCAGTCCTAAAGGGGTGCTGTAGTGTTGTCCAGGGGGTGCTCTGTCCATCAGGGGTGCTCCCCCCAAGTGCTAAAAAAATAATATATTTTCTGTGTTTGTGAATTGTGTGCGCAGTAGCCGCACGTGCATCAACAAAGTAGTGACAAGCGTGCGCCTGTGTCATAAGTAAAGGGCCGGCTGGCTTGACCGTTAAAGGGTGCTGTAACCCCCGAAAGTACACTCCAGTCCAAACCAAAAAAAAAATTATTTTCTGTGTTTGTGAATTGTGTGCGCAGTAGCCGCACGTGCATCAACAAAGTAGTGCCAAGCGTGCGCCTGTGTCATAAGTAAAGGGCCGGCTGGCTTGACCGTTAAAGGGTGCTGTAACCCCCAAAGTACACTCCAGTCCAAACCAAAAAAAAAATTATTTTCTGTGTTTGTGAATTGTGTGCGCAGTAGCCGCACGTGCATCAACAAAGTAGTGCCAAGCGTGCGCCTGTGTCATAAGTAAAGGGCCGGCTGGCTTGACCGTTAAGGGTGCTGTAACCCCCGAAAGTACACTCCAGTCCAAACCAAAAAAAAAATTATTTTCTGTGTTTGTGAATTGTGTGCGCAGTAGCCGCACGTGCATCAACAAAGTAGTGCCAAGCGTGCGCCTGTGTCATAAGTAAAGGGCCGGCTGGCTTGACCGTTAAGGGTGCTGTAACCCCCGAAAGTACACTCCAGTCCAAACCAAAAAAAAAATTATTTTCTGTGTTTGTGAATTGTGTGCGCAGTAGCCGCACGTGCATCAACAAAGTAGTGCCAAGCGTGCGCCTGTGTCATAAGTAAAGGGCCGGCTGGCTTGACCGTTAAGGGTGCTGTAACCCCCGAAAGTACACTCCAGTCCTAACCAAAAAAAAATTATTTTCTGTGTTTGTGAATTGTGTGCGCAGTAGCCGCACGTGCATCAACAAAGTAGTGCCAAGCGTGCGCATGTGTCATAAGTAAAGGGCCGACCGGCTGGCTTGACCGTTAAGGGTGCTGTAACCCCCTAAAGTACACTCCAGTCCAAACCAAAAAAAAAATTATTTTCTGTGTTTGTGAATTGTGTGCGCAGTAGCCGCACGTGCATCAACAAAGTAGTGCCAAGCATGCGCCTGTGTCATAAGTAAAGGGCCGGCTGGCTTGACCGTTAAGGGTGCTGTAACCCCCGAAAGTACACTCCAGTCCAAACCAAAAAAAAAATTATTTTCTGTGTTTGTGAATTGTGTGCGCAGTAGCCGCACGTGCATCAACAAAGTAGTGCCAAGCGTGCGCCTGTGTCATAAGTAAAGGGCCGGCTGGCTTGACCGTTAAGGGTGATGTAACCCCCGAAAGTACACTCCAGTCCAAACCAAAAAATAAATTATTTTCTGTGTTTGTGAATTGTGTGCGCAGTAGCCGCACGTGCATCAACAAAGTAGTGCCAAGCGTGCGCCTGTGTCATAAGTAAAGGGCCGGCTGGCTTGACCGTTAAAGGGTGCTGTAACCCCCGAAAGTACACTCCAGTCCAAACCAAAAAAAAAATTATTTTCTGTGTTTGTGAATTGTGTGCGCAGTAGCCGCACGTGCATCAACAAAGTAGTGCCAAGCGTGCGCCTGTGTCATAAGTAAAGGGCCGGCTGGCTTGACCGTTAAGGGTGCTGTAACCCCCGAAAGTACACTCCAGTCCAAACCAAAAAAAAAATTATTTTCTGTGTTTGTGAATTGTGTGCGCAGTAGCCGCACGTGCATCAACAAAGTAGTGCCAAGCGTGCGCCTGTGTCATAAGTAAAGGGCCGGCTGGCTTGACCGTTAAGGGTGCTGTAACCCCCGAAAGTACACTCCAGTCCAAACCAAAAAAAAAATTATTTTCTGTGTTTGTGAATTGTGTGCGCAGTAGCCGCACGTGCATCAACAAAGTAGTGCCAAGCGTGCGCCTGTGTCATAAGTAAAGGGCCGGCTGGCTTGACCGTTAAGGGTGCTGTAACCCCCGAAAGTACACTCCAGTCCTAACCAAAAAAAAATTATTTTCTGTGTTTGTGAATTGTGTGCGCAGTAGCCGCACGTGCATCAACAAAGTAGTGCCAAGCTTCCGCATGTGTCATAAGTAAAGGGCCGACCGGCTGGCTTGACCGTTAAGGGTGCTGTAACCCCCGAAAGTACACTCCAGTCCAAACCAAAAAAAATAATATTTTCTGTGTTTGTGAATTGTGTGCGCAGTAGCCGCACGTGCATCAACAAAGTAGTGCCAAGCATGCGCCTGTGTCATAAGTAAAGGGCTGGCTGGCTTGACCGTTAAGGGTTCTGTAACCCCCGAAAGTACACTCCAGTCCAAACCAAAAAAAAAATTATTTTCTGTGTTTGTGAATTGTGTGCGCAGTAGCCGCACGTGCATCAACAAAGTAGTGCCAAGCGTGCGCCTGTGTCATAAGTAAAGGGCCGGCTGGCTTGACCGTTAAGGGTGATGTAACCCCCGAAAGTACACTCCAGTCCAAACCAAAAAAAAAATTATTTTCTGTGTTTGTGAATTGTGTGCGCAGTAGCCGCACGTGCATCAACAAAGTAGTGCCAAGCGTGCGCCTGTGTCATAAGTAAAGGGCCGGCTGGCTTGACCGTTAAGGGTGCTGTAACCCCCGAAAGTACACTCCAGTCCAAACAAAAAAAAAATTTATTTTCTGTGTTTGTGAATTGTGTGCGCAGTAGCCGCACGTGCATCAACAAAGTAGTGCCAAGCGTGCGCCTGTGTCATAAGTAAAGGGCCGGCTGGCTTGACCGTTAAGGGTGCTGTAACCCCCGAAAGTACACTCCAGTCCAAACCAAAAAAAAAATTATTTTCTGTGTTTGTGAATTGTGTGCGCAGTAGCCGCACGTGCATCAACAAAGTAGTGCCAAGCGTGCGCCTGTGTCATAAGTAAAGGGCCGGCTGGCTTGACCGTTAAGGGTGCTGTAACCCCCGAAAGTACACTCCAGTCCAAACCAAAAAAAAAATTATTTTCTGTGTTTGTGAATTGTGTGCGCAGTAGCCGCACGTGCATCAACAAAGTAGTGCCAAGCGTGCGCCTGTGTCATAAGTAAAGGGCCGGCTGGCTTGACCGTTAAGGGTGCTGTAACCCCCGAAAGTACACTCCAGTCCAAACCAAAAAAAAAATTATTTTCTGTGTTTGTGAATTGTGTGCGCAGTAGCCGCACGTGCATCAACAAAGTAGTGCCAAGCGTGCGCCTGTGTCATAAGTAAAGGGCCAGCTGGCTTGACCGTTAAGGGTGCTGTAACCCCCGAAAGTACACTCCAGTCCTAACCAAAAAAAAAATTATTTTCTGTGTTTGTGAATTGTGTGCGCAGTAGCCGCACGTGCATCAACAAAGTAGTGCCAAGCGTGCGCCTGTGTCATAAGTAAAGGGCCGGCTGGCTTGACCGTTAAGGGTGCTGTAACCCCCGAAAGTACACTCCAGTCCAAACCAAAAAAAAAATTATTTTCTGTGTTTGTGAATTGTGTGCGCAGTAGCCGCACGTGCATCAACAAAGTAGTGCCAAGCGTGCGCCTGTGTCATAAGTAAAGGGCCGGCTGGCTTGACCGTTAAGGGTGCTGTAACCCCCGAAAGTACACTCCAGTCCAAACCAAAAAAAAAATTATTTTCTGTGTTTGTGAATTGTGTGCGCAGTAGCCGCACGTGCATCAACAAAGTAGTGCCAAGCGTGCGCCTGTGTCATAAGTAAAGGGCCGGCTGGCTTGACCGTTAAGGGTGCTGTAACCCCCGAAAGTACACTCCAGTCCAAACCAAAAAAAAAATTATTTTCTGTGTTTGTGAATTGTGTGCGCAGTAGCCGCACGTGCATCAACAAAGTAGTGCCAAGCGTGCGCCTGTGTCATAAGTAAAGGGCCGGCTGGCTTGACCGTTAAGGGTGATGTAACCCCCGAAAGTACACTCCAGTCCAAACCAAAAAAAAAATTATTTTCTGTGTTTGTGAATTGTGTGCGCAGTAGCCGCACGTGCATCAACAAAGTAGTGCCAAGCGTGCGCCTGTGTCATAAGTAAAGGGCCGGCTGGCTTGACCGTTAAGGGTGCTGTAACCCCCGAAAGTACACTCCAGTCCAAACCAAAAAAAAAATTATTTTCTGTGTTTGTGAATTGTGTGCGCAGTAGCCGCACGTGCATCAACAAAGTAGTGCCAAGCGTGCGCCTGTGTCATAAGTAAAGGGCCGGCTGGCTTGACCGTTAAGGGTGCTGTAACCCCCGAAAGTACACTCCAGTCCAAACCAAAAAAAAAATTATTTTCTGTGTTTGTGAATTGTGTGCGCAGTAGCCGCACGTGCATCAACAAAGTAGTGCCAAGCGTGCGCCTGTGTCATAAGTAAAGGGCCGGCTGGCGTGACTGTTAAGGGTGCTGTAACCCCCGAAAGTACACTCCAGTCCAAACCAAAAAAAAAATTATTTTCTGTTTGTGAATTGTGTGCGCAGTAGCCGCACGTGCATCAACAAAGTAGTGCCAAGCGTACGCCTGTGTCATAAGTAAAGGGCCGGCTGGCTTGACCGTTAAGGGTGCTGTAACCCCCAAAAGTACACTCCAGTCCAAACCAAAAAAAAAAATATTTTCTGTGTTTGTGAATTGTGTGCGCAGTAGCCGCACGTGCATCAACAAAGTAGTGCCAAGCGTGCGCCTGTGTCATAAGTAAAGGGCCAGCTGGCTTGACCGTTAAGGGTGCTGTAACCCCCGAAAGTACACTCCAGTCCAAACCAAAAAAAAAATTATTTTCTGTGTTTGTGAATTGTGTGCGCAGTAGCCGCACGTGCATCAACAAAGTAGTGCCAAGCGTGCGCCTGTGTCATAAGTAAAGGGCCGGCTGGCTTGACTGTTAAGGGTGCTGTAACCCCTGAAAGTACACTAAAGTCCAAACCAAAAAAAAAATTATTTTCTGTGTTTGTGAATTGTGTGCGCAGTAGCCGCACGTGCATCAACAAAGTAGTGCCAAGCGTGCGCCTGTGTCATAAGTAAAGGGCTGGCTTGACCGTTCAAGGGTGCTGTAACCCCCAAAGTACACTCCAGTCCAAACCAAAAAAAAAATTATTTTCTGTGTTTGTGAATTGTGTGCGCAGTAGCCGCACGTGCATCAACAAAGTAGTGCCAAGCGTGCGCCTGTGTCATAAGTAAAGGGCCGGCTGGCTTGACCGTTAAGGGTGCTGTAACCCCCGAAAGTACACTCCAGTCCAAACCAAAAAAAAAATTATTTTCTGTGTTTAGCCGCACGTATATATCAAATTGATATAACATAAATGGAGGACCAAACTTTCTCCGATAAAAATAAAATAGAGAAAGATCAAGAACCACTTCCTCCTAGTGCTGAAGCTGCTGCCACTAGTCATGACATAGACGATAACATGCCATCAACGTCGTCTGCCAAGGCCGATGCCCAATGTCATAGTAGAGGGCACATACAATCCCAAATGGCAAAGTTCAGGAAAATGACCTTGAAAAAGACATTTAAATCAGCTGAAGAGAAACGTAAACTTGCCAATATGCCATTTACGAGACGGAGTGGCAAGGAACGGCTAAGGTCGATCCCTAGTATGTTCATGACTAGTGGTTCAGCTTCACATGACGATGGAAGCCCTCCTCCCACTAAAAAAATCAAAAGAGTTAAGCTGGCAAAAGCACAGCGAAGAACTATGCTTTCTAAGAAGATATCACAAATCCCCAAGGAGAGTCCAAGTGTGGTGGTGGTTGCGATGCCTGACCTTCCCAGCACTGGACGGGAAGAGGTGGCTCTTTCCACCATTTGCACGCCCCCTGCAAGTGCTGAAAGGAGCACCCACAGTCCACTTGCTGATATGCAAATTGAAGATGTCACTGTTGAAGTACAACAGGATGAGGATACTGGTGTAGCTGGCGCTGAGGAGGAAGTTGGCGAGGAGGATTCTGATGGTGATGTGGTTTGTTTAAATCAGGCTCCGGGGGAGACAGTTGTTGTCCGTGGGATGAAAAAGCCCATCACGGTCATGCCTGGGCAGAAGACCAAACATTCCACCTCTTTGGTCTGGCAATATTTCTATCCAAATCCGGACAACAACTGTCTTGCCATATGTACCATATGTAAAGGTGAAATAAGTAGGGGTAGGGACGTCAACCACCTAGGAACATCCTCCCTTATACGGCACCTGCAGCGCGTTCATAAAAAGTTACTGTCAAGTTCAGAAACTTTGGCTAAGACCGTAAGCAGTCCAGGGACACCTAAATCCCGTTGTCCTGTTGTATCCAAGCACCTGCAAACCACACCGTCAACTCCCTCCTCGTCAATTTCCTCCTTAGTCAGGATCGGAAGTAGTCCTGCAGGCCATGTCACTGGCATGACTGACTCTCCTATCCGGGATTCCTCCGGAGGATCCGGCATTGCTACGCCTACTGCTGCCGCTGCTGCTGTTGCTGCTGCTGGGAGTCGTTCATCATCCCAGAGAGGAAGTAGGAACACCACTACTTTTACTAAACAATTGACCCTCCAACAGTCCTTAGCGAGGAGGATGAAGTACGACAGCAGTCATCCTGAAGCAAAACGTATAACTGAGGCCTTGACTGCAATGTTGGTGTTAGACGTGCGTCCGGTATCCGCCATTAGTGCAGTGGGATTTAGACAATTGATGGAGGTAGTGTGTCCCTGGTTCCAAATCCCGTCTAGATTCCACTTCACTAGGCAGGCGATACCGAGACTGTACAGAAACGTCAGAAAAAGTGTCCTCAGTGTCCTGAAAAATGCCGTTGTACACAATGTCCACTTAACCACGGACATGTGGACAAGTGGAACAGGGCAGACTAAGGACTATATGACTGTGACAGCCCACTGGGTAGATGTATCACCTTACGCAGCAACAGCAGCAGCGTCACCAGTAGCAGCATCTCAGAAATGCCAGCTCGTTACAAGGCAGGCTATGCTGTGTATCACCGGTTTCAGTAAGAGGCACACCGCTGACAACCTCTTAGAGAAACTGAGGGAAATCATCGCCCAGTGGCTTACCCCACTTAGACTCTCCTGGGGATTTGTGATATCTGACAACGCCACCAATATTGTGCGGGCATTACATCTGGGCAAATTCCAGCACGTCCCATGTTTTGCTCACACAATAAACTTGGTGGTGCAGAATTTTCTGAAAAGCGACAGGGGCGTGCAGGAGATGCTTTGGGTGGCCCGAAAAATTTCTGGCCACTTTCGCCATTCAGCGACTGCGTGCCGAAGACTGGAGCGCCAGCAAACACTCTTGAACCTGCCCCGCCATCACCTGAAGCAAGAGGTTGTGACGCGGTGGAACTCAACCCTCTATATGCTTCAGAGGATGGAGGAGCAACAAAAGGCCATACAAGCCTATACATCCACCTATGACATAGGCAAAGGAGGGGGTATGCACCTGACTCAAGCGCAGTGGAGAATGATTTCCGTGTTGTGCAAGGTACTCCAGCCCTTCGAACTTGCCACACGTGAAGTCAGTTCAGACACTGCCAGCTTGAGTCAGGTCATTCCCCTCATCAGGCTTTTGCAGAAGCAGCTGGAGAAAGTGAAGGAGGAGCTAAGACGGAGCGATTCCGCTCGGCATGTGGGACTTGTGGATGAAGCACTTCATTCGCTTTGCCAGGATTCCAGGGTGGTCAATCTGTTGAAATCAGACCACAACATTTTGGCCACCGTGCTCGATCCTAGGTTTAAAGCCTATGTGGTGTCTCTCTTTCCGGCCGACACAAGCCTGCAGAGGTGCAAAGACCTGCTGGTGAACACACTGTCAGCTGAAGCGGAACGTGACACGTCAACGGCTCCTTCTTCATTTTCTCCCGCAACTGGGGCTGCCAGGAAAAAACTTAGGTATCCTAAGCAACCCGCTGGCGGTGATGCAGGGCAGGCAGGACCAAGTTTGGACATCTGGTCCGGACTGAAGGACCTGGCAACAATTTCTGACATGTCTACTGTCACTGCATATGATACTGTCACCATTGACAGAATGGTGGAGGATTACATCGGTGACAGCATCCAAGTAGGCATGTCAGACAGTCCATACCTGTACTGGCAGGAAAAAGAGGCAATTTGGAGGCCCCTGTACAAACTGGCTCTATTTTACCTGAGTTGCCCCCCCCCTCCAGTGTGTACTCCGAAAGAGTGTTTAGTGCAGCCGGGAACCTTGTCAGCGAAAGGCGTAGGAGGTTGCTTCCACAGAATGTGGAGAAGATGATGTTCATCAAAATGAATTATCAGCTCTTCCAGGGAGACCAGCCTCCAGAAGGTACAGAGGGACCTGTGGTGGTGGATTCAAGTGGGGACGAGTTAATACTTTGTGAGGATGAGGATGTACACACTGAAGAGGGTGAGGAATCGGTGGATGAGGAGGATGAGGATGACATCTTGCCTCCGTAGAGCCAGTTTGTGCAGGGACACATTAATTGCCAGCTTGTTTTGTGGGGGCCCAAACGAACCAATCATTTCAGCCACAGTTGTGTGGCAGACCCTGGCACTGAAATGATTGATTTGTTAAAGTGTGCATGTCCTGTTATACAACATAAGGGTGGGTGGGAGGGCCCAAGGACAATTCCATCTTGCACCTCTTTTTTTTCTTTGCATTATGTACAGTTTGGGGCCTAGTTTTTCTAACTGCCATCCTGTCTGCCACTGCAGTGTCACTCCTAGATGGGTCACGTGTTTGTGCCGCCCACTCGTGTCGCTTAGCATAGTCATCCAGCTACCTCGGTGCAACCTTTTGGACATAAAAACACTATTGTGAGGTGTGAGGTGTTCAGAATAGACTGGAAATGAGTGGAAATTAAGGTTATTGAGGTTAATAATAGCATAGGAGCAGAAAAACCTACAAATTCTGTGATTTTAGCTGTTTTTATGCTTTTTTTCAAAAAAATACAGATCCAAAACACAAAACCCAGAACCCAAAACACGGAAGGGTGGTTTTGGCAAAACCAATCCAGATCCAAAACACGAAGAAAGATCCAGATCCAAAACCAAAACACAAAACACAAAAAGTGGCCGGTGCACACCCCTAATAGAAACCCAGTTGATAGTGGCAGCCATTTTGGGATGGTCAAATAAGCAGTTCCAAATATTAATTAACATTCTAAAGCAAAAAAGCACAATTAAAATCAGAAGGCATAAATATTAACCATTAAACAGTGAAATGGGGGATATATGGAGGGGGACAATATGAGTGAAACAGAAAAGGGAAAAAGGCCGGCACACCATGGTGTAAAACGATACAGTGAAAGACAGTCTAATAATGGAATTTTTCCTAAAAAACATTTTAACTCAAAATCCTTATTAAGCCCAAACAGAGCCAGTTTTATAATTGTATATAATATTCAAATCAGCCCAATAGGTCTCAAGCTCAGTTTCTGCTGATCTGGAACCTGGAATGTTGCAGTCATGTTTGGAAAAAGTAATAGGTACATGTAATAATGAAAGTATAACTATTAATATGGTCAAACAAAAATCCCACATAAAGCAACATGATGTATATTCTGTGTAAATATTTAATTATCTTTTATGTTAAATATATTGTTTTAGAAGTATAATTTAATTTTTCAGCTGCTGCAGTGGAGGAACTATCTCCTTCAACCAGGAAGTTCTGCAGACCAGGCCTGCCAAGAGCCAAGGCGGGCACGGGTAACAGGGGGCATGGCCTAATCACAGGAGGCGTGGCCATGCCCCCTTCCCGAAAAAAAAAAAAAAGTTTTGCAGTGCGAGCCCCCTCAGCCCTGCTCAAAGCCAGGAGGGGTGCGATCAGTGTGATCGCTCCCCCCCACAGGCATAGGAGACTGCTGTGGCTGCTGCTCAGCAGCCACAAGCAATCTCCCACTGCAGCTCAGTACACGCTGTGTGCTGGTCTGCTGTGAGGGAGAGGGAGGGCGGCGCCGGACCCGGGCCCCCGCCGGGCCCCTCAGGAAGCTCCGGCCCAGGTAATCTGTACCCGCTCCCCCCCCCTCTCGGCACCCCTGCTGCAGACAGAAGTATTTCAAAAGCATCCAGACAGTGACCTACAACATAGGGTCAAAACCAGGGGTGTGCTAACGCAGAGCCCCTTCAGCATGATGTCATGTGCTCAGAGGGTGTGGCTGGCACAGGGCATTGCAATACTCAGTTGCAACATACAGAGATCATGCACCCACATCATCCAATATTTGAATTTTTTGGAGATGCTAATTTTTTATGCTACAGTAGATTTTATTTTGCACTTATTACTGTTTTCTATAGAATAATTGTTGGGATTTTTTTATTGTTAAAATTGTTCTTCTAAAAAATGAATTACAAAAAATATATATTTTTAGATATAATAATATTATTTTGACATCCATATAATAAGCGAGAAAGCGTGTCTGTCTGTCTGCCCTTTATGCATGGCCAGAGTTTTGGCTCCACCAAATTTGGCAGGGTGGTGTAGTTTGATTAGGATTAGGTTTTTGCCTAAGTTTGAACTTTATCAGGGCAACACACTGTCACATAATCTGTAAAAATTGTGACACTCTTAAATTACACACGTCCCAGGGCTGGCTCAAGTGGAAATTGGCAGTCTGCCTAAAACTTGTGTGAAATCTACAAGAGTATCCTTTTAACCTCACAGTTTTTACAACTCATGCAAGTTCATATTAGATCCAAAATTTACCTCTTTCTTAAATTGACCATATATATTAGTCAGCCCTCTGTGTTTGCATACAAGGGTGTAAGAAGAAGTTTGCGAGCCATATAGCAAGATTTTAAAAGGGCCCCACCAGAGGTAGGAAAAACACATCAGAGCCCAATCAGGTTATGCCACACACTAGTACCCCTTACATTATGCCATGCAGTAGTAGTGCCCCTTATACATTATGCCACACAGTAATTCCCCTTACACTACACAGTAATGCCCCTTACACATTATACCACACAGTAATGCCCTTTAGGGATTATGCCACATATTAATAGTGCCCCATATAACACATTATTCCACACAAAATAGTGCCCCCTACACATTATGCCCCAAACAACTCCCCTCCCCTCCCTCCAGCAGCCTCCCACCTCCCCCTGTAATGCCATCAACAGCCAGCAGGTGTGAACTTGGTGCCAGGCCACCTGCTAATTACAGCTGGGGCATTGGCAGACATGGACAGACAGTGCTGGAACAATTTGAATCTGGCACTGGTCGTGAGAAAATCAGAGCTCATGGAACAGCAGTCAACCAGGAGCTGCCACTGCTCTTGATTGCCTTGCAACAGGCACCAGCTCCAAGCTCTGATTGCATCATGACTGTTGGTGCTGTTTCTTCATGTCTGCCTGCCAGTGCACCGGCTGTAATCAGCTTGTGTGTGACTGTGTGCCGATGGTAGTTATGCCACTGTTTTCATGCATGTTAGCAAACAGTGGGGCCTTTTTCAGGATTAATGGAATAGGGTTGTAGGAACAAATAAACAAATAAAGGTTGCATGTGTACTTCAGGGTCCAGTCTTCAACCTGGGCAACACCAGGTATCCAAGCTAGTTATGCATATTTTTCACTATTTTTCAGTCATTTTGGGACAAATTCTTTTTATTTTCTTGAAGGGGAATTAAAATTACTTATGGCCTGATTTAGGTCACTGCAGCTGTAAATTTGTATGCAGTAGCTGTGCAAAAATATTCAAATATCACATCCGCCGGGATTTGTATATTTGCAAATTCAAGTGACTGCATTGATTATCAGGCTTTTGAGTAGCCCTATGGTCATGCAGAACTGAAACACTAGAGCCATTATTAGTGCATACGAGATCTCAGTTACAGGCTGAGACATGCCCCGAAAACAGTCACGACACACCTGGGTTTCAGTTGACACACCCCACAAACAGTCCCAGCCTTTCAACTCCTCACTGAGGAGTTGATGTATCAAGCAGTGAAAAGAGTGGAGAAGTGAACCAGTGGAGAAGTTGCCTATAGCAACTAACCAGCTTTGAAGTAGCATTTATCAAGTACGGTCTATAAAATAATAAGTGTGAGCTGACTGGTTGCTATGGGCACTTCTCCACTGGTCCACTTCTCCATACTATTTAACTACTTGATACAAAAACCCCTAGGAGCGATATTGGTAATGAAACTTGATGCATGTGCAGTGCAGTTTAGATGCATGCACAGACCACCGATAATTGCTAAACTGTGTAAATATCTGTCTGGGTGCACTACAAACAATATATTTAGATGTAGAAGACGTCGAGTGTAAGTGACGCGCCCTGCAAACAGTCATGTGGCACAGGATGCAAGGGCGGAAGGGGTCTCCACGGACATCTTAGAAATCTGATAAGCATGGACATATGTGACGTCAACTAAGGGCGGAAGTCCCTGGGGTCCGTGTCCTTTATATAAAATTTATCAAATATGTCTAATTATATTGTTTGAAGCGAACCCAGACATGGTTTAAAAAATAAGATGCCATATACGCATGTATTATAATCCTTTACATTTGGGAATCACCACTCACAGGAAGTGAGGTCACTGATCATTGGTAATGAATTCCAATTAGTGGGGTATATATAGTTTTAGAATTCCCAATGGAGCTACATTACCCTTGAGAAAGTCTGTGGAATGGACGAAATGCATTGGGGACTCCATGTACCTGCCTTACATGAACTTACCTAAAAGACTTACAAATAAGATAAGCACTTGGCAATTTACCATTTATACATTTTTACATACTTTGCACCAGATATGAAATCTAAAAAATTTCAATGTGATAAAGATGATTATTTAAATAATGAAGTGAGAAATTGGCATACAGTAAGAAAAATCAATAAAGTCACTCAAAACATCAATGGTCCACAAAAAATGAGGGATCAAATAGAGCACCAAGGGAGAAAGATTTCCACCCCAAATAAATGGAGAAGAGCGGAACACTATGTACAGTATAGGAATAGGTCCTCTAATTTTATATATGGAAATAAAAATAAAAACAAAAATCTGTTTGTGTGGAATCAGATACCACTTAAAAGAACACAGAGAAATCCTTCAATAAAAAGAGATGGGAACATGGACACTATGAAAGGCTATATACATGAAAATTGTTATAGCAGATTAAAATCTTATAATGATGACTGTGAAAACCAAAATCAGGTTTTTTTTAGATCATCCAAAATCTGTAAGACTAAAACACAGGGAAACAGGAAATGTCATCAATACCCTTCTGAGTCAAAAAAGACATCTAGAGGATGTAGAGGAAAGGGAACTGCCAAAGAGAGCACCAAAGAAAAGATTCCTGTAGAGGAAACTCCACAAGTTGGCATTCTGTAATCTCTCTAAAGAAGTTTTAAAACCGATAGAGAAACAGGTACTCCAGAAAGGTTTAACCTTTGCACCATCTTGTCCATTAAACAAAATAAATCTGTACATTAATTTAAATTTGTATATAAGGAATTTAACCCTCAAGCGGCACTTTATAAAAAAAAGGAGAGGCTCCAATAAGAAATTGGGAACAGACCCCTTTTAATAATGCAACTTCTGGCCTTAAACTAAAATCTACCTATTACCCTATAGAGTCTAAAGGACCATATATAGAGATGTTCTACCAAATGGTAAAACATGAAATAGATAACATCAAAGGGGAAGGTATGATGATGAAAAATATGAACCTGAGCAAAAATTAAATTTCAAGCTCTAAAGGATCTTGCAAATAATAAAAATATAGTCATCAAAAGTGCTGATAAGGGGGGTGGGATTGTAATCCTATATCAGGAGTACTATGTGGATGAATCTGTAAGGCTGTTAAGCGATTCGTCGTCTTATAGGAAATTGGAGGGAAACCCTACCATGATGTATCGAGATGATCTAAGAACCCTCTTGAAAAGAGGTTTGAAAGATAAATGCATTTCTATAGATGAATATAAATATTTATTCAATGAAACACCGAGAATTGCTACATTCTATCAGATTCCTAAAATCCACAAGAATAGTACAAAACCACCCGGACACCCAATAATTTCTGGGATTGGGTCTCTTACTTCCAGGGTGTCAGAGTACTTAGATATATACATCAAGAAGTATGTTTCAAAGCTTACATCATATGTACAAGATTCAACCCATGTCCTGCAGATAAATGATTTAACATGGAAATCTGACTTTAATGGTGTACGATAGATGTACAGTCCCTGTACGTGGCCATCCCCCATGATAAGGGAATTGAAAGTGTCAGGGAGTGCTTGAAAGATGATTCTGACATTCAGATAGAGTTGGTGGATTTTATATGTGATTGCTTAAATTTTGTGTTAAAACATAATTATCTTACGTTTTTGGAGGATTGGTTCCTGCAAACATGCGGCACGGCAATGGGCACAATTTGTGCACCAAGCCTAGCGAACCTATACATGGGTGCATGGGAAAAAACTCTGGCTGATAAGGAGGATTTTAAGTCAGTTATTTTATTCAAAAGATTTATAGATGACATCCTAATTGTCTGGAGTGGAGATAGAACTGAATTTGAGAAGTTCATTAAAGAAATCAATGTGAACGCATTCAATTTACAGATCACCTCCACATATAATGATAGTAAGATTCAATTTCTGGATTTGGTATTAGATACCACTAATTTTGAGAAAACAAAAGAAATTGAAACATACACATTTTTTAAGAAGGTTGATTGTAACAGCTATCTGGCATTTTCCAGCTGTCATTTTCATAAATGGAAGAGAAATATTCAAGCATTTCAATTTGTTCGGCTTCGTAGAAACTGTAACACTATTGAAAGATTTGACCAACAATCTGAAATTTATAATCAGAGATTTTTAGAACATGGTTATCCCAAAGATATTATTCAACATGCAAGGGAGACAGCTAGAGATAAAGATCGAAAAGAATCATTGGTCTATAATAATATTAATAAAAAGAGAAATATAATGAAAGATAGTATTACTGAACAGAAATATAAAGAGAATAGTGTGGCCGGAGGCCGACCACACAAGATTAAAATGGCTGCCAAGGCATTGAGGGGATTAACCCTCATGCCGTTGCACCATTTTAAAAAGGACAGTGTAAAAGCACACTGCACATGGTTTATAATAAACTGTATTAAAGTATATATGTATTGCTGTAATGCACTGCAGCTGATCTGCAATGCATTAGTGCATGAAGCAACGTATATTTAATAGGCTATGCACTATATGGTTTAAATGTATGTTTTGTAGAGAAAATACACTTTTTGTATAAAACATGTTCAGCCTCTGTGGCTGCAGGAAACTAGATGCTAATTGTCATTCCCTTAGCAGGAGGTCTGATGAATAGGCTTGACTGGAAGTTCTCTCTGTAAAGGTGTGACTAGTGTCATATAGCCAAACACTTCAGTTACAGAACTTCCTTTGAAAAGACAATTTGTTTTTAAGAACCTTTTGGAAGTCACTGAATGTGTTAAGGTTGGGAATGCCAAACTGATTGATACTTTCATTGGGAAGGATGAATGTCATTTACTATTTCCTGTGAAATGTTATATCAACATGTTATACAGTTATACTGTATGATAAATCAGTTTTGTTTAGGTTTGGGTGACTCCTTTGAAATGTAATATGTGGTTAAATTATATTTTCCGAGGAATCATGATTGGTTGAGAGGAACACAGGGCGGGTTTGCCCCCTGTGATGTTGTGTGTAAGAATGAGATAAAAAAGAGGCCCTGTATGTGTACATCTCTGAAAATCCTTTGTGGAGAAGAGCTGCTGATAAGATTCCTGCATGCAATGTAATGTATCCCTTCATTCGGAAGGTTGAGTCTTCTTTAAGACATTGAGCAATAAAACAACGTTTGCCTTTACTTCAATTGTCTCAATCCTGCGACCAACAGAATTGCGCCAAAATGCTATTCCGTTCTCCAGCTGTTCTGGGTAAGAGCTCAGCATCTCCAAGTTCAAGCCCTCTGACAAGCTACCGTGCAGACGTGGTCCATTGCGAGGGATCAGGTGGGAACAGCCGACACCAAACAGGAGGTGTGTCCACAGTTAATCAAACGCATATGCAGCAGAAGCGGTTCCAGTCACCGGTGGTAGGAGCCTAATGGTAATGTAAAAAGCGGTTCCAAACGCCGATGGTAGAGTTTGGTGGTGGCAGCATCGTTAAATGCCCACGGTGCAGTGGGCGGAGTCAGTGACAGGCGGTCACTGACAGGGAGTGGGAGCCCAAGAGCGCTAACCCATGACCAGGGCGGCCTAGGCGAAAGGCGTCCGGTCACAAATCTTTTTTGTCCATGTGTCACGAATTATAATAATGGAGCCAATATAATTCAGAGAGTTCTTAAGAAAAATTGGCACATTCTCAAATTAGATCCAGTACTGTCAAATTATCTTCCTAGTGGTACAAGTATGGTGTTCAAAAGGACTAAAAATATCAAATCATATGTGTCTAAAAGTAAATTAGATCCACTTCACGAACCTGTTGGTATCATAAAAATCCCTTTGGAGATCTAAAAGGGTTTTTTACATGTGGTAGTTGCAAGGTATGTAAGCTAGCTGAACGAGGTGCCAAAACCTTTTGTGGTAAAGAATCAAAGAAAGAATATCCAAAAGCTTCATTAATTGCAATTCCATGTTTGTAATATACAGATCACCTGTCCTTGTGGGTATAGGTATATAGGGAAAACGAAAAGGGTCTTTAAAATCCGGATCCTGGAACACACGTAAAATATTAAAAATAAATTAACGAATCATAGTCTTCCAAGAAATTTTCAGGATCATCATAGTAGCAATCCTGATGTCTTGAAATTTAATGGCATTGAGAAAATGAATACTAACAATCGTGGTAGTGACCATGATAGAGATCTAATAAAAAGAGAGACATATTGGATTTTAGCTCTAGATACTCTGATACCAAAGGGTCTCAATGAGAGGATAGAAATAACCCCCTTTATAAGAGATGTCTAAATGAATGTGTAATGTATTAACTGGTATTCTAGCCTTCATTTTTTGATGTCTCTAGATTTCTAATTCTTTTAATTTAATGTCTCTTGAAGTATTGATTTTGTGGAGAAAAATCATGTATTTGTTTATATTGATTGCTGTATATCAATAATGTTTGTAGAAACAAAAGATGTTTTTTATGTAAGACAAGTGTGGACTGGTACTGAGTGACAGTCTCCAAAAAAATCCTCTTTGTAACATACACCAGACACGATCGTCCCGGTTTTGAGAAAGGTGTGGATGTATACCTCCACACTGATTGGCTAGCCTGCCATTTATGAATGAGCTTACTGCATCACGAAGCCCAGCCCTCTGACGAAGTCTATGATGAAACGTGCATGGAACTGATCCCCGGCTTCCCTGGCAGCGTGTCCAGGACTGACGTGGTCCGACCAGCGGCGGCCTGTTGTCAGTGTCCAGTGGTGGGGATCCTGGGACGCAAGTTGGAGATTGTCCGGTGGAGTATTCATGTTTACACCATGTGGTAACCAGCCCAAACTGTTTTTTATATGGTATGAGTGACACCATAGTTGATGAGTGCTTGCAACTCTTTCTGTGTGATATTAAAAAGTGTTTTTTATCTGCACCATGGAGCGCTCTCTTTCTATTGTATTCTGATATATATATATATATATATATATTTATGTATTCCATAGACAAAAAAACCTTACTGTTTCACATGTCCCATTAAGGCTTCTTTGACATGATCTGAATTTTCACAAAACTTACTGAATTTGTGCCACTCAAACTAAAAGAAGCAATGAAATTATGATCATTAAGGTTGACACCTTAATGGACATGTTCCTTGCACAATACAGATATGATATGCCATCACACCCTGTGGTTAACTGCAGATGCAGCACTCTCACAGATCAAAATTGCTGTCACTCACAAAATGGTGGATCTGCTAATTCACAGAATTGTGTGCTCATTGGAATACACACATGCAGTCTATGCAACTGAGGTCTGAGCAGTTATGTGGCTCCCACATCCCACTCAGTTCTCACAATCTTTCCATCTTCCCATTCAATCACCACAACAATCTCACTGAGTTTCAACATCCTTCTTACTCTATACATTTATCTAATTTAGAATACACATTCAGCTCCCTTATTTTTAAAACTATCTTACTCTGTCTATGCATGTACATTTTCTTCCCCTATATGCCTCCATGCTGCTATATATACCCCAATCTCTACTGCTGTGTGATCTGCACCACTTTGTCCCCCCAACCGTGCAACTCTGTCTACCCCACCCGCACCACTCTGTCTTCTTCCACATCCACACTAATCTGTCTTCCCCAATCCCTACTGCTGTGTGGTGTCCCAACTGAGCTAGTCTGTGTTCTCTCATCTGCACCAATCTGTCTTTCCCCATTCACACTGCCCTGCATCCATGCCACTGTTTCCTTCTGCACCACTGCCTTCCCCCAAGCCATGCAGCTCTGTCTTCCTCTCCTCTGTGGCACTCTTTCTTCCTCCATCTACACCACTCTGTCCCCTCTAACTGTGCCACTCTGTGTCCTCCCCCACCCGCACCACTCTGTCTTCCTCCCCTTCCACACCAATCTGTCCTCCCCAATCCCTACTGTTGTGTGTTCTTTCATTTGTGCTAGTCTGTATTCCCTCATCTGCACCAATCTGTCTTTACCCATCTGCACTGCTCTGTCATTTCATGCCACTGTCTACCTCCGATCCACATTGCTGTCCCCCAAACCATGCCACTTTGTTTTCCCCCTAGCCGCACCACTGTTTTTCACCCATGTGCATCACATTGCTTCCCCCCTCTGTACTGCTTAATCTTCACTTTTGTACACACCCTTCTGTCTCACCCATCCATGCCACTCTGTCTCCTCCCCCCATCCACACCACTCTTATCCCATCTGCACAGCTCTATCTTCTGCTCAGACCTCAGTTGCATAGATTGCATGTGTGTATTCCAATGAGCACACAATTCTGTGAATTAGCAGCTCCACCATTTTGTGAGTGACAACAATCTCATTCTGTGAGAGTGCTGAATCTGCAGTTAACCACGGGGTGTGATGGCATACCATATCTGTATTGCGCAAGGAACGCGTCCATCAAGGCGTCAGCCTTAATGATTGTAATTTCATTGCTTTTTTAGTTTGAGTGGCAGAAAATCAATAGGTTTTGAGAAAATTTAGATCATATCTAAGAAGCCTTAATGGGACATGTGAAACCGTAAGGTTTTTGTCTATGGAATTTCATTGTTTTTTTTACATTTATTAACTTGCAGGCTTTGTAGGAGCAAACTGTGCCACCTGCAGGGAAGTAGGGCAACAAAATTGTACACTAGCAAAGGTGTAAAAGGGGCCGGCACACAGGAGGTGGTTTGGTAGGTGTAGAGTGAGAGTCAGCTGCAGAGGTGGGCTGTAGGCATGCAGAGTAGCAATAACAGCGGGGCTGTGGAGCAGTGACAGTAGCAGGGCAGTGCACAGAAGCATCAGCGGGTGACAGATGGACTCACTGGTGCTGGGCATGCACCTGAGAAAATCTAATAAATAAAACACAGATGCATGGACGTATTAGGGAGATCCATCCATGCACCTGTTAAACAATTAATGTGTAATATAAAAAAAAATGACATGCCCACACAGCACAACCAGCATCTGGCTTTAGAGCCCCAGTGCTGGTTTTGCTAAATACAAGGGAAAAACGATGTAGGGGTCCCCTAGAAAAAAATGGAAATCTCCCAGAGAACTCCCAAGGAGGGTATGGTGTTTAAGGGGCTACACCTCAAAAGCTATTAGAGGTACGGAGCTGAAGTTTGGCATGGGCGGGTAGAACTATCAGTGCTGCTAGCCAAATTTCAGGGCAAAAACATAAAAAATTAGGATTTGGGAGTAATCTAATGTTCCAACTGTTAGTTTTTTCTGACACTGTCAATCAGGACCACTTTTACTTCAATGTAAACTCTATGGGGGATTTTTGGGAAGGCATAACTCAGGGTAGGGGGTGAATTTAGACTTGGGGTTTGTTTTATTAGGTGGGTACTTTTCCAGTGTATGTGCTGTTTGGGTTTAGGTAATTGAGAAAAATTTCTTACCTCACAAATCCACCATTATAGAAGTTGGAAGTTTCAACTTGTGCAGCCTCAGAAGGAGCCTCCAGCAGGTGTACTCACTGTGGCGTCACTTGGGTGCCCCAAGATGGCTGGCCAGTGCGGGCGGAAGTGGTGGTGGGCTCACGGGAAGGAAGCAGCCATTAGCAACAGCTGGGACCCAGGGACGGTAGCGGGTGTTAGTGGCGGCGGTGCAGGTGGATGTGGTGCGGGCTGCAGGACCCAGGGGAGGTAGCAGCACACAGATGCAGACTCAGATACGAAAGATCCATGATACCTGCTTCTGTGTATAAATAAACAAACACAGAAGCAGGCACAGGATCAGTGAGACCCATCTGTGCTTCTGTGTTTAATAAAAAAAACCTGTATAAAAATATTTTAAAAAATGGGGTGCCCTGCCTTTGAAAACAACAACCAGCAGTGGGCTTTGGAGACCCAGTACTGGTTGTGCTAAATACAGGGGACAAACAACATAGGGGTTCCCTGTATTAAGCACAACCAGCACCAGGCTTTTCAGAACCAGTCCTGGTTGCCAAAATACAGGGGACAAATAAAGTAGGGGTCCCCCATATTCAGTGCAACCAGCACTGGGCGCTGAGCCAGTCCTGGTTCAGGAAATACAGGAAAATGCGTAGAGTCCCCCCAGCTGAAGCATCACCCCTGACCACTATTCAGCCCAGGCCGGGGATCCCTGTGGAGCTGGGGACACCCCTCAATAAAGGGGTTCTCCTCTCCAGGGCACCCCAGGCCCAGACTGGTATCCCTGGGCTACCCCCAGCACCCCTGGGTGGTGCATGCTGGGTTGATTGTGTAGTATGGTGCATATGAAAATATAAAGATTGTCTTTTGCAGTAGTACTACAGGTCCCAGCAGGCATCCCTGCATACTGGTACTTGGAGAACCACAAGTACCAGCAGTTGGGGCATTAAGGGCCCGCTGGTACCTATTACACCCCTGCAAAAGAAATATTAAAGTAAAACAAAGACACAATTTTTAAAAATATTTTATTTTTCTGCACCTTCACCTGGGGGGTGGCAGCCTTTAAGCTCTTTTTCATGACTGCCACTTCCCCTAGGACTTCGGCGGCATCTTCACCTGGAGGGTGGTGGCCTTAAAGCTCTTTTTCATGGGCGCCGCTCATCTAAGACTCCCGGCATCTTCTTTCTTCAGCAGCTCTTGTTTGCTGCTACCCGGCTGGTGGAGTTACTGGATGGTGCCTGGAGCTGGCTTTATATAAGCCAGCCAAGGGGGTGGGGCGATGACGTCGCACGCCGTGATTGGCTCGCGGTGGCCATCTTTGAATATCAAATATGGCGCTGAGGCACCATTTTTGAAATGGGCACACTCGGTTCTTACCATTGAAGTCAATGGTGAGAACCGCTCATTGGTTGAGAGGCAGAAGGCTCACCTCTCCCAGCCAATGAGCGCTCAGCACCAGGAGTTCTGTACTGAAATCCTGCGGCGGAACTGTCATTCGGGTAGTAGTGTCCTTAGAGGACACTACTAATATACGAGGGTCCACGTTTTTGCGTTTTTTTTTTTTTTTTGCCAAGACCCTGGATTGCCTACTTTGGAACGAAGAGGACAGATCCACGCATAGGAGGAGGTGAGTATGGATTTTTTATTACAGGTATGCTATGGATTATATACTGGAGAAGAGGACAGATTGGCTACAGGGATACATAGGTGAGTATGTGAGATGTGTGCAGGTATGTTTTAATATATACTTTAACTTTTCTACGGTGTGTTTTTTTATTATTTCTTTTGCTATGGAACTAGAGGTACCAGCAGGCCCGTAATACCCTGCATGCTGATACTTGTGGTTCTCCAAGTACCAGAATGTGGGGGAGGCTTGCTGGGCACTGTAGTTCCACAGCAAAAGCCAATATTTTAACTTTAATTGCACCACACTTTACATAATCATCCCGGCACCCACCGGCCAGAGGTGCTGGGGATAGCCCCGGGCTATTAGTCTGGGCCTGGGGTGCCCTGGAGAGGGGGCCCTCTTTACTGGGGGGGTCTCCAGCTCCCCAGGGATCCCTGGCCTGGGCTGACTAGCAGTCAGGGGTGATGCTTCGGCTTGGGGGCCCTGTGAAAAGGCTCCCCTGGCTGTGGCATCACCCCCCCCCTGCTATAAAGGGTCGAGTGCTGGTTCTGGCAAATACAGGGGGACCCTACACATTTTTTTCACTTGTATTTCCAGAACCAGGACCAGCTCAGAGCCCAGTACTGGTTGTGCTGAATACGGGGGACCCCTACGTAATTTGTCCCCCATATTTTGGCAACCAGGACTGGTTCTGAAAAGCCTGGTGCTGGTTGTGCTTAATATGGGGGACCCCTACATCATTTGTCCCCTGTATTTAACACAACCAGTACTGGGTCTACAAAGCCCGCTGCTGGTTGTTGTTTTTGGGGGGGCACGCCATTTTTTTTACATAGGTTTTTTTTAATTAAACACAGAAGCACAGATGGGTCTCACTGATCCCATCTTTGCTTCTGTGTTTGTTTATTTAAACACAGATGCAGATGCAGATACCACGGATCTTCCAAATCCGAGCCTGCTTCTCTGTGCTGCTACCTCCCCTGTGTCCTAATGCCTGCACCACCGCCACCCACACTGCTGCTTGCATCACCACCACTAATGCCTGCTACCATCCCCGGGTCCCAACAGCAGCTAATGCCTGCTACCCCCCCACCCCTCTCCCCCGGGTCCCGGCCGCAGCTAACGCCCACTTAATTCCCCCAAGCTCAATGCCGCTACCGCCCACAGAGGACGGCCATCTTGGTGCACCCAGGTGAAGCCACAGTGAGTACACCTGTTGGTGGCTCCTGCTGAGGCTATGCAATGAATTGAAGCTTCCTATCTGTATAATGGTGGATTTGTAAGGTAATAGTTTAAAAACTGTAACTTTCTCAATTACCTGAACCCCAAAAGGCCCTATTCTGGAACAATAGCTACCTAATGAAACAAAGTCTAAGTTTGCCCCCTATCCTAAGGTATGCCTTCCCAAAAATCCCCCATAGAGAATGGCAGAAAAGTGGTCCTAATTTAGAGTGTCAGAAAAAACAGACAGTTGGAACTTTAGATTACTCCCAAGTCCACATTTATTAAGTTTTACCTGTCCATGCCAAATTTCAGCTCTGTACCTCCATTAGCTTTTGAGGTGTAGACCCTTAAACACCCTGCCCCCCCCCTCTGAAATTCTCTATGGAGATTTCCATTTTTTTATTCCGTGGGAGAGGTCAGTGATATACTCCTGTGCATGACAGTCAGTGATAAGGGCATGTGAGGCTATGGTGGCCATACAGGGGCAGTGCAGTGTTTGTATGGAGGGGCTAGGGAGATAGTACTAACAGTAGAGAGGTAGTGTTTGGTATGGAATAGTCAAGGGAATAGTGCAGATAGGTAATGGTGAGTATGGAGAGGTCAGGGAGGTAGTGCAGAGAGATAGTGTTTGATACGGAAGGGTTAGGAGAATAGTAAAGATAGGTAGTGGTGAGTATGGAGGAGTCAGGGAGTTAGTGGTAAGCATGGAGGAGTCAGTGAGGTAGTGGTGAGCCACCTAGTAACCCTTGCAATGCTGGTCAGTTACACATTATGCCACACTGTAGTGCTTCACATATTATGCCACAGTGTAGTGTATCTATATTATACTACACTGTAGTGCACTCACATTATTATTGTTGTTATTGTTATTATTATCCTTTATTTATATGGCGCCACAAGTGTTCCACAGCACCTTACATAGTGCATAGAAGAAGAATTACAGTGCAGGATAAGGACACGATTTATATACATTGCTGCAATTTGATGAAAGCACTCACAATAAGCAGCAGGTAGTTTGCAGTCATGTGTTAGGTGCCCTTATGGGGAGTAAAGAGTAGAAGAAAATGTAAAGAGAAGCCCATGAGGGAAGAGGTCCCTACTCATGAGATCTTACATTCTAAAGCCACACTATAGTGCTCCACACATTATGCCACACTGTAGTGCTCACACATTATTCCATACTGTAGTGCCTCACACATTATGCCACCTGTAGTGCCCACACATTATGCCATACTGTAGTATCTACACATTATATCACTGTAGCACCCACATATTGTGCTACACTGTAGTACCCCCACATTATGGCACACTGTAATGCTCAAACATTATGCCACACTGTAACACCCCCTCACTATGCCATACTTTAGTGCCCACACATTATGCCACACTATAATGCCCTTACATTATGCCATACTGTAGTGCCCCACACATTATGCCACCTGTACTGCCAACACATTATACCACACCTTTGTGCCCACACATTATGCTGCACTATAGTGCCCCCCCACATTATACCACACTCTAGTCCCCCCACATTATTCCACACTGTAGTATCCACACATTATGCCACCTGTAGTGCTCACACATTATGACACTTGTAGGGCCCACACATAATGCCACACTGTAGTACCCACACATTATACCACTGTAGCAACCACATATTATGCCACACTATAGTGCTCACACATTATGCCACACTGTAGTACCCACACATCACACCACTGTAGTGCCCACAGATTTTGCTACACTGTAGTGCCCACACATGATGCTACACTAGTGCCAACACATTATGCCACCTGTAATGCCCACACATGCCACACTGTAGTGCCCACACATTATGCCACCTATAGTGCCCACACACTATGCCACACTGTAGTGCCCACAGAAGCCTCAGGCAGCCAGCAGAGCAGTAGTCACAGCAGTTCACACTTCACAGCAGCAGTCACAGCCTCAGAGGAGCATGTGATGGGCTTCTCCAATCAGAGCTCAGCACATGCTCCTCTGACCCCTCTGCAGTGACCACTGGAATTCATTACCTAGTAGTGCACTGCAGCACTGAGACTGACTGCAGTCAGTGTGCCCTGGCCTTCGGTCCTCTGCGTGCAGCTGCTGGCCGGGTCAGTCACATTCTTGATGACTTCCCGGCAAGCAGCTGTAATGCTTACTATACAAACGATGCTGTTGACCATGCCCTCCTGTGATAGGGGGCATAGCTACAAGTCAGTGGGTTCCACTGGGGATTTCACCGAATCCCCGGCAGCCCAGTCAAACTTGGAGTCAGGATCCAGCGCCGGCATTCTGAGTGCAAGAATCCCCCGTGGTCGGGTTATTGACTGCATCCTGTACATATACCACAACTTTGGTGCATCTGCAAATGATGCATTGCTGAGCCTCATTTGTGCATGTTTTTCTGAAACTGAATGTATGGTTTGTTTGCATGAGCCCTCATATACACACTCTTTGAAATAATTCATAAGAAATGTTTTTTGGAAAGACCATTAAACTGTAAACACATGTATTATTTGTTGTATTCTATTTTTGTTTACTTTTGCTTCTGTAATTTTGAGAACTAATAAATAAAAAGATAATTATAAAAAAATTGTTAAAAAGAAAATATATTCAAATGGTAGTTATATAACTAGATAACAATGCACAGCAAATGTCAGTATGTCTATTTTCAAGTGGCCTGGGCAATGAGGGACATTGGGTGTGGTGCAGAGAACACAAGTCAGTTTTGCTGACATATATTGTATGTCATTACACTGCACATGCCCCGGAAACGAGTGTACACAATTACCTAGGCATATTTAATCCTGTTTCAGAGGGACCTTTTGCACCAGGCATAGGGCTGGTGCAAGTACATATCGATGATGGTGACAGCTATAAAATCAAGTGTACGGATAGGCACAGTCTGACTGCAGAGATGTATACAACAACATATGGGTGATTTAAAACATTATTTGCTGTGCACACAATGCAGGAGCATTTGTGTTAATCTCTGCATGTACCTTTAAGGTCACTTGAATGACTAATAGCAGGACTCTCGGGAAATAGTATGTTGTGGGTGTAACCTAACTGGGGGACTTTCCAGCAGAAACATTATTGAAAGCCTATGCAATTTGAGACAACAGTGGAATGTCTATTTATTTCCTGAAAAGAGAAAAACAACATTCTTGCTTTACATATGTCACAGAATACAAATATTTTCTCATTTTGTTTCTTGGCTGCAGTGGACACAGTTCATGATGTTTGTAAATTGGCCATTTTATGCCATTCATATAATTTCCAGCTGGAGATATGTATGGCCATGTGACATTTATGAAGAAGCTATAGCTTACCTACCTGGGGACATCATGATTGGTGGGATTTTACCAATCCATAAAAAAGTCTCAAACTTATTACAGAGAAAGGAAAATTATAGTTTCATTTGTAGCATTTTTGTATTACTATTTGTTTTAAACAAATATTTAAATGAAAAAAAATGTTACCCTCTTTCTTATATTTTTCCCTTTATTATTTATTGATGAATTTTGATTATAAAAGAACTATAAAACGTGTACTGTAAATAATAGAACTGATTCTGAGTTGGGAGTAAAGCAAAAAACAGCAAGTAATTTTGCACCTTGGTAAAACCATGTGGCACTGCCAAGCGACAGATTTAAAATGTGCAGATATTTAGATTTTGGCAGGGTGTGTCTAAACTCAAATCTAAATTAAAATGTAAAAATTAAACTATCCAGTGAATTGTCATGAATTTTTTTTGGGGAGTCATACATTTTTCTATTTTATTCCATTTTTTAACATGTATACCAAAAGAATCCTCCACAGATCATAAATTGATTGCCATCAGATATGCTGTGATATAGGGGTTTGAAATCCAATGAGTATCGAAGTCGGATTTTAAATGAGAGTCACAACTGATGCATAGTAAATGCTGTTTTTTAGACTGCAATCCGATGTTGATAATTGACGATACCAGTCAGTTTGAGAACAATCCAAAACCAATCTTTAGTACATTTACCTGTGAATGTGATCTAGTGTCTTTTTTTTTGGTCCAAAACAAAAATATGTTCAACAAATTATGTGAATTTCAAATTTTCGATGTTATGTATAAGCCATGTCATATATTTTTGATAATTGTTTAAATTGTATACTCCCCCTCCACAGCACAGCAATAAAATACATATATTTACTTACAAAGGTTACTTAATATATTTAAGTAAGAAAACATCCATATGAATACAATAAAAGTTACAATGAGATTATTTTTAAAAACCTGTAATTTTTGGACATTTCTTGTGAATAGAGCCATGGACATTTGATAATTGGCACATAAGCTCTCTCATACCCCTTTTCCACCAAAATTCTGGGTCTGACCCAGAGTTGGAACAGGGTTTTGCCGGCGCCGGCTCGGGATATTCCAGAGTCAGCGCCGCTCACACCGGAGTCGGGTCTGCATAGGCCCGGCTTTTCCGGCGTGTAAGTGGTCGCTTGGAGATGACGTCATCTCCAAGCACCACTGAAGCCGGACCAATCGGTCGGCTAGCAGCGCACTCCAGGTCATCGTGACTCGGAGTGCGCTGTTCACACAGCAGGGTTTCACGAACTATGCCCGTTTTAAACCCTGCTATTTACCTGGGTTGGATTGCCGGGTCACTCAACCCGGCAATCCAACCCTCTCCCCTTTTACAGCAGGGAGCTGCCCGGGTTAACCCTTCAATAACCCGGGTTTTAGCTCCGGCGTACAAGGGGTATTATTAATTCAAAAGGTGTTTGTTTTTGACAGTGCTGTCCAACTGGTGAGCCAAGTGTCTAGTGCTGTCACTATCTGCTATTAAGAAAATTAGTGTTATTACAACTTCCTCAGAGAGAACAACAAGCATTTGTAGTACTTTAAACCTGAGTTATTTTGCAGCAAGTAAAATCTGTGAATTTTCAATAAGAAATTGGTGCATTTTCAAAAAGTATTGCTTTAAATTTTTTATTTCATTGCATTTAAGATTGAAATCATGCTGCTTCCCTCCTAGCAAGGCATTCTCATTCAGCTAATATGGGAAAAACACTAATCACTACCAAGATGTAACAAGGCATTTTGTAATGTAGAACACTGAGGTTGATCAAAACAATACTGTTGCTGGAGACGTTATATATAAGCATGGAGCCATTAAATATAAGCACTGTTAATTGATGGTTCACCTGATCTCATTGCCCTGTTTTGGAGCAAATTGAGTAGTCTCAGAGGTTGAGGAAGAGATAAGAAAGAAACCTTGCAAGGCCCCTTATCCACATCTTAAAGCTGAGCATACAATACATAGAAAGTAGAACATACTCTGGAGTGATACACAATTTTTGGATTTTATTTGGTTTTGCATAAAGATGTGCACCAACCCTCGTGTTTTGGTTATGTTTTGGATCTGGATTTTTTATTAAAAAAATTAAAAAAAACAGCTAAAATCACATAAAATGGGCATTTTTTGGTTCCTACAGTATTAATAACCTCAATAGCATTTATTTCCACTCTTTTCCAGTCAGTTTTGACCACCTCACAGCTCACAAGGGGACCAGGAAGTGTGCTTTCCAAAAATAAATAAACAAATGACTTAAATAATGCTTTGCAAATCTTCTATAAACTGGCATTTCCGAACCTGTAGAGGGACATAAAAAAAAACATAGTTAGTGTCCTTGAAACTGCCGTTGTTCCCACTGTCCACTTAACCATATGAGACATATTATGAACAAGCGGAACTGAGCAGCAAATGCAACATTTCAGACCTAAGGTTTAAGTATTACGTTGTGCGGCTGCGCCATGCCTGCTTGCTGGGAGTTGATTTTTTTCATCCCAGAAGGGGACCAGGAAGCGTGCTTTTCAAAAATAAATAGACAATTGATTTAAATAATCCTTTGCAAACCTTCTTTTCTGTAACGGAATTTCCGACCTGTACTGGGACATAAAAAAACAGAGTTAGTTAGTGGCCTTCAAATTGCCATTGTTCCCACTGTCCACTTCTCTTAGATATGTGAATGTTAGAAACTTAGAATGTAGAAGGCCAAAAATTGGGAGGACCACACATGGCTGATTGATCAACCATGGCAAATGGATTAGTGTCATAAGGAAGAGGAGGCTGCAAACTGGGTGTCATATTATGATGAGTTGGCCATATGGGATATATTGCTGTTAAGGGATCAGGCTGGTTATCAGTGGACACATTATTATTATAGTTGTTGTTATTCTGGGTTGCCATCTCCTGAAGGGTGTTTACCAACAGACAGATACTACCTACCTATCAGCTCAGGCATAGACAGTTCCTGAGGAACAGAGCTCTGTTCTCTGAATGGAAGCCAAATAGGTGGGAGCCCCTGTTCCAAGTCCAACATCTGAAGCTCTTATCTCTCCACATGATCTATGATAGAAGAAAAAAAATGTCATTGGAGACGTCTAGCTCCTCTTTCTGTACCCTGCTTACCCTTTTTGGACAGGAAGACCAGGATGGATGGTTTGGAAGAAGAAGGCCTAGCAACAGATGGGGATGGTCATTATCAAGACCAGGTCCCCCCAGTGGGTGTAGTCTGGGAGGTATTGGTTGGCATGCAGGCAGCAGAATAACAAAGGCCTCCATGTTGTCTGTGCTTACTATTCCGTATTTCAGTTTTCAGAATCACTGGATGTCTTAGTGCATTCAGGCCAAATATGATCCATGAATTCCCAGACAGATTCCAGACAGATTAATCCTTTGCTTGTAATAATCTTTGGCTATATATAACACCCACCTTTGCCAGGAATTACCAGACACTTTGAAGGCTGTAAATTTGAACTGCTTTATAGAAAACATGTGAATGGTACCTTTCCACACTGCAGAACATGATGGAGAAATCCCTTGAAGTTCAGCACCTAGAGCATCTTTTTTCATGTTCTCTGAGGCCTCTCCTAACTGTGAAGAAACATTCTCCAAACTGTAGTCTTCCATTGTGACTTTTTAAAGGTGACTTCAATGTTGTCCACTGGCTGAGATGCATCTCATCTGAGGGTTGTGTTTTCCCCATGCAAATGAGACAATTCACATCCAAAAGGTGACTCTAATGTTTAGCCATGGTGTCAGTCTCTCTTTTGACTGAATTAGGCTTTAGTTTTTTTTTACAAATATAGGCTTTAGTTTTTTAGAGCATATAACTTTATAAGCTGTTAGGATAACATTTCTGCTATGTTTAAGATTAAAAAAAAAATTTTTGTAACCCAATAACGTAAAAAAAAAGTTTTCATTGCAATATTCATGCAGCCCCTTGACAGGTAGCAGCACAGCACCCCTGTGCAGCTATGCCGATGACAGGTGTGGCTGAAACACACACAAAAAAAGTGTTTATTTAATATTTTGGACAACATAAATTAATTTAAAGACAATTCATTGGGTGCAGCCCCTGGATAATAAATTGATCATACATTAATTTAAAAACAATTCATTGGGTACAGCTCCTGGCTGTTAAATTGATCATAAATGAATTTAAAAATAAATCATTGGTTACTAAACCAACCATAACATTAATTTAAAATGTCAGGCAGTAATGCCCCAACCAGCATGTAATGGAAAGGAAAAAGGTGCAAGATGGAATAGTCCTTGGGCCCTCCCACCCAGCCTCATGTTTTATACAAAACAGGACAGTTTAACAAACCAATCATTTCAGCGACAAGGACTGCCAATTGTGGCTGAAATGATTGGTTTGTTTGGACCCCCATAAAACAAGCTGCCAATGTGCTTTGGACATTGAAAAGAAAATAATCTCATACACAAACTGGCTTTACATTACTAGTTGTCATTGTCCTCGTCATCCCCATCAGTGTGTACATCCTCTTCTTCACACAATATTAATTCATCCCTGCTGGATTCCACCATAGGCGCCTCTGTCATTTTTTGATGTAATTGTTGATCGAGGTCTTCCTCGTGGAATTTGTAATTCATTTTAATGAACATCATCTTTTCCACATTTTGAGGAAGTAACCTCCTATGCTGATCACTGACAAGGTTGCCAGCTGCACTGAAAACTCTTTCGGAGAACACACTGGAGGGTAGGCAACTTAAGTAATGCAAAGCCAGTTTGTGTATGGGACTCCAACTGCCTCTTTTTCCTGCCAGTACTGAAAGGGACTGTCTGACATGTCTATTAGAATGTTATCTCTGAAATAGTCCTCCACCATTCTGTGAATGGAGACCGTATCACACATAGTCATGGTAGAAGACATGTCACTAGTAGGCAGTTCTCTCAGGCCCGACCAGATATCATTTTTTGGTGACTGATCTGCATGCAGCAGGCATTCTGTAAAGAAAATTTAGTTTTTTCCTGGCAGCTGTTGAAACTGAAGGAGGAGATGAAGGCGTTTCACATGTGGCTGCAGCTGACAATTTTTAGACCAACAGCTCTTTGCATAGTTTTAGATTTTGGTCTTTTGGAAAAAAACTCAAAAGGTAGGACTTAAACCTAGGATCCAGAATGGTGGCTAAAATATATTTTTCAGATTTCAATAGATTGACGACTCTTGGATCCTGGTGAAGTGAATTAAGGGCTTGATCCACTGGTCCGACATACTTTGCGCAATCACTCCATTTCAGCTCCTCGTTCAGTTTCTCCAGCTGTTTTTGCAAAAGTCTGATTAGGGGAATGACCTGACTCAAGCTGGCAGTGTCTGAACTAACTTCACGTGTGGCAAGTTCAAAGGGTTTGAGAACCTTGCACAACACGGAAATTATTCTCCACTGCGCTTGAGTAAGGTACATTCCCCCTCCATGGCAAATGTCATAGTCCGCTGTATAGGCCTGGATGACCTTTTGCTGTTCCTCCATCCGCTGAAGCATATAGAGGGTAGAATTCCACTGATTTACTACCTCTTGCTTCAGCTGATGGAAGGGCAAATTTAATTGTACCTGCTGGTCATGCAATCTTCGACAAGCGGTCGCCGAATGTCTAAAATGTCCAGATATTTTGTATGCCACCGAGAGCATCCCCTTCACGCCCCAGTCATTTTTTTAAAAATGTTGCACCACCAAATTAATTGTGTGAGCAAAACATGGGACGTGTTGGAATTCGCCCAGATGTAATGCTCTCACAATATTGGTGGCTTTGTATGAAATCTCAAATCCTGCGGAAAGTCCAAGTGGGGTAAGCCATTTAGCAATGATTTCCCTGAGTTTTTCTAAGAGGTTCTCAGCGGTATGTCTCTTAGTGAAACCAGTTATACAAAGAGTAGCGTGCCTCTGTATCAGCTGTCTTTTGGTAGATGTTGCTGCTGCTGCTGCTGTTGCTGTTGTAGGCAATACACCTACCCAGTGGGCTGTCATAGTCATATAATCCTTAGTTTGCCCTTCCTACTTGTCCACATATCAGTGGTCAAGTGGACAGTGGGTACAACGGCATTTCTGAGGACATTAATAAGGTTTTTTTAATGTCCTTGTACAGATTTGGAATTGCTCTTCTAGCAAAGTGGAATCTAGCGAGGACACAGGACCTGCATTAACTATTGAAAACCCACTTCAGTAATGGCGGATACTGGATGCACATCTAATACCAGCATAGCTGTTATGGCGTCAGTAATCCGCTGTGCAACTGTGTGATTACTGTCATACTTGTTTGCCCATGCAAATGATTGTTTAACAGTTAATTGCTTTTTGGAGGATACGCTACAAGTAGTCTTCCTCCTGGTCCCCTTCTGGGATGAAGATCCACTGACAACAACAGCAGCAACAACAGGCGTAGTCATCAAGGATCCTTCTGAGGAATCACGGATAGGAGAGGAGTCAATCATGCTTGGAATACCAACATTGGATGCAGCAGGACTACTCCCGATGACGAATGAGGATGTTGATGATGCAGGTGTTGGTGTTGGAGATCGTAGGTTTTGAGTTTTGGAACTTGGCAACGTACACTTTGATATTTGATGAATGCGCTCCAAGGAGGAGGTTCCTAGGTGTAACAAGGAGGAGGTTCCTAGGTGGTTTAGGTCCCTCCCTCTACACACTCTTGCATGGCAATGGGCACATATGGCTTGACAACTGTTGTCTGGATCGGGATGGAAATAATCCCACACTTGAGAAGTAGATTTTTTTATCTTTTGTCCCGGCATGACAACAATGGGCTTTGGCTTTTTCAAACCATGGGCAACAAACCATGGGCAACAGCTGTTGCCTTACTTACACAAATGACATCCTCAGCATCAACATCCTCATCACCAACACCAACATCTTCATCCTCAACATCCTCATCATCCTTAGCGCCTTCATCCAGCAAAATATCCTCCTCCTCCATGTGCAATTCTACAGAAGCATCCTCAATGACTGTGTGTGCAAGATGTTGACCTCCCTTCCCCACATTTACAGAGGGCACACAAATGTTGGAACTTGGAGGATCCTCCAGTACACTAGTATTTAGGTCGGGCTCACACATGGCAACCGCGGACACACTTGCACTCTCCTCTGGGATTTGTGATTTCAATTTCTCAGGGCACACAGTTGGTTTTTCCGGAGCTGTCTTAACAAATATCACATTTTTAATTGGACCACCACCACTACTACTACAAGCAGAAGGGCTATCAGAATCAGCAGACTTCTTTATAAAGTAAGAAGGCCAAGGCCTTATCCTTTCCTTGCCACTTCATGTAGTGAATATCATATTGCCAATTTTTTGTTTATCTTAAAAATTCACGGCTGATCACTATTGACAGTCTAATATCAATCTTATACCAGCGCTGGGAGCTGGGTAGACTTCAACCCTTTTTTTGGACGTGTATTAATTTCAGTAAAACCTGCTTTACCATACCGATGGTGTGACTTAAGCCCTGGGGCATGGGCCTTCCTAAAGGTCGAGGAAGTTGATGGCCTTGCACTGCTGGCGGCAGCTACATCATGTGGTTCTTGGCCTTGCTCTCCTGTCATGTGACAGCCCTCCATATTTTTTCTGCAGTCTAGAAGCAGTGTCACAGTCACCAATAGTGTAGCCAAGGTGCGGTTACAAAATTCACACACGTGCAGTCATGCGTACACACAAATATATTAGAAAACACGACAAATAATGATTTATATTTTTTGTCAGCCCCAGAGTAATGATTGATCACGACTGGAGTTGGGCAGCACTAGATTGCAACTTGCGTTGCTGGCTGGCTCTTGTGCGCTACTGCGGTTAAGCCTAACACCCACGCACACACACAAGAAAAAAAATATAAGACAGTGACACTTGTATTGTTTTTTTTTTGACTGAACACGACTGGAGTCACTGGATCTTGTGCACTACTGTGGTTCAGCCTAACACCCACGCACACAAACAAAAGTATGACACTTTAATTGTTTTTTTTTTAAGAACGACTGGAGTCAGGCAGCACAAGGTTGCAACTTACGTTACTGGCTGGATCTTGTGCACTACTGCGGTTAAGCCGAAAACCCACCCACACAAACAAGAAAAAAATATGACACTTTTACTGTTTTTTTTTTTAAGAATGACTGGAGTCAGGCAGCACAAGGTTGCAACATGCGTTACTGGCTGGCTCTTGTGCACTGCTCTGGTTAAGGCAACGACCTACCCACACAAACAAGAAGAAAATATGACACTTTATTGGTTTTTTTTAAGAACGACTGGAGTCAGGCAGCACAAGGTTGCAACTTACGTTACTGGCTGGATCTTGTGCACTACTGTGGTTAAGCGAAAAACCCACCCACACAAACAAGAAAAAAATATGACACTTAAATTGTTTTTTTTTTTTTTATAGAACGACTGGAGTCAGGCAGCACAAGGTTACAACTTGCGTTACTGGCTGGATCTTGTGCACTACTGCGGTTAAGGCGAAAACTCACCCACACAAACAAGAAAAAAATATGACACTTTTATTGTTTTTTTTCAGAACGTCTGTAGTCGGGCAGCACAAGGTTGCAACATGCGTTGCTTCCTGGCTCTAGTGCGCTACTGTGGTTAAGCCTAACACGTATGCACACACAGAAAATTTTAAAAAACACTTTTATTTTATTTTTTTTACTTTGTTTTTTGAAGTCCAGAACTTGGGCCCAGAGATGGACACAGCACAAGCCCAGGACACAGCAGACAGCCCAGATGGATCACCAGACAGCACAGTGACAGTGACAGCACCGTGACCAGAGACCAGAATGGATCAGCACAGACAGCACAGTGATAGTGACAGCACCGTGACCAGAGACCAGAATGGATCAGCAGGCAGCACAGTGACAGCTCCGTGCCCAGAGACCAGAATGGATCAGCAGTCACCAGCCCAGAACACAGTTGATAGCACCAGCACCTCTCCCAGCCCTACACTACCCACCCTCCCTGTTCAGTCTCCACAGCCAGAGTGGAAATGGTCGTCCGTCGCGTGGTCCCTTATATACTACATTGATCATAGAGACGAAAGCACGCGAACCGAGAGATTTCCGTCTCTATGGTTTTGCCTCAGTTTCGAGAACTGAGTAAGGCGGAAACCTCCGAGCCTGCTTGGATCCGACTTGTATATGCTAAATTCGGGTGGATTCGGTTTTCTGGGAACCGAACCCGCTCATCTCTAGTTTTGCGTACACTGTATCCTGAGAACCTGCAATTAAAGACAGCGCTTTGTGGCCATTCAGGTATGAATGTGGTCGACGTGACCTTTGTCTTGGACCTTTGCTGCTGAACTGGAGGCCTGATTCAACAGAGGACAGAATTGCAAAGCCTCATACAAGCAGCTTTGCAATTCCATCCATGCTAAAATGCAAATGCAGCAGGCAGTGTCTGACACCTCCTACTGCATCTGCGATCCTAGCGCTGCGACCAAAGTATCAGCCTGCGATCACCATTAGGACCATCGTGACCATCAATTGTGATGTTGGACGGCGCTGGTCAGCTTATTCAGGCTGGCCGGCATGCGAGGCCAGGGGTCTGCATCCATAGACGCAGGTCTTGACCATGCCACTCCCAGAAAATGGGGGCAACATGCCCCTGTGTCCGGGAACACAGGCCATCCCCACCTCCGCACCGCAATGTAAAAGCTTCTGTCTGTCAATCAGGCAGCGGCATAGAGGTACCTGCGTGTGATCACGCAGGACACGTTCTGCCGATGCACAGAAAGGGTCCTGCGAATGCACTGTCGAAACTGGATTATTGGCTGAGACAAGATCAGTTTAAAATTGAATCGCAGCGACACCATCTTGCGACTGGCTGCAAGACGCCATTTTGCGAAATGGCTGCCTAAGCACCATTTTAGATAAACTCACATTTTAGTACATGTGGCGATAATACTATTAGCATCATGCGAATGCATCTGTGACCATCGCCATAGGTTACGGCGATTCACCAAAAGCCCATTTCATTACTTTAAGTATTATAAAGGATATATATTTCAGAAATGGCTTTACAGTATGCCAAAATTGATTGTATTAGCTGAATAAAGCAAATGGCCAAGTGACAACTAGCCTGTGTAGATAAGCTTCCTGGAATAACGTCTGCTCTCACTCCAGGTGGTCCGGCTAGAATACACACCTTACATTAGCAAGCTTCCTTCAATTACATGATTTCAAAGACTAGAGTGTCATCTTAGGTCTATCTCGTGTAGCTGTGCTATTTGCATTTCACACAAGAGACTGGGAGAATAAAGAGTTTTTTCTTTTGAAGTCTGGGACAGGTGGGGGGGACTGCTGACATATTGGGCATGTGGAACTATCTGGCTCAGCATGTCACACTGCTAAGATGTTCACTTAGTGAGAGTTAAGTGCACCCTTCCTCATACACACTTTAATATGTCTTTATATCAAACCCCGAATACTCACACATTACATATTCACACATAAGGTTTAATAAGCTTTAAAGTATATGATTTAAGTTGGTTCAGTTATTTTAAATGCTGTGAAATAAAGATATTTGATAACTAAGGTTTTATACATGTTAAGACAGCCGTGTTTGGGTTCGTACTGATGCATACTCTTTCAACAGAATTCCGGTACTATCGGTGTGGAGATCGCATCATGCATTCTCAACTTATGGACCGCAGAAACTACAAGCAACAAAATGTATATTTTATGAACAACTGTTAGGATGCAGCATGGGGAGGCGGGAGGGAAAAGACCCTCAGTTGTTAGAGGCTGGGCGAGTCTATTTGAACCAGCCTGTTAAATGCACTGTAACATATGCTTCTCCCCTAGGAACCAATGGCATAAGCAAGAAACTTCTCTATTGTCCTGTCTATTCTGGGGGTTATAAACATGTGTGCTCAAACACTGGGTCTTTAGTCTTCTTGCTGAATGCTGATTGACGGAGGTTTTCTTTCTGAATGCCGGGATCTGGTCCAGAGGCGCTGCATATGTATACTGTACTTGGGTCTGTATAATTCCTTTGCGCTAAATTGTACACAGATCATAGCGTGTAACTGACAGTACTTTTACTTGAATAATACTTTGTGCTTCGGAACCACATGTTCTGAGTCTGGAGTCTCTATTTATTGTATGACTGCATACGCAAATTAGCGTCATCCTTAGAGGTTTATAGGAAGGATTGTAGAAGGTACAGGCAGGGATATATAGAGGTTCATTTTAATATCGTCAGCGCAGATTCCTAATAATCGGGAATCTTGCGTGCACTGCTAATTCAGGCCCTGCAAGTGCAGGTTACTAGTACTTTTTATAATTTAGATAGTATTGGGCTTAGTTGACTCACCTTGTAGGATTCATAGCACACAAAAAATATGGTAGTTGCTCAAATCAGCTATAATGACATACCACAGGTGCTTGTAAAGGGCAGGGTTTACACTGAGCACAGAAAAAAGGGATTTTTACCTCCAGCACACTGTAGCAAAATAAAAAATACTTAAATCCTACATAATAATAGAGATTCAGAGGTATTAGTTACATACATTTGCAAATATATGAATAAGCACCAGGCCAATCGTCAAGGCTCCTCTATACTGGCATCCCTAACATTAAAGGGTTCATGTCCGAAAAGCAAGTCACCCCAAAAAATTCTAGCCAAGGACCATCCCCAGGGCATCACACAAAAGGGGGAAAAAAGGTGATAGTGAAGTGTAAAGGATAGATGTGTAAGGATAAATCAATAAGTGTTAATGAAGTGTGAAAGAATTAAAATGACATAAATAATATACAAACAATTAGAGAAGTGATAAAAATATTCTATGTGAATTAAGTGGTGATGCCATGAGAAAGTTCCAGCCAGGAGAACCCCGGGGGCCCCACTCCCAAATGCTCACCCCAATAATAATTATTGCTATATAATAGTAGCACCCACTCTGGGTCATATAATTACAAATTAGTGTACTGCATGATAACAGCACATGTATAAGCTGAGAGCTAACTTACCTTGGAGGTACCCCAAAAAACCTCCACATGGCACTATAAGGATCAGCACCTCCTCCTAATGCAGACTCCCTTCATACCTCTCCAAACTGCAAACAAAAATTATGGTAGTTGCTCAAATCATCTATAATGATATAAAGATTTCGCAACAGTGTGCGGGAATGAAAATCCCTTTTTTCTGTGCTCAGTGTAAACCCCGCCCTTTACAAGCACCTGTGGTATGTCATTATAGCTGATTTGAGCAACTACCATATTTTTTGTTTGCAGTTTGGAGAGGTATGAAGGGAGTCAGCATTAAGGGGCACATCCACTAGACGATCTACTCCCTGTCCAATCTCTAAACGATTTTCCCTTGAAATTTTATCTTTTAGTCTGACCAATTTGCAAATGATTTGCAAACGATTTGCAAACTATCTTTAATAGATCAAGTGAAATTGACCTGCATGTTCAGTCGACTGACGAGACGATCAAACGACCAGCGGGAGCGCGCATCGTTGATCGTTAACGACCAAACACTGCACGATTTATAAAGGATTTTGAAACGATTGAATGATAACGACGTTGTTATCATTGAATCGCCTGCTAAAATCGTGTAGTGGATGCCCCCCTTTAGGAGGAGGTACTGATCCTTATAGTGCCATGTGGAGGTTTTTTGGGGTATCTCCAAGGTAAGTTAGCTCTCAGCTCATACATGTGCTGTTATCATGCAGTACACTAATTTGTAATTATATGACCCAGAGTGGGTGCTACTATTATGTAGCAATAATTATTTTGGGGTGAGTGTTTGGGAGTGGGGCCCCAGGGGTTGTTCTGGCTGGACCTTTCTCATGGCATCACCACTTAATTCACATAGAATATTTTTATCACTTCTCTAATTGTTTGTATATTATTTATGTCATTTTAAATCTTTCACACTTCATTAACACTTATTGATTTATCCTTACACATCTATCCTTTACACTTCACTATCATCTTTTTTCCCCCTTTTGTGTGATGCCCTGGGTATGGTCCTTGGCTAGAATTTTTTGGGGTGCCTTGCTTCTCGGACATGAACCCCTTAATGTTAGGGACGCCAGTATAGAGGAGCCTTGATGATTGGCCTGGCGCTTATTCATATATTTGCAAATGTATGCAACTAATACCTCTGAATCTCTATTATTATGTAGGATTTAAGTATTTTTGATTTTGCTACAGTGCGCTGGAGGTAAAATGCCTTTTTTCTGTGCTCAGGATTCATAGCACGTTGGCCATCATGAAGTCAGACTGACACAAGAGTGGCCACTACAAGTCTTGGCCCCCTGAAGAGAATAACAAATAATTATGTCCTTTTAGTGTATTTAAAATCAAAACAGTGACCTCTTATTATTCTGAATGTGGAATTGTGTCTCTTTAGATATATAATTAGAGAATGATGCACACATAGGGGCATATCCAATTGGGTGCGAGGTTTAGCGAGGTTAAAACCTCGCTCCCCTCGCGCCCAATTTAGAAATACCACGGGTATGTGCACTCCCGATACCTGCGGTATTCAATTCCAAAAATACTGGTCGCGGGGTTTTCAGTTGTGAAAACCTTGCGCCCCGTGTTTTTAAAAATAAAATTAACAAATCACTTACATGGCCGGGGCTCTCCAGACGTCTCTGCGGCTCCCAGTGGCCTCTCCTCTCTCTTCATACTGGAGAGGGGGCTGCTGGGAGTCCCAGGGGCTTGTGGGATAGGCAAGGGCTGCTGGGAGATGTAGTTCTACCAGCGCCCAGTACAGGGGGCCACACTAACAGTGTGGGGGCACTGACATTATACACACACACTCATACACACTTACATACACCACACACACTGACATACTCACCGCTGCTGCAGAAGAGCCGCCTCCTGACGCAGGATGAAGAAGACAACACAGCAGGAGGTAAGTGATTATGGACTAATTAAGCTAATTGGATACTTCCAATTGCTTAATTAGTCTTTACTGGGGGTGCCACAGGGGTGTCAGGTCAAGTCCTGGTGATTTCTACTAAAATCATTGATTTTAGGAAAAATCACGAAAAAAAAAACTCCCGACGCGTGTTTTAAAAAAAACACGCACCTAATAGAATAGAATAAAAAAAAACCCGCACCTGCAGGAAAAACATTGCAGGTGCGGGTTTTTTATATTCTCACACGCTATTGAATATGCCATAAAGGAAGGAAAATATATAGTTAATTTTCCCCATTATTATTTATCATATTATTGTGCTCACAAGATTTTAGGGCATTTGCTAAACTAAAATCTATCTTAGATCAGACTTATCAATAAGGAAAGACAAAAATACTTACAGATATAGTAGGCTTCTCTCAAGGAACTGAGAAAAAAGAGCCAAATGATGTACAGTCTGATAAGCCCACCTAATTAATAGAAGGACAGTCAATTACAGCGTTCTTTCATTTAAAATGGCCACTATATTTGAACATACCATTGGGCTGGGTAGCTGCTGTACGTTAGTTGTTTGGGCCTCACCACTCTAGAACACTGGCCCTGATTCAGAGCCAGACGCTCTGACAGAGTGCTCGCTCTGAATCACGGCCGTCCCTGCTCCTTTTTGGAGCGGCCTCCTGGCCACTGGCCACTCACATAGCTGTGGGTTACCACACATAGCAATAGCGAGCGGCCATGATGATGGTCGCGATGGTCAAGAGTCAAGACCATCGCGACCATTGGGCTTGCGATGAGACCCTGCGGTAGGGTCTCGCTGCCGCAAGCCCAGGGGTGCTTTTGGCTCTATCAGAGCCAAAAGCACTCCCACTGACATCACTAGTGATGTCAGTGGGGCCGGACCCGGACGGTAGGCATTCCCATGGGAACGCCTCCGTCTGGGCAGCCACGCCCCCGGCACGCCCACCAAAGGGGGCGTGCTGTCAATCACCATCGACAGCACACCCCTTTGGTGCGAGACCCATAACGACGGCTTGGCCATCGTTATTCGGGTCTCGCGCATGCCCACGACGGAGCCGCCTCCATCGTGCGCATGTTCACTTGGGCACCATGGACCCGCTTGCGAGCGCTCAGCGCTTGCGAGCGGGTCAGAATCAGGCCCACTGAGCAATGTTGAGATCACAAGCTGTTACAGAAAGGGATGGAGGGTTTTTTTTACATTTATTTCTTTATTGAATTTTTTAAATTACTCTAACTCAGTGGTCTCCAACCCGTAGCTTGCGAGCTACTAGTAGCTCGCAGTCTTAATTTTGGTAGCTCGCCTAGCTGCAGTACTGCCGTGTCAACTAGGAGGGTAGCTTGCCTAGCTGCAATACTGCTGTGTCAACCAGGAGGGTAGCTTGCCTAGCTGCAATACTGCAGTGTCAACCAGGGGGATAGCTTGCCTAGCTGCAGTACTGCCAAGTCAGCTAGGAGCCCACTAGGTGACCTCTGATGCATGCTCCCCTGTGGCATCGGCGCCGTTGGTGGAGCTACGGTGAAAAGAGTCAAGTGATTGCCATAGCCGCTATGATCACCTGACGTGCTTCTACGCCACGGTGGAGCGGCACAATACGTGACAAACACCACGAGTGACTCCTGCCCAGCCCTCCCGCAAAATCACACAGCAGTCCTGTAACGATATCACTGTATTAATTAAATGCATTGTTGTGATCTATGAAACATTTTTTTAATTTTCATTAAATGACCTACAATTGTTCGGTTATTAGCCAGATTTTTTTTTCTATAATTTTAGTAGCTCTTCATGAGGTATAATTTGTCTCGAGTAGCTCACACCCCAATTTAGGTTGGCGACTACTGCTCTAGCTAATGTAGGGTGATATTGTCTGTTTTACGTCTAGTTTTACCAAGTGGTTTCCCCTAAACAACATTTAGTTTTAAATACGCCACACATAGACTGCGTTTGTGTTTTTACCATAAAAACTGCAAGATAGCAAATTTTGTAGTTTAAAGGTGAAAACTCCTACCTAGTATTGTGTGCTGACGTGTGGCAGTTTCAAAACTAGAAAAAAATATTTAGATGAAATTGAAAGTTTGTCACAGAATGTGATTAGTTTTTTTTCTTTTTAAAGGAGAGGCATTTTTATGGGTTTTGGTAAGTTTCATTCATTGTGAAGCTAATACAACATGTGTCATTCAGAGACAGTGACAAGATAGTCATCTACTGTAGTTGATGTCAGAAAAACATTTCCAAAAGTTTTTAAATGATTCAGGATTAACTAAGATAGAGTATTGTGCTTTACTGATCATGTGCCTGGGAGATGAATGATATGACCCTCAAACACAGTACTGCAAACAAATGGGGAAGGCAGAAAGTGCCTACTGATCATAGGGAATGAGATCTGTTACCCGTCTACTTTGGCAGTCAGGAAAGGGTTAAGAGACCTCTTCACTGTACATTCACTATACTAAATTATATTTACATTATTCTATGTGTGTACAATTTGCACACTGAAAAGGTAATCTGTGGAAAAATCTTTAAAATAAAATTCAAATGTTCAAATTATCTTATCATAGATTGGACATTCCTGTTCTCAGAGTCAGCACTAGGCATAGGCATTCTAAACAAATACACAAACAAAAATCCGGAGAATACCACTCTGCGCTCACCCAAAATATAGAATTTACTTATCTTCAATATGAAGTCCTGATCTTGGGACCTCAAATCCTTTTTATAATGGACACTTTATATGATAGGTGTGGGATGTATGTTCCAATGTTGATGAATATGTGGGAACATAAAACATAGAACACAATCTAGTGCAGACGTATAAGAATTCACTTGAGTACACAATAATTCACATATAGGGGTGTATATGATCTACCCCAAATTAATACATATATAGTCCATTCAGGTATATGCTCTCCATATGTCCATATTAAAATGGAAAAAAAGGCACATTTAAAAACCAAAGAGACAAAATTTCCAAAAAAAATAAGTGTTTTAATTGGATATATCCAAATGAAGGAGTTCCAAATAACTTTAAAAATACAACAATGCTTCACAGCTGAAATATCCACAAAAGGTGAAGATGGCTTCCTACCAGAATACAGTGGTTTTTTGTGCGTATAAGAGTGATCTCACTGCCCGCAGTAATGCACCCAAATCTTCGATGGAAATGGCACCGTCCTCCTCTGGTCTGGTCTGGTCAGGATAGCTGTTCAACACCAATACCGCCAACGCGTTTCGATCAGTACTCTGATCTTCCTCAAGGCTTGAGGAAGATTACTGCGGGCAGTGAGATCACTCTTATACGCACAAAAAACCACTGTATTCTGGTAGGAAGCCATCTTCACCTTTTGTGAATTATTGTGTACTCAAGTGAATTCTTATACGTCTGCACTAGATTGTGTTCTATGTTTTATGTTCCCACATATTCATCAACATTGGAACATACATCCCACACCTATCATATAAAGTGTCCATTATAAAAAGGATTTGAGGTCCCAAGATCAGGACTTCATATTGAAGATAAGTAAATTCTATATTTTGGGTGAGCGCAGAGTGGTATTCTCCGGATTTTTGTTTGTGTTAATGTAATTTTGGTGAGGATAACACCAAGGAGATTTACCCTTTAGCAGCCTTTGTAGCGCAATTGTTGGCAGATATCACCTTCTACATTCATTCTAAACAAATGCCTAGGGCATTGGGAATGCCTAGGTTCTGCAGCACCACCCCTCCCTGCTCAGCTCCGTTCGGGCAGCGCAGTAATCAGCCAGTCAGTTGACAGCCATGTCAGAATGAGCTTCTGCACAGAAGCTCATTCTGGCTACAGGGCACAAGGAAGATGGACACAGCCGCAGGAGGATATGCTGTGCATGCCCAGCCGTGGCCACTCCTCCCATGGTCCTTTACGGAGCAGAGCCGTGAGTTATAACTCACAGCTCTGCCTCCATATTTGCCGTCCATCAGACCAGGGCATCAGAACGAGGGCAGACACCAGTCCACTGGGTACTGGGTTCTGGGGCAGTACATACAGAGTAGAGGGGGCCGGAAAATCAGCTGTAGGTTCTGTACAACATGTGATGACAGTCAGGGTGTGTGTGTGGAGCATGCAATGTAAGTTAGGGAGATGGAAGAGCAGCATGTGTGTAATGTCAGTTGGAGGGGTGCAGCATGTGTGTAATGTCAGTTGGAGGGGTGCAGCATGTGTGTAATGTCAGTTGGAGGGGTGCAGCATGTGTGTAATGTCAGTTGGAGGGGTGCAGCATGTGTGTAATGTCAGTTGGGGGCGGGTGCAGCATGTGTGTAATGTCAGTTGGGGGCGGGTGCAGCATGTGTGTAATGTCAGTTGGGGGCGGGTGCAGCATGTGTGTAATGTCAGTTGGGGGCGGGTGCAGCATGTGTGTAATGTCAGTTGGGGGTGGGTGCAGCATGTGTTATGTCAGTTGGGGGGTACAGCATGTGTTATGTCAGTTGGGGGGTACAGCATGTGTTATGTCAGTTGGGGGGGTGCAGCATGTGTTATGTCAGTTGGGGGGGTAGAGCATGTGTTATGTCAGTTGGGGGAGTGAAGCATGTTATGACAGTCAGGGTGTGTATACAGCATGCTGTGTCAGGGGTGTGTGGAGCCTGCTATGTCAGGGGTGTGTGGAGCATGCTATGCCAGGGGTGTGTGGAGTCTGCTATGCCAGAGGTGTGTGGAGTCTGCTATGCCAGGGGTGTGTGGAGCATGCCATGCCAGAGGTGTGTGGATCATGTTATGCCAGGGGTGTGTGGAGCATGCTATGCCAGGGATGTGTGGAGCATGCTATGCCAGGGGTGTGTGGAACATGCTATGCCAGGGATGTGTGGAGCATGCTATGCCAGGGGTGTGTGGAGCCTGCTATGCCAGGGGTGTGTGGAGCATGCTATGCCAGACGTGTGTGGATCATGCTATGCCAGGGGTGTGTGGAACATGCTATGCCAGGGATGTGTGGAGCATGCTATGCCAGGGGTGTGTGGAGCCTGCTATGCCAGGGGTGTGTGGAGCCTGCTATGCCAGGGGTGTGCGGAGCCTGCTATACAAGGGGTGTGCAGAGCCTGCTATACAAGGGGTGTGTGGAGTATGCTATGGCATGTTATGACAGAGTGTGTGGAGCATGTTACGCCTGGGGTGTGTGTGCATATCAAGTATATATATATATATATATATATATATGTGCACATGATGTGTGCATTTGTGTGTATATATATATATATATATATATATATATATATATATATATGTATATATATTTCCTTGTGGCTGGTATTAAACACAAATAAATAAATAAATATATAAACTAAATGTTTATATATAACATATATAGATATATATTTTGGCATCCGCATATAAACACCAATGCTGGGTACACATTGGCCAACATATCAGTTATTCAATTAATCGGCCAATATATTGTGTGCCCATCAGCCAGTGTGTACACATGGGTTGGGTATGGGATGCCAACAGTCGGGATCCCGAGGGTCAGAATCCCAATGCCGGCATCCTGACAGGGTTAGTATACCGACACCTGTGGCGTTGGATGAAGTCTCTACTCCGTACAGGACAACAGCCTGTTCTTCTGTCTTAAAAAGTTGGATTCACTTCCAAGATATGTAAATAGAGTCAGAAAGAACTGATATAGTGAAGTACTTCCAGATACTTTAATAATTTCCACATATACATATACTAATGATAAAAATAATAGACCTATACCTATCACCAGATAGGTTGGCCCCATACCATAAAATGAGGGTGCAGTTTCCGGACACCCAAAAAGGCATAAGAATCGATGTTATACTCCACGCTTTCCCGGGCAAGATCATGGGCCTTCTGGTAATCTGGAAATCACTGTCCCCCAACGGCACTCCACACACACACCAACGCGTTTCAACTCCTACAATGCTGGAGTCTTCCTGGGGGCCCTGAGGAAGACTCCAGCATTGTAGGAGTTGAAATGCATTGGTGTGTGTGGAGTGCCGTTGGGGGACAGTGATTTCCAGATTACCAGGAGGCCCATGATCTTGCCTGGGAAAGCGTGGAGTATAACATCGAATCTTATACCTGTTCAGGTGTCTGTGAACTGCACCTTCATTTTATGGTACGGGGCCAACCTATGTGATGATAGATATAGGTCTATTCTTTTTATCATTAGTATATGTATATGTGGAAATTATTAAAGTCTGGAAGTACTTCACTATATCAGATCTTTCTGACTCTTTTTACATATCTTGGAAGAGGATCCAACTTTTTAAGATAGAAGAACAGACTGTTGTCCTGTACGAAGTAGAGACTTCATCCCATGCCTGTGGAAAACAATTGTTGGTGACTGTATGAGATTGGACAGTGATCCTAACATTAGTTGGTGCATAGACATTATTTTGTTTGTATTTTCATTTGTGGAAGTAGGGAACATTTTATGAGACTATTCCACAAGTGTCAAGTGTGGCCGACTGTAGAAGTGCTAGTAATAGTCTATTTGTTTGTCATTAGATCAATGCTGTATTGTTGGTTTGGTTTTATTGGTGGTTATTTTTTATCCATTTCATTTTCAAAATACATTTATTTTTGTTTCAGCCTATACGTACGAAGTATGATTCAAGCGCTTTCTATGGTCTATGCAATTGAAAATATTAATAATTCCACATTGTTACAATTGTTAAATTGGGCTATGAGATTTATGATTCATGTTCTTATACTTTGAAAGCAGTTGAATCCACACTGAGACTAGTTCCAGAAACTGCAACTATAAATAATTCTTCAGAATGCAGCAACAAAAAACGTATACCTCACGTCAAAGCTGTTGTTGGAGAAACATATTCAGAAATCTCCATTGCAATTTCCAGGACACTCGGCATTTATCTTATGCCAAAGGTACATATGCACTTTACATTGCATGATTTACTATATAATTTGTATTAAAACATAATGGGCCTGATTCAGAGGTGAATACTAATGGAACGCAATGCCATGTTGGTGGAGTTGAGCGTATATTTGCTACTGCCCATGCGCAAAATATTCTGAAAACCGCTACAGCACATGCGTACCACAGAGTGTACACACAATGGGAGAGCTGGTAACAGAACTTGAGAGGCAAAGTGAAGGACCTTCCAGGGCAGTGGAAAACAAGCAAGACGAGAAAAACTCTGATGTGAGCACTCTTGAAAAAATTGACTAATTAAAACATAACTTTTATTGAAAAACTTTCAGATAAGAAAAATAGTGCCAGCAACTGTATGTGGCTTTATCAATAATGATACGGATGAAGCAAAATAAGTATCATATGTGAAATAAAATAAACATAATTACACTGATGTCATATGTGAGGGATAATTATGTATCAATGCAATGAGGTATCACACACTAGAATCATCTCAAACTAGGATAGTAGATATATGAGAAGAATAAAAATGCTGCTGGTAACTGTCCTATGTCCCACCTGATCCAAGTTCGTTAATGTATAAAGTGAAGAGATAGTCAATGTTCTACCTGAATGAGCATAAATAATCCCAATTGGGAAATAGAATAGTTAATCAGGTAAATGCATCAATACTAGGGGTGTGCACCGGCCACTTTTCGTGTTTTGTGTTTTGGTTTTGGATCTGGATCTTTCTTCGTGTTTTGGATCTGGATTGGTTTTGCCAAAACCACCCTTCCGTGTTTTGGGTTCTCGGTTTTGTGTTTTGGATCTGTATTTTTTTGAAAAAAAGCATAAAAACAGCTAAAATCACATAATTTGTAGGTTTTTCTGCTCCTATGCTATTATTAACCTCAATAACCTTAATTTCCACTCATTTCCAGTCTATTCTGAACACCTCACACCTCACAATAGTGTTTTTATGTCCAAAAGGTTGCACCGAGGTAGCTGGATGACTATGCTAAGCGACACGAGTGGGCGGCACAAACACGTGACCCATCTAGGCGTGAAACTGCAGTGGCAGACAGGATGGCAGTTTGAAAAACTAGGCCCCAAACTGTACATAATGCAAAGAAAAAAAGAGATGTAAGATGGAATTGTCCTTGGGCCCTCCCACCCTTATGTTGTATAAACAGGACATGCACACTTTAACAAACCAATCATTTCAGCGCCAGGGTCTGCCACACAACTGTGGCTGAAATGATTGGTTCATTTGGGCCCCCACAAAACAAGCTGGAAATTAATCTGTCCCTGCACAAACTGGCTCTACGGAGGCAAGATGTCATCCTCATCCTCCTCATCCACCGATTCCTCACCCTCTTCAGTGTGTACATCCTCATCCTCACAGAGTATTAATTCGTCCCTGCTGGAACCACAGGTCCCTCTGTACGTTCTGGAGGCTGGTCTCCCTGGAAGAGTTGATAATTCATTTTATGAACATCATCTTCTCCACATTTTGTGGAAGCAACCTCCTACGCCTTTCGCTGACAAGGTTCCCGGCTGCACTAAACACTCTTTCGGAGTACACACTGGAGGGGGGGCAACTCAGGTAAAATAGAGCCAGTTTGTACAGGGACCTCCAAATTGCTTCTTTTTCCTGCCACTACAGGTACGGACTGTCTGACATGCCTACTTGGATGCTGTCACCGATGTAATCCTTTAACAGACAGACGCACGCTTGTCGCTGCTGCTTTGAGGATGCAAGTGCGGCTACAGCCCACACAATTCACAAAGACAGAAAAAAAAAGAACAGTATTTTAATTGTTTTTGTAGCACACTTTGAGGGTGTCACCACCCTTTAACAGACAGACGCACGCTTGTCGCTGCTGCTTTAAGGATGCAGGTGAGGCTACAGCCCACACATTTCACAAAGACAGAAAAAAAAAGAACAATATTTGAATTGTTTGTGTAGCACACTTTGAGGGTGTCACCACCCTTTAGCAGACAGACGCACGCTTGTCGCTGCTGCTTTGAGGATGCAGGTGGAATCTAGACGGGATTTGGAACCGAGGACACACTACCTCCATCAATTGTCTAAATCCCACTGCACTAATGGCGGATACCGGACGCACGTATAACACCAACATAGCAGTCAAGGCCTCAGTTATACATTTTGCTTCAGGATGACTGCTGTCGTACTTCATCCTCATCGCTAGGGACTGTTGGAGGGTCAATTGTTTAGTAAAAGTAGTGATGTTCCTACTTCCTCTCTGGGATGATGAACAACTCCCAGCAGCAGCAACAGCACTAGGAGGAAGTGGTTCTTGATCTTTCCCTATTTTATTTTTATCAGAGAAAGTTTGGTCCTCCATTTATGTTATATTGATATATACGTGCGGCTAAAGCGCACACAAACACAGAAAATATTTTTTTATTTTTGCTGGAGAGTAGTGCACTTTGTGGGTTACACCACCCTTTAAGAAATGAGCCAGCCGGCTCTTTACTTATGGGACACAGGCACACGCTTGGCGCTGCTCCTTTGTTGATGCACGTGCAGCCACAGTGCACACAAGTAACAAACACAGAAAATATATATTTTTTTGTTTTGGAGTGTACTTTGGGGGTTACAGAACCCTTTAACGGTCAAGCCAGCCGGCCCTTTACTTATGACACAGGCGCACGCTTGGCACTACTTTGTTGATGCACGTGCGGCTACTGCGCACACAATTCACAAACACAGAAAATTATTTTTTTTTTGGTTTGGACTGGAGTGTACTTTCGGGGGTTACAGCACCCTTTAACAGTCAAGCCAGCCGGCCCTTTACTTATGACACAGGCGCACGCTTGGCACTACTTTGTTGATGCACGTGCGGCTACTGCGCACACAATTCACAAACACAGAAAATAATTTTTTTTTTGGTTTGGACTGGAGTGTACTTTCGGGGGTTACAGCACCCTTTAACGGTCAAGCCAGCCGGCCCTTTACTTATGACACAGGCGCACGCTTGGCACTACTTTGTTGATGCACGTGCGGCTACTGCGCACACAATTCACAAACACAGAAAATAATTTTTTTTTTGGTTTGGACTGGAGTGTACTTTCGGGGGTTACAGCACCCTTAACGGTTGAGCCAGCCGGCCCTTTACTTATGACACAGGCGCACGCTTGGCACTACTTTGTTGATGCACGTGCGGCTACTGCGCACACAATTCACAAACACAGAAAATTATATTTTTTTTGGTTTGGACTGGAGTGTACTTTCGGGGGTTACAGCACCCTTAACGGTCAAGCCAGCCGGCCCTTTACTTATGACACAGGCGCACGCTTGGCACTACTTTGTTGATGCACGTGCGGCTACTGCGCACACAATTCACAAACACAGAAAATTATATTTTTTTTGGTTTGGACTGGAGTGTACTTTCGGGGGTTACAGCACCCTTAACGGTCAAGCCAGCCGGCCCTTTACTTATGACACAGGCGCACGCTTGGCACTACTTTGTTGATGCACGTGCGGCTACTGCGCACACAATTCACAAACACAGAAAATAATTTTTTTTTTGGTTTGGACTGGAGTGTACTTTCGGGGGTTACAGCACCCTTAACGGTCAAGCCAGCCGGCCCTTTACTTATGACACAGGCGCACGCTTGGCACTACTTTGTTGATGCACGTGCGGCTACTGCGCACACAATTCACAAACACAGAAAATTATTTTTTTTTTGGTTTGGACTGAAGTGTACTTTCAGGGGTTACAGCACCCTTAACGGTCAAGCCAGCCGGCCCTTTACTTATGACACAGGCGCACGCTTGGCACTACTTTGTTGATGCACGTGCGGCTACTGCGCACACAATTCACAAACACAGAAAATAATTTTTTTTTTGGTTTGGACTGGAGTGTACTTTCGGGGGTTACAGCACCCTTAACGGTCAAGCCAGCCGGCCCTTTACTTATGACACAGGCGCACGCTTGGCACTACTTTGTTGATGCACGTGCGGCTACTGCGCACACAATTCACAAACACAGAAAATTATTTTTTTTTTGGTTTGGACTGGAGTGTACTTTCAGGGGTTACAGCACCCTTAACGGTCAAGCCAGCCGGCCCTTTACTTATGACACAGGCGCACGCTTGGCACTACTTTGTTGATGCACGTGCGGCTACTGCGCACACAATTCACAAACACAGAAAATATTTTTTTTTTTGGTTTGGACTGGAGTGTACTTTAGGGGTTACAGCACCCTTTAACGGTCAAGCCAGCCAGCCCTTTACTTATGACACAGGCGCACACTTGGCACTACTTTGTTGATGCACGTGCGGCTACTGCGCACACAATTCACAAACACAGAAAATATTTTTTTTTTGGTTTGGACTGGAGTGTACTTTGGGGGTTACAGCACCCTTTAACGGTCAAGCCAGCCGGCCCTTTACTTATGACACAGGCGCACGCTTGGCACTACTTTGTTGATGCACGTGCAGCTACTGCGCACACAATTCACAAACACAGAAAATAATTTTTTTTTTGGTTTGCACTGGAGTGTACTTTGGGGGTTACAGCACCCTTTAACGGTCAAGCCAGCCGGCCCTTTACTTATGACACAGGCGCACGCTTGGCACTACTTTGTTGATGCACGTGCGGCTACTGCGCACACAATTCACAAACACAGAAAATAATTTTTTTTTTGGTTTGGACTGGAGTGTACTTTGGGGGTTACAGCACCCTTTAACGGTCAAGCCAGCCGGCCCTTTACTTATGACACAGGTGCACGCTTGGCACTACTTTGTTGATGCACGTGCGGCTACTGCGCACACAATTCACAAACACAGAAAATATATTATTTTTTTAGCACTTGGGGGAGCACCCCTGATGGACAGAGCACCCCCTGGACAACACTACAGCACCCCTTTAGGACTGGGACACTGCACAGGACTTTGGAGTGGACACAGCCCCTATGGAGAACTGACTGCACAACACAGTCCAGCCAGCCCCTATGGACTTTGAAGTAGTGGACACAGCCCCTATTAACAACAGCAGCACAGCACAACACAGCCAGCCCCTATGGACTTTGAAGTAGTGGACAACAGCAGCACTACACTACACTACACTACACAGCCCTAACTCCCACCCTCCCTCTTCACTGTCCACAGCCGAGTGAGAAAATGTCGCCGACGCGGGTACCTTATATAGGATCCAAAACCCGCGAGACTCGGAAGGCGGGATGATGACGTTTTGCCTCGATTTCAGATCCGAGTCAGGCGGGAAAAGTCGAGCCTGACTCGGATCGGACTCGGATCGGGGGGGCTCGGGGGGGTTCGGATTTCAGAAATCCGAACCCGCTCACCCCTAATCAATACAAATAAAATAACACAAATTTAAATGATCTCAATAAACTGGGATAATATATATATGAGCTAAAAAATGCTGCCAATAGCCCTCATATATCCCACCTGATGCAAGGTCGTATATGTGTAAATTAATAATATGATAAATATACCACCTGGGTGGATGTAAATAGTCACTATTAGAATGGTTAATCAGGTCGAAAGTTTTAGTCAGTGGCGGGCTGGGCCGGGGGAAGGGTGCCATGTGCCCCCCTGGCCACAGCGTCATGCGGGCCGCGGGCCGGTGCAGTCTGTGTCACTGTGACACAGACTGCACCGCATGTGTAGCGCTGACCGGACGGAGTCCGGTCAGCGCTACACAGCACAAACACACAGCCGCCGGAGCCGGCAGCTGTGCGTTTGCTGTAATCAGCAGCCGCTGAGAGTCTGTAAGACTCTCATCGGCTGCCGCTGCTCCCACTGCGGGAGCCATCTTCCGGCTCCCACAGTGGGCAATGGGAGAGTCGTCGTCATGACGACGTCTCTCCCATAATGCAAAGTGGCCAGAGGAGCCGGTGGAAGCGTCGGGACCAGGAGCGGGAGTTTCAGGTAAGTGTTTTTTATTTTTTTTATTTTATTAAGTCTCTCTCTACTAGGGGGGGGATTACTATGGGGGCACTATCAAGGGGGGGGATTACTGTGGGGGCACTACCAAGGGGGGGATTACTATGGGGGCACTACCAAGGGGGGGATTACTATGGGGGCACTACCAAGGGGGGGGATTACTATGGGGGCACTACCAAGGGGGGGATTACTATGGGGGCACTACCAAGGGGGGGGATTACTATGGGGACACTACCAGGGGGGGATTACTATGGGGGCACTACCAAGGGGGGGGATTACTATGGGGGCACTACCAGGGGGGGATTTCTATGGTGGCACTACCAGGGGGGATTACTACTGGGGGCACTACCAGGGGGTGGATTACTATGGGGGCACTACAAGGGGGGGACTACTACTACTGGGGGAACTACAAGGGGGGACTACTACTACTACTGGGGGCACTACAAGGGGAGGGGACTACTACTAGGGGCACTGCATAGGGGGGAGGGGACTACTACTAGGGGCACTACATAGGGGAGGGGACTACCACTGGGGGCACTGCGAGGGACCACTGCTGGCGGCTCTATATAAAGGGACATTGCATAAGGGTTACCACTATTGGGGGCACTGCATGGGGGGGTGGACTGCTACTGGGGGCACTGCATAGGGGGTACCACTATTGGGGGCACTATATAAGGGGCCTACTACTGGGGGCACAAGGGGCACTGAACAGGGGGGACCACTACTGGGGGCACAAGGGGCACTGCATAGGGGGGATCACTACCGGGGGCACTACTGGAGGCCTGCATAAGGGTGTTATCTCCTGTGGCACACGGGGGCACTGCATATGTGCACTACGACAGGGGCCTGCCCCATATCTTTATTTTTACCTTACATTAATCCCATATGGACCTGCCTCCTCCCTGAAACACTTGAGGGGGGGCGGCGCCGTAGCACGCACGTTCTTCGGGCACCGTGGCTACACTCTACTCCTCTGCCAGGGCCGCCTGCATGCATTTGCCCCCCAGGCTAAAAGTTGCCAGTCAGCCCCTGGTTTTAGTGCTTTATAGTTAGCATAAAAAGATGATCACATAACAATACACACCCTCAAGAACAAATTCCAAAACAATACAATACACAAAAGGCAAAATATTAGAGATAAAAATAATTCACATTCATATCCTAAAAAGCATGATAAGTGAAACTTGATCAGTTTGTATACATAATTCCCTTGCTGAGATGAAAGGCCAGAATAATTAGGGTAAAGACGCGTATAAGTGCAAATATCGATTTGTTAGAGTCTAGCATAAATCATAACATAATGCATATGTATCCTTCAAGTATATCTGATATGACCTCCTTGCCTACATGTGTACTAGTTAAAGCCTGAGGATTACCCTGCTTTGTATTGAATTCCATTCGTTTGGTTACACTATCATAAGCATTACAAGCAAATGTTCAATAACATACCTTTATATGACTACCTGTTTGGCTGTTTTGAAATCTCTGTGCCAGATATATATTGCTAATTATAGATATGTTGTTACAGAGCAGTTTTATCTCTCCATACAGACAGCTGTATGCTAATTGAGCTTAGTGTATAGGAGTTGATGTATGTTAGCTATCTGCCTTAAGAAATACTTGAAGGAAACATATGCAGTATGTTATTATCTATGATTTGCATTTATACACGTTGTCATAGCATATTACTGGTCTATTTGTGTGTGAATATTGTATAGGATATTTACATATATAATTGCTGTATATTCTCTCTCTATATCTCTCAGTATCCACTCTATTAACTGACGACTACCTCACTTTAAGTAACTCTCTCAGTCGGGCCCCAATGCTATCCGTTAGACCCCCAACAGCAGAAGCGAAATTTTAAGTAACGTTGCAGTTACACTGTTGTTTCTAACGGCTTAACTGTTCTCAAATAATCTCTGACTCATTATTGATGGCTAAGGCTAAGTAAGGAGAAGCAGAATTTAGAGTAACAGTGTCTTTACCCTAATTATTCTGACTTTTCATCTCAGCAAGGGAATTATGTATACAAACTGATTAAGTTTCACTTATTATGCCTTTTAGGCTATGAATGTGAATTATATTTATCTCTAATATTTCACCTTTTGTGTATTGTATTGTTTTGAAATTTGTTCTTGAGGGTGTGTATTGTTATGTGATCATCTTTTTATACTAACTATAAAGCACTAAAACTTTCTACCTGATCAACCATTCTAATAGTGACTATTTACATCCACCCAGGTGGTATATGTATCATACTATTAATTTACACATATACGACCTTGCATCAGGTGGGATACGGAGGACTATTGGCAGCATGTTTTAGCTCATATATATATTATCCCAGTTTTTTGAGATCACTTAAATGTGTGTTATTTATAACTTATTTTATTTGTATTGATGCATTTACCTGATTTACTATTCTATTCCCCAAGTGGTATTATTTATGCTCATTCGGTAGAACATTGACTATCTCTTCACTTTATACATTAACAAACTTGGATCAGGTGGGACATAGGAGAGTTACCAGCAGCATTTTTATTCTGCTCATATATCTACTATCCTAGTTTGAGATCATTCTAGTGTGTGATACCTCATTGCATTGATACATAATTATCTCGCACATATGACATCAGTGTAGTTTCTGATATACAGTTGGTATATATTAGGGGTGAGCGGGTTCGGATTTCTGAAATCAGAACCCCCCCGAGCCCCCCCGATCCGAGTCCGATCCGAGTCAGGCTCGACTTTTCCCGCCTGACTCGGATCTGAAATCGAGGCAAAACGTCATCATCCCGCCTTCCGAGTCTCGCGGGTTTTGGATCCTATATAAGGTACCCGCGTCGGCGCCATTTTCTCACTCGGCTGTGGACAGTGAAGAGGGAGGGTGGGAGTTAGGGCTGTGTAGTGTAGTGTAGTGTAGTGTAGTGTAGTGCTGCTGTTGTCCACTACTTCAAAGTCCATAGGGGCTGGCTGTGTTGTGCTGTGCTGCTGTTGTTAATAGGGGCTGTGTCCACTACTTCAAAGTCCATAGGGGCTGGCTGGACTGTGTTGTGCAGTCAGTTCTCCATAGGGGCTGTGTCCACTCCAAAGTCCTGTGCAGTGTCCCAGTCCTAAAGGAGTGCTGTAGTGTTGTCCAGGGGGTGCTCTGTCCATCAGGGGTGCTCCCCCCAAGTGCTAAAAAAATAATATATTTTCTGTGTTTGTGAATTGTGTGCGCAGTAGCCGCACGTGCATCAACAAAGTAGTGCCAAGCGTGCACCTGTGTCATAAGTAAAGGGCCGGCTGGCTTGACCGTTAAAGGGTGCTGTAACCCCCGAAAGTACACTCCAGTCCAAACCAAAAAAAAATTATTTTCTGTGTTTGTGAATTGTGTGCGCAGTAGCCGCACGTGCATCAACAAAGTAGTGCCAAGCGTGCGCCTGTGTCATAAGTAAAGGGCCGGCTGGCTTGACCGTTAAGGGTGCTGTAACCCCCGAAAGTACACTCCAGTCCAAACCAAAAAAAAAAATATTTTCTGTGTTTGTGAATTGTGTGCGCAGTAGCCGCACGTGCATCAACAAAGTAGTGCCAAGCGTGCGCCTGTGTCATAAGTAAAGGGCCGGCTGGCTTGACCGTTAAGGGTGCTGTAACCCCCGAAAGTACACTCCAGTCCAAACCAAAAAAAAAATTATTTTCTGTGTTTGTGAATTGTGTGCGCAGTAGCCGCACGTGCATCAACAAAGTAGTGCCAAGCGTGCACCTGTGTCATAAGTAAAGGGCCGGCTGGCTTGACCGTTAAGGGTGCTGTAACCCCCGAAAGTACACTCCAGTCCAAACCAAAAAAAAAATTATTTTCTGTGTTTGTGAATTGTGTGCGCAGTAGCCGCACGTGCATCAACAAAGTAGTGCCAAGCGTGCGCCTGTGTCATAAGTAAAGGGCCGGCTGGCTTGACCGTTAAAGGGTGCTGTAACCCCCAAAGTACACTCCAGTCCAAACCAAAAAAAAAATTATTTTCTGTGTTTGTGAATTGTGTGCGCAGTAGCCGCACGTGCATCAACAAAGTAGTGCCAAGCGTGCGCCTGTGTCATAAGTAAAGGGCCGGCTGGCTTGACCGTTAAAGGGTGCTGTAACCCCCGAAAGTACACTCCAGTCCAAACCAAAAAAAAATTATTTTCTGTGTTTGTGAATTGTGTGCGCAGTAGCCGCACGTGCATCAACAAAGTAGTGCCAAGCGTGCACCTGTGTCATAAGTAAAGGGCCGGCTGGCTTGACCGTTAAGGGTGCTGTAACCCCCGAAAGTACACTCCAGTCCAAACCAAAAAAAAAATTATTTTCTGTGTTTGTGAATTGTGTGCGCAGTAGCCGCACGTGCATCAACAAAGTAGTGCCAAGCGTGCGCCTGTGTCATAAGTAAAGGGCCGGCTGGCTTGACCGTTAAAGGGTGCTGTAACCCCCGAAAGTACACTCCAGTCCAAACCAAAAAAAAATTATTTTCTGTGTTTGTGAATTGTGTGCGCAGTAGCCGCACGTGCATCAACAAAGTAGTGCCAAGCGTGCGCCTGTGTCATAAGTAAAGGGCCGGCTGGCTTGACCATTAAAGGGTGCTGTAACCCCCGAAAGTACACTCCAGTCCAAACCAAAAAAAAATTATTTTCTGTGTTTGTGAATTGTGTGCGCAGTAGCCGCACGTGCATCAACAAAGTAGTGCCAAGCGTGCGCCTGTGTCATAAGTAAAGGGCCGGCTGGCTTGACCGTTAAAGGGTGCTGTAATCCCCGAAAGTACACTCCAGTCCAAACCCCAAAAAAATTATTTTCTGTGTTTGTGAATTGTGTGCGCAGTAGCCGCACGTGCATCAACAAAGTAGTGCCAAGCGTGCGCCTGTGTCATAAGTAAAGGGCCGGCTGGCTTGACCGTTAAAGGGTGCTGTAACCCCCGAAAGTACACTCCAGTCCAAACCAAAAAAAAATTATTTTCTGTGTTTGTGAATTGTGTGCGCAGTAGCCGCACGTGCATCAACAAAGTAGTGCCAAGCGTGCGCCTGTGTCATAAGTAAAGGGCCGGCTGGCTTGACCGTTAAGGGTGCTGTAACCCCCGAAAGTACACTCCAGTCCAAACCAAAAAAAAAATTATTTTCTGTGTTTGTGAATTGTGTGCGCAGTAGCCGCACGTGCATCAACAAAGTAGTGCCAAGCGTGCGCCTGTGTCATAAGTAAAGGGCCGGCTGGCTTGACCGTTAAAGGGTGCTGTAACCCCCAAAAGTACACTCCAGTCCAAACCAAAAAAAAAATTATTTTCTGTGTTTGTGAATTGTGTGCGCAGTAGCCGCACGTGCATCAACAAAGTAGTGCCAAGCGTGCACCTGTGTCATAAGTAAAGGGCCGGCTGGCTTGACCGTTAAGGGTGCTGTAACCCCCGAAAGTACACTCCAGTCCAAACCAAAAAAAAATTATTTTCTGTGTTTGTGAATTGTGTGCGCAGTAGCCGCACGTGCATCAACAAAGTAGTGCCAAGCGTGCGCCTGTGTCATAAGTAAAGGGCTGGCTGGCTTGACCGTTAAAGGGTGCTGTAACCCCCGAAAGTACAATCCAGTCCAAACCAAAAAAAAATTATTTTCTGTGTTTGTGAATTGTGTGCGCAGTAGCCGCACGTGCATCAACAAAGTAGTGCCAAGCGTGCGCCTGTGTCATAAGTAAAGGGCCGGCTGGCTTGACCGTTAAAGGGTGCTGTAACCCACAAAGTACACTCCAGTCCAAACCAAAAAAAAAATTATTTTCTGTGTTTAGCCGCACGTATATATCAAATCGATATAACATAAATGGAGGACCAAACTTTCTCCGATAAAAATAAAATAGAGAAAGATCAAGAACCACTTCCTCCTAGTGCTGAAGCTGCTGCCACTAGTCATGACATAGACGATAACATGCCATCAACGTCGTCTGCCAAGGCCGATGCCCAATGTCATAGTAGAGGGCACATACAATCCCAAATGGCAAAGTTCAGGAAAATGACCTTGAAAAAGACATTTAAATCAGCTGAAGAGAAACGTAAACTTGCCAATATGCCATTTACGACACGGAGTGGCAAGGAACGGCTAAGGTCGATCCCTAGTATGTTCATGACTAGTGGTTCAGCTTCACATGACGATGGAAGCCCTCCTCCCACTAAAAAAATCAAAAGAGTTAAGCTGGCAAAAGCACAGCGAAGAACTGTGCTTTCTAAGAAGATATCACAAATCCCCAAGGAGAGTCCAAGTGTGGTGGTGGTTGCGATGCCTGACCTTCCCAGCACTGGATGGGAAGAGGTGGCTCTTTCCACCATTTGCACGCCCCCTGCAAGTGCTGAAAGGAGCACCCACAGTCCACTTGCTGATATGCAAATTGAAGATGTCACTGTTAAAGTACAACAGGATGAGGATACTGGTGTAGCTGGCGCTGAGGAGGAAGTTGGCGAGGAGGATTCTGATGGTGATGTGGTTTGTTTAAATCAGGCTCCGGGGGAGACAGTTGTTGTCCGTGGGATGAAAAAGCCCATCACGGTCATGCCTGGGCAGAAGACCAAACATTCCACCTCTTTGGTCTGGCAATATTTCTATCCAAATCCGGACAACAACTGTCTTGCCATATGTACCATATGTAAAGGTGAAATAAGTAGGGGTAGGGACGTCAACCACCTAGGAACATCCTCCCTTATACGGCACCTGCAGCGCGTTCATAAAAAGTTACTGTCAAGTTCAGAAACTTTGGCTAAGACCGTAAGCAGTCCAGGGACACCTAAATCCCGTTGTCCTGTTGTATCCAAGCGCCTGCAAACCACACCGTCAACTCCCTCCTCATCAATTTCCTCCTTAGTCAGGATCGGAAGTAGTCCTGCAGGCCATGTCACTGGCATGACTGACTCTCCTAGCCGGGATTCCTCTGGAGGATCCTGCATTGCTACGCCTACTGCTGCCGCTGCTGCTGTTGCTGCTGCTGGGAGTCGTTCATCATCCCAGAGAGGAAGTAGGAACACCACTACTTTTACTAAACAATTGACCCTCCAACAGTCCTTAGCGAGGAGGATGAAGTACGACAACAGTCATCCTGAAGCAAAACGTATAACTGAGGCCTTGACTGCTATGTTGGTGTTAGACGTGCGTCCGGTATCCGCCATTAGTGCAGTGGGATTTAGACAATTGATGGAGGTAGTGTGTCCCCGGTTCCAAATCCCGTCTAGATTCCACTTCACTAGGCAGGCGATACCGAGACTGTACAGAAACGTCAGAAAAAGTGTCCTCAGTGTCCTGAAAAATGCCGTTGTACACAATGTCCACTTAACCACGGACATGTGGACAAGTGGAACAGGGCAGACTAAGGACTATATGACTGTGACAGCCCACTGGGTAGATGTATCACCTTACGCAGCAACAGCAGCAGCGTCACCAGTAGCAGCATCTCAGAAATGCCAGCTCGTTACAAGGCAGGCTACGCTGTGTATCACCGGTTTCAGTAAGAGGCACACCGCCGACAACCTCTTAGAGAAACTGAGGGAAATCATCGCCCAGTGGCTTACCCCACTTAGACTCTCCTGGGGATTTGTGATATCTGACAACGCCACCAATATTGTGCGGGCATTACATCTGGGCAAATTCCAGCACGTCCCATGTTTTGCTCACACAATAAACTTGGTGGTGCAGAATTTTCTGAAAAGCGACAGGGGCGTGCAGGAGACGCTTTGGGTGGCCCGAAAAATTTCTGGCCACTTTCGCCATTCAGCGACTGCGTGCCGAAGACTGGAGCGCCAGCAAACACTCTTGAACCTGCCCCGCCATCACCTGAAGCAAGAGGTTGTGACGCGGTGGAACTCAACCCTCTATATGCTTCAGAGGATGGAGGAGCAGCAAAAGGCCATACAAGCCTATACATCCACCTATGACATAGGCAAAGGAGGGGGTATGCACCTGACTCAAGCGCAGTGGAGAATGATTTCCGTGTTGTGCAAGGTTCTCCAGCCCTTCGAACTTGCCACATGTGAAGTCAGTTCAGACACTGCCAGCTTGAGTCAGGTCATTCCCCTCATCAGGCTTTTGCAGAAGCAGCTGGAGAAAGTGAAGGAGGAGCTAAGACGGAGCGATTCCGCTCGGCATGTGGGACTTGTGGATGAAGCCCTTCATTCGCTTTGCCAGGATTCCAGGGTGGTCAATCTGTTGAAATCAGACCACTACGTTTTGGCCACCGTGCTCGATCCTAGGTTTAAAGCCTATGTGGTGTCTCTCTTTCCGGCCGACACAAGCCTGCAGAGGTGCAAAGACCTGCTGGTGAACACACTGTCAGCTGAAGCGGAACGTGACACGTCAACGGCTCCTTCTTCATTTTCTCCTGCAACTGGGGCTGCCAGGAAAAAACTTAGGTATCCTAAGCAACCCGCTGGCGGTGATGCAGGGCAGGCAGGACCAAGTTTGGACATCTGGTCCGGATTGAAGGACCTGGCAACAATTTCTGACATGTCTACTGTCACTGCATATGATACTGTCACCATTGACAGAATGGTGGAGGATTACATCGGTGACAGCATCCAAGTAGGCATGGCAGACAGTCCATACCTGTACTGGCAGGAAAAAGAGGCAATTTGGAGGCCCCTGTACAAACTGGCTCTATTTTACCTGAGTTGCCCCCCCTCCAGTGTGTACTCCGAAAGAGTGTTTAGTGCAGCCGGGAACCTTGTCAGCGAAAGGCGTAGGAGGTTGCTTCCACAGAATGTGGAGAAGATGATGTTCATCAAAATGAATTATCAGCTCTTCCAGGGAGACCAGCCTCCAGAAGGTACAGAGGGACCTGTGGTGGTGGATTCAAGTGGGGACGAGTTAATACTTTGTGAGGATGAGGATGTACACACTGAAGAGGGTGAGGAATCGGTGGATGAGGAGGATGAGGATGACATCTTGCCTCCATAGAGCCAGTTTGTGCAGGGACACATTAATTGCCAGCTTGTTTTGTGGGGGCCCAAACGAACCAATCATTTCAGCCACAGTTGTGTGGCAGACCCTGGCGCTGAAATGATTGGTTTGTTAAAGTGTGCATGTCCTGTTTATACAACATAAGGGTGGGTGGGAGGGCCCAAGGACAATTCCATCTTGCACCTCTTTTTTTTCTTTGCATTATGTACAGTTTGGGGCCTAGTTTTTCAAACTGCCATCCTGTCTGCCACTGCAGTTTCACGCCTAGATGGGTCACGTGTTTGTGCCGCCCACTCGTGTCGCTTAGCATAGTCATCCAGCTACCTCGGTGCAACGTTTTGGACATAAAAACACTATTGTGAGGTGTGAGGTGTTCAGAATAGACTGGAAATGAGTGGAAATTAAGGTTATTGAGGTTAATAATAGCATAGGAGCAGAAAAACCTACAAATTCTGTGATTTTAGCTGTTTTTATGCTTTTTTAAAAAAAAATACAGATCCAAAACACAAAACCCAGAACCCAAAACACGGAAGGGTGGTTTTGGCAAAACCAATCCAGATCCAAAACACGAAGAAAGATCCAGATCCAAAACCAAAACACAAAACACGAAAAGTGGCCGGTGCACACCCCTAGTATATATACACATATATTGTTATATTTTTCCCCAGGTTCATGAACATTATTGCAACTTTGTGATCATGTGTTGTGTTACAAGGTGGAGCTATAGGAGGTGACTGTATTTTAGGGTATACACCCAGGGCCGGATTAACGATGGGGCGGGTGGAGCTACAGCTCCAGGCCCCCTATTCAAAATAGGCCCACGGCAATTGTTTAAACAGGATTTTTTCTCCTTGCCACCCCACTGACAGCGGGCGCCGTCTGAAGCCCCGCCTATTGAAACCCTGGCGGGCCGCTCTCATCCCCTCTCCGGCCACCCGCAGCCAGTTCAGAAATCACCAGACAAATGGCAGCTTGCGCGACTTCCGGCTTTTACTTTTTCTCCCTGCCTGCACTGAATAGTGGTGCTTCGGCGCATCCTACGCACCGCGTAATGATGATGTCACATATGTCCTACCCCACAAGCTGCTGCAGGAGATCGGCTCCGTGAAGGCTGGTTAGCTCGCCTGGTGAGTTGTGACTCTATCAGTGCTGCTGATGTTGTGCTGGCTGCTGCTCATGATCACTGAGACTAAGGTAGCCCTCCTGTAAAGCACCGTCAGAACTGATTTTTTTTTTAGTTATATTTGACAATATTGTGGTTTGCAAAAGCAGTGTTTAGATAGAGAGACAGACACATTTATGTATGTGTGTGTATATATATATATATATATATATATATATCTAGCTTAACAGACGAGCTAGCTCAGTTTCCACCTGGATCTGCCCCTTCTCTGGCTGCCCCCATTCTTTCGGCTGTCCTCCTACCCGCATCACAGCTCTGCCCTGCCCCCCTCCCCATCCCATCACAGCTCTGCTCCTATACTTACCCTGGCGGCCGGTCCTCTCCTCCGAAAGCTATCCTGTCTCCCTTGCCTTGGGACCCGTCTGGACCTATGCATTGAGGAGACGTGACAGCATTACACAAAATTTTATTTGTGAGTAATATATGTGTATATGTGTGTGTATGTATATATATATATATATATATATATATATTGTACACATCAGTCCAGATGTGCAGCACTCCCTTTGAAAGGAACTGTATAATAAAGTCCCGGTGCCCTCCTGGATATCCTGAAACTCAGGATCCAAAATACACCAAACAGATAGGCAGTACTCGTAAATAAAGTTCCACCATAGCATGTATTATATGCTATATATGCAGGTACGGACTTTTTTTTTCAAAATGAGCAGGTCCTATAGGAAGCGCTGCAGCCAATAAGATCTGGCTGTGTCAGTCACCCCAAATCTTGGCTGTCTCCTCCCAGCTTCAGCATCCCCCAGCTTCCTCCGCCCCCAACAGTAATCGCACTGTAAGCACTCCCAGAAATGATGGTGCTCTGCTAGCAGTGTGACTCCCAATAAGCCCCACTGACACAGAGCAGGAGTAAGCCTGTTGGACGAATAGTTGCCTATCCCTGCCATATTCAGTAGGGGTGGAAGACTCTCAAATCCCCGCCGCTTGCTTTGTCCCCCTTTTTTGCTCCTCACTTGCTCCCCAGTGGTAAACGTTCTTGGGCACTCAAAGTAAGTACAAGGAGTGTAGTACCCTCAGGGGCACATATTTGTATCCTCCATAACCCCCCTGCCTCCCCACACAAATACACACAGCTGTCAGTGACTGAGATGTGTTCCACATGCTAGAGGTTCTAACTTGGACTGAAAAAGCAAATACCCTGATAAAGTTGCAATGCGTATCACAGGCACTACAAAGTGGCATAATGTGTATTGGGGGTACTATAATGTGACATAATGTGTATTGGGGCACTATAATGGGGCATAAAGTGTATTGGCGTCACTACAATGTGGCATAATGTGTATCGGGACTATAATGTGGCATAATGTGTCAGGGAGCACTACGATGTGGTATAGTGTGTTCCATGGGCACTACAATATGGCAAACTGTTCAGGGGCACTGCAAAGTGGCATAATGTGATTGGGGGAACTACAAAGTGGCATAATGTGCGTCTATTAACAGTTGCCCATCTGGGACTTTATGCAAATGCAGCTACAAACATCTTCCCATGTGTACATCAGTGCGGCCAAAAGTGCAAGGACTGAGACGTCCACTTTCAGTGTCCATACACACTGTTATACCGATTTATTGCATTTTTATACACCACTATCGGTTGCACCATCGAAACTTGCCAGCTCTATGGCAGGTACAGTGTCTCCTGCTGGCTATGGCCTCCCTATGTCTGCACCTGTGCGTCTCTGTATGTACTGGCTTTCATTGACAGGCCCCCGGCACTCCTGCTTAACAGACCATGGTCCTCATTCATACCCGGTCACAAGCGCTGAACGCTCGCAACCGGGTCGATGTTTAGGCTGCACTGCGCGTGCGCAAGCCCCGGAGCGAGAGCGAAACTCTCTCGCTCCGGAGCTCACTACAAAAGGGCCGGCTGTCGATGTTTATCAACAGCTCGGCCCGTTTTGTAGGCGGGGCGGGGGGGTTGTTCCACAAACGGAGGCGTTCCTTAAGGAACGCATGCCGTTTTGTGAGCGGCCGCACTGACATCAGCAGTGATGTCAGTGGGGAGCTTCCTGCTCGATCAGAGCAGGAAGCTCCCTGGGGCTTGCGGCTGCCGAGACCCAACCATAGGGTCTTGTCGCGAGCTCCGATGGTCGCGATGGTCTTGACCATCGCGACCATCAACCTGGTCGGTCGCTAAAGCTGTGGGTGGTAACCCAGAGTTTAGCTAGCGACAAGGACGCCGCACTTAAAAATAGAAGTGGCCGCCCTCATTCAGAACGAGAGCTCGCTTCTTGCGAGTGCCTCTGAATGAGGTCCCATGTCTGCACCTGGCCTCCCTATGTCCACACCTGTGCGTCTCTGTATGTACTGGCTTTCATTGACAGGCCTCCCATAACATCCCTGCTTAACAGACCATTTTTGCATGCCTTATAGCCACCTCCCAATCATCACCCAGGAACGCCCATCACTACGTGAACATTGGCATTGCCTGTGGCTCTAATTCAGGTCCATGATGTGTACTGGGGGCTCTATGATGTGGCACAGTGTGTATTGGGGGCACTACTATGTGACATAATATGCATCAGCACTATTATTAAAAAAACTGATGGTTCTCATTTTAGCATCTTCAGTGTGTTGCGAGTTGAATGGGGAAAAGTGAGTTTTGGTGGAGGCCGGACCGTTGTATGTATATAGATTTGGAGCTTCTGTTTTGCCTTTAGAAGGTTATATAGACAGAATTTAAGCTCGTATGTCTTAACTCCCAGTCAGGGCCATTTAATCTCCCCCCTAACTGTCCTATGCCCTCCAACTATGATGCAGGCAGTCTGTGTATATAATATTCTACTCCCCTTGTGTCCTAAGATACAGTACACTGCAAATATTTAGGGTTATAGCTCCGGAATGTTTGTATAAAGCTTGTGTACTAATTAAATAAAGCTTAAGCTTTGTGCCCTACAGAAATGTTGGTTACACTGTTTCGTTATTTCTCTCAAACTGTTTTTAATTATAATGGGACCCTGAAACCGTGAGGTATGGCCTCAAATTGTATACATTATGGGTCCCTGGGACTCACATACTGTCATTTTTGTGGAGGATCGATCACTGTATAGATAGAATGAATGAATGTGTTAGTATTGTGACTAACCATTAATGTTAATAATATATCTTTTATATAAAATTATGTAAATTACTTTATTTAAAAATGAGATTGAGGTGGTAGATGGTAGGCATAGCTATGGCCTCAATGGTGCTAGCCACACCTCACTGCACAGACCACACCCTCTGTGTAGACCAAACCCCCAACAACAGTAGCCAGATCCCTGCCGTGCCGGGTACACCCCCTGCGCAGGCCCACAATAGGCCCTTCATAAATGTCAGCTCCAGGCCCTTGTAGAGCTTAATCTGGCACTGTATACACCCCTATCTTCAGCATCCCTATCATTGTCTCTTCTCTGTTTTTAATATATGTTTCATTAAAATTTAATTTGATTTCACATATGATACTTATTTTGCTTTATCCGCATCATTATTGATAAAGCCACATACAGTTGCTGGCACTATTTTTCTTTACTTTTATTGAAAAACCTTCAGATATGTTTTAATTAGTCCATTTTTTCAAGAGTGCTCACATCACAGAGTTTTTCTTGTCTTGCTTGCTTTCCTTGTTCATTTTAACTCTAGTGAGCACCACCACCACCTGAGTGTATTTTTAATCTGTGACCAGATACTTATTGATAGGAATAGTGGTTATTATTATCATGTAAAAAATTTTCATTTCCAATTTGTCAGTGCGACGATATCCCCCTCTCCCCTTGTCCCTTGTCATTGCTGCCTTCCAGGGCGGTGTCTGGGAGGTGGCCTGAAGTGAGCGCAACAATTTGTACAATGTGGGTGTGTTATGGGAGTGTCGCAGGCATATCAGTGACAGCGGGCTGCACTTTTAGACACACAGACGCTTACACAAAGGCCATTTTCAGATGCAGGCATTGCTCCAATCTTAGACAGGTGCAAGTTTTGATGGTGGACGCGGTGGTGTGCCGATGGTGAGCTGCAGGAATTGCTCCAGTCATAGACTGGTGCAAGTTTTGATGGTGGACGCAGTGGTGTGCCGATGGTTAGCTGCTTACTTAGACCCACCAGCAGTGCTACTGTAAACAGCAGCACAGAAAATGGGCGTCTCAGTGCTTGCACTATCCGGCGCTCACTAGTGTACAAGGGGACGGCTGAAACTATCATTTGCATATTATCGTAGCTGTGACTCCGTCAACTGGCGTTTGATCTCTGAATTAGACCTAATGTGTAAAACTGTGCATAAGAATGCTGATTCCTGTCTATAACACAGAGCTATTTTTTTTTTTTTTAAATCTTGAAAATGTTTCTCTTTATGACACAGCTAATACTGGTATATGTCTTTTTTTGTATGCAGATAAGCCCAGCATCATCTGCTGCCATTTTAAGTGACAAAATAAGGTTTCCTTCATTTTTACGTACTGTTCCAAGTGATATACACCAAACAAAAGCCATTGTGGAACAGGTGAAATCATTTCAGTGGAACTGGGTTGGAATCATCGCAAGTGATGATGAATATGGCCGATCTGCTCTGGATCTTTTAAATGATTATTTTAAACTAGAGGGAATCTGTATGGCATTCTCGAAAACTGTGCCGTCATATGTAGGCCATCCTACTTTGCAAGCATCTTTAAACAGTGTAATAAATTAATTAAAAAGTAGTTCAACAAATGTATTGGTTGTCATTGCAAAAGATCTTGTTGTCAGCAAACTTCTAACAGAATGTATTAACTTGAATATATCCAAAATTTGGATTGGGAGTGATAGCTGGCCAAATTCGAAGGAAGTTATGAATATTAAAAACATTGCAAAGGTTGGTACAGTTCTTGGAATAAATTTCAAAATGAGTCATGTTGAAGGATTTGAAGATTATCTAAGAAACCTGAAACCTGAATCAAAAAATGATGCTCTTGAGGTATATAAACAGTTAAGATTTAATTGTACAGAAGAATACAGGGAATATCTTCAGTGCATCAATTCATCTTCTGGAAATTGTGTTCTCAATGATTTGCTACAGCTGAAGTCCCCTCTAGCATGCCAGAAGAACCTCTCTTTTGCAAATGATAACTTTTTGCTGGACAGTATTGAATGGAGCAAAACATACAGTACACACCTGGCCATTATAGCCATAGCGAATTCAGTAAAGGATATTTTATGCACAGATGGAAATTGTGAAAATAATTTAGACTTCCCACCAAGTCAGGTAAGTGAAAACACAATTAACTACTTAACCAAAAAAATACTGTATATGGATCAAACATGTCCTGTGCATGGTATTATTGCTGGGATCTTGATATTTAGTTTATCTATTTTTTATGAACAAGTAACACACTCACTTTTTGCTGAGTTATTATGTTTGATTAGTGTCAATTAGGGGTGAGCGGGTTCGGATTTCTGAAATCCGAACCCCCCCGAGCCCCCCCGATCCGAGTCCGATCCGAGTCAGGCTCGACTTTTCCCGCCTGACTCGGATCTGAAATCGAGGCAAAACGTCATCATCCCGCCTTCCGAGTCTCGCGGGTTTTGGATCCTATATAAGGTACCCGCGTCGGCGCCATTTTCTCACTCGGCTGTGGACAGTGAAGAGGGAGGGTGGGAGTTAGGGCTGTGTAGTGTAGTGTAGTGTAGTGCTGCTGTTGTCCACTACTTCAAAGTCCATAGGGGCTGGCTGTGTTGTGCTGTGCTGCTGTTGTTAATAGGGGCTGTGTCCACTACTTCAAAGTCCATAGGGGCTGGCTGGACTGTGTTGTGCAGTCAGTTCTCCATAGGGGCTGTGTCCACTCCAAAGTCCTGTGCAGTGTCCCAGTCCTAAAGGAGAGCTGTAGTGTTGTCCAGGGGGTGCTCTGTCCATCAGGGGCGCTCCCCCCAAGTGCTAAAAAAATAATATATTTTCTGTGTTTGTGAATTGTGTGCGCAGTAGCCGCACGTGCATCAACAAAGTAGTGCCAAGCGTGCGCCTGTGTCATAAGTAAAGGGCCGGCTGGCTTCACCGTTAAAGGGTGCTGTAACCCCCGAAAGTACACTCCAGTCCAAACCAAAAAAAAATTATTTTCTGTGTTTGTGAATTGTGTGCGCAGTAGCCGCACGTGCATCAACAAAGTAGTGCCAAGCGTGCGCCTGTGTCATAAGTAAAGGGCCGGCTGGCTTGACCGTTAAGGGTGCTGTAACCCCCGAAAGTACACTCCAGTCCAAACCAAAAAAAAAATTATTTTCTGTGTTTGTGAATTGTGTGCGCAGTAGCCGCACGTGCATCAACAAAGTAGTGCCAAGCGTGCGCCTGTGTCATAAGTAAAGGGCCGGCTGGCTTGACCGTTAAGGGTGCTGTAACCCCCGAAAGTACACTCCAGTCCAAACCAAAAAAAAAATTATTTTCTGTGTTTGTGAATTGTGTGCGCAGTAGCCGCACGTGCATCAACAAAGTAGTGCCAAGCGTGCGCCTGTGTCATAAGTAAAGGGCCGGCTGGCTTGACCGTTAAGGGTGCTGTAACCCCCGAAAGTACACTCCAGTCCAAACCAAAAAAAAAATTATTTTCTGTGTTTGTGAATTGTGTGCGCAGTAGCCGCACGTGCATCAACAAAGTAGTGCCAAGCGTGCGCCTGTGTCATAAGTAAAGGGCCGGCTGGCTTGACCGTTAAGGGTGCTGTAACCCCCGAAAGTACACTCCAGTCCAAACCAAAAAAAAAATTATTTTCTGTGTTTGTGAATTGTGTGCGCAGTAGCCGCACGTGCATCAACAAAGTAGTGCCAAGCGTGCACCTGTGTCATAAGTAAAGGGCCGGCTGGCTTGACCGTTAAGGGTGCTGTAACCCCCGAAAGTACACTCCAGTCCAAACCAAAAAAAATTTATTTTCTGTGTTTGTGAATTGTGTGCGCAGTAGCCGCACGTGCATCAACAAAGTAGAGCCAAGCGTGCGCCTGTGTCATAAGTAAAGGGCCGGATGGCTTGACCGTTAAAGGGTGCTGTAACCCCCGAAAGTACACTCCAGTCCAAACCAAAAAAAAATTATTTTCTGTGTTTGTGAATTGTGTGCGCAGTAGCCGCACGTGCATCAACAAAGTAGTGCCAAGCGTGCGCCTGTGTCATAAGTAAAGGGCCGGCTGGCTTGACCGTTAAGGGTGCTGTAACTCCCGAAAGTACACTCCAGTCCAAACCAAAAAAAAATTATTTTCTGTGTTTGTGAATTGTGTGCGCAGTAGCCGCACGTGCATCAACAAAGTAGTGCCAAGAGTGCGCCTGTGTCATAAGTAAAGGGCCGGCTGGCTTGACCGTTAAAGGGTGCTGTAACCCACAAAGTACACTCCAGTCCAAACCAAAAAAAAAATTATTTTCTGTGTTTAGCCGCACGTATATATCAAATCGATATAACATAAATGGAGGACCAAACTTTCTCCGATAAAAATAAAATAGAGAAAGATCAAGAACCACTTCCTCCTAGTGCTGAAGCTGCTGCCACTAGTCATGACATAGACGATAACATGCCATCAACGTCGTCTGCCAAGGCCGATGCCCAATGTCATAGTAGAGGGCACATACAATCCCAAATGGCAAAGTTCAGGAAAATGACCTTGAAAAAGACATTTAAATCAGCTGAAGAGAAACGTAAACTTGCCAATATGCCATTTACGACACGGAGTGGCAAGGAACGGCTAAGGTCGATCCCTAGTATGTTCATGACTAGTGGTTCAGCTTCACATGACGATGGAAGCCCTCCTCCCACTAAAAAAATCAAAAGAGTTAAGCTGGCAAAAGCACAGCGAAGAACTGTGCTTTCTAAGAAGATATCACAAATCCCCAAGGAGAGTCCAAGTGTGGTGGTGGTTGCGATGCCTGACCTTCCCAGCACTGGACGTGAAGAGGTGGCTCTTTCCACCATTTGCACGCCCCCTGCAAGTGCTGAAAGGAGCACCCACAGTCCACTTGCTGATATGCAAATTGAAGATGTCACTGTTGAAGTACAACAGGATGAGGATACTGGTGTAGCTGGCGCTGAGGAGGAAGTTGGCGAGGAGGATTCTGATGGTGATGTGGTTTGTTTAAATCAGGCTCCGGGGGAGACAGTTGTTGTCCGTGGGATGAAAAAGCCCATCACGGTCATGCCTGGGCAGAAGACCAAACATTCCACCTCTTTGGTCTGGCAATATTTCTATCCAAATCCGGACAACAACTGTCTTGCCATATGTACCATATGTAAAGGTGAAATAAGTAGGGGTAGGGACGTCAACCACCTAGGAACATCCTCCCTTATACGGCACCTGCAGCGCGTTCATAAAAAGTTACTGTCAAGTTCAGAAACTTTGGCTAAGACCGTAAGCAGTCCAGGGACACCTAAATCCCGTTGTCCTGTTGTATCCAAGCGCCTGCAAACCACACCGTCAACTCCCTCCTCGTCAATTTCCTCCTTAGTCAGGATCGGAAGTAGTCCTGCAGGCCATGTCACTGGCATGACTGACTCTCCTATCCGGGATTCCTCTGGAGGATCCTGCATTGCTACGCCTACTGCTGCCGCTGCTGCTGTTGCTGCTGCTGGGAGTCGTTCATCATCCCAGAGAGGAAGTAGGAACACCACTACTTTTACTAAACAATTGACCCTCCAACAGTCCTTAGCGAGGAGGATGAAGTACGACAGCAGTCATCCTGAAGCAAAACGTATAACTGAGGCCTTGACTGCTATGTTGGTGTTAGACGTGCGTCCGGTATCCGCCATTAGTGCAGTGGGATTTAGACAATTGATGGAGGTAGTGTGTCCCCGGTTCCAAATCCCGTCTAGATTCCACTTCACTAGGCAGGCGATACCG